>CM042404.1:9407083-10054737 GCA_023634145.1 Thymallus thymallus
AAAACACCTCTATGAAACAGCAGGGACTGTGAAGCAACACAAACCATTGGCCACCAGACACCATGCACCACATCGGATTTTGTCACAGTAGATCATGTCGGTAGTGGTGGAGAAGGGGCCTGAGGGCACACAGTGTGTTGTGAAATCTGTGAATGTATTGTAATGTTTTTAAAACTTGTACAAACTGCCTTAATTTTTCTGGACCCCAGGAAGAGGATGGGGATCCATAATAAATACAAATTCAAAGATAAAGCTATAGATCCAATAAACATTTGAGTGATTGGACACTGATTCCATGTCCCCATTTCTATTCGTTCAGCACATAGCTCAACTAAAGGGAAGGACTGGTGACCAATAACGCTGTATACCTGTGGCTCCTCTGACGCCATGTGGCTTTGAGACATGTGTTTGAATGTCAGAGCCTAATCCAGACCGGGCATGGGAAAATAGATTATTTCATATTAGTGTACATCAGCATTCTTTGGGGGGAAAACCCTGAAATACCTCAAAGTCCACAGTCAGCTCTCTGATAACTGAACAAGCTTTTTGGTCCCGGAGAGATTGAGAAGGGATCAGGCGTGTTAGCGAAGCAGCATCCTGGATACCCTTTACCAAAGACTCTTTGAAAGTCAAACATGAATGTTCCACATTCCAATAACATTTGCTCCAATATAGGTTCATATTACAGTACAGGTACTGACACAATATTAGGATATTTGGGGGAAATTCTATGAAAGGATGGTGTCTCTTTGCAAAATGGCAGATATGTTTACCTCAACAGGGGTTAGAATCATAATCTTTGATTCCAGAGCCTCGTCTTAGAACTGCCACTCCGCTCCATTACCCTCCAAACAGCCAACTGAAATTACCTATTTAAAAAAATTAAATGCCCTTATCTAGCCCAGCAGTAACGTGTGTGTTTTCCTGAGGGAGGTAGGGAGTAGGCCTGTGATATTCTGCTGCGACCGGCGCTTTGAAGCCAGAGAAGAGGCTGGTTTGGCGGGTTTAAGGATAAGACAGGCCCATGGAAAGGAGGATTAGCAGGATTTAGAGGCAGCGTCGTGGGTGTGCAGCTCACATCACAAAATATGCTGTTTCTATCTTAGTCACTGTTCTGAAACATTGAGAACTTTGTCTAATCTCCCAGGTGGGAGTTAGAGCACACACAAAGACAATGACCTATAGATCACTCTGAGGTCAGAGGTAAATACACCTACTGTATTCTCTGGCTTAATGGTCGTCTCATACACTATGGGATCTTCTGAAGCTTTTGTAAAATGGATGACACACCTATGACAAAAGGTGAAGTATGTCTCCATATGAGACAATGACAACAAATATTGAGACAAAGCGTTTAGCAGCTCTGTTGACAGTGAATTGTGACCAGGTGTACTGTAAGGGAGGGGGCTCTGCAGCAAATAAGAAGCCATATTCTGAAAATTCCCATGAGCGGTGAGCTAAATTCATTGACAACGGGAGAATCTGGAGAAAATAACGAGGACGCAGTGTGTTGACTTTGGGATGAAAGGCGACCAGAATAAGGGATGCGGAAAACGAGCGTGGGTACATTCAGCAAACAGACAGTAAAAGAAACAAACCTGGGTACATTCAGCAAACAGACAGTAAAAGAAACAAACCTGTCTGTTCAGCAAACAGACAGTAAAATAAACAAACCTGGGTACATTCAGCAAACAGACAGTAAAAGAAACAAACCTGGGTACATTCAGCAAACAGACAGTAAAAGAAACAAACCTGGGTACATTCAGCAAACAGACAGTAAAAGAAACAAACCTGGCTACATTCAGCAAACAGACAGTAAAAGAAACAAACCTGGGTACATTCAGCAAACAGACAGTAAAAGAAACAAACCTGGCTACATTCAGCAAACAGACAGTAAAAGAAACAAACCTGGGTACATTCAGCAAACAGTGAGACAGTAAAAGAAACAAACCTGGCTACATTCAGCAAACAGACAGTAAAAGAAACAAACCTGGGTGCATTCAGCAAACAGATAGGAAACAGGGCAGGGGGACAAAAGCTGCATGGAGCTCATGAGCATATTCAGGCTTCATGCATTGTTGGGGAGCATGGTGAGTGCCACTGAAAGTCGGCTCACAGGCTCTGTGGGGGGTTTAGTGCCGTATGAACCATGCTTTTCAGACGGCTCTCTGGGTGGTTTCTCCCATGCTCTCAGTGTGCAGAGTTGGACTATCTACCCTAAGTAGAGCACGCTACTTAGTAGGACTTAAAGTGAGCAATGGTAACTGCCCTCTCAATCAGACACATGAGCCCTTCTATGTTGTAACACACTAGATTATTAATTACTGCAACGACAGCTGACACAAATAAAGGTGGGCAGACACACACACACACACACAAATCACTTTTCAGGGAGCCTTGAGGTGGATATTGAACCTTCTCTCTCTGTTACCTGCACTCTTCCGTTTGTAATCTGATGAGGGCTGACTGAAGAGCCTCTTGCTGGTGAGGTCAAATGAACTCCTATCCTTTTCTCTATAGAGAGGTACAGAGTGGCGGTAGGGTAGAGCCTGGAGGAGTGTGTTAGGGAGGTTGGGAACAGGGTCAGTACCATGTACTGCATAGCGTCCTCCCTACCTCCCCCCATCCCATCCCTCTCTCCTTGTGCACTCTGGTAATTGAGTTGGTCCTGTGTATCAGGAAGCATCAGGCAGAGATGGAGCAGAGAGGACGGAGGCTGCCATGGCTTATTTAGGTTGAGATTGTTATGACACTGAAACATTCCCAGCATAGCACTCAAAACAAATACACACTCAAGTCAAGGAAATCCCTGACGGAAAAATATTTTTGTTCAAATAATGACAGTTGTTTGCGGGGGACAAAAACAAAGTGATATGCCTTCAGATGGTTTACTGGGTCACGAGTCTGGTCTTCTCAGTTGCCCCGCTTCGCATTCTGTATTTATAACCTTGTTATCTATCCAATTAAAAAGTCTAGAGGAGATGCTCTGATTTATACGCAGTTTGTTTTCTTCCATATGAGGACAAATACTGTAGGTTGTAAGGAGTGGTCACAATCATCACAGACAGGAGGGAACTGTTGAGTGCAGACCACCCAGAGGGACTAGGGGAGAAGGAAGGGTACTAGGATGTGTAATGACAGCATCCTTGGTCTAGTATTTCACAACCATGTCTTTTGGCCCTTCCCCACACCCACACAGACAGACTGCATTGTCGTAACTATCTGTCCACTGGTCAGTACCACTATAATTAAACATGGTCTTTACAATCATCACCATGAACCTTTCTTCCTTAAGCACCAGCTAAGCCCAGCTACGAGCTGTTTACTCCCTTACCGTCGGGCAGACAGTATCGGAGCATGAGGTCCGATATCAACAGGCTCAGAAACAGTTTCTCTCTATACCAACAGGTTCAGAGACCATTTCTATCTATACCAACAGGCTCAGAGACCGTTTCTATCTATACCAACAGGTTCAGAGACCGTTTCTATCTATACCAACAGGCTCAGAGACCGTTTCTATCTATACCAACAGGTTCAGAGACCGTTTCTATCTAGAAGCCAACAGACTGCTGAACACTTGAACTGGACTGATCACCTGCACTGATTCTCAGCACCTTAGTACACATGCACTCCCTCATGCACGCACGCACGCACCCACACAGACATACACACACACACCCACACAGACATACACACACACAGACACACACACACACACACACACACACACACACACACACACACACACACAGACATACACACACACACACACATACACACACACACAGACATACACACACACACACAGACATACACACACACACAGACATACACACACACACACAGACATACACACACACACACAGACATACACACACACACAGACATACACACACACACACAGACATACACACACACACAGACATACACACACACACACAGACATACACACACAGACACACATTCATGCTACACACAAATCACAACTGCTGCTACCATGATTGCTAAATGATTGCTAAATACTGCACAATTAAACACTTTCCTTCCAATCCCCCCTTCCCAAAAACACAAGTAAATATTGGACTAGAAATTGTGACTTCCTGCATTATACTGACGCTAAAATGTTTATTTTATTGACTTTATGTTCGTATTCTTATTTTATTTACTTTATGTTTGTATTCTTATTTTATTTACTTTATGTTCGTATTCTTATTTTATTATTTCTTATTGTTGTTGCAAGTAAGCATTTCATTGGACGGTGTATACCATGTGTATCCCGTACATACGACTAATAAAACGTAAAACTTGGAACTGTTAAATGAAGAGGCCCCTGCCTGTAAAAGCCTATTACAGATCTCTGATTAGCCCATAATTGGTGCTTTCAACGGTGTTGAGGGCAACAGCAGTAAAACAGAAGTCAGTCAGCCTGGGCAGTCAGCCGGGCAGTCAGATCTGCAGAGTTATGGGGGCCAGCTGGTCCCTGTGATGTCACTAATGGGCTCCGCCATGCACACAGTGATGCCTCCATGCTATCTCCATGGAGACGGCCAGGCTGGCCATGTGGCTCTGACTGATGTGGCTCTGGTGTTATTAGATTTCTTCTGCTCATCCCCCCAGGTTGTGGTCACTTGTTGATGTGGGCTAGATATGGGGGTCGGGGATGTCTGCTGCAATGTCTGTTCAGTCAGGATGCTTCGTCATCCGTCTCTGTGTGTGTGTCTCTCTGTGTGTCTCTCTGTGTGTCTCTGTGTGTGTGTGTCTCTCTGTGTGTGTGTGTCTCTGTGTGTGTGTGTCTCTGTGTGTGTGTGTGTGTCTCTCTCTCTCTCTCCCCCTCTCTCTCTCTCTCCCCCTCTCTCTCTCTCTCTCCCCCCCCCCCCCCCCCCTCTCTCTCTCTCTCTCTCTCTCTCTCTCTCTCTCTCTCTCTCTCTCTCTCAGCAAGGCGGGGTAGGAGGAAGGAATGATTGTGAACGTGAATGTGTGTTGAGTTCTGCGTCTATCCATTACAGAATGTAAAGAGCATACTCAGCGTATTTTTGCTGCACAGCCATTGTCACAGACACCGAGTCCATCACAGTGGAGTAAATTGCCATGACAACCGCCTCCGCTGCCTGCCTTGCAAACCCTCCCCTGATCGGAGGAGCTATCTCCAGAGAAAAGCAGCTTGTCATGCATTCAACCTGGGAACATTTAAACATGAAGCATACATACCTAAATCGTACAATGTCCTATTTTGTGAATATCCACTGTGATTCACTGGCCAAACTGGATGGGGGGTCTATTGTGCTGAGACAATTGCAACGTGACCTTGTGCCAGGCACATGGATGTATGAGATTATAGTGCCTCATTGTAGAATCTGATTGACAATTTGCCAGAACTTGCTGTTATACGCTAAGGACAAGCAACAACAACAAAAAACACCTGTTCTGGTAGAGCCCTCTAGTTAAAAGGACAATGCCAGTTAATGAGTCACTCTACCATGAACACGGCTATTAGGAAGAAATAGGGACAAAATGGCTGCCAGGAAAATAAGTCTCTCCTCCCTGATGTACCCTGGAAAGATGCTGAGGGCGAAAGAAGGAATTCACTCCAGCTTTTTAGACAGAAGTGATAATTATCCCCTGCAGTGAATATAAAACAGATCCTAGTTCTGTCTTTTAAACTGGAGAATGCATCCTATACCCCATCACCCAGGCCCTGTTCTCCTTGGGTCTGAATGCGCAGGCTGTTGAGGGGAAAATTAGGGCAATTTGCTCACTGACAGCGAAGGTGGGGGGCAGAAGCTGTTGGGGGGGGGGGGGGGGGGTGCTATATCTTCACATAGCAATCAACAGTGGTGAAGTCTGCATTCAAGGACAAATTATAACATGCAATAAGCTGGCCCTGTGCATCTGCCTCTCCCTCTCTCTCGTACACACTGTCAAATGCTTATGCAAAGCACACACACACACACACACACACACACACACATACCCAGACAGTGTACATTGAACATACGGTACATACACGCAGTACTTGGACTTGGGCAGGTGCTCACCGGAGCTGAGTACCGGCACTTCAAATGTTCTAGCTACTGCTTGAGCTTCTGTTCATCTTATAGAATATTAACTCAAACTGTATTGTGAATTTAATATAAACAGAACCTGCACCCAAAATGAGTACAGAGACCTATTTCAGTCCAAGTCAAGCATTGCATACATGGCAGCTGATATTGAAACACACACACACACACAGGATGTGGTCACTGATAGACCAGTCCACACCAGCTGGGCTCTCTTTGTGCTTCGGTTGTGGTCTCCTAGCAACCAGTCACACCAGCTGTCGGTGTGCAGAATGGGAAGAGGAGGAACGGTGCAGGATCAGGGAGGGGCTGGCACTGCATCAAGACGTCCCCTAGCATATCACCAGCAGCACATCACCTCTGCCTCGCCTGCAGTCTGCAGCTAGCCTAGTCACCCCGCCTCGCCTGCAATCTGCAGCTAGCCTAGTCACCCCGCCTCGCCTGCGGTCTGCACACAAAGAGAGCCCTAATTCTACTCACATCTCTGTTTCATCACTTCAGAACCGGAGGTGAACCCTACGTGTCTGTGCATTACAACAAACCTCAGGACTGGAGACCCATTCTGAGACACAGACACACACACTGTATATTATAATACACTTTGATTAGGCCGGTGAACACATGGTTACAGTGTGTTCGTTAGTGCTACACTATGTGGCGTCTGAGAGCCATGTACTGGGTAATACACAGACCGATGGCAAAACCAGTGGGTTTCACTGAGGTAAAACAAAAAAAACCACAGATGACATGTACAATCATATCACATCAAACTGTACTGTACACATGGCACATGCAATCATACAGCCAGTATTAAAATCAGTGTGTGAATTTATAGCATGCAACAGCCAACAGTTCCTAGAGACAGAGACAGAGAGAGAAAGAGACAACAGATCTGAGATTCAAACCAAAGAAAGGTCTAGTGCCTTCAAGCAGACAATGAACTTTTGACACCGTCTCTTGTTTAGGAAAAATATCCCCATTTTGTATAAACGCTAAAGAGGTTTGGCATATTATCACTGTAATTCTCATGCAGTTATGGCTGTGATGGTACCTGAATAACTGTGTTATTCAGTTAGAGATGAAGACCGCCATGAAAATAAAATAACAGTCAAAACCGTTTAAATAGGCCTACATTCTTTTTTCTTTGTTCTTTATTTTCATGTAGTTAAAGTTTACCTAATAGCGGGAGTGTTTACTAATGATTATAAGCAATTATTTTGCTAGCTTAATCCGTATGTCTTTTAAACAGTCTACATCTCCTCTTTCCAACTGTCGTTTGATGCTCCAGCAGCTAATCCGCGCAGGGGCGTAGAAGCTCTAGCCTACCTATAGACTATCTATGTGAGGGCTTGGTTGTGGTAAGGCCTCTTACTCCCACCTAGGGGAGGAGAGAGGCACACAACCAAGCTCTCACACACTAACTAGGGAGATTATCATCCCCAATCAGAGACAGCTGTCTAGCGTTGTCTCTGATTTTGGATAGTATTTAATCCCCACACAAATCCACCTGTGTGTGGATCATTGTTCATTGTGTTTGTCTGCACTGCCAGCAGCCACAACGTAAGTCACCGTGTTTTGTTTGTAGTCTTGTTTTTGTTTGTTATACTCTCCTTTGATTTGAATGCTTCGAGAGAAAACCTCATTCAATAAAAGGATGACACTTCACCAGCGCTCCGTTTACCGTCCCTTATATAATGCGCACCGTGACAGAATGATCCACCCTCCTGGGACGCAGCGGGGAATAACGTTAGGAGATATCCTCCTCGGTATGGGGAAAATTACTGAGGAGGAACACTCTTATTATCGCTCGGTGGAGGAAGGCTGGGGTCCGGAGCAGCCGAGGCGCCGGAGACGGAGGACACGTCACCGGGCTAGAGTTGAGGACCAGCCTGGAGCCCAGAAAACCCCTCAAACGGATTTTGGGGGGGGGCTATGGGGGTGGTCGGGGATCGAGGGAGAAGAGCCCCGACCACTGCACTCGTGGGGGTTCCAGGAGGAGCCCCTACAGCCATGGGAGCAGGAGTACAGAGAGGAGTCGGAGGAAGACGACGACGATGTGCTTCTGTTCCCTCACTCGTGGGGGTTCCCGGAAGAACCCTCAGAGGATGGGGATTGGCGGTGGAGTAGGCACGACAGGGACAGTCGTGCTCCAGCGCCAGTTCCCAGTCCGGTGCCTCCAGCGCCGGTCCAGAGTCGGAGGAGGAGGAGACCGACTCAGCGCACCAAACCATCGGTGCGCAACACTAGCCCGGTGCGACCCGTACCAGCTAAACGCACCCAGCCAACGGTGCGTTTCCCCAGCCCGGTACGGCCCGCGCCTGCTCCGCGCACCAGCCAAACGGTGCGTTTCCCCAGCCCGGCGCGACCCGTGCCAGCTAAACGCAACAACCCAACAGTGCGTTTCCCCAGCCCGGTGCGACCTGTGCCAGCGCCTCGCATCAGAACAGTGGTGCGTTCCCCCAGTCCAGTATGCCCCGTGCCTACTCCTCGCACGGAGGCTACCGCGACGGTCGCCAGCACAGCTCTGTGGTTGGAGACCATCTCTGCGTCGGTGCCCAGAGTGGGCACGACGTTCAGCCCCGCTGTGGAGCAGGAGCTCCATAGCGCGTCGGTGCCCAGTCTGGGGCCGACAGCCAGCCCAACCACAGGGCTGGAAACCCTCTCTGCGTCGGTGCCCAGGGTGGGCACGACGTTCAGCCCCGCTGTGGAGCAGGAGCTCCATAGCGTGTCGGTGCCCAGTCAGGGGCCGACAGCCAGCCCCACCAGAGGGCTAGGAACCATCTCTGCGTCGGTGCCCAGGGTGGGCACGACGTTCAGTCCCGCTGTGGAGCAGGAGCTCCATAGCGCGTCGGTGCCCAGTCTGGGGCCGACAGCCAGCCCAACCAGAGGGCTGGAAACCATCTCTGCGTCGGTGCCCAGGGTGGGCACGACGTTCAGCCCCGCTGTGGAGCAGGAGCTCCATAGCGTGACAGTGCCCAGTCTGGGGCCGACAGCCAGCCCCACCAGAGGGCTGGAAACCATCTCTGCGTCGGTGCCCAGGGTGGGCACGACGTTCAGCCCCGCTGTGGAGCAGGAGCTCCATAGCGCGTCGGTGCCCAGTCTGGGGCCGACAGCCAGCCCGACCAGAGGGCTGGAAACCATCTCTGCGTCGGTGCCCAGGGTGGGCACGACGTTCAGCCCCGCTGTGGAGCAGGAGCTCCATAGCGTGTCGGTGCCCAGTCTGGGGCCGACAGCCAGCCCCACCAAAGGGCTGGGAACCATCTCTGCGTCGGTGCCCAGGGTGGGCACGACGTTCAGTCCCGCTGTGGAGCAGGAGCTCCATAGCGTGTCGGTGCCCAGTCTGGGGCCGACAGCCAGACCAGCTGCAGGGCTGAAGACCACCTCTGCGTCGGTGCCCAGGGTGGGCACGGCATCCAGCCTGAGGTCTCCGGAGAAGGTCAGCAGCCCGAGGCCTCCTGTGACGGTCAGCAGCCTGAGGTCTCCTGTAAAGGTCAGCAGCCCGAGGCCTCCTGTGAAGGTCAGCGTTCCGCCACCTCCAGCGAAGGTCAGCAGCCCGGAGCCTCCAGCCACAGCTCTAGGCCTGGAGCCTCCTCCACCGGTGCCCAGTCCGGGGCCGGTCATCGACGTCGCTCCAGTGAAGGAGCAGTCCGCTCCACCGGTGCCCAGTCCGGGGCCGGTCGTCTACGTCGCTCCAGTAACGGAGCAGTCCATTCCACCGGTGCCCAGTCTGGGGCCGGCCGTCTGTGTCGCTCCAGTGCCGGAGCAGTCCGCTCCACCGGTGCCCAGTCTGGGGCCGGTCGTCTACGTCGATCCAGTGATGGAGCAGTCCGCTCCACCGGTGCCCAGTCCGGGGCCGGTCGTCGGCGTCGCTCCAGTGCCGGAGCAGTCCGCTCCACCGGTGCCCAGTCCGGGGCCGGTCGTCTACGTCGCTCCAGGGAAGGAGCAGTCCGCTCCACCGGTGCCCAGTCCGGGGCCGGTTGTCAGCCCCCCTCCAGGGTCGAGGGCTCCCACACCAGGGTCCAGACAGGACTTGGTGGAAGGCGGGAGTACTGAGGGGGGAACCATCGCGCCGGGGTCCGGACCGGACCGGGCGTGCAACGGAGAGGTAGGAGAGAAGCTACTCTCACAGCCTGTGCCACGCCCGGAACCGGAACCGGAGCCCCCACCAGCAACCACCTCAGTACCCCGCCATGTCCCCCCTAGAGTTTTGGACATTTTTTCTTTCAGGAGAGGGGGGATTTTTTTTGTGTGCGATCGGGAGTCCGCACCTTAGGGGGGGGTACTGTGAGGGCTTGGTTGTGGTAAGGCCTCTTACTCCCACCTAGGGGAGGAGAGAGGCACACAACCAAGCTCTCACACACTAACTAGGGAGATTATCATCCCCAATCAGAGACAGCTGTCTAGCGTTGTCTCTGATTGGGGATAGTATTTAATCCCCACACAAATCCACCTGTGTGTGGATCATTGTTCATTGTGTTTGTCTGCACTGCCAGCAGCCACAACGTAAGTCACCGTGTTTTGTTTGTAGTCTTGTTTTTGTTTGTTATACTCTCCTTTGATTTGAATGCTTCGAGAGAAAACCTCATTCAATAAAAGGATGACACTTCACCAGCGCTCCGTTTACCGTCCCTTATATAATGCGCACCGTGACAATCTATATATATTTCTTGTGGACTTTCTTTTATACAATGCACATTTTCATTGCTTGCTAGTAACTAAATAAATTGGTCTTCTTTTAAAAAAGGTTGGATGTGTCTGACTATTGATTAATTATTAAACATCAGTCGACAAGGTTGTTCTGGCTGTGAGGACTATAATGTACTAATGTTGTGCCAAAATTGTTTTATTTATCATTTTTATTTGATAAATAGGCTTAGGACGTTGAGTGTATTTGTTTCTATTTTAATGATTGTCAATTTAATCTTCATACTACCGCACAGCTGTTTCTCTCCCCTTCATACGGTCCTTGTCAATCCATTACCTCAGAGCCTACTTTCAGAAAGCCTAAGGTAGGCCTAGGCATTAGGGTCGTTGTCCTGTTGGAAGGTGAACCTTCGCCCCAGTCTGAGGTCCTGAGTGCTCTGCAGCAGGTTTTCATCAAGGATCTCTCTGTACTTTGCTCCGTTCATCTTTCCCTAGATGAACTAAACCCCTGACTAGTCTCCCAGTCCCCACAGCATGATGCTGCCACCACCACCATGCTACACCGTTCAATCTTGGTTTCATCAAACCTGAGAATCTTGTTTCTCATGGTCAGTCCTTTAGCTGTCTTTTGGAAAACTCCAAGCGGGCTGTCATATGCCTTTTACTGAGGAGTGGTTTCCGTCTGGCCACTCTACTATAAATGCCTGATTGGTGAAGTGCTCGAGAGATGGTTGTCCTTCTAGAATGTTCTCTCATCTCCACAGAGGAACTCTGAAGCTTGAAACTCGGCCAACGATAGGAAGAGCCCTGGTGGTTCCCAACTTCTTCATTTAAGAATGATGGAGGCCACTGTGTTCTTGGGAACCTTCGATGCTGGAGACATTGTTTTGTACCCTTCCCCAGATCTGTGCCTTGACACAATCCTGTCTCGGAGCTCTACGGACAAGTCCTTCGACCTCATGGCTTCTGACATGCACTGTCAACTGTGGGACCTTATATAGACAGGTGTTTGCCTTTTCAAATCATGTCCAATCAATTGAATTTACCACAGTTGGACTCCAATAAAGTTGTAGAAACATCTCAAGGATGATCAATGGAAACAGGATGCAACTGAGCTCCATTTCGAGTCTCATAGCAAAGGGTCTATTTCTGTTTTTTATTGTTAATACATTTGCAAAAATGTCAAAAAAACTTTATTCACTTTGTCATTATGGGGGTTTTGTGTAGACACACAAAATATTTATATTTGTAATAGGCAGTTTTTAAGGGCACGTAACTTTGGATCATTTGGCCAATATCGCAAATTTATTGATGGTGCTGCCAGCGCCCAGTCTGAGGTTTCTTTTGCTCCCTCTTTCTACTCTCGGATCTTAGCGAGTCTCTTGGATCCAAACCGGCACTTGTCTCTTTTTCCACTGGCCTTATCGAAACGCGTCTGACTGTCCTCAGGTACATTCAGAATGTTTTGAACCCGTGAAGAACTCTACTTTGAACAACATATTGCCACAGAGAATGAGGTGACATTAAGCTAAATGTTCGGAAATGTGGAGTGCAAAACGCATCGGACGTGGTGTGAATGGTTTAGTGCTTCAAAATCGGAATCTGTATTTTTTCAGAATTCCTCTCCAATCTGAAGTTTCTTCATTTGTAAACTAGAGTAATATATAGAGGTAATAATAACTTGAATAATAATAATAATAAAATGCTTCTGATAATAATGAAGTGTAATAGTAATAATGAAGTGTAATGGTAATAATGAAGTGTAATGGTAATAGTGAAGTGTAATGGTAATAATGAAGTGTAATGTTAATAGTGAAGTGTAATGGTAATAATGAAGTGTACTGTTAATAGTGAACAGCAATGGTAATAATGAAGTGTAATGGTAATAGTGAAGTGTAATGGTAATAGTGAAGTGTAATGGTAATAATGAAGTGTAATGGTAATAATGAAATGTAATGATAATAGTGAAGTGTAATGTAATAATGAAGTATAATGGTAATAGTGAAGTGTAATGGTAATAGTGAAGTGTAATGGTAATAGTGAAGTGTAATGGTAATAATGAAGTGTAATGGTAATAGTGAAGTTGCAGAGAAAAGCCACGTGTATCTTTTGAGTCTGATATGCGCCAATCCCCCCCTTCCCAACGATTATGACGGTGACCATGTAGATTGGCCTGGCCAATTACCGTAACGTCAAATTCCAAGACCGTCACAGCCCTACATCCAGGTTTTGTGAGTTTCAGTTTCCAGGTGTGAGATCGATCCAGATTGGGTCAGTGAAATAAGCTGATCAGATTTAATTGTGAATATAAATCCTGTACAGTATTGTGTACACTCACAAACACACATGGGCACACGCACAGACATAAATCCAGCATATTGCCATCCACATTGATCCACAGAAACCTTAAGGGGCCTACTAGGAGACAGTGACCTGGGGAAGCCATACAGTGAGCCCTTAGGATGGGGTATTAAAGTCAAATCAGCCTGCTATCGCCACACTGCAGCTCTGCCTTCCTCTAAACCCTGCTGACTCAGATCTGGGCGTTATTACCAGGAATAATAATGAGGAAATAATAGAGAAAGAGGGAGAACAATCCCTTTCTCCTCAATCAGAACAAAAAAGCAGAGTTGATCTGACTTCTCCACAAAGGCAAAGGGGGGGGGGGTGGTTTCCTTAGTTAGCCTGCCGACCGTGGCCCCAGATGCGTGTTTGATGACTGGTACAATCAGAGTGGTCCAGACACGGGGGATTAGCAGTAAGTTTAACCATATCAAAGACGTGGGCCTGAGGACCAGCTGTAGACTCTCAGCCTGGCTAGGCTTGGACTGGGTCTATAGTATTGGAGCCTAATTTAGCCTGGCCTCTTGCAGCACTGAGTAGTGTTGGACAGCCAGAGGACAATCTAATGAACAGGGTCAGATGCATTATGACGGGGCAGAATTGTATTTTTCTCCCAGCAAGGATATGAAATCAACGATGCCATCTTTTTTTTATCCGATTCTGCTCTACCACTGCCAACACACTTTAGGACGTGGGTGTAATGAAGTCCTCTCTATGTCAGGTCATCAGGGTTGTTTGTGCCTCCTGACGTGTCCTCTGTGTGTCTCTGGGGCTGACCAGGCCAGACCAGAGCTGTGGCTTGCAGCTGAGGTAAAGGCACTTTAACCTCTCAGAGGAGCCCTCACACTGTCATTACCTCCATTTCTACTATTCTATTCTACCTAAAGCCTGTAAATCTGCTTTAAGAGCCTAGGGACAGCTGGCCGTTTGTCTTTACAGCTGATAATTGCTGCACTTTGAGTGGCCTCCTGGCAGTGTAAATAGATTAATATGGATATTGACCATTTAAATGTTCATAAGCCTTATGGTGCATTAGAACCTCTGTTATTTTCATGTTTGGGATGTAGAGGTCTATTCTATCTCATCTGAGTCAAGACGATCATGATGAAACTAAGAATCTATTCACATATTGATTAACAGTAACTAGCCTATATGGGTGTGTCCATTCCACTGCAGGTCTGGTAGAGACCTGGGAGCCAAAGCAGCAAAGGATCTCCTGCCTCCTTCTGTGGACCTGTGTGTGAATGTATGACCTACCTGCCTCCCTCTGTGGACCTGTGTGTGAATGTATGACCTACCTGCCTCCCTCTGTGGCCCTGTGTGTAAGGGTATGACCTACCTGCTTTCCGTCCAGTGTGTAGATCTTCTTGACCACGCCGCTCTCCAGCTTGATGGCCTCTGTGATGTCGGTGAGCACCTGTTCGAAGGAGTGCGCTGTCTTCTTGTTGAGCAGCACGCGGACGGCCTTTCTTGGCTTCACACCGCTCCGCATCACCGTCACCAGCTTGGGCCGAACAAACTCTTTACCCTCCCGGGCCTCGCTGGCCTGCTTGCTGGCCAGACTCTGCAGGTTCTTCTGGCTGGCCGAGGCCTTCACGTTCACAGACCAGTTGGGGTTGACGTTCTTTGTGTAATCAACTTTCTTGTAGACGTTCTCGGACGCACAGACGTAGCTCTCTCCTGAGGGGGTGAGAGGAAAGAGAGAGAAAGAGAGAATGCCGTAAGGAATATGAAATATTAAACTTTGTTTGAGATTTAAAAACTAAATCAACATTGGTTTCCATCTCCCTGAGGAAGTACTTGCTTCAATAGGAACCCATGTAATGTGAAACATCAGTACTATTGGGAGAAGAGGTGTGGAGTTAAAACCTGTATGATAACCAGCTCAGATATCACATAATGGCAGGGAGAAAATACCAACACATCTTCATGTAAACTATGCATCCCCACTACATCTGATCTAAATGCATGGAGTCAAGATAAACTCCTGAGGAGGACAGAAAAACAGCCTCATACTCAAACAATATCACTACTGAATCTGATAGTGTGTTGGCAAACTAGCAGTTACTTTTCCAGAAGTTTCTAAAACTAGCCAGTGACATGTGCTTCCACTCTGTCAGTAATTGCTATAGCATCTCCATTAACCTACTCCAAAGCATGGTGACCTGTGCACTGAACTCTCCCCCAATCATTACAAAGCAGGAGGAGACTGTTCTGTCAGAGATACGCCAGACAGTGATGGAATAGCAATCAAGAAAACTGACTAATAAAGAAAAACGGACACACCAGAGGACAGGAGGACCAGAGGAGCAATGACACACCAGAGGACAGGAGGACAGGAGGGGCAATGACACACCAGAGGACAGGAGGACCAGAGGAGCAATGACACACCAGAGGACAGAAGGACAGGAGGGGCAATGACACACCAGAGGACAGGAGGACCAGAGGGGCAATGACACACCAGAGGACAGGGCAATAGGGCAAACATTAGAGCTGTGCTACCAGGGGATCCAGAGACCAGAAAGACCCCTCATAATTAGCTGGTCTATTTTAAAATAACCCACGACTAGACAAGTAGAAACGATATACAATTAATATTAGGACACTGGCACTATTGTTACATCCACTGACTCAAACAGAGTGATTTGTAATTATTATGGATCCCCATTAGCTGCTGCCAAGTTAGCTACTCTTCCTTGGGTCCAGCAAAATGAAGGTAGGTAAGGTAATTTTCAAAACATTACAATACTGTAACATTCATATCAGATTCCACAACACCCTACTCCACTACCACATATTTACAATACAATATACATGTGTGTATAGTGCGTAAAGTGATCATGTAATATAATGCTAACCAAATGCTGAAATATGAGAAAGCTACGCTTTTTTTCACTTTGAAAAGCAGTGGGCTTCTACTTCCACATAGTCAGCCGTGAACTCCCCCAGATCTGCCTGTGGGTGCGTGTATGTGACAGAGCTCACTCTACATTTTAGTAGATGCTCTTATCTAGAGTGACTTACAGGAGCAATTAGGGTTAAGAGTGTGGTACGAGGGCACAGATAGATTTTTCATGTAGTCAGCTCGGGATTCGATTCAACAACCTTTCAGTTGCTGGTCCGACACTCTTGACCACTATGCTACCCTGCCACCTCCTTCCTACTCATTAGATTCTCTACATTTGTTCCATACATCACACAGAGAAGGCACAGCCAGTGCTGTCATTGAAACATGATCATAGCTACATGGCCTAATGTAGCATGTTCATCCCTGGTGAATGCATAAAGGAATTTTGATGACTTTGGATAAGTAAATGAATAAGTTACGTCTAAAATGAGCTCTAGCCGAAATACTAATCTGAATTTCTACTAGACGTCTTCCTACATGTGGTGCTAGAAATCATGATATGTTGTGTCATGAGATCCAACGTACAGTATTATAGGTATATTTCTACAGATGTTTTTCCAACGGAAAGTGAATAAATTACGCTAGTGCATGTGAGAGACAACCCTGCATCTGAAACTGTGGCTGTCCTGTGTAAAAGTGCAGAGACAGCTTTTCAAAGAGTGTTATGACAGCATCTACCTAGAGTGCACTGCTTACTCACAGCACCTGGAAAGAATATACAGTATTTATATCTCTTTCATCAGATCTAACAGATTCAGTAGTAGGATGGCGGAAAACTGCCTGCTACATCTCACTATTATAAGTGAGCTAGTCTATACAGAAGGGCATACTGCCCAGCAACAGTGTAAATGGCAACATTCAACACTTCCATCCAGGTAAGAAGGTCCTGATTTCTCCAACGGTCAGATCGTAAGAGTCAACCAGTCCCACTAAGCCTAAGCCTTATGCGTGGGTGGACTGTCAGCTTGGGCTGAGCTCCAAGCTCTCTGACCCGTACAGCACCATACTGTTAGGTCTAGAGGCCTGTAAGGCGGTGCGGCAGCTAACTCGGGCTAATACTGTATCATGTAAGCCTTCCTCTAAAGGCGTCCACATGCTTCCCATCTGAAACAGTTAGTGTATATATTATGACAAAATCTTATTATGAAGTTTTTAAATTTGTTTTGGTCTTCAGCAAGGGGTTTTTTCGTGCACACAAAGGTCTACGCCCCTTCGTCTGTGATTGGTCCAAAAAAATTGGGGAGAAATACTGCAAGTAAGATCACCTTTGCAAAAACGTCAAAATGAATGGCAGATTTCTTGAGTTATCTTAGATTAATTGAGACTATTTTGAGGAAGTGTATACTGGCTACAGTGTATCAAGATGGACAAACAGTACTATTGCCACTTTTCTCTCGTTTTTTCATGCAAAGGTCTTTTAAGGGAGTATACAAGCCTTCTTCAGCAGTCTGGGATCCTTTCCCTACATGCACTGCACTAGTGACCTAAATGAGAATGAGGAGCAGCCAGCCCATAATACCCTCCATCGTTCTTCCATTTCTCTACCCATCTCTCCATCATTTCCATGTGTCCCTCCCTGGTTTCTCCTCAATCATGTTGCCCAGACATTCAGATACTACAGTGTGGAAGCTCTCTCAAGGAGGCAGAGAGATCCAGAGGACATCCATCAACCTGGGGCTCCCTCCCTGTGCCACCGCAGCACCAGACAAAGGACAGTGGGGAATAATACAGTGCAGAGGAGTTAATTATCCTCTGTGAGAGGAGGACATCCCCTCTTCCCGCCTCCACACACACACCAACTCTCGCACAAACACACACACACACACAAGCACAGAAACACACTCAATCTCCCTGCTGTGCCATTTACTGGGGTACCACACACCTTCTCATGATAGGAAAAAGGTCAGCCATTTTGGTCAGGAAGTATTTATGGTCTGTTTACATATATTTTAGAGGCTATTCATACAGAAAATTTGTATAAAACCCATAAACTGTATTTATGATTATATGACAATATTTTAGGTTGACAATTAGTCTATTATAGAATTTCTGATATATCCCGTGCCTTTCTTTGATTTTCCTGCATAAGTAAATATCAGGATTATGCCTCTACTGCCATTCATTCAAATTAGACTAGTTTGGATTTCACCCTGACCAATATGGCTGCCATTTTCACCCCATTCTGGAACTTGGAGGGTTTATGCCATAGCCCTTTGTAATGTTATTGGATCTCTATGGTCGTCCGCCAAAAAGAACTGCACATGGCAATGTGTAGAATTGCAGATAATTAGTTTAAAAAATCCAACATTCTCTCAGCCTCATGGCAAGATGTATAGAATAGCATGAGATTAGCTATAAAACTACACATTTTTCTGATCTTGCAGGAGGGGGCTCAGTTGGTAGAGAATGGCACGTGCAACGCCGGGGTAGTGGGTTTGATTCCCACGGGGGACCAGTACGAAACAATGTATGCACTCACTACGGTAAGTCGCTCTGGATAAGATCATCTGCTAAATGAAAAAACAAAGTACATGTAAAATGAAACTGCAGTACTCCACTGGTGCCATACATTGTCTCCTCTGGCACGCCTCAGCCGCTCCACACATACAACACACTGGTGCCATACATTGTCTCCTCTGGCACGCCTCAGCCGCCCCACACATACAACACACTGGTGCCATACATTGTCTCCTCTGGCACGCCTCAGCCGCCCCACACTTACAACACACTGGTGCCATACATTGTCTCCTCTGGCACGCCTCAGCCGCCCCACACAAACAACACACTGGTGCCATACATTGTCTCCTCTGGCACGCCTCAGCCGCCCCACACATACAACACACTGGTGCCATACATTGTCTCCTCTGGCACGCCTCAGCCGCCCCACACATACAACACACTGGTGCCATACATTGTCTCCTCTGGCACGCCTCAGCCGCCCCACACATACAACACACTGGTGCCATACATTGTCTCCTCTGGCACGCCTCAGCCGCCCCACACATACAACATACAGCATACAGACACCCCCTGAAGCCCCTTCTCTTTCCTAAGCAGTAAGCAAGAAGAGATGATCACCTAATTTTGATCAAATTAAGCCAGGGTTTATCTCTTTGTATCATTTGCATAATCCCAGCCCCTTTCCCCTCTCACCTACCCCCTTCCATAGAAACACCCCCTCAAGGGCTTCCAAGCTTTTTGGAAAATACGTCTGCCACACACTCAAATTAATTGGCATGTTGTTTTGTGTTCCTGTTCATTGGCGTCAGAAAAAAAGATGAGGAGAAAAATTTTAAGACAATGGTTGATGTGTCAGTAGGAGGGAGGGTATCCAGGGAAGTGAACAGCACAATTAGCCAGGGGTGTTGAGTGTAATTGAAAAACTTTGCCTCCAGGGCAGATGGCGTTAAGGGAGAGTCTTAACCAACACTGGCAGAGGACACTGAATTCCCGGGTCATACGAATCGAGAGGAAGCGTTAAGTAATTGCATCAGAGTGAAGTGTATAAGGTTAAAGGGTTTTCTTACTCTGAGGGGTGTGGTCTCAAGGTAATGAACCCAAAGGTAGAGTACATTTACTGTCAAGCTGTACTTCAAATAGCACAGTGTAGTGAAGTAACTGATGTATACTGTAACTAGAAGAAATCTCTTATTGCCTTCTACACACCTTCTCTGTTTCACCAGATAACCCTTCACACTTTTTTTTTTCTCTTGTCCTTGATTTTCCTCTATTTTCTCTTTGGTTGTGGTCCAAACATGCAGGCTCTCTTTGGTTGTAGTCCAAACATGCAGGTTCTCTTTGGTTGTGGTCCAAACATGCAGGCTTTCTTTGGTTGTGGTCCAAACATGCAGGCTCTCTTTGGTTGTAGTCCAAACATGGAGGCTCTATTTGCTTGTGGTACAAACATGCAGGCTCTTTTTGGTTGTGGTCCAAACATGCAGGCTCTCTTTGGTTGTAGTCCAAACATAAAGGCTCTCTTTGATTGTAGTCCAAACATAAAGGCTCTCTTTGGTTGTAGTCTGTCACGGCATGGGATGTGGAGAGACCAAGACGCAGCGCAGGGATAGTAGTTCGACATTTCTTTAATCATATATATATACTATGTATATTAAAATGGATTTACTATGTATAAGAGACCAAAAATGACGAACTAAAAATAACACAAACCCTCAACAGACTACCGAACGTCACGTTCACAAAAACACACTAAATGAACGGACGTAACGAACACACTTACTTCACTGTGACTGCAACATACATCGATAACAACCCACACCCGAGTGAGGGACAGACTCAACATTTATGGAATCCCTAATTAGAGACAATGCGGTGCAGCTGCCTGGGCCCCGGTGGGGCAAACGGCTCCGGCCATGGAGCGGGGAAAACAACCGGGCCCGGACTGGGCACCGGTGGGACAAACGGCTCCGGCCATGGAGCGGGGAAAACAACCGGGCCCGGACTGGGCACCGGTGGGACAAACGGCTCCGGCCATGGAGCTGGGCAATAAACCGGGCCCGGACTGGGCACCGGTGGGGTAAACTGCTCCGGCCATGGAGCTGGGAAAACAGCCGGGCCCGGACTCGGCTGGACCCGGATTGGGTACCGGTGGAGCGGACTGCTCTGGCACTGAGGCAGAGCAGGCGGCTGGACCCGGATTGGGTACCGGTGGAGCGGACTGCTCTGGCACTGAGGCGGAGCAGACGGCTGGACCCGGATTGGTTGTGGTCCAAACATGCAGGCTCTCTTTGGTTGTAGTCCAAACATGCAGGCTCTCTTTGGTTGTGGTCCAAACATGCAGGCTCTCTTTGGTTGTAGTCCAAACATGCAGGCTCTCTTTGGTTGTAGTCCAAACATGCAGGCTCTCTTTGGTTTCCCAGCTGGCAACATAATGTAATCTAAAACATTTTATAACGCTAAGTAGCAGTATTATCTATTTCCATTCTATTAATAGGCCCCAAAATGATCTATTTCTCCTGGCAGGCAGCAACAGTTCTTCTCTCCTATACAGGGAACCAGCTGGTGTCTGGAGAGAAAGAGGAAGCTCAGCTCCGCCTACCTGTCAGCCTCTCCAGACTGTGCATCACTTTATTCCCAGGAGAGCCTGTTTAATATAGTTACACTTCCACCTAAATATTCTGTAACTTTAGTCATTAACAGGCAATCTATGGTAACTTTGGTCATTTATACTTTATTTATTTTTTGGACGGATCATATGGTTCAAGAGAAAATAGCCTAATAAATGAAAACATCTCATCAACAAAGGCATTATTTTCAATTAACTCTGCAACTCTTTCAACTATTTACTTTTTTCAGCTTGGTGCCAAAACATTTACAACAAAGACATACTGACAGTTAAATAAATAAAAGTGTGTGAAAAAAATATATATACAGTTGAAGTCGGAGGTTTACATACACTCATTAAAACTCATTTTTCAACCACCCCACAGATTTCATGTTAACAAACTATAGTTTTGACAAATTCTTCCAACAATTGTTTACAGAGATATTCCTCTTGTCCAGGTGGGATAGGGCAGTGTGTAGAGCATCCAGCGGTCTTCATGATATTCTGCTTCAGGGAGATTGGCTGAGCTGACTGGAAATCTCCTGTATGGATAATTATGAAGAGTCTGAGACTCAGCGATCACATCAAGGGTGGAGTCCCCCTAATGAGAGGAGGAGACGTTACATTACATCACGCCAAGGAGAGGGGCAGATACCCTGGTCTGTCTGCTCATCAAACAGAATGCTGCCTCCGGACGGATGGATGGATGGATGGATGGATGGATGGATGGATGGATGGATGGATGGATGGATGGATGGATGGATGGATGGATGGATGGATGGATGGATGGATGGATGGATGGATGGATGGATGGATGGATGGATGGATGGGCGGTTCCACTGGGACAACAGGCTACGTTTAGGAACCATTTTCTTATTCCTGGATGCAGACGCAGCGATTACGGCTTTGGATCCTACCAAGCACTCTCATTGCAATGCTCTCTCTCTCACACTTCAGAGAGGAGAATTTCCACGTGTACATTCCAGTAAATCACTGACTGGATAAAACCCTCAGTGAGAATCTCTAATAACAGTGTAGGGTTTCACACAACGAGAGCAGTGGACTACCACTACACCATGCATATCAATGAGAGGAGGAAGACATCGTAAACTGTTTCACTCTCTGTGTCCACCCTACTGACTATGGTGATCCTGAGGACAGTAGTATGCATCATTATCACAATCCATCAAGCTTCAGCACTAAAGCAGTCATTGAAGTGGTGGACACTGACAGTGGAACAGTGGTGGTAAAGTGGTAGTCAAGTGTTAAACCAGCACAGACGACTTCTACCACAACCTCAGTTCCTCATATTAGGAGAGTTAGTCTAGATCAGGATTTCCTAAACTATAGGTTGGGATGCAAAGTGGGCCCTGGGCATGTCAGCGGTGGGTCGCCAGTTATGAGTAAACATTTATTTAGTATCACAGACTATTTTCTTCTTCATTTGGGTCGTTTGAGGACGGTACATTTCTCACTTGGGTCTAGACCGGAGGTTTTTTGAGAACCTCCGGTCTAGATGATGTTCTGATGCTGTCATAGGTCTGCCCCAGACATACTGAGACTACTGCTCTGTTGCTACTGAGGCGCTGAGTGAATCACTGGTAATGAATTATGGAGACTCAACAGCATGACTGAAGGGACTGTACTTCTGCTGCGGTAGAGCCTCTGGAGGACACTGTGTAAACTAACATTGCACAATGTCCCACTGCTCCATCGCCCTGAAAATCATCAGATTATCATATCTAATATGCAGAGATTACAGCCGTCTAGACTCCTAATCTCATGCCTCCCAATATTCCCAGCGTTACATGACAGACACAGTTGGTGATCGCCATCAGAATATCCCTGTGTAACCTTTCCTAATCACATGAACATACCTTAGAATGATAAGGTTCACTTAAAGAGGAAACTATGCACAAACACTTCCTACAATGTCAATAAACCTGTAATAATGCTAAAGTAACGACCCCCACTTCCTACTTGGGCTAACACAGTGACAGTATTACTGCCACACTGGCAGTCATGAGTCACGACCGCAGTAGAATTCTATATGACTGTTGAGTCACGGTAATCTTCTCTTATGCACTCTGAACATGCATAGGAAGTACCCAACTCACTAACAACCAGCAGGTCCTAATGGCCTGGAACTCTGGGCTCCGTTTTCCCTCTAACAGATCTGACAATGCAAATCCAATCGAAAATCCCATCAAACACTTATCATCAAAACAGTATGTGCTTTTAAAACTCACCTCACTGTGACGATCAATTTGAAGAAAGACGTTCAACAGCAGGTTGAAACTGAGTGGAAAACATGGTCGTTGTAGATGTTGTTTCAAAGCCTAACACAACGAAATGGACAGCTCTTTCTAAGGTGATGATTAATGCTAAACACTCATATTCATATTAGAGCTTATGCACAAGCATAGGTCTATACTGTATATGAGCCCAAGCTTGAAAACAAACCCTGAATAAATATGATGATTGTGCCATTATACAATACATAGCCTACCACATATTACACACGGCAGACAAACGTGCCTACAACTATAGTGCATTTGTATTTTTTGAATAGCATAGTAATAGCGATTGTTTTATATTTTCATAATTAATAGGCTGACACATTACCTTTAGCTACAGAATATCTCAACACCGTGAGTTTCCATCTCCTCTCTCTCTCTCCTTCATTCCTTTCTCCAGCTGTCAACCGTTTAATGAAATATGTTTCGTTGTGAAAAGATGTTGCTATCGATGTTGCCGAACAGATTTCACTTGGTTTCCCAAATTAAGCACTGGGTAGCTGCAGGAACAGGGTTGGAGAGCCCAGGGTATACAGAGTTTCGGAGGAATATCCCCTGTCCTGCAGCGAAATTGCCGGGAAAGTGGCCTCCCATTTGCTATTCCAGAAATCTTTTTTTGCCTTGCTCCTCTTCTTGCCCATTTGATAAATGGGCCATTCTAAATCGAAACAAATGCTACATATAAGTAAAGACAAGATTCAATTGAGAATAGTCTGATGGGTGAAAATATAATCACTTGATGACAGAACACACAGCGTGTGCAGCCTGAGGCAAGGAGCAGAGCTCAAGCTTTTTTTTTGGACTTTCTCAAATCATTAATAGTCTATAGTCGAATCATGCAGCCCGTATATCTTTTGATTTGTAAGACATTCTAAGGTTTGTATCATTCACAACTAAAGTTGCTAAATAACTCAAAATCTAGCGTATAAGACCTGTTTCAAATGATCACTTATACGCTCAACATAGCCACTTTATCTGCGCACTCGCTCCGAAATCCTTTCAATTTTATTCAGCTAAGTTCAATTATATTCTTCTCACTATAAAATCATATAATATAAAACAATGGCAGGGGTCTTATCAGCATATCTTGTCTGATAAATGAACTAGCCTACAGCCTTATGGCATGGCGCATAGTCAGATAACATACAGTAGGCCAACTCATATTCTGTTCTTCTGAAATACATTTTCTTCATATCATAATGTTTCTTTATTGTGATGGTGTATATTAAACTGATTTATTATACTTTTTTAAACGTAGATGTTCCAAAGGTGCGTATTAGCGACTTGTATGCAGCTTGTGTGGAGATGCTAAATGTCTTTATGTTAATTAACGGTCAATTACTGTGAAACCGACAGTATTTTGCATGACAATAACCAGCTGACAAAATTTCATGACACAGCCCTACAGCCCCACTCCCTACCACCCAACCCCCTGTGAGCTCACCTTCCTCCATAATGACCTCCACTCCCTACCACCCAACCCCCCTGTGAGCTCACCTTCCTCCATAATGACCCCCACTACCTACCACCCAACCCCCCTGTGAGCTCACCTTCCTCCATAATGACCCCCACTCCCTACCACCCAACCCCCCTGTGAGCTCACCTTCCTCCATAATGACCCCCACTCCCTACCACCCAACCCCCCTGTGAGCTCACCTTCCTCCATAATGACCCCCACTCCCTACCACCCAACCCCCCTGTGAGCTCACCTTCCTCCATAATGACCCCCACTCACTACCACCCAACCCCCCTGTGAGCTTACCTTCCTCCATAATGACCCCTACTCCCTACCACCCAACCCCCCTGTGAGCTCACCTTCCTCCATAATGACCCCTACTCCCTACCACCCAACCCCCCTGTGAGCTCACCTTCCTCCATAATGACCCCCACTCCCTACCACCCAACCCCCCTGTGAGCTCACCTTCCTCCATAATGACCTCCACTCCCTACCACCCAACCCCCCGTGAGCTCACCTTCCTCCATAATGACCCCCACTCCCTACCACCCAACCCCCCGTGAGCTCACCTTCCTCCATAATGACCCCCACATTTCCTACCACCCAACCCCCTTGTGAGCTCACCTTCCTCCATAATGACCCCCACATTTCCTACCACCCAACCCTCTGTGAGCTCACCTTCCTCCAGCTCGTCCATGGTGGTGATCTTGCGTGTTCCGTCGATGGAGAAGATGAAGCGGACCCCCTGGGGCAGGTTGATGTGGTCGGAGAGGGAGCGCGTCAGGTCGGCCAGGAGGGCGTCGAAGGTGCGGAAACGGTCAACGGCCACGGCGTACACGATGCCCTTGAAGTAGCGGTCTCCGTTGCGGTAGAAGCGTACCTTCTTGGCCTTCTTCTCGTTGGTGAGGGCCTGCAGGGTGCGCGTGCGGTAGAAGCTGCAGTGGGCGCTGTGGGTGGGGCTGGGCAGCCCATTCATGCGCCCGCCCCGTGAGGTACGGGGCTTGTCACGCTCGTCAAAATGGCCGAAGTCCAGCTCCATGGTGACAGAGTTCAGGGAGGGTCCGTGGTAGATAGGTGCTGGTTGGGGTGAGCTCTGGGAAGTCTGGCATTGGAAAAACATAACACTATAAGTTATAATGATGATCATACAGTATAGAACTAAGGGGACTTGGCAAAGATATTTAGTTCAGGCATGAACATCTAAAAAGGACTATTCAATAACAGAGTACCAAAGTGGTAAATACATCCCTCAACATTCCACCATCTAGCTACTGTGAAATTCCCCTGCAGTGGGTATCACTTTCCATCTCCATCCCTCTAATACAGTAGTGTATCATGAACCACAGGTGTGCTGGGGTTCACATGCAGTAAACTGAGCCAGTCCTACCCTGCCCTGCTCCCCCATGCCTCCCCATGCCCTGTCTCTCCAGAGGGTGTTTGGTTTCTGTATGATGAAGAGAGGCCGGGCCAGCCCAATCAATTACAGCCCTCACTATCGATTAGCCCACCCACTCACAGACACACACAGAGGTGTGTTAACCCCCCACCCCTCTGTGTGTGTGAAGTGTGTGAAAGCAACTGCAGAACGTTCTGCCATGACGGCGTTGCAACAAAAACACAAGCCTCATTTAGGATATTCTCGAGCGAACAGGGGATCAATATTTAATGTTAGGTGAACAGAATCACTCTGCTGTATACTCAGTAGTACATGTCATATGTAGGCCCTACAACCCTTCAGACACCCTTAAAACTAAGGTCATTAGTTATAAACATACACTACATACTAAATTATATGTACTACATGGGCTAAACATATAGAACGGTTGTAAATGTCTCCTGTAGAGCGGAGGCTGCTCCGCCTGTACGCCTGTCTGTGTTCTGTCATCTACCCTACATTCAGCCAGTGCCCTTGTGGCTGTGACAGCTAGTGACCACTCTGCAGAGCTGCCTCCAGGTAAAGATTCATGACAATAAAATGACAGCATGCGATATGTGCTTAATGTGATTCTGGTTTCTGTATCTGATCTCTGTACAGTTCCCCATTGCCTTATAACCATGGCACCATAATAATGTGTGGGATGTGAAAAGGCTAACAAGAATGCTTCACCACCTGGGTCGTTTTAAAGCACTGACATGGCAGAAATAAGCCAGGGCCATCTGAATCAGAGGATCATCCCACACATCTGAGTCAGCTATGAGCAGGCAGCAGGGAGGGATCTGTATCTACCATAGCATCACCATCCCATAAAGGGCTCTGGGACGAGAGAGCTGAGCAGAACATTTGGAGGGTTAGTCACTGATGTAAAGTACATGGTATCACAGTCACTGCATCTATATGTGGTACTGAGCACCATGTATGAGGGTGTATTCACACTGTTCAGTGGTTACTCATCCTCTACACCACTGGGAAAGGGACATGGGGTGATCCACCCACACGTTTACATAATCCATAAGACTCTCAAAGAAAGAACAAAGGTTGAGGGTAAAGAAAGAATTCAATGTATTTTTTTAAAAAGGGCTTTTCTATTTGGTGTCTTTTGGCAGATACCATAGCTTGTGTAAAGGCCTGAGCAGCCTAGTAGGAATGGTCTCTTTCAGGGTAGTCCAGATCTCTCTGTAAAGCCTGCAGATGCTGTGAGGGGGAGAGAGCACAGCGTGGTTGTGCCAGAACTCTCTTCTAACATCTGCACAGCGTGGTCGTGCCAGAACTCTCTTCTAACATCTGCACAGCGTGGTCGTGCCAGAACTCTCTTCTAACATCTGCACAGCGTGGTCGTGCCAGAACTCTCTTCTAACATCTGCACAGCGTGGTCGTGCCAGAACTCTCTTCTAACATCTGCACAGCGTGGTCGTGCCAGAACTCTCTTCTAACATCTGCACAGCGTGGTCGTGCCAGAACTCTCTTCTAACATCTGCACAGCGTGGTCGTGCCAGAACTCTCTTCTAACATCTGCACAGCGTGGTCGTGCCAGAACTCTCTTCTAACATCTGCACAGCGTGGTCGTGCCAGAACTCTCTTCTAACATCTGCACAGTGTGGTCGTGCCAGAACTCTCTTCTAACATCTGCACAGTGTGGTCGTGTCAGAACTCTCTACTGACATCTGCTCTTTTTAAATGCAAGCAGACTGTTTTATCCTCTTCCCAAAAATACAGAAGAAAAGAAAGCATGGTGGGAGGGACTGACTGACTGACTGACTGACTGACTGACTGACTGACTGACTGACTGACTGACTGACTGACTGACTGACTGACTGACTGACTGACTGACTGACTGACTGACTGACAGGCTGGCTGGCTGGCTGGCTGGCTGGCTGACTGGCAGACTGGCCATAGACGTGTTTGCTGCTACCCAGTTCGGACTGGAACTTTGCAATAGTTTTGAATAATGAAGAGATTAGCCACTAAACGGGTAGAGAGCACTCATTACTGTGCCACTCTGAATGGACACCCAGCAGCAGTCACCCTAACTGCCATGTCTCACATCTCACACCAGTCATAACAATGTCCCCGCCGAAGGAGGACAGAGGGCACAGTGAAGGTCATCGTTGCAACGACGTGCCCTGGAGCATGCTGGGAGTCCTGCCCTGCTCTGGTCAGACTGGCAGTCTGTCTGTTCACTCCGACGAACGCTTCGATTCCGGGCATTCAGGAGTGGAACTAGCATTTCAGTGAAACTAGCCGACTCCAGAGCAGACAAAGAAACACGGCACAGTCGTTCTACTCCAGTGGGGCAGGATGCTTCGCTACAACGACACACAAAACCCCCTTTCTAATGAATCTCATTAGCCATCTCTGTGTGATCTAATCAAAATGAATAGAATTCCTCTGTATGAGATGGAAAATGTGTGGTTATGATGACCGCACAGTAGAGCTGTATGCTAGCTGCTCCATGTCAGAACAAAGACTCACTGCGCTACAGCTGCAGCAGTATCCACGCGGTAGAGCACAGGCACAGCAGCCATATTGTACTGTACAAGACCTGTGAATGAGGTGAGCTGCGGCAGGACAAACCTCATCTACACCTGCCTAGAATGTGCTGACACCCAAGTCTGGGCTGTCTGGCTCTATTTGTAGCCATGCTTCTCAGGCTAACAGCTTCTCTTTAAAAGACACCTAGCCGATAACAGGAACTAGTGGCTTTGTATTTTAGGTATGTCATCTTTTTTATCTTTCAACTTCTATCAAAGTACAGTAACTATCAAAGAAAACAGCATCACTACTCTAGGGACAATATGTCTAGCTCCAGGCCTACCTTTTTCCTATATCTTTCAACCATCATTAATGGCTCCTCTCACTCAATTGCCCAAAAAGGCCTCTTCTAAACAATTCTGATCAATAGCCACTCGTCAATACGCTCAGGCCCAATGTTCACAAACAAAGCATTTGTCAACGTCGCCCCCCCCCAATCCCCAAGCTGACTCCCAAGATATGGGCTAGTAGTGTGTTGTGTTGAAGTGGGCAGGAGGTGTGGCGCTGCAGGAGGCAGGAGCAGATGATGTGTGATAAATGAGAGTAATTTATGACAGTCTGACCTCCTCCCCACAGCCCACAGAGTCCTGTGCTCTGGAGCCCCAAAGAGACCACATCCCCTTCCTGGAGTGGACCAAAACACAGCACCCCCTCCATCCCTCCATCTCACCTCCTACTAACACCACATCCCTCTGCCTGATGACATCCCAAGACAAGCCCTTTTCATGTGGCCTTAACTATCCCCACCCAACCCAACCCGCAAAAAATAAATTGTTCTTGTTGTGAGTCCCCTGTGGCACTTTGATATCCTGTCGAGAATGAGATCTGTCTGCTAAATTCTTAATGCAGTGTAAGTATTAGAACGAGGCTGGAGATGCTCCTCTTTGGGGAAATGTAGCAGAACCACGCCTGTGTTTAAGAAAAAGATTAGAGAGGTTGAATCACAACTCTGATTCACTGGCGACTTACTGACTGACACTCATACAGAGCTGCTGCTGCCGCCTGATTATCACGTACAATGAACTCCACAAATAGATTCTTAAGGCTATTTGTGAACATTGATCGATCGATCAATCAATCAATCAATCACATGTAGATGATCAATGATTCAGTAATTCATTTGGTACAGAGCGAGTCTTGAGTGAGAAGCGTGTGTAACGATGTCCCATTCTAAGGTAACTTTACAATACACCTCAATGCACCATGTGGTTAAATCAACTTTTAAATAGCACATAAACCCAGTGCTCAGGACAATTACTGGATTTCTAGGTGTTAGATCTGGGCTTGTCAGTTTGATTATCAGTAGGACTGAAATCCCCTAGCTATCTCAAATAAACAGCCAACTTCTGAGAATAGCACTGTAACAGCCCCTGTTCAGCATGCCCCTACCCAACAGTTTCCACTTCGTACAAAAACACAGACCTACATGTGGGGAGGGAGATGAGGTTAGGTTATATATGACCACTGATCAAAAAGTGGGGGAGTTCTACTAATGGCCACACAAAGCTTAATCACACATTAATGAACTGGAAAAACAGCTTTAACTAGCAATAAAAGGGCTTTGGCACACATTGTTATGTCAACACGTTCAGTCCATCTTGGCCATTAATTAGTGGGCAAGTTAGCATGTTTTGTCATGAATCTTGTTCTGGAGGCAGCTCTGCAGAGTTGTCACTAGCTGGCACAGCCACAAAGTCATAAACCCTGATTTTAAACTTAGCACTAACCTTAACCCTAACCACAATGCTAACCGTAATGCCTAACACTAATCTTAATTTTGCCAATTTAGACTTTGCATCTGGCCCATCTAGCGAAGATTGCTCAGTTCTGCCTCCAGGACAAGACTCTTCCCAATCAACCTGCCGCTAGTGATAGTGTGTAGACTAGACAGACCAGTCCAGGGCAGGGCCAAGGATTGGAGCAGCTTACCAATTAAAGCCTGGCCACTTCCTGTCAAATCCTCACCTAGTGGCTGTGACCAGTGACCACACCTCGATGGCTTCAGATAAAGACATGCAGCCTAACCCCTCAACCGCTCCACACCCCTGCTATCACCGCCTCGCTCTACATACAATGCCCACACATGGCTCAGCTGCTAGGTGATAGCCACCAAATGTAGACTCCATGACTTAACAGGGGCTTGTTAACCCCTTTCTGCTTAAACTGGGATTGTGTTAGACTGGCAACGCCCCAATCATGAAACTCACTGCTTCTAATGGCGAAATACTGATTATGATTGATATGTCCTCCTCCCCTTATCTTTCAACAGCCCCATCACATGTGTCCTCCTCCATGAAAACAAACGGAGAGGACCACATTGTCCCCACCCTGAATGTGGCTGGGACAGCCCCTCCCCTCCCCCGCACACCCTGGCCCTGAGTCTGGCTGAGGTTTCATGACAGGTCCTGAGATGGGGATGGGGGTAGGTCCCAGACCAAGGAGGGATGGGTTATGGGTAGTGGTACTCCTCCTGACGGACAGGGGCTGGGCTGCCAGCCCATCTGTTCACCTCATATAATGGACTGACCCTCTCCCTATGACGTCACTCAGGACTATATATGGTCTATGCTCAGGACAGCCCATTGTCTCACAGGGACACCCCCATCACTCCTACTACTGTAGTGCTACACTACACCACACACGGATACAACTACAAATAATATAATTATTAGTAGACTTATGATTCACCCCAGTGCATTGCAATAATCAGGGCTCAAATTACAGGAGGGGCCCCTAAGTATTTCAATATTTAAAATGGCCATCCCCATAAGGTCCAGCCCACTCTTCATAACGCACCCCAATAGTTAATATGTCATTCAAACCCTGAATATCACAAATAAATGAATATGCGTAAAATAATACAATGCTCTCATAATGCTTACCTAGTAAGGGCAGGGTCCTAATTCCTGCTCACAGCGCAGCAGACAGACTGCAAAGCTGTTCTATTGTGTGACTGTGACATGTCTAACTGCACGACAGAGATGTGAGGCTGGGTCTGTGCCACCACAACAGCCGCCCATTAAACAACTCTGACCTGCCCGTTAGCGTCCTGCAACAGCTGATCTGTGTCTTATCTAGTAACACTAAGCCAGTCTGAGCTGGTTTTAAGTCATATTTTCTTTTTAAAAGTTTTTCAGTACCCCCTCTAATTTCCAGTAACAAAAAAAACGGATCAGTTGTCCATATGACCTCAGAGATGAGCGGTGGGCGTCGTACATACAGATGAGCCCTGACAGTTTTGTACCAACGTGTACGCGCACACCTACAATAACCTGCTCATATAGCCGACAGCGTAAATAGACAAAAAATCAACCAATCCTCAACAGTGTCTAATACTTCTGAACACAACAACTTAACTCGCTGTCAGAAACATAATTTAAATACTGACAAATTATTTAATTATGTTTAACCAAAATATAAAAAGTCTGGGGTACTCACACGCGCTGGAGCGTTTGGAGTGAGGTGGGTGGGTGTGGATGCTGCAGGATAGCGGCACGAGCTCTCTCGGTCTTTGTCTGCCTCTCTCTAGTCTACGAGATGTGCCTACCTGACCGGCTGCACTGCTGGGTCCTAGAGGCGACTTTGGCAGAGCCCGCCCTAGTATGACAATGGCATGGACCGGCATTTTGGGGAATTTCTCACAAAAGGATGACGTAAACCTTTTCAAAGCTATTTTTTTTATTTACTTTCGGAATCTACTGTGTCATGATGAATCGTTTTTTATTCATTCAGACATCCATGCACTGCATATGCTGCCTATTGAAATTAGAAATACAAATCTGAAGAGAGAGAAAATCTGCATCTGCCTGCTGAGTTGATTTTATCAATGTGTTTTGAGAAAATTATGCCACAGGTTCTTTCCACTACTTCTATTGTAAAGTAATGTAGTGTTGATAATCCCCTCCCAACAGATTGAACTGTGTGGGTGTTGCTCCTCTCTTCACACCATCCTTGTTATATTTCCAGAGGCAGAAACAGCAGGATTGTAGATTTAGTAGATTCATGATTCATTGATGCATGTGTGTGTGTGTTTGTGTGTGTGTGTGTGTGTGTGTGTGTGAGTTTTGGCTTCTGAACGTAAAAGCCTGTTTATCTACACCACTGACAGAGAGAAAGGAAAAATGAGCTGATGTCCTTCCAGATAAGAGGCTCTGTATATGGGATTCATCTGGTGTGTGGTGTCTGTATGAGGTGCAAGTGGAGGTTTCTATGAGCACCTGTGTTTAGATGTGTGTGTGTGTTTGTGTGTGTGTGTGTGTGTGTGTGTGTGTGTGTGTGTGTGTGTGTGTGTGTGTGTGTGTGTGTGTATTAACTTGTTATCATACAATCCTGTGTGTAATGAACTGAGACAAAGTCATCCCGGACTATCTGCATTGACCCCCCTTTGCGCTAACTCTTTTGACTCATCACATACACTGCTGCTACTGTTTATTATCTATCCTGTTACCTAGTCACTTTACCCCTACATAATTGTACATTTCTACTTCAATTACCTCGTACCCCTGCACATCGACTCTGTACAAGTTATTACCCTGTGTATATAGCCACGTTATTACCCCGTGTATATAGCCAAGTTATTACCCCGTGTATATAGCCAAGTTATTACCCTGTGTATATAGCCACGTTTTTACCTCGTACCCCTGCACATCGACTCTGTACAAGTTATTACCCCGTATATATAGCCAAGTTATTAGCCTGTGTATATAGCCAAGTTATTACCCTGTGTATATAGTCAAGTTATTACCCTGTGTATATAGCTAAGTTATTACCACGTGTATATAGCCAAGTTATTACCCCGTGTATATAGCCACGTTATTACCCCGTGTATATAGTCAAGTTATTACCCCATGTATATAGTCAAGTTATTACCCCGTGTATATAGCCAAGTTATTACCACGTGTATATAGCCAAGTTATTATCCCCCGTGTATATAGTCACGTTATTACCCCGTGTATATAGTCAAGTTATTACCCTGTGTATATAGCCAAGTTATTACCCCGTGTATATAGCCAAGTTATTACCCCGTGTATATAGCCAAGTTATTACCCTGTGTATATAGCCAAGTTATTACCCCAAGTATATAGCCAAGTTATTACCCTGTGTATATGACCAAGTTATTACCCTGTGTATATATCCAAGTTATTACCCCGTGTATATAGTCAAGTTATTACCCTGTGTATATAGTCAAGTTATTACCCTGTGTATATAGCCAAGTTATTACCACGTGTATATAGCCACATTTTTACCTCGTACCCCTGCACATCGACTCTGTACAAGTTATTACCCCGTATATATAGCCAAGTTATTAGCCTGTGTATATAGCCAAGTTATTACCCTGTGTATATAGTCAGGTTATTACCCTGTGTATATAGCCAAGTTATTACCCTGTGTATATAGCCAAGTTATTACCCTGTGTATATGGCCAAGTTATTACCCCGTGTATATATCCAAGTTATTACCCCGTGTATATAGCCACGTTATTACCCAGTGTATATTGGCAAGTTATTACCCCGTGTATATAGCCAAGTTATTACCCTGTGTATATAGCCAAGTTATTACCCAGTGTATATTGGCAAGTTATTACCCCGTGTATATAGCCAAGTTATTACCCCATGTATATTGCCAAGTTAATATATCCACGTTTTTACCTCGTACCCCTGCACATCGACTCTGTACAAGTTATTACCCCGTATATATAGCCAAGTTATTAGCCTGTGTATATAGCCAAGTTATTACCCTGTGTATATAGTCAAGTTATTACCCTGTGTATATAGCCAAGTTATTACCCCGTGTATATAGCCAAGTTATTACCCTGTGTATATGACCAAGTTATTACCCTGTGTATATATCCAAGTTATTACCCTGTGTATATAGTCAAGTTATTACCCTGTGTATATAGCCACGTTTTTACCTCGTACCCCTGCACATCGACTCTGTACAAGTTATTACCCTGTGTATATAGTCAAGTTATTACCCTGTGTATATAGCCAAGTTATTACCACGTGTATATAGCCACGTTTTTACCTCGTACCCCTGCACATCGACTCTGTACAAGTTATTACCCCGTATATATAGCCAAGTTATTAGCCTGTGTATATAGCCAAGTTATTACCCTGTGTATATAGTCAGGTTATTACCCTGTGTATATAGCCAAGTTATTACCCCGTGTATATAGCCAAGTTATTACCCTGTGTATATGGCCAAGTTATTACCCCGTGTATTTATCCAAGTTATTACCCCGTGTATATAGCCACGTTATTACCCAGTGTATATTGGCAAGTTATTAGCCCGTGTATATAGCCACGTTATTATCCAGTGTATATTGGCAAGTTATTACCCTGTGTATATAGCCAAGTTATTACCCCGTGTATATAGCCAAGTTAATATATCCACGTTTTTACCTCGTACCCCTGCACATCGACTCTGTACAAGTTATTACCCCGTATATATAGCCAAGTTATTAGCCTGTGTATATATCCAAGTTATTACCCCGTGTATATAGCCACGTTATTACCCAGTGTATATAGCCAAGTTATTACCCCGTGTATATTGCCAAGTTATTACCCTGTGTATATGGCCAAGTTATTACCCTGTGTATATATCCAAGTTATTACCCCGTGTATATAGTCAAGTTATTACCCTGTGTATATAGCCACGTTTTTACCTCGTACCACTGCACATCGACTCTGTACAAGTTATTACCCCATGTATATAGTCAAGTTATTACCCTGTGTATATAGCCAAGTTATTACCACATGTATATAGCCAAGTTATTACCCCGTGTATATAGCCACGTTATTACCCCGTGTATATAGTCAAGTTATTACACTGTGTATATAGCCAAGTTATTACCCCGTGTATATAGCCAAGTTATTACCCCGTGTATATAGCCACATTATTACCCCGTGTATATAGCCAAGTTATTACCCTGTGTATATAGCCACTTTTTTACCTCGTACCCCTGCACATCGACTCTGTACAAGTTATTACCCCGTATATATAGCCAAGTTATTAGCCTGTGTATATAGTCAAGTTATTACCCTGTGTATATAGCCAAGTTATTACCCCGTGTATATATCCAAGTTATTACCCCATGTATATAGTCAAGTTATTACCCTGTGTATATAGCCACGTTTTTACCTCGTACCCCTGCACATCGACTCTGTACAAGTTATTACCCTGTATATATAGCCACGTTATTAGCCTGTGTATATAGCCAAGTTATTACCCTGTATATATAGTCAAGTTATTACCCCGTGTATATAGCCAAGTTATTACCTTGTGAATATAGCCAAGTTATTAGCCCGTGTATATAGCCAAGTTATTACCCAGTGTATATTGGCAAGTTATTACCCCGTGTATATAGCCAAGTTATTACCCCGTGTATATAGCCAAGTTATTACCCTGTGTATATAGTCAAGTTATTACCCTGTGTATATAGCCAAGTTATTACCCCGTGTATATAGCCAAGTTATTACCCTGTGTATATTGCCACGTTTTTACCTCGTACTCCTGCACATCGACTCTGTACAATTATTACCCCGTATATATAGCTAAGTTATTAGCCTGTGTATAGAGCCAAGTTATTAGCCTGTGTATATAGCCAAGTTATTACCCCATGTATATAGCCAAGTTATTACCCTGTGTATATAGCCAAGTTATTACCCCGTGTATATAGCCAAGTTATTACCCCGTGTATATAGCCAAGTTATTACCCCGTGTATATAGCCAAGTTATTACCCCGTGTATATAGCCAAGTTATTACCCCGTGTATATAACCAAGTTATCATTACTTATTGTTATTCTTCATGTTATTACTTTTCTATTATTGTTCTATTTTTCCCTCTGCGTTATTGTGAAGGACCCGTAAGTCAGCATTTCACTGTTAGTCTACATCTGTTGTTTACCAAGCATGTGACAAATAAAATATGATTTGATATGATCTCTTTGAGACTAATCAGTAATGACGTTGTGATGCGGGGCCTCTGGAGAGTTCTGATAAAAGCCTTAACACCTCAATGCATCTGTCCAATCTGCCTTGCTTCCGTGAAGTTGAGGTTTTAACAAGAGCCAACTGTTTAAATCAAATCTTAGTCTTGGCCCAGTCAACAACACACACAATACAACACCCTGTGGTGAAAGAGGGGAGTGATGTGGTATCACATACACACCAACAACTCTTTATAAGGCTCCTGTCACCGTCAATAACAATACCGCTCTACATCAGATATAGGATCCATTGAACTCTGTCCAAGTGAGTCCCCATAGCATGATCTAGCTGATGTCACATGGCTCTGTCAACATTTGTCACCTCACCTCGTCGCTAGGCACAATATATCATAAAATGAGAGTGTGGCGTAGTATTGATGTTAGTCCCTCACACCTCTGACAGGGCAGTGCAGGCATAAAGTGTAGCCCAGGTGATATCTGCCCTGAGGGACCTGACTTGGAGCATGTCATGGGATACTCTCAGAACTCTAGTCCGGTTGATTCTAGCTTGTCCTAACCCATCAATAGGTCAAAGTGTATCAACAAGGAAAAATCATGACAGAGTAAAAACTTTTACCAAGCCAGGTATGAACACCGGAACAGTGGCTGGTGACTTCAGTGCCCATGTGGACCTCTGGAGCAAAGCAACGGTTGATTTTTTCCATTTGTGAAACTATTTTAGTCAGATATGGGTTTCTTTTGCGTTTCAAAGAAACTGCCCCCAACAACATTTTCAGGAAATAGTTTCCAATTTATCTTGCAGATCACAACAAGAAATGACCTGTGGCCATTTCATACCACAGAAACCACCAATCTCTGCCTCTGTGACACCAGGGAGCTAGTACTGCTGTTTAATGTTTCATGCTCTCTGGTACTGCTGGTGCCAAGAACACAGAAAGGGAGGCCTTTCTTTTGTATGTTTCCATTTGTTTCTCTATCCATTGTGTTTTTTTAGATACAAACAATGGTTTGTACAGTATTTAAATCCCAGGAAGTTTGAGTGTTCAAAAAGCCTGCCTCTGTCAAAAAGACGATCAAATAGAGCAGCTTAATTCTCTACAAATGTTCTTCCTATTTATCTGACATGACAAACACAAGGCCACCACCGGTCGCCTAACAGAGCTCACATAACATTAGTTCTTTTCAGAGGGGTCACTGTGGTTTTGACTGTCGTCCCCCCCCCCCCAGGCGTAAAAGACACTTTCAGACTCAGCTGTTCCTGCATTCTGGAGCCTCTCCTGTGCATGTCACACATAACTCTAATTCAGTCTGACCACTGCCTCCTCACCACCTTCCCCAGCTGTCTGAGAGGGGCTGCCTTTCGCCCGCAGACAGTCGGGATACAGACAGGAGGGGCAACGGGTACATTTGGTTGGGGGGCGGGCACAGGAAGGGGGGCAGATTTGGACATTAGCCACTCAGTGGGGTGCTGCGTCACACAATGTTTCAGGCCAAACTGAACACGCGCTGTGCCTCATTTAAAAGCTCTGGTGGATTAAGATTCTTTGGGCTTCACTTCAAATTTTCACTATGTTTACCACCGCAGAGGACCTAAATCAGACTAAGCATATGTGTTTTCCTTTGACTCCTAGCTTATTGTACACATACTATTTCAACATGAGTCAATTTGTTCAAATGATGAACAGATTATTTACAGTGAATTAGCTATTATTGTGCCTAGAAGGAATATAAACTTTGATGCACAAAGTAGAAGTGAGGTGGGAGCAGATCTTCAGATGGTGTTTTGGGGAAACATGAGAAAAAGGATGAGGGCCTGCAATGGGGAGGGAGGTTGCTATGTCGACGGATTGACAAGGATGTAAACAGACGATGGATCATGGAGGCAGATGTCCAACAGGCTGGCAAAGAGGGGCATGGCCCCGGCTATTAGAGAAGGGCATGGCCCAACCTAGAATGAGGGGCATGGCCCCGGCTATTAGAGAAGGGCATGGCCCAACCTAGAATGAGGGGCATGGCCCCGGCTATTAGAGAAGGGCATGGCCCAACCTACAGAGAGGGGCATGGCCCAGGCTAGTAGAGAGGGGCATGACACAGGCTGGTAGAGAGGGGCATGGCCCAGGGTAGTAGAGAGGGGCATGGCCCAGGCTAGTAGAGAGGGGCATGACCCAGGCTGGTAGAGAGGGGCATGACCCAGGGTAGTAGAGAGGGGCATGACCCAGGCTGGTAGAGAGGGGCATGACCCAGGGTAGTAGAGAGGGGCATGACCCAGGGTAGTAGAGAGGGGCATGACCCAGGGTAGTAGAGAGGGGCATGACCCAGGGTAGTAGAGAGGGGCATGACCCAGGGTAGTAGAGAGGGGAATGACCCAGGGTAGTAGAGAGGGGCATGACCCAGGGTAGTAGAGAGGGGCATGACCCAGGCTGGTAGAGAGGGGCATGGCCCAGGGTAGTAGAGAGGGGCATGACCCAGGCTGGTAGAGAGGGGCATGACCCAGGGTAGTAGAGAGGGGCATGGCCCAGGGTAGTAGAGAGGGGCATGACCCAGGGTAGTAGAGAGGGGCATGACCCAGGCTGGTAGAGAGGGGCATGGCCCAGGGTAGTAGAGAGGGGCATGACCCAGGGTAGTAGAGAGGGGCATGACCCAGGGTAGTAGAGAGGGGCATGACCCAGGCTGGTAGAGAGGGGCATGACCCAGGGTAGTAGAGAGGGGCATGACCCAGGGTAGTAGAGAGGGGCATGGCCCAGGGTAGTAGAGAGGGGCATGACCCAGGCTGGTAGAGAGGGGCATGACCCAGGGTAGTAGAGAGGGGCATGACCCAGGGTAGTAGAGAGGGGCATGACCCAGGGTAGTAGAGAGGGGCATGACCCAGGCTGGTAGAGAGGGGCATGGCCCAGGGTAGTAGAGAGGGGCATGACCCAGGGTAGTAGAGAGGGGTATGACCCAGGGTAGTAGAGAGGGGCATGACCCAGGGTAGTAGAGAGGGGCATGACCCAGGGTAGTAGAGAGGGGCATGACCCAGGGTAGTAGAGAGGGGCATGGCCCAGGGTAGTAGAGAGGGGCATGACCCAGGGTAGTAGAGAGGGGTATGACCCAGGGTAGTAGAGAGGGGCATGACCCAGGGTAGTAGAGAGGGGCATGACCCAGGGTAGTAGAGCTACAGGAGACAGGTGGAGGAAGGGGGTCCTGGCTGCTTAGACCACAGAGTGAATGTGAGACCCAGTAGGGAATTCCTGACATCAGGATCCATAAGCCCATATAAACTCACCACCTATCCTTCTGTAAGACAGTGGAAACAGAAGCAATGATTGATACTAGACTATCAAATATCTAGCTGTTGTGTGTCTCATCAGCCACCATGCTGTCAAATCTATTAGTTTCAGCTGTGATCAAATAAGGATCTTATAATCTGATGACCTGAAAACGGATCCCATAATTCCGTTTGTGCTAAATTGCATTTTATCACCATGGTGGTATGTGTTTATAGAAAACCACCAGCTGCTTCCCTCAATCATTTCACAAAGGATCCGATCATACAAACAGTTCAAGATGCGTATTAATCATTTACATGCATTACTATTTCTCTTCATAAAAGTTAATTGATGGAAATTTCCCGCTGTTTTGTATTTAAACGTTGGTGAGACAGCTGTGTTTTGAGATAACATACAGATAGATGGTCCCTGATCTTTCATCTTTCAAAGAGGGTTTAGAAGGAGCACCTGCTTGTGTATCAGGCTGATGTTATCATGGTCTCCAGACTGGAACGGTGTAAAGTCTGACACACAGTCAGCCAGTCAGCCAGCCAGCCAGCCAGCCAGCCAGCCAGTCAGTCAGTCAGTCAGTCAGTCCATCAACCATGCACATGTTAATAACTTTACCCATCATGCACCACAGTTTTCAGTCTAAATACTCTGATAATGAATCTCATCATAATAACAGTAGTCATTAAGACCACTCTGACTGATCATATTTCAGCAGCTCATTCATACTTTCTGCTAGATTCATAGTGGATTGAGCCGATGAGTTAATGTGACTCTGGGAAACTCATTAGTGTGGTTAGAAATTATTTTATCTGAAATGGATCCATCAGTCGGCCTCTTCCTGTTCCTGCCCGGATCAGTCAGCTCTCTGCTGGAGCACTCAGTGACATCATCAGTAAGGGGCTGACCAGCATGAAGCGTGACAGGGCATCATCACACCGACCCGACATGCAGCCCTGACTCAAACAGACAGGCCATGAGGCAAGCCAGGGGTTGGAGGGTCCAGGGGTGGGGTTGAAGGATGTTGCCACAGATACAGGAAGACTGGGACTATCCGTAGGATGACCCCTCCGTAAAACTGTGACCAATGAGACCCCATTCTCTGAAGGGCCATAAGTGGTTTACATGCAGATGCACAGGGTCAGGGATGAGCTCAGTCACACACACTGCCAGGAAACCATGGTGAACACTAGAGGACTAGAGGATGACATCATGTGTGTGTGGAAGTAGTGTGCTTTCTACCCCTCAAAGATACTTATCATCACGTCTGGCGAATCACTGCTGCTCCCCGCACAGCAGGTATGTGTGTGGTGTGTGTGTGTGTATGTTTGTACGATATTGCACTTCGCAAGGTGATATCAGTCAGTGTCTGTGCAGTCAGTGTGGCGTGGCAGAGGGTTTTGTCTCTCTCAATGCCAGTTGAGACTGAGGCAGACCTACAGCCAGACCAGAGCCTGGCAAACCGATCTGACTGACTGCAGGAGAGAAAGAGTTACAGTGGGGTCATGGCGGGTTCAGTCTGTCTCCCGCTACTAGAGACACTGCTCCCTTCCATCTCCTTCTCTCTCAGTACACCTCCCCACCTTCTGCTTCTCTCTTAGTACACCTCCCCTCCTTCTGCTTCTCTCTTAGTACACCTCCCCTCCTTCTGCTTCTCTCTTAGTACACCTCCCCTCCTTCTGCTTCTCTCTTAGTACACCTCCCCTCCTTCTGCTTCTCTCTTAGTACACCTCCCCACCTTCTGCTTCTCTCTTAGTACACCTCCCCTCCTTCTCCCTCCACCTTAGTACGCCTTCCCTCCCCTCCTTGTTACGGTATCAAACATTCTGAAAGGGGCAACTTAAAAAACAAAATCCATATAAAGCAACCCCTCCTTTCATGAAGTTAGTTTAGCTGTTTATTCTCACTCAGTAGTGCTGAAGACTCTCAGAAGCTCAGCTGTATGCCCCCCTCCTACTTATCTGGATAAAGAGCAGATTGAGCTCCCGGTTCTAAATGCTCTTTATTGTGGTTCTACTGTAACTGGCCATCGCCATGGTAGTCAGAGTCGTTCCGCCATTCCTCAATTGTTTCGTGGTCTTTTCATGCTGGTTACACTGTATGAAAACAAAGATGGCGTGTCTAACAGTGAAAGCTGAGGGTGTTGTAGAGACTGTGCAGGCATGCGGGGTCGGAACATTGTCGCCATTTTTATTGAATGGCGTGGATGAAATTGGAGGTTAGTGGGTGGGTATGGAGGAAGGGGGGGGGGGGTCCTTTATCCGCTCTCCTATCACTATGGTTACCACAGCCAGTTACCTTTTGTGCAGAGTAAAAAGTAGCCTGGTCTCTTTAGCCCATTTTTTAATGAAGAGGTTTGGAGAAGGATGACAGCACACGCTGCATGCTCACAGGCAGACAGGAGGGGCATCAAAAGGGAACGTCCATTAGTGTGTCGCCTCAGACTGGAACCCCCTCCGCCCCGCTGACAGTTTGACATTACTACGTAGGCAGAGTGGCATTAGTCTGTTATTCCACCCACTGAATGTCAGACTCACTGAAAGCCTCTAATTTAGACACTGTTTAGGAAAATGGTTCGGGCGGAGGGGGCACACAGCCTTTCGAGTTCAGAGGTTTGCCAGGGTCTTGTGTCTTGTAGTTGCTAGTGAATACTATAAAGAGGACTAAGCTCTTACATGCTTACATTAGGGGGAGAAAGTCTTTGTTGTGCAGCAGCACTCCCCACGTAGCAGCTGACCTCAGCCCAACACTGGGTGTGATGAAACAGCTTCCAGGTCAGCTAATAGGGCGGATGGTTTGAATACCTGTGCTGACATGGTGAAAAATCTGTTGATGTGCCCTTGAGCAAGGCACTTAACCCTAATCTGGTCCAGGGGCGTCGTACTACTATGGCTGATCGTATAAAACACCACATTTTCCTGTACTTATCCAGTGACAATAAAACATAATTGTTTTTATTATGCTGCCTTGATGTCAAATATGAACACTCCTAATATCCTAAAAACACAAAGGGAATATGAAAGCATATCTTATTCCGTGGGTCAGACAAATGGACAGTGATAGTTCAATCCTATGTTGACCACGATACTGCTAGAAATACTCATCAAAAGAAACCTGTATCTTGCCTGGGTACTAGCTTGTTTGACTACATGCACTTTGTTACAACTGCTGATGTAAAAAGGGCTTTATAAAATGATTAATTTATTGATTTCAAACATACTGTATGAGTATAAGGAGTGGAATATTAAGACGAAATGGGTCTGGATTTCAGGCAAACCTGGATCAAATTAGATCCACAAATATTGGTGGAATAAAATAATATATTGTGTGTGCAGAAGGCAGCTGGAGCCAACACAATAGAGCCTCTCCACCACTTGAGATTCCAGACAAAACAGTACCCTGTTATTATGGTGGCACAGGGTTGGCACCATATTGTTAGCATGCACCCATGTGTCTCCCTAATCTCAACTTTCCATGGAAACATTTCGGGGAGATGTAGTTATGCTGGGGTTATCAGCTGTTTAATGTTTTATAATCTGTGTCATATTCACTCCAAACTTCAAATGGATTAAAACAACTAGTTTTTATGATGAATGATACAAATTTGATTTGTGATTTAAAAAGTGTATAGCCATTAGATGACCCAGTTCAGGGGTTGCATAACAAATGCAACCCTTGCTCACCCAGCAGGTGACAACTAGCTTAGATGAAAGGAAAACGTTTTTTAATTCGGAGTGGAACAAAAACTAACTGGCAGAGCATGAAGGCTTTGCCACAAAACAATCTATATTGTGTGGATAATGGATACTCACTTGTTCATTCCTCAACAGGTGACTTCACAGGTGAGTTCAAACTGACCTCACAGATCAAACAGGCGAGGACTCAGGACTCCACCCAGCCACGTCTGGCTTCTGGCCTCTACACAATAAAATGTTTTCACATGAAGGGGAAGAGCAAAGATTGACAAATAAACTCTCTAAAGAAGCTCCAGGCTCTTTGTAACAGATGGTCAAAAGAGAAGGGCTACCATTGTGTAGGGACATTATCTCTCTCAACCAGTGCAGAAACACCAAAGGAAGAGACATTTACCACTATCCGTTTCATCTTGACATATCTTAAGCAAAGTTATCCATCATATGAGGTTTAATAGCCGTAGCCCAATAGAAACGCTTGATTTTTTACCACAGACAAGAGTCCTACTAGTGAGACAGCATATGTTCACAATGGGCAGGAATCACTTCCGATGTGCTAACTGTGAGCCTGAAGTGCCACCTTGTGGACAATCAAAACAACTGCGCTCGCCTTTTTCTTCCTTACATTTTACGGTCGGAAGGAGAGAAGGACAAACATGAATCGTTTAATTCCTTAATGATCTGCTCCAAGATAATGTTTGGTGCGACATAAATAAGAAACAAAAAAATTGTCACATAAACCGAGATAGTTGCAGTGAAATGTTTTTTTTTTTTACCGAGTCAGCCATAGTAGTATGGCGCCCGTGGCGCAAATTAGGGTTAAGTATTTTGGCCATTTTATTCTGTTATCACTTTTCAGCAATTGGGTAGCTGTGGGCTAATGAGTTGACGTATTAAACCAATTCTAAGAGAGGGTGTAATCTATGAATGATTGAAGGCTATGTTTTGAGTCTTAGCGAATCTTCGAACACGGTAATGCTATTATAGCCAGAGCCTGTCAAATAAACTGTTCCAGTGCCCCCTGGTGTGAAGGCTCATAACCACACTATATATCAGCCTCAGGGCATGAGGGCCCACTGAAAACCTATTAGCGTAGCTGTCTGAAAAAAGAAAATGGACAGATGTCTCCAGGGTGTAGGATCCCATCCATCCATTTGAAAAGAACATAGAACGGCTCTCATCAATACCACTAAATATTAAGTGAGTGGTGTAGCCTAAAGGTGCAGGTGAAATCTGTGTGGACTAACAAGCGTTGCTACGCTAACCTAAAACCTTGGTGCTATGTACAGTGCATTCAGAAAGTACTCAGACCCCTTCACTTTTTCCACATTTTGTTACGTTATAGTCTTATTCTAAAATGGATTAAGTTGTTTTTTCCCCCCCTCATCAATCTACACACAATACCCCATAATATCACGTTTGAAGGTAAGACCCAGGCGCAGAAAACGTTGGAATAACAAATGTTTATTATCACAACAGGGGTAGGCAAAAGACAGGTCAGGGGCAAGCAGAGTTTGGTAATCCAGAGTAGTGGGGCAACAGTACAAGACGGCAGGCAGGAAGGGTCAAAACTGGGACAATCTAGAAGATAGTAACAATAGCAAGGCAGGAGCAAAGGGGGAAAACGCTGGTAGGCTTGAACAAGCAAAACAAACAGACAACAGCCAAACAAAGAACACAGGTTAAAGTACCCAAGGGATAATGAGGAAGTAATGGGCGATTTTTTTAACTGAAATATCACATTTACACAAGTATTCAGACCCTTAACTTAGTACTTTGTTGAAGTACATTTGACAGCGATTACAGCTTTGCACACCCGTATTTGGGGAGTTTCTCCCATTCTTCTATGCAGATCCTCTAAAGCACTGTCAGGTTGGATGGGGAGCGTTGCTGCACAGCTACTTTCAGGTCTCTCCAGATATGTTAGATCGGGTTCAAGTCCGGGCTGTGGCTGGGCCACTCAAGGACATTCAGAGACTTGTCCCGAAGCCACTGATCCTGACTAGTCTTCCAGTCCCTGCCGCTGAAAAACATCCCCACAACATGATGCTGCCACCACCATGCTTCACCTTAAGGATGGTGCAAGGTTTCCTCGAGACGTGACGCTTGGCTAAAGAGTTCAATCTTGGTTTCATCAGACCAGAGAATCTTGTTTCTCATGGTCTGAGAGTCCTTTAGGTGCCTTTTGGCAAACTCTAAGCGGGCTGTCATGTGCCTTTTACTGAGGAGTGGCTTCCGTCTGGCCACTCTACCATAAAGGTCTGATTGGTGGAGTGCTGCAGAGATGGTTGTCTTACTAGAAGGTTTTCCCCTCCACAGAGGAACTCTGAAGCTCTGTCAGAGTGACCATTGGGTTCTTGGTCACCTCCCTGACCAAGGCACTTCTCCCTTGATTGCTCAGTTTGGCTGGGCGGCCAGCTCTAATAAGTCCTGGTGGTTCCAAACTTCTTCCATTTAAGAATGATGGAGGCCACTGTGTTCTTGGTGATCTTCAATGCTGCAGAAATGTTTGGGTACCCTTCCCCAGATCTGTGCCTCAACACAATCCTGTCTCGGAGCGCTAGACAATTCCTTCGACCTCATGGCTTGGCTTTTGCTCTGATATGCACTGTCAGCTTTTTTGGGCCTTATATAGACAGGCGTGTGCCTTTACAAATCATGTCCAATCAATTGAATTTGCCACAGGTAAACTCCAGTCAAGTTGTAGAAACATCTCAAGGATTAACAGGATGCACTGGAGCTCAATTTAAAAAAATGTATAATAAATGTGAAAACTTCTAAAACCAGTTTTGACTTTGTCATTATGGGATGTTGTGTGTAGATTGATGAGGAAAATGTCAAGGCAGAAATAACTGTCAAGGCAGGCTCCCCCTGAGAATATCTGGCAGCAGCAATTGCTTATTTTTGACTGAATGTGACCACGACACAGAAGGTCCCAGGACGGCTAGTCACTCAGGCTCCCAGAATGCTCAGTGATTTCATTCCCTTCTATTAATCTGGAAAAGATGTGTCATGTCCTAACGGTCCTCAGATTTGCTCACTAGACCTTGCTACCTCCTCTGGCACAAGGTGATGATGTAATCATCTCTCCAGGGCCAGAGAGCAGGGCAAACAACTATGTGGAGAAAGAAGAGGGAAATGGAGCAGCAATTAAAGCCATCTGAGTCAATAGAGATTGGGGTGGCTGTGCTGTGGAGATCTGTTCCTCCATCACTGCCAAACAAACACAATGAGTTTCTATGTGGATAGGCTTCTCCGACTGGGAAGCTGTGGACTGCATGCTCCAGAACACCAGCTATTTCAGGTAAAACACCGTTTTATCAAGAAAGACATTTACAATCCTGCTGATAATTTAATCAAAGTAGTAGCATCACTCACACGAGAGAATTGAGAGATGTGCACCAAAAGCAGGAAAGTACTTACAGTGCAATGACACAACATGAGAGCACATAGATAAAGGACCAATGGTGGTCATAGAACGATAAATAGAGACACACAGAAACATTGGTAAAAGACGCAGAATAACGTGTTCAAAGAATACATTATATTACATGGATACCCACAGTACAATCAAGAAGGCACATACATTGTGTCTAATAAAAACAATAAAAAGGCTGAATTATGTCAATATGGTCTTTGTTATATTAGTCCTCTTATGCTAACATAGATGAGCCAAAGCCTCAGACTAGCTGGGCAGATCTCCAGCTGTGTTCTAGCCTGCCTGGGGTCTGCCCCTTAGTGAGCATGTCAGGCAGGATGTCATGTCAGGTGACTGGCCATTCACAGCTGTGGCTCCTGTTATGCAAAAGATGCTACAGGTGAGGTGTGTGTGTGGGGGGGGACCCCTACCAGGCAGGCACTCACTCTCTACCTCAATTAGCTTTCATGTATTCGAGAGTACTGAAGCCTGGTCCATTAGCTTCCAACCACAGTTCGGGCCCCAGACTGATCTTAGAGTAATACAGGAATATTTTAATGTTAATTTCCTGCGGGAGCTTTAATTAAGCATTTCATTAAAACATGATAAAATAAAGTGTACTTGAAAGAGATGTCTAAGCCCTGTGTGCAAAACGTCTCAGCAAGTTAACCCTGTAAGGAAACCTGTACAAGAAATAAGCAATTCAATGCTCTCCGGTCTGATTCATCTTGTTGGGTGAAATAATGGCTCGGTAATATCAATATTAAAGAAACATTACTAGAGGATCGACATCGGCAGGTCTTAAAATGTTACATGTGGAAATATCATATGCCAAGAGTCAAAAGTATATCAAGATGACACGTATGGCCCTATTTTCGACGTCAATATTTTCCACTCCTTCAATTATCCAGAATTTGTTGACAATTCTGTTTAGTTCAGTTGACAGGTTGCCTTCTACTACTGAGCACGGTGAGAGAAACTTTGCAATATCATCATCATCATCATCATCTGTTTATCAAAACAGTAACCCAGTTTACAAGACATCTCCCCAGGAAATAAGATAACGTTTCCCTTTGGTTTATATTGTCTAAACACTGTTAGAATGTTTTTAGTTAAGCAATGATACAAATGATCTGCCACAAAAGAAAGTGCTTACAATTTGTCTAATGTAAAACAGGTGTGAATATTTATAGCATATAAATCACAAAACAATTTATTAGACTAGTCATTTATACTATAGTTTGATCAGCACATGGTGATGAGAGAGGTAGGACGATGCGTCCGAGTGGACTGGCGGCCAGTTCAACATCTGGAAACATTTCCATATCACCCGCGTTCTCTATATCCGAGGGCAACGGAGAAATTTTGTGTTTCATTCCGTAAAGCATCACGATCAACATGGCAAGCAAAAATAAGAGCAAACATACAAAAAGTCCAACGTATGTCGATAAACTTGGTAGCGTTGGGTATTGACGTTCTATTTGTGCGACAGTTGTTGTCCAGATGTACTCCTCGCTGGAGTTTAATACCATTTTCGAAAAACCATCAGGTCTTGGGGTAAAAAAGTTCCTCCAGATTATTTGGTCATTCATTATGGTGAATATTACAGTGGTGTCATCAGGCTGTTGACTGCGGATTTCACGTGAACGAATGGTTTATGTCCAGTCGCGCAATGCCCAATATATGTCCCGATTACATTTTAATGTGCAATCGTTCGACATAATTCAAACGGTTTGGTGAATAAAGTCCGTTGGCCAGTCCGAGGTCAGGTTTCGAGGATTCACGGTGACGGTAGTAGATTTGGAGGTTTGCGTATAAGCACACGGGCGCGCGGACTTCTGTCACGCCTGTGAGTGCGCTCTTCGCGTTTTCTTTATTTAGGACGATCGCTAGGACTACGTTGCCCTTTTAACGAGAGCATATGCATGATACAAAGCTTACTAAGAGGCCGCTCTTTATTTGAATGTATTTAAAATTGACTTCTAATATGCTATAAAGCTGAAAATAAATCAATCATTGTCTAGGCTTTTTTGCGCACTGTCGTGACCGCGTTTCTCGTTGCCTCCCCCCAGTGACATTTAAACAATTCATGAATGGATGAGTTTTGACATAAAAATAGAAGCAGTGACCTTGCATCCTCTTAAAAATATCCTGAACGTCGAACCAGTGACTGAAGCCATTGACTGGGAGGCGGGAGCACAACGGTTTTAATTAATTAATGTATGGTTTTCTTCAGAGATTACAATCCTGTTTGATGCTCAGTATTTTAAATGATTATTCATCTTCTGGTTGTGATGATGGGGGTGTGGGTAGGACAGTTGAAATAAGTTTATGAGGCATTTATAAATTCTATTCTTATTGTTATTCTAAATGGGGGATAAAACAGGGAGGTGGAGGTGGAGAGGGATGTGTTTAGCTTGAGAGAGAAGGAAGGATTTAGCTATACTACAATGTCATTTTATTTATTTTTGCGACTTGCAAACTTTTTGTCGTGATATCCAATTGGTTGTTACAGTCTTGTCCAATTGGTTGTTACAGTCTTGTCCAATTGGTTGTTACAGTCTTGTCCAATTGGTTGTTACAGGACCAAGAAGGCTGTTTTCTAATTTTGAATTGTACCTTGCATGGTGAAAAATACACATTTATTTCATTGAATATCCCACCAGGGGCACATCTGTTTTTTTTATATATAGAACTAAAGCTACAGTTATTATATAAAATCCATGACAGGAACTATTATACCAGGAGACCTAAATCATTGACAGACGTAGCAATAAAAAAGGCAAATTTAAGAAACCTCCAAAGAGGCTGAACATTTTCATCTCTACAAATAATTTACAGGACACCTGGAGATTACCATTCCCAACTACAAAAAAACTACTTTTTTTTTTTCAAAGTAAGAAAAGCTATTCAAAAATTGACTACATTTTTATTTACAAAAATGCGCTGAACAATTTACTGGGTAAAAAAAAATGATAATTTTCCGGTATCATGCTTAATAATTTTCCGGTATCATGCTTAATTACATCAATATAAAATACACTTAGCGACAGAATATGGAGAATGAACAGAGCGCATCATCAAGACCCAAAATGTATTAAATACCTATATACACTACCGTTCAAAAGTTTGGGGTCACTTAGAAATTGCCTTGTTTTTGAAAGAAAAGCAAATTTTTTGTCCATTCAAATAACATCAAATTGATCAGAAATACAGTGTAGACATTGTTAATGTTGTAAAGGACTGTTGTAGCTGGAAATGGCAGATTTTTTATGGAATATCTACATACAGTAGGCGTACAGAGGCCCATTATCAGCAACCATCACTCCTGTATTCCAATGGCACGTTGTGTTAGCTAATCCAAGTTTATAAATTTAAAAGGCTACTTGATCATTAGAAAACCCTTTTGCAATTATGTTAGCACAGCTGAAAACTGTTGTGCTGATTAAAGAAGCAATAAAACTGTCCTTCTTTAGACTAGTTGAGTATCTGGAGCATCAGCATTTGTGGTTTCGATTACAGGCTCAAAAGGGCCAGAAACAAAGAACTTTCTTATGAAACTCATCAGTCTATTCTTGTTCTGAGAAATGAAGGCTATTCCATGTGAGAAATTGCCAAGAAACTGAAGATCCCGTACAACGCTGTGTACTACTCCCTTCACAGAACAGCGCAAACTGTCTCTAACCAGAATAGAAAGAGGAGTGGGAGGCCCTGGTGCACAACTGAACAAGAGGGCAAGTAAATTAGTGTCTAGTTTGAGAAACAGACGCCTCACAAGTCCTCAACTGGCAGCTTCATTAAATAGTACCCGCAAAATACTAGTCTCAACGTCAACAGTGAAGAGGCAACTTTCATAATCTACAGGGGAGCAAACATCAAAGCTTCTCGGGTGCTTCTCGGGTAAATAAGATGATCAGGAAGGCTAGCTCTGTCCTGGGGATGAGCCTTGACACGCTAGAGGAGGTGGCGGAGAGACGGATCCTGGCCAAACTGCTGGCCATCATGGACAACGTCACCCACCCTCTGCACGCTATGGTTATGACGCAGAGGAGCACTTTCAGTCACAGACTGATCCCACCACGGTGTGCCAGAGAGCGCTACAGGAGGTCCTTCCTGCCGGCGGCTATTAGACTATATAATGCCTCGCCGGGGTGCCGTTCACTCAGGAATGCATATTAGTATCCTGCCAGTTGCACCTTTTCTCATTGCTTTTAGTATATCGAATGTGCAATACGTGCAGTTGTCTGTAATTAAACCCTGCGCACTAAGGACTGTATTTTAAGGGAATTACTATTATTACCCCAAATGATATCATACACACATTTAGCTATTAAAGTATCTCTTCCTGTCATTTACCTGTACAGTTTGTGTAAACATGCAAGTATTCACTTATCTGTAAATATAACTGTATACCTAACTGTACAGCTAATTTAACCATGCAACATTTTCACTTACCTGTTCATTTACCCAGTCTGTCTATTAATTAACTATTATTAACCTCGCTCATATCATACGCATTTTTAGCTACTGAAGTATTCCTCTGCCATCGACCTGTATAGTGTAGTTAACTATGCAATGTCTTTTTATAGCTTTTTTTTGCACTCCAGATATCTTGTATTTCTATACTTTTTCATACTGCCGCTCTATGTATCATGTACCGTGTATCTGTCTTTTGTGTACTTTCGTTGTGGCATTTTGCACCTACCCTGTGTTTTGTTGTAGCTGCTTGACAATGAAATTTCCCCCCCGGGTATCAATAAAGTACCTATCTATCTATCTATCTATCTATCTATCTATCTATCTATCTATCTATCTATCTATCTATCTATCTATCTATCTATCTATCTATCTATCTATCTATCTATCTATCTAATGTCCTCCCACATAGTCCTACATGACCAAGAGTATGTGGACACCTGCTCGTCGAACATCTCATTTAAAAAAAAAAAAAATCATGGGCATTATGGAGTTGGCCCCCCCTTTGTTGCTATAACAGCCTCCACTCTTCTGTGAAGGCTTTCCACTAGATGTTGGAACATTGCTGCGGGGACTTGCTTCCATTCAGCCACAAGAGCATTATTGAGGTTGGACACTGATGTTGGGCGATTAGGCCTGGCTCGCAATCGGCGTTCCAATTCATTCCAAAGGTGTTCGATGAGGTTGAGGTCAGGGCTCTGTGCAGGCCAGTCAAGTTCTCCCACACCGATCTCGAAAAACCATTTCTGTATGGACCTCGCTTTGTGCCCAAACTGTTTCCACAAAGTTGGAAGCACAGAATCAACTAGAATGTCATTGTATGCTGTAGTGTTAAGATTTCCCTTCACTGGAACTAAGGAGCCTAGCCCGAACCATGAAAAACAACCCCAGACCATTATTCCTCCTCCACCAAACTTTACAGTTGGCACTGTGCATTGGGGCATTCTCCTGGCATCCACAAAACCCAGATTTGTACATCGGACTGTCAGATGGTGAAGCGTGATTCATCACACCAGAGAACGCGTTTCCACTGCTCCAGAATCCAATGGCGGTGAGCTTTACACCACTCCAGCCGACGCTTGGCATTGCGCATGGTGATCTTAGGCTTGCGTGCGGCTTCTCAGCCATGGAAAATTATTTCATGAAGCTTCTGACAAACAGTGTTTGTGCTGACATTGCTTCCAGAGGCAGTTTCTCTCGGTAGTGAGTGTTGAAACTGAGGACAGACTAGCTTTATGCGCTACGCGCTTTAGTGCTCAGCGGTTCCGTTCTGTGAGCTTGTGTGGCCTACCACTGTTCCTAGACGTTTCCACTTCACAATAACAGCACTTACAGTTGACCGGGGCAGCTCTAACAGGATATACATTTGACAAACTGACTTGTTGGAAAGGTGGCATCCTGTGGCGGTGCCACGTTGAAAGTTACTGAGCTCTTCAGTAAGGCCATTCTACTGCCAATGTTTGTCTATGGAGATTGCATGGCTGTATGCTCAATTTTTATACACCTGTCAGCAATGGGTGTGTCTGAAATAGCCGAATCCACTAATTTGAAGGGGTGTCCACATACATTTGCATATATAGTGTACCTGCCCTATCCAGAGTAGCCTACTCTCCCTTCTCTAAATGCTGGAACTGCTAGCTAATCCTTTCACCCTCTTCCAAGGCTGTTAGCTAGCTAGCTACCTAGCTACAAATGCATTTCGTGTTACAACAATAAATACACCAAGATAGGTAGCTACAGTGTAACTAGCTAATATGAAGTTAGCTAGCTGGTGATATTTAATTAAATTGGCTAGCTATACAGTAGGTAAAGCTAGCTAGCGAAAATTACATTAGCAGATCATTTGAGTTAGCCTGCACACAAAGCTACTGTAGCCATAATTTTCAAAATATATTTACTTACTTGAATAGGTTCTCCCATTGCCTTTGTTTTCTGGGTCCTTAGAAAAATGGGCAATCTTCCCAGAATTTCCGGTGATAGCAAAACAAAGCCAGATGTGGATGATTGGAGGACTTCCACCAGACTGACTATAACAGGTATAAGTATTGGTAAACATGACTATAAACTAAACTTTTTGCAGATTATCTCCTGAAATACCTGACCAATATTGAAAACTCAATGCCCCCTTGTTAAAAATATTTTACAACAGGTACAATTGTATTTTTTTTCAAAGTTGCCCAAATGTTATGTGTCCACTTATATCAGTGCATTCTTAACAACCTAACCATTACGAAACTTATATTTGCTTAAATAAGCCTCAGGTAGCAAATTATAAAATAAACATTTTGTTGACCAAATTTGACACTCATTGCCCTCCATACAAAAATGTTCAATTAGTGGGCTTATTTTCATGGACAGATTTTGGGCGGAGTAAAACCTCTTGCTTCGCCTCTTCATCTCTGAAAGAACCAAACCACAGATTATCCATTATGTTGGCCAGATACTCCATTTGCCGCTCTAACAATTTAAATAAATGTCTGGTCGGGTAAAGGCAAGGTCAGGTATAACCATTCTAGCCTATTAGAGTGCAGATATGAGTGTGATAACAGGCACAACTCTGATATTGTGTTTTTTTGCAAAATTCTCAGGATGTCACTGGTCCTATACACTTGTAACAACCTAAGCTTTACAAAACTTTTATTCAAGTAAATAAGCCATTATATTTTTTGTTAACCAAATTCGGCACACTCTCATTGGCCTCCATACAAAAACTCCTTGCTTAATGAGCAAGACATTTTAGGCCCAGTTATCCCTCTTACTTTGCCCTTTCTGACCAAACAGAACATCTTCTTCTATGAGATTTAACGGCGGTTGGCATCCAATAAATTATGCATTAGCGCCACATACTAGACAGGAGTATAACTCCCTTATACTTTGCTTAAAAAAATACTTATATATATATATGTATTTTTTTAAGCAAAGTATAAGGGAGTTATACTTGTAAAAAAAAGTATATACAACAAATACCCTACCATCTAACACTACATTCACAAAAAATACAAAATAATAATAAATACCATACTCCACTATTTAAATCTATTTAGTCCTACTTCAGGCCAACACCACTTAACACACCGTGTAACTGTTAAGTCTCACACACCCAAATACCTCTCTGCAGCTGTGTGTGAGTGTCATTGAAGGTATTAACTGTAAAATACCATATTTGGAAGAGGAGTAGTTTTTTTGGGGAAGTAGTACATTTGATAGATGTTGGAATCTCTCTCTCGAGTCTTAAATAAAATAAATAAATAAAAACCAGATGACCTGTAGGCATGGAGTGATTCAAAACGTTAGAGCACAAATCCCCTGAGCCTCGAATGCAACCCAGTTTAACCCTGTTTCCTTATACATTTCATTCAAGTTTGTGTTTCTGATCATGTGCTAATTGAACTCCTTTGCGACTTACATTCCCATACCTAGAGTACAGTTGATAACCATTACTATAAAAGCCTAAATCCAATCTTACTGAAACATATATCACTTGTTGGTTTATCCCTCTGTACTGGTACAGATCTACTACTCACACCACTCATCTCAGGATCTCTCTCGCACGGGACATTTCTGATCCGCAGCCCCATGGGCAACCCCACAATTAACACATACCACTACTTTCCCCAATGCTACACATTCCTTTGGTCTCATGCCCTTCTTCACACTTCTCACACCTTGGAACCTCCCTCCTACTCACTGCTGCCACATGCCCATAAGCGTGACACCTGTAACAACGTAATGTATTTGGCACAAAAGCTTGTACAGGATAACTTATATATCCTAACATCACTTTTTCGGGCAAAGACTCAACATCAAAACTCAAAAGAACAGACAATGACTCTGTTTCTCCAGCCTGTCTGCATCACACCAAATGACGAGCATCACAAACACTGGGAATCTTCCCCTTCAGTCGGTCAGTGTTCACATTTACCGTTACCCCAGTAATCACTCCTTTCAATTTCCTTGAGAGCAAAACAATTCACATCTCTTGCACCCATTGGTTTAACACGGAGCTTCTCCCTCTGACCAGCAGCAACACATACAATTATCACTAGACCACTTCTGGTTACCTTCACTGATTCCACAGCACCCAACTCTGTTTTCACCCACCCTGAAACCACAAATGGATCAGCCAAAAGGCAAGGGTCCACTTTTTCCAAAAACTTCACTCCTACTGTCACAGATTCATCTTAATCCTGACCCTCAGTGCAAGCCTCGGGCCCACACCTCCGATATTTCGCCCCCATTCACTTCCATTTCTCCTCCTGTCTTCAACTCATTCTGCTTACACTTGCTACCATTCTTCTTTAACAAACAATCTCCCTTTTTTACGCCAATTGTATCAACTCAAGCTCACCCTCTTCCTCCCTCTCTCTCTTAGACCTCCTCTGCCTCTCTTTTTCCCCTCCATATTCCAGGTATAACTCTCCTTATGAGTGGCTCTAGAGTTGCGCAGCGGCCACTACAGACCCTGATTCGATTCAGGGCTGATCAACTGGCCCTGATTCGCACAATTGGCCCAGCGTGTTGAATTTGTTCTTGTTCCTAAATAAAAATGTTAAAAAAAATGTTATTCTCCTGACATACATCTTGTTCTTGCCTTGTCAAGAGACACCATTTAACAGGCTGTCACAATCTCCGTACAATCAGCACGAACCCCTCGGGATGTAGCGCTCAACAGTGCATCCCACTTGTAAACAGAACATTCTCAGGTGAGCTGATTTATAGACTTGGTCCAGCCTCTGACCAGGTGGTCATTATGGGACGGTCGTGTTTCTTGATTGGTCTCACGACCATGGTCTCCAAAGTGCCTCTGTCTGTAATCTCGGTTAACCCATGTGAGATTACTCCGTCTGGGATCAGTGATTCTTATATTGATGGCTCGTATATTTCCATCCTTATCTCAACTGTAGTAGTGAAATGAGTTCCGCAGTAATAATGTCATTATACTGCCTGGTGAGTGGTGACTGTGCCACCTGTAATATCAGTTGTCCAGATGGGGGCGCACGGGAACTGATTAAAACGCATTGTGCTCACAGACAGAAGCGGGGTGGAGAGGAGAGGACTTTATGAGGGGTTGCATCACAACTTGCTGTAGTGGATTCTGAACTTTCGGACCTGATCGTGATTGAGGACCCTGTCGCAGCTTTTATTTACTCCTCAATTTCAACACGCGTGGATCAAAATCAACTTAATATGAAAACATGTCTATAAATGAAGTGTACGTTTTCCGACCGTTCAAGTTGATTGCTTTACTTTGTGTATTTCTGGCATTGTGTCTGGACATCGTAGCGTTATTGAGCCCCGCCTGGGTAACCGCAGAGCATTTTTCTTTGTCGCTATGGGAGTCATGCACTGAAACAGAGGCTGGCTGGAGATGCCTTTCCACCCTCACATCTGGTAAGAAGCTATTAACGTTTTTTTCTCTCCTAAAATTCTTCTTTATGTTGATATAAATCGCGCCTTTCAAGTGATTTTATGTCCAATTGAAAAGGGGTCCCAAAAATGAGTTAGAATCCTTTGACTCCCAAAATAATGGGGAAGTAGGCCTTTGTTGGCAGAGCGTGACATGGTACTATAGTAAACCAAACATTGTGATATTGGCTATTTTAAAATGATTTATTTACCTGCTATCATTTCCCATCATCTGTTGTAACACACTTTATAGAACCTCGCTATAAAGCCTGCCTACATGCTGTGGCATGGAAACTGGGGGTCATCTGGTGTAGTTTATTTATTTATTTATTTATTTGACCAGGAAAAGCCCATCGAGACCAGAGAGAAATGTCTGGAATGTACGGTGAATTTCTATGTACACCATGGAAGAAGAGATTAAACAATTGACCATTGTTAATGTACTGTACTCGCGCTCGGTCCGGCTACACAGATGCGTGTCTACTGCAACATTTGCTTTCCAGTCCAGGGGAAATATTTTGCTCCTGGCCCTGTAAATCAGAGCGCGCCAATATAGCAGAGATTCAAATCAAATGTTATTTGTCACATACGCCGAATACCACAGGTGTAGACCTTAGTGAAATGCTTACTTCTGTGAGTGATTCTCTGTTTAGGCCTATCTGAGAATGTTCTCTTTTCGTGTCGTCACGGTTTGTTGATCTGTTGCAATGTGACGTTCTTCTTGCCATCTGGGTGCTCCACTGGCCTTTGTAAGCTTTGTGAATGCAGGTGGGTGTTCCACCTATTGTTGCGTTCCTCTGGTGGAGGGCACTCTGCGTTTTGTTGTCACTTTTTGTGAATGTCTCTCTCCCCCTCTCTCTCTTTGAATGGGGGATGGGGATTGAGGGGCCTTGGTTATGGACTGAAAGCATTATCATAGATTTCACCGTTTGTTATAAGGAGACAGAGTTCTCACACATCCCTATAGGGTACAAGTCATAAGCCACATTTAAGGGAGAACAAAAATATTTCCTTTGGCCTTAAAAACAAGTTTAAATAGAATGTATTCTATCTATTTATGGCAACAACATGTTATCATATTGCGCTACTGAAGCCTATTGTTGGTCTCTTTGAACATCCCATGCTCCTTCCTAACAAGAGTTTCTTCCTCCTCCCCTACTGCTTCTCAGTATCTCAGTAGCTGTTTTGGCTGAGCCTCCCAGCAGAGTAGAATGTGCTGTTTGTTTTACCTGCAGGGAGAGCACTAGTGGTGACGCTAAGGGCACTGGAGCCAGCTTCATGGCTCTAGCACAGAGCAGAAAGGCTGGCAGGCAGTGGAGACTGAGACGGACACCAGATGGGTGCTGTGCTCAGGAGAAGCAGGTTAAACCTGGCTGTCTCCTCTGATAGGATCCTTTCTCTCAGATCTGTGCCCTCCCCTGTGGTGACCAGCCAAAGGAACCCTCCCTGTTCCAACCCAGCTTGATGGTCTGTCTCTGTCAGAAAAACATCTGTCATTCTCCTGCCCTGTTGGTAATGGATTGGTTGCTGTATTGTTCCCTGGTCCACCCTGGTGTTGTGGTTGATTCTATGTCCAGCTCCTCTGAGTAGGGGTGAAATGAGGAACCATCATCATCCATCTCCTGTGGGTCTGCGGAGGCCACTCATCTCATACAGCCTTATGAGGAGGAGCAGAGGGGGCATTATGAGCTGCTGTGATAGATATTCTCCCCTCTGTTGTTGTGGTGGAATGTGGAGAGGGAGGGGGGAGGGTGGGGGGCCTGTCCCTGGGCAGTGAGAGAGAACGCCTGCCTGCCTGGCGGAGCTCATTAGGACCAGGGCATCAGGGTTGTGGGGTTAACATCACAGGAGACAAAGGAGTCAATGGCCTGGGGACTGGGGGCAGAGAGAGACATGGCAGAGGGCAGACAGAGCTCATTAGCTGCCTCCAGTGGAGCTTCTCTCAGTTCTCTGAGGCGAGCCAGCCAACTGAGACGCAGCAGACTTGAACAGTCAGCTGGATTTTGGAGCACTGTACCTCAGCTCTTTCTGCACAGCCAGAACCTGGACAGAGGAGAGGCAGAGGCAGAGGCAGATGGGATGTTTTTGGCACATAGTTAAGTGAGCATGTTTGAAGTAGCTCTACGGGTTACGCTCCCTGTTCACTGTCTGCTAACGCTGAAGAGAGAAAGAGAGAGCTGTGTGTGTTGGTGAATTTTTATTGCTTTCTCGACCACAAACACACACACACACTCACGTTTTGCGTTGTAGATAGATAGGTACTTTATTGATCCCCTAGGGGAAATTTCTTCGTCAAGCAGCTACGAAAAAAAACACAGGGCAGGTGCAAAATGCCAGTACGAAAATACACAAAAGACAGATACATGAAAAAGTATAAAAATACAAGAAGTCTGGAGTGCAAAAAAGCTATAAAAAGACATTGCATAGTATGGGTGGATGGCTGAATATGTACACTATACATTGTTACAGAGTGTTAGGTGAAAAAAATAAAAAATAGATATTATATTGCAAGTTGAAATAGATAAATAAGGAGTATTTGCGTGGTTAACTATACTATACAGGTCGATGGCAGAGAAATAATTATAGTTAAAAGTGCGTATGATATAAGTGAGGGCAATAATAGTTTACTTAATATACAGTCTGGTTAAATGAACAGGTAAGTGAATATTTGCATGGTGAATGACAGGAAGAGATACTTAAATAGCTGAATGTGTGCATGATATAATTTAGGGTAATAATACTAATTCCCTTACAATACAGTCCTTAGTGCAGGGTTTAATTACAGATAAATGCACTTATTGTACATTCGATATACTAAAAGCAATGAATAAAATATAAAACTGACAGGATACTAATAGCCGCCGGCAGGAAGGACCTCCTGTAGCGCTCTCTGGCACACCGTGGTGGGATCAGTCTGTGACTGAAGGTGCTCCTCTGCGTCATAACCATGGCATGCAGAGGGTGGGTGACGTTGTCCATGATGGCCAGCAGTTTGGCCAGGATCCGTCTCTCCGCCATCTCCTCTAGAGTGTCAAGGCTAATCCCCAGAACAGAGCTAGCCTTCCTGATCAGCTTATTTACCCGAGAAGCATCACCAACCTTTATGTTGGCGCCCCAGCACACCCCTACAAAAAAGATGGCACTGGCCACCACAGACTGGTAGAAGGTATGCAGTAGTTTACTGCACATGTTGAAGGACCTGAGCCTCCTCAGAAAGTAGTTTGTACAGAGCCCCGGTGTTACCAGCCCATTCCAGCCTGTTGTCCATATGGACTCCCGGGAACTTGTATGACCCAACCATTTCCACATCCATCCCTTGTAAAGGGACTGCAGTCAGTTGGGCCTTGGTTCTCCTGAAGTCCACCACCATTTCCTTTGTTTTGCTGATGTTGAGCTGAAGGTGGTTCTGCTCACACCACAACACAAAGTCACTGATTGTGCTCCTGTACTCCTCCTCCTGCCCACCCCTGATGCACCCTACAATTGCGGAGTCATCCGAGAACTTCTGTAGGTGGCATGTTTCAGAGTTATATCTGAAGTCTGAGGTGTAGAAGGTGAACAGGAAGGGGGACAGGACCGTTCCCTGGGGGGCCCCTGTGTTGCTCACTGCCCGTTCTGACACACAGCTCTGTAGTCGCACAAATTGTGGCCTACCGGTCAGGTAGTCCGTGACCTAGGAGACTAAGGGTGCTTCCACTTTCATCCTCCTCATCTTCTCCCCCAGTAGCAGGGGCTGAATGGTGTTGAAGGCACTGGAGAAGTCAAAAAACATAACCCTCACAGTGCATCCTGCGTTGTCCAGATGAGAGTAGGCCCTCTGCAGAAGGTAGATGATTGCATCATCCACCCCGATGTTGCGCTGATATGCGAACTGCAGGGGGTCCAGTGATGTACACACCAGGGGTCTGAGGTAAGCGAGGACTAACCTTTCCAGGGTCTTCATGATGTGGGATGTTAGCGCTACAGGTCTGAAGTCATTCAGGACAGTGAGGTGTGCCTTCTTTGGCACTGGGACCAGGCAGGATGTTTTCAACAGCACAGGGACCCTTTCCAGGCTCAGGCTAAGGTTGAAGGGTTGCTGGAGTATTCAACACAGTTGGCCAGCACAGACCCTAAGCACCCACTGCTGTTGGACCATAGGCCTGTAGAGTGGGGTGAGGTGGACAAGGTTGTTGTCCGATCTACCGAGGGGAGGGAGTGCAGTGGAGTTGTATGCATCCTTCACATTAGCATATAACAAGTCCAGAGTTTTATTATTCCTGGTTGGGCACTTCACAAACTGTTTGAACGTGGGCAGCGTTGAAGAGAGAGATGGTTAAAATCCCCCAAAATGGCAAAGAAAGCACTGGGATGCGCTGTCTGTAACCTCGCGATAACAGAGTGGATGACGTCACACGATGTGTTTGCGTCAGCGGAGGGCGGGATGTAAACAATAACAGCAATGGCCACCGTGAATTCCCTCGGCAAATAGTAGGGTCTCAGGCTAACGGCTAACAGCTCAATGTCCGGGTTATGAAACTGTTTCTTAACAGTAATATGTTTTGGATTACACCATCTGTTGTTAACTAATAAAGCCAGCCCCCCTTCCTTACCCTTACCGGAAGAAACGCTATCCCTGTCCGCTCTGATGGTCTGGAAACCGCCGATAGTTACGTTCTCATGGACCAGACCCTCAAGCTCGTCCATCTTGTTATGTAGTGATCTCACGTTGCCCATAATGATAGACGGTATAGCCGGCTTGTACTTCCTCAGCTTTGCTTTTCACTTCAATCCCGCCCTGCATCCACGCCGTCGCCTTTTCAACTCGTCCGGAATATCAAACTTTTCCCTGGGGTGCAGCAGTGCTGAGTGTGCTAGGCTGTGTTGTAAATAATTGAGGACTCACGTGTATGTTAGGCTCTGAGAAAAAAAGTGCCTCAGTGATAAAAAGGGCCGCTAAAACCTTCGTAAAACAGTAGCACTCCATAATCCTGAACTATTATAGTTCAACTGTTTAAAAAAACTGTCGAAAAACATACTAAAACAACAATTAAACGCACGAACAATGGGAGCTGCTTAACAGTCGACCACACAGAGCGGCACCAATCTAGAATAATTAGTAGTAGACTATTTGTTTCCTGCTTGTCTGTCATCACTGATCTGAGGTAATGGTGGATCCATTCAATTCCACCATAGTCTTATTTCAGTGAGTGACTAGAGTAGAGTACCCTGTGAATCAATGGCGATGGTTGTCTGTAACGTGTGTCTGTAACATGGGTCTCCTCCTGCAGACTGGCAGATAGCCACCCTGATACTGCTTCTGGCCGGTGCTGCGGTGACTCTGGTGACCTTCCTGGTGGCCCTCGTTTCCCTGTGCCGGGGGACACAGAGACGGCACTACCGCATGGTGGCCGTGTTCCTGTTCACTGCAGGTGAGTCCACCATGATCCAACATAAACTTTCTCATCACTGTACCCCACACATACAATTATCTGTAAGGACCCTTAGCCGAGCAGTGAATTTAGTTGCACATGTGCGTAGCGATAGGACACATGGGTAGGGCTTTTGTGGCGAGTCATGACCGCAGTAAAATTCCACATGACTGTTGAGTCATGGTAATCTCCTTTTAGGGGCTCTCAAGTGGCGCAGCGGTCTAAGGCTCTGCATCTCAGTACTAGAGGCGTCACTACAGACTCCCTGGTTCAAATCCAGGCTGTATCACAACCGGCCGTGATTGGGAGTCCCATATGGCGGTGGAGAATTGGCCTAGCGTCGTCCGAGTTTGGCTGGTGTAGGCCGTCATTGTAAATAAGAATTTGTTCTTAACTGACTTGCCTAGTTAAATAAAGGTTACGTTTTTTTTTTAAAGGTAGCACCCAACTTGCTAACGACCATCAGGTCCTAATGGCCTGGTACTCAAGGCTCTATTTTCCCGCTAACCACTCTGACAGCAATACAGATACAATAGAAAATCTTATCAAAACAGTATCTTGCTTTTAAAACTTCGCTCACTGTGATGATCAATTTGAAGAAAGAAGTTCAACAGCAGGTTGAAACTAAGTGGAAAGCATGTTGGTTGTGGATGTTGATTTTAAAGCCTAACACAATGAAATGGACAGCGTTTTCTAAGTTTATGATTCATTCAAAACACCCATACTAATAGAGCCTAGTCATATGGGTACCATTATTGATATCATCCTGACTAACTTGCCCTCCAAATACACCTCCTCTGTTTTCAACCAGGATCTCAGCGATCACTGCCTCATCGCCTGTGTTCGCATTGGGTCAGCGGCCAAACGACCACCCCTTATCACTGTCAAACGCTCCCTAAAACACTTTTGCGAGCAGGCCTTTCTATTCGATCTGGCCCAGGTATCCTGGAAGGATATTGACCTCATCCCGTCAGTAGAGGACGCCTGGTTGTTCTTTAAAAGTGCTTTCCTCACCATCCTAAATAAGCATGCCCCTTTCAAAAAACGTAGAACTAAGAATAGATATAGCCCTTGGTTCACCCCAGACTTGACTGCACTAGACCAACACAAAAACATCCTGTGGCGCACTGCATTAGCATCGAATAGCCCCCGCGATATGCAGCTATTCAGGGAAGTCAGGAACAAGTACACCCAGTCAGTTAGAAAAGCAAAGGCCAGCTTTTTCAAACAGAAATTTGCTTCCTGCAGTACTAACTCCAAAAAGTTCTGGGACACTGTAAAGTCCATGGAGAATAAGAGCACCTCCTCCCAGTTGCCCACTGCACTGAGGCTCGGAAACACTGTTACCACTGATAAATCCACGATTATTGAAAATTTCAATAAGCATTTTGCTACGGCTGGCCATGCTTTCCATCTGGCTACCCCTACCCCGGTCAACAGCTCTGCACCCCCGGCAGCTACTTGCCCAAGCCCCCCCCGCTTCTCCTTCACCCAAATCCTGACAGCTGATGTTCTGAAAGAGCTGCTAAGTCTGGACCCCTACAAATCTGCTGGGCTAGATAATCTGGACCCTCTCTTTCTGAAATTATCAGCCAAAATTGTTGCAACACCTATCACTAGCTTGTTCAACCTCTCTTTCGTATCGTCTGAGATCCCTAGAGATTGGAAAGCTGCCGCGGTCATCCCCCTCTTCAAAGGAGGAGACACTCTAGACCCAAACTGTTATAGACCAATATCCATCCTGCCCTGCCTTTCTAAAGTTTTCGAAAGCCAAGTTAACAAACAGATAACTGACCACTTCGAATCCCACCGTACCTTCTCTGCTATGCAATCTGGTTTCCGAGCTGGTCATGGGTGCACCTCAGCTACGCTCAAGGTACTGAACGATATCATAACCGCCATCGATAAAAGACAGTACTGTGCAGCCGTTTTCATCGACCTGGCCAAGGCCTTCGACTCTGTCAATCACCGCATTCTTATTGGCAGACTCAACAGCCTTGGTTTCTCAAGTGACTGCCTTGCTTGGTTCTCTAACTACTTTGCAGACAGAGTTCAGTGTGTCAAATCGGAGGGCCTATTGTCCGATCCTCTGGCAGTCTCTATGGGGGTGCCACAGGGTTCAATTCTTGGGCCAACCCTTTTCTCTATATACATCAACGATGTCGCTCTCGCTGCTGGTGACTCTCTGATCCATCTCTACGCAGATGACACCATTCTGTATACATCTGGCCCCTCTTTGGATACTGTGTTTACTAACCTTCAATCAAGCTTCAATGCCATACAACACTCCTTCCGTGGCCTACAACTGCTCTTAAACGCTAGTAAAACTAAGTGCATGCTTTTCTATCGAACAATGCCAGCACCCGCCCACCGGACTATCATCACTACTCTCGACGGATCCGAATTAGAATACGTGGACACCTACAAATACCTAGGCATCTGGTTAGACTATAAACTCAACTTCCAGACTCACATCAACCATCTCCAAACCAAAATTAAATCCAGAATTGGCTTCCTATTTCGCAACAGAGCCTCCTTCACTCATGCTGCCAAACATGCCCTTGTAAAACTGACTATCCTACCGATCCTTGATTTCGGCGATGTCATTTACAAACTAGCCTCCAACACTCTACTTAGCAAATTGGATGTAGTCTATCATAGTGCCATCCGTTTTGTCACCAAAGCCCCTTACACTACCCACCACTGCGACCTGTATGCTCTCGTTGGCTGGCCTTCACTATATATTCGTCGCCAAACCCACTGGCTCCAGGTCATCTATAAGTCTTTATTAGGTAAATCCCCGCCCTATCTCAGCTCACTGGTCACCATAGCAACACCCACCCGTAGCATGCGCTCCAGCAGGTATATCTCACTGGTCACCCCCAAAGCCAACACCTCCTTTGGCCGCCATTCCTTCCAGTTCGCTGCTGCCAATGACTGGAACGAATTGCAAAAATCATTGAAGCTGGAGGTTCCTATCTCCCTCAATAACTTTAAGCATCAGCTGTCAAAGCTGCTTATCGATCACTGCACCTGTATATAGCCCTTCTGTAAATAGCCCACTCTACTACCTCATCCCCATATTTATTTTCGTTTATTTTTCACTAATCTTGCACTCCAGTATCTCTATTTGCACATCATAATTTGCACATCCTTCATTCCTGTGTTAATGATGATAATTCTGTAATTTATTTCTACTCTATAGTCTATTTATTGTCCTACCTCCCAACCTTACTGCATTTTTGCACTACATTTTGCACTCTGTTTATAGATTTTCTATTGTGTTTTTGACTGTTTGTTTAATGTGTAACTCTGTGTTGTTGTTTTTTGTCGCACTGCTTTGCTTTGTCTTGGCCAGGTCGCAGTTGCAAATGAGAACTTGTTCTCAACTGACCTACCTGGTTAAATAAAGGTGAAATAAAATAAAAAAATAAAAAAAAATATGCATAGGCCTATATATGAGCACAAAGCCTGAAAAAAAAATATTCTGAATAAAAATGTGCATACAATTATAGTGAATTTGTATTTGATTTTGAATAGCCTAGTAATAGGGATTTTTATTTATTTTCATAATTAAATTGGGTGGCACATTAACTTTAGCTATATAGAATATCTGTCAGGGTTAGGTTTAGAGATGCCCATATGCATTTCTATGACTGACAGGTTTAGTAGTCTGGTTAGGTTTTCTAACAGACTCTACGGTGTTAATTTGTGTGGGTCCCCAATTAGAGGCAGCTGCATTGCGTTGTCTTTAATTGGGGATCCTATTTAGTGTGTTTTTTTTCCACCTGGGATCATCGTTTTTTTGTGTCAGTTCGTCATTGTAGTATATGGAACTACACTGCTTTATTAGGATAGTCCTAGACTACACAGTGGCAACAGCCAATCACTGTCTTGGATATGCTAATGAGCTTGTGGGTTACAGAGTATGCCTACGTGCATGAGTTGGGGTTTTGAATAAAGAGCCGGTAGTAGTAAGAAGTCAGTCTCCGTTGCCAATAATTTCTAGAGTGCCTAAAAGAGCACGACAGTCATTGAGCGCACACGCATGTTGTGGTTGGGGATTTACGCTGTTTGTTGTTTTCCCAGTTCGTGTAATAAATCACGTATGCCGAACTTCAATAGCACCGCACCTTGGTGGTTAATTTCACACATCCGTGACAATATCTCATCACCATGCGTTTCCATTTCTTCCTCTCTCTCCTTTATCTCTTTCTCCAGCGTGCAGAGGGGCTATCAACAGATGAATTCAATATGTTTCGTTGTGAAAACATGTTGCCATCGATGTTCCCGAACAGATTTCATTTGGTTTCCCAAATTAAGCACTGGGTGGCTCCAGGAACAGGGTTGGAGAGCCCAGGGTATACGGAGTTTGGGCGGAATATCCCCTGTCGCCCAGCGAGAGCATGCTCCTCAAACAGTGGTTGATGCTTGAAATGTGTTTTTATATGTATTTATCAGCTGCTTATGTTAAGCACAGCTCTGCTATTAAAACGGAATTAACCGTCCAGGCATCATTGAGAACGGACTAGCGGGAAAGCGCACGGCCTCCATTCGCTATACGAGTGCATTGAGATGACATGTCTTTTTTTCCCCTGCCTCTGTTCCTGCCCATTTGATAATGGGCCATTCTAAATCGAAAATAATTGTACATATTTTGTAAATACTAGATTAAATTGAGAATAGTCTGATGGGTGAATATATGATCACTTGACGAGAGAAGAGCTTTGCAGCCTGAGGCAATCATCAATAGCCTAATAGTCGCATCATGCAGCCCGTATATGTTTTGATTTGTAAGACATTCTAAGGTTTGTATCATTCACAGCTAAAGTTGCCAAAGAACAAAAAATCTAGCGTATATGACCTGTTTCAAATGATCACTTTTACTCTCAACATAGCAACTTCATATGCGCACTCGCTCCGGAATGGGGAAAATATCCTTTCTATGTTAATCAGCTAAGTTCAATTACATTCTTCGCACTACAAAATCATATAATATAAAATAATGTCATGGGACTTATACGCATATCTTGTCAGCTAAATGAACTAGCCTACAGCCGATGGCATTGAGCATAGCCAGATCTATCCCAAGGCGCATTGAAGCTGTTCTGGCGGCTCACAGTGGCCCAACGCTCTAAGACACTTTATGTTGGTGAGCGAACTCTTTCTGTGTTGAGGGAGCTGTTGTGAGACCCAGAAAGCAGGCTGCTGTGTGCCAAGAAAAAGCAGCCACATAATTTGCACAGTTACCAATGAAGAGAGGAATGTATTCCCTCATGGATAATATCCATGAAGAAAAAAATAACCACATGATCCAATTCCCATAGCTCTCACTCTGCTTGGTCTGCTCTCTCTCTCTCTCTCTCTCTCTCTCTCTCTCTCTCTCTCCACCTTGCTCCCTTTTTCTCTCTCTTACTTTCTTTCTGTCTGCTCTGGTCCTCTCCTTTTCAGGCTCAGTGAAAACACAATAAATAGGCCTGGAATGACAGTTCAGGAATGACTCATTTCACAATACTTTGTATTGGTCTTGTGTGAACTGTACTGTAGCAAATTGACAGCTGCATATTACAACCAATACGTCACTATATAAAACATCCACAGAGGGGACAAGCAGAGTAGACCATATAAGAAAGCAATATTAAAACAGACAGTTTTTTAGTTGTTTGTTCTTATAGTGCACGTTTGTGGGTGCATGTTTGTGTGTGTGATGTCAGGAATAGAGCAGTGTGCAGTGTAGTCAAACTTACGGTTTGAAAACAATAATGAAGCTGAGACCACGGTTGCCCAGTACTGCTTTCCCCAATATAAAACTTGTTTATATAACAGACAGGCATCCTGTTATGTAATTTATGTAGAAGGGTTACAAATACCCTTTCACACACTCCTTGCACTTTCTCTTCTTAGGCCTCAACACATATCAGTTTTCTGAAGGGGAAGTTTTCTGTTTGGGAAGTGTTCTGCAAGTCCATTGGGGGACAGGTGTAAGGATGGATACAGGCAACCATTGGTTCCTGTCACGATCGTTATGAAACAGGACCCGAGGCACAGAGCTGTAGTGCGAAGACATTCCTTTATTCCAGCAATAATAATCCCAAAACTGAACAAAGGAGAGACGGCGACCATGAACCGGCATGAAAATAAAAGGAACACATACAAAAACCCACAAACACAGGTGGAACAACTGAACGGCGCAGCTGCCTCTAATTGGGGACCAATTCCAACACAAATATAGAGCAGGCGTTGACGCGCCCTCCACATGTCCATGCGGCTCTCAAAAGTGTCCCCTCCCTCCTCCTCCCGGTGCTGGCTCTGTGGAGGCTCGTCCCACAGCCCCCACAAGTTGGGAGACAGAAGCACGTCGTCCTCTGACGACTCACCGTCCTCCCGCTCCCATAGCGGTAGCGGCTCTTCAACGAACCCCCACGAGTGTTGGGGCAGGGGTTCCTCGTAGCTCCCCTCCGACGGGGGTTCCTCTGGGCTGAACACTGGGCCTGCCCCCTGGCACGCCGACTTGGCGCCCGCCGGTGTCGCTCCTGCCCTGGGTTCGATGCTCCTCCCAGGACTGAACAATGAAGGTACTCCTCTTCGGAGACAAGCTCCTTACCCCTCATGAGCTCCTCCATTGTCCAACTCTGTGCGGTCCTGGTGTGGTGGGTTTTTCTGTCACGATCACTATGAAACAGGACCCGAGGCACAGAGCTGTAGTGCGAAGACATTCCTTTATTCCAGTAATAATAATCCCAAAACCGAACAAAGGAGAGAAAGCGACCACGAACCAGCTTGAAAACAAAAGGAACACACACAAAAACCCACAAACACAGGTGGAACAACTGAACTTAAATAGGGTCCCCAATTAGAGTCAATGCGGCGCAGCAGGGGAAGGAGGGGGAGAGAGGGGGGATGGGGAGAGAGCCAATTCCAATTGGCTATACATAAACTCTTTAACATCATCCTTAGCTCTGGCATCTTCCCCCAATATTTGGAACCAAGGACTGATCCAACCCCAATCCACAAAAGTGGAGACAAATTTGACCCCAATAACTACCGGGGATATGCATCAACAGCAACCATGGGAAAATCCACTGCATTATCATTAACAGAAGACTCGTACATTTCCTCAGTGGAAACAATGTACTAAGCAAATTTCAAATTGGCTTTTTACCAAATTACCGTACGACAGACCAGGTATTCACCCTGCACACCCTAATTGACAAACAAACAAACCAGATTAAAAGGCAAAGTCTTCTCATACTTTGTTGATTTAAAAATGTGGCTTGAGGGTCTGCTATACAAATTGATGGAAAGTGGTGTTGGGGGAAAAACATACAACATTATAAAATCCATGTACACAAACAACAATTGTGCAGTTAAAATTGGCAAAAAACACACACATTTTCCACAGGGCCGTGGGGTGAGACAGGGATGCAGCTTAAGCCCCACCCTCTTAAACATATACAGTTGAAGTCAGAAGTTTACATACACTCGTTAAAACTCATTTTTCAACCACTCCACAGATTTCATGTTAACAAACTATAATTTTGGCAAGTCTGTTAGGACATCTATTATTTCACTTATAATTCACTATATCACAATTCCAGTGGGTCAGAAGTTTACATACACTAAGTTGACTGTGCCTTTAAACAGCTTGGAAAATTCCAGAAAATGATGTCATGGCTTTGGAAGCTTCTGATAGGCTAATTGACATAATTTGAGTCAATTGGAGGTGTACCTGTGGATGTATTTCAAGGCTTACCTTCAAACTCAGTGACTCATAGGAAAATCAAAAGAAATCAGCCAAGACCTCAGAAAAAAAAATGTAGACCTCCAGTCTACAGTCTGGTTCATCCTTGGGAGCAATTTCCAAGCAATTTCCAAACGCCTGAAGGTACCACGTTCATCTGTACAAACAATAGTACGCAAGTAAAATCACCATGAGACCACGCAGCCGTCATACCGCTCAGGAAGGAGACGCGTTCTGTCTCCTAGAGATGAAGGCACTTTGGTGCGAAAAGTGCAAATCAATCCCAGAACAACAGCAAAGGACCTTGTGAAGATGCTGGAGGAAACAGGTACAAAAGTATCTATATCCACAGTAAAACAAGTCCTATATCGACATAACCTGAAAGGCTTCTCAGCAAGGAAGAAGTCACTGCTCCAAAACCGCCATAAAAAAGCCAGACTATGTTTTGCAACTGCACATGGGGACAAGGATCATACTTTTTGGAGAAATGTCCTCTGGTCTGATGAAACAAAAATATAACTGTTTGGCCATAATGACCATTGTTAAGTTTGGAGGAAAAAGGGGGAAGATTGCAAGCCGAAGAACACCATCCAAACCGTGAAGCACGGGGGTGGCAGCATCATGTTGTGGGGGTACTTTTCTGCAGGAGGGCTGGTGCACTTTACAATATAGATGGCATCATGAGGAAGGAAAATTATGTAGCTATATTGAAGCAACATCTCAAGACATCAGTCAGGAAGTTTAAGCTTGGTTGCAAATGGGTCTTCCAAATGGACAATGACCCCAAGCATACTTCCAAAGTTGTGGCAAAATTTCTTAAGGACAACAAAGTCAAGGTATTGGAGTGGCCATCACAAAGCCCTGACCTCAAACCTATAGAAACTTTGTGGCAGGAACTGAAAAAGCGTGTGCGAGCAATCATCATCACTTGCACATCTATCACTCCAGTGTTAATTCTAATTTGTAAATCATCTCGCCACAATGGCCTATTTATTGTCCTACCTTCCTAGCATTTTGCACTACATTTACACAATCTGTATATAGATTCTCTATTGTGTTATTGACTGTACGTTTGTTTATCCCATGTGTAACTCTGGGCTGTTTTTTGTCGCACTGCTTTGCTTTGTCTTGGCCAGGTCGCAGTTGTAAATGAGAACTTGTTCTCAACTGGCCTACCTGGTTAAATAAAGGTGAAATAAAAAATAAAAATAAAAAGGAGGTCTACAAACCTGACTCAGTTACACCAGTTCTGTCAGGAGTAATGGGCCAAAATTCAACTAACAGACACTGTTGCCCTAGAGCAAATAAAAAACTATACATACCTTGGCCTAAACATCAGCACCACAGGTAACTTCCACAAAGCTGTGAACGTGCTGAGAGACAAGGCAAGAAGGGCCTTCTATGCCATAAAAAAAAAAACATAAAATTCAACATACCAATTAGGATCTGGCTAAAAAATTGCCCTTTATGGTTGTGAGGCCTGGGGTCCACTCACCAACCAAGAATTCACAAAATGGGACAATCACCAAATTGAGACTCTGCATGCAGATTTCTGCAAAAATATCCTCTGTGTACAACGTAAAACACCAAATAATGCATGCAGAGCAGAATTAGGCCGATACCCACTAATGATCAAAATCCAGAAAAGAGCCATTAAATTCTACAACCACCTAAAAGGAAGCAGTTCCCAAACCATCCATAACAAAGGCATCACCTACAGAGAGATTAACCTGGAGAAGGGTCCCCTAAGCAAGCTGGTCCTGGGGCTCTGTTCACAAACACAAACAGAACCCCAGGACAGCAACACAATTAAACCCAACCAAATCATGAGAAAACAAAAAGAGAATTACTTGACACATTGGAAAGAATAAACAAAAAAAACAGAGAGTACACAGTGGCAGAATACCTGATCAATGTGACTGACCCAAACTTAAGTAAAGCTTTGACTATGTACAGACTCAGTGAGCATAGCCTTGCTATTGAGAAAGGCCACCGTAGGCAGACCTGGCTCTCAAGAGAAGACAGGCTATGTGCACACAAAATTAGGTGGAAACTGCACTTCCTAACCGCCTGCCAAATGTATGACCATATTAGAGACACATTTCCCTCAGATTACAGAGATCCACATAGAATTCGAAAACAAACCCAATTTTGATAAACTCCCATATCTACTGGGTGAAATAGTGTGCCATCACAGCAGCAAGATTTGTGACCTGTTGGTACAAGAAAAGGGCAATCAGTGAAGAACAAACATCATTGTAAATACAACCCATATTTATGTTATTTCTTTCCCCTTAAGGAACTTTAACTATTTGCACATTGTTACAACACTGTATATATACATACTATGACAATTGAAGTGTTTATTATTTTGGAATTTCTGTGAGTGTAATGTTTACTGGTAATTGTTATTGTTTATTTCATTTGGTTTATTATCTACTTCACTTGCTTTGGCAATGTTAACATACTGTATGTTTCCCATGCCAATAAAGCCCTTCAATTGAATTGAATTGAATTGAATTGAATTGAATTGAATTGAACTGAGAGCCCTCAGTCACAGGGGGAGGGGGAGAGCGGGAGGGGGAGAGAGCCCTCAGCCACAGGAAGGAGGGGGAGAGAATGATGGGGAGAGAGCCCTCAGTCACAGGAGGTAGGGGTAGAGAGGGGGAGGGAGGGGGAGAGTGTAAAAGTAGGAAAAACACACATGCGTGACCGCACACACACGTGTACGCAGGCATGTACACACACATCAACACACACACACACACAAATTAACACACACCAACACTGACTCTGGTTCGTTGCACACACACTGACAGCTTCCTGCTCTTAAATAGATTAATTAAGAATGCGTTGACTCAGAATGTGAGGAATGTGATGTGAGGGATGAGTTTACACAATGTGACCAAAGGGAGTCAAAGTGAATCATGAAGTTAACAGTTATGCCTGTAGTGGTATCAGAACAAAGTTCATTCGACTAACATTGGTGACTATTCCACAGGATGAACAGAGCAGACACTCACTAAGCCTTATAACAGTCTAACAACTGTGTGGCAACTACTGTGTTAAACCTTTCCTTCTCCGCAAAGTGCACAGAACAATGTTAACACAGGATGCCCATAAGGAACGTTGTGTTGCTATAGAGATATTTCACTCCTGTTTTCTATTATGAGCTCTGCCACTACAGTCTATAGAAACGTTTGTGGTCGTACGCACATCCTTAAAAACATAGGCTAATAAAGAATATTAGCAAAGAACAAGTCAAAGAGGCTAGCTGCAGGTTGCAGTAATGAGCCCAGTGGGTGTGTTGTGTCTGGTGGTTGGCTGCAGGTTGCAGTAATGAGCCCGGTGGGTGTGTTGTGTCTGGTGGTTGGCTGCAGGCTGCAGTAATGAGCCCGGTGGGTGTGTTGTGTCTGGTGGTTGGCTGCAGGCTGCAGTAATGAGCCCGGTGGGTGTGTTGTGCCTGGTAGTTGGCTGCAGGCTGCAGTAATGAGCAGCTGTTCGGCCTCTGAGGTTAGGAGCAGACAGAGTGTGATAGGACCTCTGGAGGAGGAACAGGGTTTATAGTTTAGTGGATGTTGTGGGGAGCCGGTGTGAGTGGACCCCCTGGGTAACGACTGGGTTGGGTTGGGGTATCTATCTACCACCCCTTTCCTGGCCCTGGCTGTTGTCCGCTCTTACCCCTTTTCCACCAAATAAGAACTGGTTCGGAACTGGTGCTGGTTCAAAGTTGGTTCAAAGTTGGTTCAACTTGCGAACCTTCTCAGAACCTGTTTGTTTTTCCACTGACTAGAGAGCCCAGCGAACGACGTCGTTAGCTTTCCCAGAAACGCTTGCGCCAACTTCAAGCATAACAATTACAATGGCGGATTCCTTTGGTGGAAAAGGGGTATCTCTGACTCGCACCCGGCTTCAGTTTCCCCATCAGCAGCCTTGGCATCACTGGCCCTCTATCTGCACACAGGTAGTCATTCATTCATACAACAAAGAGCCTTGTCAGGCAAGCAGAAGTGATGATGTCTATCTGGTGATGTTCCCTTTTACCAGCACACATCTCAAATAGTATACAGAGATAGTAGACATACGTACATTGTCTAATGTTAACCTATTTACATCTTTCTGTGAGTTGTCTTTGTTTTTTTCCCTCTCTTTCAGTGGTCCTTCAGGCCTGTGCACTGGTCCTCTACCCAATCAAGTTCATTGATGGAACCGTCCTGCAGACCTACCATGAGTTCAACTGGGGCTACGGACTGGGCTGGGGGGGCACCATCTTCATGCTAGGGGGAGGCATCCTATTCTGCCTCCGGACGGACATGTATGAGGACGCTATGTACTGAGTCTCTCTCTCTCTCTCTCACTCTATCTCTATCTCTCTCTTGCTCTCCTACTCTCTCTATCTCTCTGTTGCTCTCCTACACTCTCTCTCTCTCTCTCACTCTCTCTCTCTCTCTCTCTCTCTCTCTCTCTCTCTCTCTCTCCTACTCTCTCTATCTGTCTCTTGCTCTTTCTGTCACACACACAAACAAACAAATATTGACATTAATTCTCTTGTGCGACAACACACCCACACAAACACATGAACACACACACTCCTTCCTCTGCCCACATAGACAAGCTTAGACACCTACATACAGTATATCTCTGTTATTTATAGGCAGGGTGTGAGGGCTCCTGGCTCTGGCTGATCAGCAGGAGAGATGAAGTCGGAGGAGCAGCTGTGTGGAGAGAATGTCTGTCTGTCCCCAGTGGGGTACCAGAGTATGCTCCCAGAGAGCCCCACCACGGTCAGACAGACAGCCATGTTGTTAAAGCAAAGAAATGGCTTTGGACAGACAGGCCACTCGACCTATGAACTTTTCTACAACACATCCCATCTCCATTCGTAGAGCAACAAGGAAGTAGATTATCTGAGCCCTACCCTCTGGGCTGAGGTGTTTATATAAGGGATTGTTACAGTATATGGGCCATTCCACCAATTCGGTGCCTTTTGAGAAGTTTAACCTATATTGTCATAAAGAGGAAATGTTCAACTTAATAAAACAAAAATATATACTATAGTAAGTGCCTATTAAATGCCAAATAAAGTAACAGGGGTAACAGTGTTGACAATTTAATCTTAAATCAGCCATAAATCCTGTTTTAACTTGGGAATGGAAGCTTGTTGTGTGCAACAGGGAGTGGCAATTAAATGAAAGCTCCACAAAAAAAATGTTAATAGTGAAAACATTTCTAGTATGTCTATCAATAACAGGGTTGACGTGTTACGCTCGACCCACTCACTTTCCACCACTGACACCAGAAAATGGCCAATAAGAGTAGAGCCAGCTCACCTGCTTTTACAATATGATTTGACTATTAAATGTTGAATGATTCTTAAAAAATAAAAATGTTTAGGCAAAGTTTCACCATATTAAAACGAGAGTTAAGTTAATGTAACAGGGTTGACCTTTAAAATGAGTGACAGACTTAAATGATTCACTGATCACATTAAATAAATAATCTTCAGAAATTACTTTGTCAAAGCAACAACATAACTAGGGTTTTCTAGGGTTAAATGGGTTAAAATATTAAAAGTCATAGAGGGTGCATGAAGGGACATGTCAAAGTGCAGAATTTTGTCTTTATTCATATTAAAAATTTGATTTATTTAATTCTCCATATGGTCTATATTAATTTAATATAACAGGCTTTTAAAATGTAATATTGGTGCACAATGTTTGCTTACAATATCAAATGGATGCAAAAGGCACTCTTCGTGGAACGACCCATATATTCCTTTTTTCTTTTGTGTATTTTTTGTGATGATGACAAATAATAGTGTTAATGTATTGATGGTATCATTTATCTTGCTATCTATTCTCCCACAGGAAGATATATATTTTATGTTTTGCTGTTTGATAGTTGCAGTTTCTGAACACTGAGAACTTAAAATGGGATCAGAGGTGAATCCCAAAACATATCTGCTTTTCTAACTCCTCCTGACATTTGTAGTGTAAAATAAACAGTACTGATATACAATAATGACCACGTGTTTCTCATTTGTTTTAAATTATTACAGCAGTCTTAGGCATTTGCTCTGGATTATGTCAAGTGAGCTTCGCAAATTCATTTGTTGGTCTGAACATTTGCACAACTATGAAGGGTGAAAATCATGTGAAATGTGCATAACAGAGTCTTTGAACAGTATAGTTCCAGCCATAATTCTGGCCCAGAAATACCCGGTGAAAACTATGGCAGGAATGTACCACCGAGGAGGAGGGTAAATGATTGGTACCTCGCTTTGGAGGAAGTGGCATGGCAGAGAGCCATTTGCAAACCTCTTACATGGCTGCTCCATTCTTTCATGACCCAGGACACAAGGGCCTCGCAGGCCAGAACAAAACAGCCGCAGCAGGCCAATTATAGATGCCATTACCAGTGTGGCTGCTTGTGGCTCTGCAGGCGGCTAAATGGGACGTGGGAGTGAGACTCCTGGGCTGGAGCGTAATGAGGTTTGGAGCTATTGGCTGACAGGATATTGATGGTCTCTCAGGGCTTCACACAGACACTAATAGTGGTTCCTGTCCACTAAATGAAAGTGGGGCCAAACAACAGCGCCAAAATAGTTCAGGACCCACCATTTATTACATGCCTATGGTGCCATTAGAGTGGTGGAGTATTATTATTGCCTATTTTTACATTTTCCATGTTCAGGGCACTCATCCTAATGGATATGTAAATATCAAACACGTCCCAAGGCTGTGCCATGCATCTCATTTGTGAAATTCTCCTTTGACAGGATGTGGGTCGATTTGGGTATAACAATACATTCAAGTCAAAGTCATTCTACAAAAATCAGTCCAAACCTCTTCACCTTTCCTCCCTGCGTTCCTTTAAACACTTGTAACTACCGTTCCATATAATCCTGTTTCCTCCCTGCGTTCCTTTAAACACTTGTAACTACCGTTCCATATAATCCTGTTTCCTCCCTGCTTTTCTTTAAACACTTGTAACTACCGTTCCATATCATCCTGTTTCCTCCTGTATAGTCCACAGAAGTTCAGGGTTAAATAAACAAGTCATTCAAGCTCTCCGTTCAGGGGCCGTTTTAAATCACCTGTTTATTAGTTCCTCAAAACAAACCATCAGGGTTGCTGTTCCCCCCTCTGTGACTCCATCTAATCTGTTGACGCCGCCCTGTGTGGTCGCCTGTTAAGCAGCTCCCATTATTCGTGCGTTAATTGTTGTTTTAGTATGTTTTTTTTATCTGTTTTTTTTGCAACAGTTGAACTATAATAGTTCAGGATTATAGAGTGCTACAGTTTTATGAAGGTTTTTGATGCAATGCCTTTCTATAGCTTTTTGCACTCCAGACTGTATTTTTATACTTTTTCATACTGCCGCACTATGTATCGTGTATCTGTCTTTTGTGTATTTCGTTTTGGCATTTTGCACCTGTCCTGGGTTGTTCGTAGCAGCTTGACAAAAAAATGTCCCCTCTGGAATCAATAAAGTATCTATCTATCTATCTATCTATCTATCTATCTATCTATCTATCTATCTATCTATCTATCTATCTATCTATCTATCTATCTATCTATCTGTCTGTCTGTCTGTCTGTCTGTCTGTCTGTCTGTCTGTCTGTCTGTCTGTCTGTCTGTCTGTCTGTCTGTCTGTCTGTCTGTCTGTCTGTCTGTCTGTCTGTCTGTCTGTCTGTCTGTCTGTCTGTCTGTCTGTCTGTCTGTCTGTCTGTCTGTCTGTCTGTCTGTCTGTCTGTCTGTCTGTCTGTCTGTCTGTCTGTCTGTCTGTCTGTCTGTCTGTCTGTCTGTCTGTCTGTCTCTCTGTCTGTCTCTCTGTCTCTCTGTCTCTCTGTCTCTGTCTGGTCTGTCTACTGTTTTCCCTGCAGGATGTGTTTTTAAGGCAGAGAGGGAAATGGAATGCACTGCCTGGGATGCTGTTTCAGTTCAGCCCATCTCATCTGCTTTCAATTCCGGGGATACTGAGGACTGTGATAAAATTTGCCTTGATATTTTTTATATATACATTTTTCTCAGCGGGGGAGGTCTTGAGCCTCATGTTGTGTCTAGGGTCCTAGCAGAGTTGCTGTGTGAGTATTCCGTAGAGTGGGACCCACAGGAGGTGCCCAGGCATGCCAGTACTCAGCTGTTCCTTCTGAACCACTAACTCTCAGGTGTCAGGTGGAGAGTCAGCCCACCTGCTGCCTGTCCTTCCTGTGCCGTGTGCGCACTCCTCTCCTCTCCCTGGCCAGCAGAGCACACACTGCAGCAGCTGGGACTCCCTGCCTTGAATGGGGTCATCCATCTTCAACACTGTCTAACTATTTTAGTAATAAAAGTAGTAAGAAAGTAATAAAAGGCCAATTGTCTTGCAGAACACTTCTTCCACGGTGTTGGCCTCTGTCCCCAAGCTGTCAACAGCTTCTTATAGGACAACTAAATGGCTTTTCAAGAATTCATGGACTGCAGCTTTTTGGTTAGAGGGTCATGGTCACGTGGCGTGGTGTATTGTTTAGATATACTCTACATAGGGGGGGCTTCGATAGAATGACAGGTATGCAGCTGTGTTACACTAAGGGTGTGTCCTCGGTTGTAACTGTGGAGTCTAAGTTATCTGTAGCTCATGCCATATTGCTTTCGCATATTGGGTTTGGTAGCAAAGGCGTGGCCTTGTATTTAGTCTGCATTTATTTTATCATGCATAGGCCCACTTATGAATAGACAATAAAAGTTTGCACAAACACTGTCATTATTCAAAACCATAAACAATAAACCATCAAATGTATGGAGCTACATTACATGTTTACTGCCACAATTATTTTGTTTACTTTACAATCTCTCTGATTATGGTAGAGCATCCCACAGCATTGAGGTAATTGGAGCAATGATCCAGTTTCACAGTCTGAACACACCTGCACTATAAACACATCTCCCTCTTGCCTCCTAACGGACAAAAATAACACTGACATACTGCTGGGAAAAGGCATAGCCTCACTGGCCTGTTAAAATAATTTGTTGGGTCATTCTTGAATTGCAGTGGCATTTGGTCATGGCATTTTGGAAAATATTTTGTATTTTTCTACATTTGTATTTTATTTAAATGGATCTTCCCATTCTAAATCAACTAATATGGTAGCTTAGTTACTCAAATAATTTTTACCATTACATTCTGCCACTGGTAGTACTAACAATAACGTTGGTAATGCCAATTATACATTTCAGGTAAATGAGGATTTCATTAAATGGAGGGCACAAATGCTCAAATCTAAGGTAATTTAGTAAAGCGATATGATTCATAATTTTGCTCACAATGTTATTTCCCTTAATTTAAATTGACTAAAACCAAGTTACGCTTTGATTTAGACACCAAATGATCAATGGAATTCTGAAATAAATGACAAATTAAAAGGGAGTGATGAGCTAAATATTTTATTCAACATAAACCCCTTCCCTAATAACAGTTTTCCACTAGAGGAAATGCTCAAGGTCCTTGTATAACTTTGTAATAAGTGATTTTCAAGGCGGAAACTCCAATGACATAAAACTGAGGGAGACACATTATATTTGTAATAAATAGGTATTCTAATAGTCTTCTTTGTTTTTATTGCTGTTTTATGCAATATATTAAACACTTGTGTTTACTTTCTAACATTCAAAATAATAGATGGATATCTCTTAATCCCCAAAATATGTCACTACAATTACTGGGACAAGGCAATTTGCTTACCCTAAACAATGCATAAACATAAGGTTTTGCAGTATAAAGGACTTGCAACATTTCAATATAAACAAAAACATGCATGATGTGTAACTGTAAGTCATCAGTTCTAAGTAAACATTCACACTCTGCTAAACTGAGGGGAGGACAAGGTGTCCCAGGACTACAACACAACCATTTAGAAGTGCAACTGGTTGACATTTCTTTATATTTCAAATGTAGAGACAGATGTGAGTCTCAGTTTTGATATAACGTGAGTGATACAACCAACCAACTCCCCCATGCAAACTTTACATATAACTCCCCAACTACCAGAGTCCTCTAAAAAGCGTGAGCAGCCATGGAGGGAAGCCTGGCCACAGGGCACAGTAACCAGCCGGCCCTGCTCTACGGGACAGATTCCAGTTACTGAGCCTGGAGGACAGAGCTGTGCAGGGGATAGGATGATGGACTTAGTCAGACAAGGCTGCCACCACCAAGGGCTGTGGTGAGCCATGGTCAGCAAGAGAAAAATTAAGTTGACTGTTGGTTTAATGACAATTAAGCATTTTAGCAACTGAGTAATGAATAGTAAAACACACAAAGGCTACTCTAACAGTCGCTCAAAGTAAGGACTGACCTCTGGTTGCCACCTTCCTCCTGAGGTGATGGATCCCCAGCAGCTCGGCCACATGGCCCAGGGACAGGTGGGACAGAACAGGTAGGACACCTCAGTAGGATGAGGACGCTGCCTAAACCAGCAGCCTAAATGTGGACCAGAGAGCTCCCTAGCTGTCCCAGCCCAAAGCCTCTGTCAGAGCCTGAGAGGTGTTCTGTGGCTGTGCTCCTAGTCAGTCTACAGCAGTACCCTCCCCCCTGATCCTGCCCTTCAACAAAGTCCTATCCTAAATGAAATATTAACTAGAGGAACGACCCCCCCTCTGCCAAGCATCTGCTCTCTACTCATCATGCTTGTCGGGAGCTTGGTGCTTACCAGTGGCGTGTATTCATGGATGCCAAGGGATGCCAGGCGTCCCCAAAAAATGGACCAATAAAATAATACAAAGAAAAAAAATGTGTTTCATAATTTCCCTTCAATTTGCAATCTCACCGGAGAAAGCATCTGAGCGAGTGAAACAGCGCCCCCCTGTCTCCCTACGTGTAGGCCATCTATCTGATGCTGTCTAGTCCAAACGAGTATGACATTGTTGCGGCCCGCAGCATTGAAGGCAAGGGAAGCCAGCAAGCAACTGGCCTCCCTTGGAAAAAAAAGGATACAAATTTGCCAATCAGCATTGAGTTAAACTAAGCGAGCTCAACTGTGAATGGTCCTAGCGCAACAAAAAAATTGTCAAGGGAAACCAGCTTGGATTTGGCATCAATCCTATCAAATCCCATTGAGAGCATATATCATTGACAGAAAAACTGGAATTGTTGCATCTCATTGTGTTGTTCTCCTCCAGTGGCTAGCTAGCCAGCTAGCTAAATTTGGCCCTTTCCTAAATTAGCCATGGATGGAGACAGGGATTTGGACTTCATTCATACATTGTTGTGCCCTTGGCCTGAGAGGATTTAAATTCAATATGTAGCTAGATGTAAAAGGCTAATGTTAACTAGCTGTTAACTAGCCCCTTAATGGAAGTTAGGCTAGCGAGTAAGCATTTTAGCCAGGTAGCCTAGGACAACAAAAAAATAAAAGCGTGCACTGGATGACAGAGTGATAGACTGGTTCATCAACATGAAAGAGGGGAGGATGGCATTGGCTTTTCTCTAAAAGTAGGGTGAGTCAACTAGTTTTTCTACTTTTAAGTCATTTAGCAGACACTCTTATCTAGAGCGACTTACAGTAGTGAGTGCATGTGGGAATCAGAACCTTGTTGTCATTTTTCAAACTGTTCCAAACACTGCATCGTGCATTCATATCTTTAAAGAAATCTTACACTTGCAGAATCATTGGTTCAAATAACTAATTTATCATGAAATACCATAGGAACATTCATTTAGATCACCCACACACAAGATAACTATAGTTTCACTGTGTAGTTGTGTGTACAATCATTAAATTGTGTAGTACAAAATATGTGATACATGTTTCATTATGGTACTACACGTAAATACATCACTGTAGAAGGACTAGTAGAGAGAATACAGTGGAATCATTGAACAAAATCTGAAATGTATTGATGAAATACAATAAAATCACAATGTAGGTTTCTTTGAATCAAAGCAAAAATAAATATCAACTGCAGTGTTCCTCACCTGACTTACTGTAAAAAGCAAAAAAAAGGTTGATTACTGTACTTCTATATTTCCATCAACCCTGCCTTGTGGATTTGGCCACAGGTTCTCATCCACATCACAATGGCTGTTTCCATTAGCCAAACATCTTGGGAAGAATCTTCAGGCATGGCGAATCCAGGCCTGACACTGGTCTGCCGTGATGTCATTGCATGCGTCATCCATGGCCTAGAGAAGGGTGGCTTGTTCGTGAGGGTGCCTATCATATACCTTCCACCTCCATGTGGAGCAAAATTCCTCAATCGGGTTAAGGAAAGGAGAGTTTGGGGGTAAGTACAGGGTGGTAAATTGTGGATGGGCCTGAAACCATGCTTGCACCATTTGAGCATGGTGGAACCTGACATTATCCCACACAATGACATAGGTCACACCATCAGCTCTACAAACCTGATTTAGCTCATCGAGGAAGGTTACAAGGAGAGCTGCATTATATGATCCAATATGAGGTCTGCGTCCCACCACACCATCTTCCGATATAGCCGTACACATGGTGATGTTGGCCCCACGTTGTCCAGATACTTGGATGGTTGCCCGCTGGCCAATGAAATTCCGACCTCTCCTCCTTGTCTTGGCCAGGTTGAAGCCTGCCTCGTCCGAAAATAGGAATTTGTGATGGTTTTCGTCGGCATCCAGCTCCATCACTCTCTAAAATTACATTTTGGAAAGAGAATGACTGATTACAATGATGGGGAATTTTTCACAACAGGCATCTTGAAACTTATACCTGAACATACTCAGTCCTCAGATGCTTCACTCTACCTGCATTTCCTTCAAAAGGCACACGGTATAGCTGTTTTAGAGACACCTGGTGCCTTTTCAGCATGTGTGCAATAGTCAGCAAACTTATGGCTTCCACATTGTTGAACATGTCGTCATTGTCCAAGATGTGCTGCCGAATTTCTGTAAGGCGAATATCCTTTCTGGCCTTAACCAAATTGACCACAGCCCGCTCTTGTTGGTCTCGTCTCAATTCTGCTGTGAAAATTCCAGTAAGAATACATTTAGTGACCACCTACTCTGTGGTACACATTGGCATGCACTATACAGTCATTTGACAATTGAAAGTAGCCTAATGTTTAGCGCATGCTGAAAACTTACCGGTTCTCATTGCGGAAAGTTCTGATGATTGAGGCCACGGGTTGATCTTCTGAGGTTTGGTTGAATCATTGTAGCTGCCTCAGTCATTGTCATGCCATGATTTACGGCAAGGTCTACAACTACTGTTCGGATTTCATTGGACACTCTTTGCTGTTGCAGCCGCTGTCTTGGTCCTCTACCACGTTCCCCCACACCTCTCATACCAGGCCCACGACCACCTCTCAGAAAGGGTGCTTGTCCCCTGCCATTCCTTTGACCACCCCGTCTTTCTCGTCTTCCTCCTCCCACTGCTTGACCTCTATTGTGACCTGGATCACCTGCCGGCTCCATGTTATCGCTATGTTGTTGTAGGTGGATACCACTCATTTCACTATATACTCGTACCACAATGTGAAATCAATCATCAGTAACGAGTTGGCAGTATTTGAAAAGCAATTACAAAGGCCTGCGTACATACAGTACAGTAATGTCAAATCTAAAAACATGGTCTGGAAAAGTGGTACATGGGACCATAGAAACAGTGTCTGATAAAGAATGATGAGGAAATATTACATCCATAGAAAATGTAGTCCAATTGGTTCATGCTCCATGGTAATTGATGTCAATGGATCTCGTTATCCTGACACTTTTAATGATCTAACCATGGAATATTGTTTGTCAGTTTCCAGAAAACTATGCATTAAGAGTAATGCAACAGTTACTTATCATTTTGAGCAGTTGTAATGAAATGGATAGACAGTTGTCTCAGATGTAATGTGTGAATTGCATTTTGAAATGGTAATACTTTGATGTTGTGTCATTTTGAACAGGTGATTTTAGTTCAATGAACAAATGATCTTAGCTTTATGTGTATTGTATCCAAGCAATTGGAAAAAGTGTTAGAGTTTTGAAAAATGACATCAAGGTTCTGAAATGAGTGCCAAAGTGATTGTAAAAAACTGTAACAGGCTTGTTTTCCCCAGTGATTTTACCCACGCACCGCTACTGGTGCTTACGCCCCCCGGAGACCGGGCATATTCCAGTGTATTGTCTTCTGACTAAATAAAATGTTTCAGTCATTAAGTCTCAGAATTAGTCACAAATTATTATTCAATGCTGAATGCCTAGTGAACTAAGCTGTGTGAGTCGGGGCTTTAGCTCCCCAAACTGATTGTTCGACTCAATCATTTGTTTCCTCTGATGTCACAGAGGAAATAGCAGTTTACAATAGCTACATAATATTGTCATTCCATCTGCATATCTATTGGTGCTCGTTATGCGGCAGTGAAACATGTTAGAAAAAAATCTGACAATTGTGTGTGTGTCCACGTGTATGTGTCTATGAGTGTGTGAGCCAGTCTGACACATTCTGACACATCCCTGAGGCACTAGTTCTGTTTTCTTCTGCAGTCTTGTCACATCAATGCCTTTGTTCCCTGAGCTCTCAAACTGTGTGTGTGTGTGTGTGTGTGTGTGTGTGTGTGTGTGTGTGTGTGTGTGTGTGTGTGTGTGTGTGTGTGTGTGTGTGTGTGTGTGTGTGTGTGTGTGTGTGTGTGTGTGTGTGTATCATCTGCTTCATCAGCAGTAGCTGTCCCCTGTCTCTGACGGTGTTTGTGATTAATTAGTAGAGAAGTGTTCTATGAGTGACAACAGAACAGTATTGTCTGCCTGTACAACTCCTCAGTCTCCTCACTGGGCCCTCAGTGGTTATATAACATGCTCAAATTAGAGTTTCACTATTTCTCCATTCATGTAACCTGGTGAGAGTAGACCAGTATGTGGTCCTGTCCTCCAGTTTTTATCATGTGTCCTGGACAGATACACACTAAGAAAAAAGAGGGTTCCTCAAAGGTTCTTTGGGAAGGTTGATGGTTCTATGTGTAACCATAAAAAAGAACCCTTTGAACCCTTCAATGGTTCTTTGCATTTCACAAAAGGGTTCTTTGCTCTTTAAGTGATAAACAAAATAGCAGGGGTTGCGGCTCATTCAAATATTTTGGGGCGTAGTTTGCGCACAGCTCTTCTTGTGCAACCATGAGTGAGAGTGTCATTCCAGTTTAAATATGACTATAGCCAGTAATGGTGTCCACTGAAAGACTCATGTATGGCCTCGTGTCAAATGAGAACGGTGCACTAAATCAGTGGTACTCAGTTCTCCCCACAGGGACCCCCAGCTGTTCCAGCGCTAGCACACTTGATTCAACATGTCAATTAAGACCATAATAACGGCAATGGAATTTTTACAATATAATACGGTTAATAAAAAACTTTGGGTTCTTTAAAGGATCTAAAAATAAAATGTCAGATTGAGTAAGGTTCTTTATAGAACCATTCACCATAAAGGTTATTTAAAGAACCATAAAAAGGTGCTACATAGCCCCAAAAAGGGTTGTAACCATAGCAGAACCTTTCTTTTGTGCTATATAGAACCTTTTTTGAGTGGTTCTTTATAGAATCTTTTTTTTATATATATATAGCACCATAACAGTTCCATTTAGAACCCTATGAGCATGGTTCCAAAAAAAGGTTCTATATAGCACCAAAAAGAGATCCACTATGGTTACAAGCCAAATAACAGTTATTTGGCACTATATAGAACCATTTCTTTTTAGTGTGTTGCCCCAGTGCTGTGGGAAGTGCTCAGCTGCCTATGTGACCTTGGGCATGTCCGTCAGCGAAACAATACAAAGGAGAAATACCAGTACAAACACACACCAGGTGGTCATTCTCCCAACACTGTCAAATATATTTGTTAATTGTTACACTACAGGGTTATGAGTTCTAGATATTTCACAGAGCTACACGGTTATGAGTTCTATATCTTCTCAAGGCAGCTCAGGAGATAACATTTTATCTGCATTAGATGAAAAAATGCTGTGCATTTTGGATAGACTGAGGGACGTCGGAATAAAACAGACCATTTCAAGTCGTTATCAGTATGAAAAGTAGTTGAACATTTGCCCAAGGTGCCCAAATGTTTTGAGAAGGTGCTGTACACAAAAGATCCTGTGCATAAATGTTCAACAGCAAAAAATACACCTCTGCACACTAGAATAAATGCTCCCAGGTGTGTCTAGATGGTTTTGACCCTTCATCATGTCTCAATGGGTTAAACGTCACTATAATGTATACTTGGAAGCGTATGTTGTAGTGTGCAGTATTTTTTGCTGACTTTAAATGTTCAGTTCCAACATCAAGTAATTAATTTTTAGTAGTGGACAGGGTTGGTGTGCTTTATTGTTGAAAATATTTTTGTGTCCATATCGAAGTGATAACACTATATCGCCATCTAGTGGTGTTGCATGGCACATGCTCAATTGAGAGGCGTCTGAGCAGCAGTGTGACAACTGCAAGATCTGTGCTCATGGAGGCATGATTTTGTTTTTCAAAGGGGTGACCCAAACAAATTTAAGGAAACGCACAGTATTTTATAGACACATGGTTACAGGGAACTCCCTTCCATCTCAAATTACCCAAGAAACAGCAAAATTTGCTTGAAAACAATAAATAAAACAACACCTACCCTATCTGACCTAAAGAAGTTGACTTTACCTGTAATAAATCATCTTTACCTGGAGTCATGGTAAGTCTATTAATGCCTCTGGGCTGGCCACCTGCCCCAGAGAGAAGTATATTTTCAGAGTACATTAGGAAACCCCATTAGGAACATAGAGGCATGGAGAGCTGCAAGCAACACTATTTATTCTAACTAGCCAGGAGACTCCTCTAGGGAGTGTGTGTGTGTGTGTGTGTGTGTGTGTGTGTGTGTGTGTGTGTGTGTGTGTGTGTGTGTGTGTGTGTGTGTGTGTGTGTGTGTGTGTGTGTGTGTAGACTCTCAAAACCTCACTGTGTCTTTGTGGGTTTCTCTCTACAGGATTCAAGAACAGTACAGATCAATGGGTGTCCAGCAAGCGGTTGAAGCTTCAGGTTAAATGACTCCTCTGTGCAGAGTCATCAGTGAAATACTTAATACATACTGACATCTTCTCTGGGAATATATTATATACTGTATATGCATATTATTAAGTCCTGATAAATATGTAACACCTTGACCACATGTCCAGTTTCAAAGCTCAAGAAAGAGGTGTGTCCTTTGAATGTGTATAAGGCAATTTAACACTATACGGTGCTTCAAGTAAAGTGGCATTATCAGTGTGGTTTATGTAAGCTAAAGCTATGTGATGGAGGTATATGATCCATAGTATCGTTACAGAAACAAATTAATTGGCTGACAGAAATTACTGCATAACTTGCCAAATAAATCATTTATTAGACACCTTCGATAACATTACCCTCAACATTTTGCAATTTCATGATCCCAAATAGGGCTATCTTCTGTATACCACCCCTGCCTTGTCACAACACAACTGATTGGATCAAACGCATTAAGAAGGAAAGAAATTCCACAAATTACCTAACAAGGCACACCTGTTAATTTAAATGCATTCCTCATGAAGCTGGTTGAGAGATTGCCAAGAGTGAGCAAAGCTGTCATCAAGGCAAAGGGTGGCTACTTTGAAGAATCTCAAATATAAAAAATATTTTGATTTGTTTAACACTTTTTTGGTTACTACATGATTCCATTTGATGTCTTCACTATTATTCTAGAAAATTGTAGAAAATTGTAAAAATAAAGGAAAATCCCTTGAATGAGTAGGTGTGTCCAAACTTTTGACAGGTACTGCATATTTATTTATTTTTCTTCAAGGTGCTTGATGTATGGTAGGCTATGGCTTGCATTCTATTAAACGTCAACTTCAATTAGCTAAGCTACAAGGAGGTAGCCTATATCCATCTTCCTAATGTATAATAATATCCAAAAGAGTCAATGCATCACCCCATTTCTCAGATTAATTTGAAGTGATAGTTCATTATTTTTCTATAATTTATAATGGATTATGGTCTTTATTTTTATTTGGGTCTGAGACTGCCCTCTCAAGATGAATCAGGTTAATCGGTGATGCTGGAGTACTCAGAAGCATCATCCTCATCCTCATCCTCATCCTCATCCTCATCCTCATCTTCATCTTCAGATTCATCTTCATCCTCCCCCCTCTCGTCTGTGACACAAAACTCAGAGGGCGGTGGTCTGTTGGGAGCGTTGAGGTAGTATGGATGGGGACTTGTTGTCTTGGGCATGGGCACAGGTGTCTGGAGTGTGGAATGGGACACACTCTGGTTGTTGGGAATGTTCTCAGTGGGTACAGGAAGTGGTGCAGGTCCAGTTAGTGACACCACAGTGGGTGATGTGACTGAAGTAGGGGGTGCCAGTGGGGGATTTGGGCCAGCACCTTCCAAGCGACGGACGCGCCCCACAAGCATCTCCACCAGCTGAGTGGCATGACTCTGATCAGTCCTGATCTTCAGGGTGAATTTGGCCTGGGTTTCTCTCTCTGGTCCATCACCTGCTGAGATTATCTCTATTTCAGTCAATTTCCTGCAAACCATCAGACAGACTTTGTTAACCTATAAGCATGCTCACATATGGTTGATGTTAAAAAAATGCCCCCTCTTACTCTGGTGTAGCCCTCTGGGTTCTATTGCGTCTGACGACCCAGCAGCACACTGCTCCCAGCACCAGGAGGACAAGGAACAGGACCACCACAAAGATTATGAAGATGTCTGAAGCAAACCACTGGGACGCTGTTGCATACCTGTTCCCACCGGTACTCATTCCTGAGGTGTCTTGAGGACAGGGTGCCTCCTGGAATAGTGCCAGTATGCGTGGCGTATGAGAGTCTGACAGAGGTCCAGTTGTTTGTTGATCCACTCCTGTCTGTTCCTCAGTCACATCCATGTGCTAGTAAAGGGCCAGTTGAACAGATCCATGCAGCTACGTTTGACCTGTTCACACACCCTCATATAGCATGTATCTTTCTCCCACTGTTGGTTAATAGTTATCCGTCAGCATTTCAAAACTAAAGAAACACACTGATGGCAAATAAGAATAGAATGACTACCTCCCTCCGATGATGATTGTAAATAAAATGGAATGGAATGTGTTTACTTGTATGATGTCACAATTACTTGTATCTTCCAGTGCAGACACCATAACACTAGAATCATTGAAACATACAGTATCTACCCATATGAATGTGTGCTTTTCTGGACAGATATATCCACAGGGAAAAGCACATGCAGGATATCAAAGTGCACAGCGCATCTTTGAAAAAGAACTATCGAAACGTTGGGTGTTTATGTGCTGGATCTAAATAAATGAAAATACTAAGCATATATACAGAGCATCTAGAAAACATATTCCTATTAATTTGGCTCTAGCTTTTGAATGGTTGGAGAACCAATAACTGAAAGCTAAGACTCTCATGAACCCGGGAATTGAACCCACTATCCTGGTATTGCAAGCACGTATACCAACTGAACTACAGAGGACCGCACTGATGTATTTCAATCACTCCAAAGTATATACTTTTTCAGACTGAAATTTGGCATTACCTTATTTGACATATAGTATTTTTGTGCTATAACCTTTGAAATAATGGCAAAAGGCCATATTAATAGATTCATTAAAACATTTTTTACACATTTGTTTCTGATACCCTCAAGTGTCCTAAGATAGAGAATACAATTGCTTGATGGTCCATGTTAATAGTATCTTAAATATCATGTGTGAATCCATTTGATAACATGCATGAATCAATTCGACTTTGTGACCCCCCAAACTCCCGATGGGTATGGCGGCTCGCTCAGTGAGGTTGTTTCACAGAAGTTGCTCCCTCAGAAATATTAGTGACTGCCCCTGCCCTAAAGCCAAAAATGTTAGAAAATCATATACGCAAATCAGCTATAGGTCATAGAGTACAAAGCTTATTCAGAATTCAATGACTTTAGACTGGTGGTTTAAAGATATTTATAACGATGCGTCCCTTGGAATATCACGGGACAAGAAATCCATTCGTTCACTCATTATACATCTTATGGGATCTCTGACTTGTCACAGTGTCTTCACCACAGTGACCTCTCACTTGGTTACTGTTGGCAACATCCTTGGGTTGTGACAGCTGATGGTGGCGACCAGGGATGGGAGGGAACTGGTGGTCAGAGCCAGGAGAGGATAGCTGGAGGTCAGGGCTGTGTCTGGGGAGGGTTTCTTGCTGGCTGTCCAGCAGGCGTTGATGAACATACGGGACAAAGCAGAGCAGGACACCTCCGACCATGGGAGGAACCCCAGCCAGATAGAAGGCCATGTGGTAATCACCAAAGTGGTCATGGAGCAGCCCTGCGAAGACACACAACTCAGTATCACACAGAGAGGCACCAGTGAGGAGCACTTCAAGGTGATTCACACAGTCACAAACATTAAACAATTTACAATAAGGCTAATGTGTGCATACAGTACTAATAATATACTGAACGAAAATATAAACGCAACATGCAACAATTTCAATGATTTTACTGAGTTACAGTTTATATGAGGATTGAAATAAATTCATTAGGCCCTAATCTATGGATTTCACATGACTGGGCAGGGGTGCAGCCATTGGTGGGCATATGCCCACCCACTTGGCAGCCAGGCCCAGCCCCTGGGGAGTCAGGCCCAGTCAATCAGAAGGAGTTTTTCCCCACAAAAGGGCTTTATTACAGACAGAAACACTCCTTAGAGTATTTTGTGCATATGGAACATTTCTGGGAGTTGTTTATTCAGCTCACTTTACATGTTGCGTTTATATTTTTGTTCAGTGTATATCCAATAAATATGTAAGGGTTACATAAGGGATACAGGATAACACATTGAAATAATGCATCAAAACAATAATAATGTGTATCTTTGAGACTGTGACACAGTGGCTTCAGTGGCCGTTTGAATTACTGTCCGAAAGGAGGTGAGACCTGCGAGGGGGGGTCCGGCGGTCATGGGGAGGGCCATGAGGCCCATCAGGTAGCCGATGGCCTGGGAGGCTCTCTGGGGGCCCACCAGTTCAAATGTCACAGGTGCCATGAGGGTGATGGAGCAACCATCACACAGCCCCAATAGTAGACACACTGCAACCAGCCCCTCAAACCTGACACACAGAGGGACCAGCATAGACGCCAAGCCCAGCACCATGAAGGAGCCTGCCTGGGGGACGATGACAAGGACGGGGTTAAAGAGGTTTGTGTTTCATTCTAACGCCGTTCAACATTTAGTTCTAAGCACAACCTCAGACATCACAGACTACTAGAGTGAACAGTCGCTATGCCATCCAGAGGAGGACTGTGTTCCTCTCTGATCTAGTTCACGGTAATTCCTATGTCAAGGCATGTCAAGGCATGTCACACTCAATCAGCTCACGGGCCATATTGAAAAAACACAACAAATGTATACAGGATGCTGAATACAACATTTTAATGAAAGAGATGGAGACCTGCACACTGTCGAAAAAGAGGAACATTATTAATATATAGCGTTTGAATATAAAAACAAAAATAAAAATCACTCAAAATGTTTTGTAGTTGAGTAGCCAGGCTAGACTGCTGTTTAAATGTCTCTGCAATAGGTATAAATGTTTCTCCTTTGCACAGTGTTTTGTAGCAGTTTTTGTTTTTTGGTTATTCATTGTCAGGCTTTAAAAATCAAAGCCTCCAACATTTGAGTAGCCTAGCTGGGACTGTGTCATGTGTCTGTACACTTTCCCTGCAGGCCCAATTAAAGTTGAATTCACTGACGCAAGCACACCAGGTTGTAATTTCATGAAGTAGATTACTCAACTGGTGACTGATTGATACTTGCTTTGTGTCCTATTTTCATTTAGTTGTAAATGTATGTGCGTGAATCTTTCATCTTATAACTTTTTGACAACCAATGACTCGTTGGAACAGAAACTTGGCATGGACATTTAACCCTCAACATGTTTAAACTTTCGGTTTGGTCGAAGATTCGGTCAGTGCCAATAGCAATTATATTACAAAGCGCACTGGCTGGCTTGTGTGTGGGTGTTTGTGTGGGTCTGGGAGGAGGGGTGTGTGTGCGTGTCAATGCCATTTTGGCTTGCAGCACGTTGGCAGTGCTTGCAGTGGCTTGTAGTGAAGCGCATCATGGTGGTATGGAAGCGGGCCCAAAGTAATTGACAACCCAAAACATTGCCCTGCCGACAGAAACGTGTCACGGGCCTTGTGTTTGACACGTGTCCTATGTTTTTGAAAAACAAAAGCAAAAAACGAGAAACACAAATAGGTGAGTGTTATAAAACAAAGTCCAGGTTTGAAAATGAAAAAGCCTTTAACGTGAAGACGTTATTAAAATACACCAACGCGTATCCGTGTCTGAATGTCAACTTCGCACCTGTTTGTGGTTATAATTTTCCTTTTGCTTTTCAATTACTATTCCGCTCCAAGAGTACCTGTGGTTGTTTTGGAATACTTGAAGCACTCCTGGTACTTCTATTTGAAAATCCACATAAACTATACAGTATATAGTTTATCTTCCTGTCATTTACCTGTACAGTTAATGTAACCATGCAAATATTCACTTAGCTGTAAATTAACTGTATATTTACCTGTACAGTTAATTTAACCATGCTACATTTTCCCTTACCTGTTCATTTAACCAGTATGTCTATTAAGTAAACTATTATTACCCTCACTTATATCATACGCATTTTTAGCTATTGTAAGGGCTGATACATACTTAGCTAATTAATATGTTAATCTACAACAAGAGTTATTAACTGAATGTATTGTGTGATCATAGAACTTTAGAACTGCTGTAGGCTTGGGTGTGGGGGAGCCATGTGGAGGGAATGTGCTAGCTTGGGGGTTTCACGATAGAACTGTATTTTGTGGTAACATGAGACAAGAACATCTGCTGAGAGGACAACTGCTTCCGTCAACTGGATTGCGTCACGAGGCTGGGACCAGCCTGCACGCCAACGATAGGCTGAGTAAGTTTAAACCACACTCAGCCTCTACTCTGACAGGCCAGCAATGAGCGGGAACTATTCTGTCGGGAGTATTTAAGGAAGAACAAAGGATAGGACAGCTCTGTTTTTTACTCGCTCTCATTCTCGCTATCGCTCTCTCATTCATTCTCTCTCTCGCTCTCGCGCTCTCTCTCTCTCGCTCTTTTGCGCTCTCTCTCTCTCTTCTCTAGCCCTGCTCGCTGTTTACTCACTCTCTCTCTCTCTCTCGCTCTTTTGCGTTCTCTTGTGCTCTCTCTCGCTCTCTCTCTCTCTCTTCTCTCTCTGTTTGCCCTGCTTGGTGTCACAGTGAGCCTGTATATACGAACTTCATACTTACCATTTAAGGGTTTGCTAGAATAAAATACATAGATGATTTAAACTGTGTAGTAATCCTTTCGTTACAATACCAGATTTGAATTGACGCGACCTTAACAATTGGTGACCCCGACGTGATCTGGTAGAGGAACTTTGCTGGAGATTGACCAGCCGATTGGACATCGCTATCGTTAAACAGTGTGTTTCATAAAGAGTTCGGTCAACTAAAAAGGTAAGCAGACACCTATTGTGAATAACTAAAGTTCTGCACATTGGCTTTATCCAAATTAATTTTGTGAAACACCTGTTTGATGTAAGTTAACTGAATTATGAATTATTATGAATAGATAAGTAATATGATGACATGCAAACCTGAGATGTGGTAAATGTGAATGTTAAACTATGAATAGATAAGTAATATGATGACATGCAAACCTGAGATGTGGTAAATGTGAATGTTAAGCCCTGATACATTAGAGTATTGTTTCATTGGCAAGGTCCGTATCTACGAGGGTACGGCTAGGTTCGAGGAATATAGGGAATAATTGGCTTAGTAATTAGATTCGGCAAGGTTCGTAACTACGAGGGTACGGCTAGGTTCGGGAAATTTTTGATAAATATTAGCGACCGGCAAGGTCCGTAACTGCGAGGGTACGGCTAGGTTCGGTGGAATATGTTTAGATATTAGGGCGGAGTTGAAAGTAAAGTTGGAGGGAGTGGTAGTAACATAAAGGTTATCATTACTAAGTACAGAATATAAGTATTTAAAACTGTCCTATAAATCCATAAAATGAAGAGGATAATTAACAGGTTGAAATCTAGTAATAAAATGTCATTAAAAGAATCAGACAGAATATTGGAGATGTTGAAATCCACATTGGAAATTAACGGGGGAAAGGATGGAAAAGAATGGAATCGAAGAGGAGTGGCTAGAAGATGTATAAGGAGTGGCTAGAAGATGGCTGTATCCAATCTTCTGATGGCATTCCTATTGAAGGCGAACCAGGTAGAATATTGGAAACATTGAAACGCAGAATCCAAAAAGTAGAGGGGGAATGGAAGAAAGAAGGGGAGCCAAATAAAGACAAACTCAAGGAAGTAATGGAAAAAGCCAGACTGAAGGAGAAAATAGTACTGGCCATGTTGGTGAAACTAAAGAACATATGGGAAGAAGGACAGAACAAAGACAAGAAACAAGAAGAGGTAATAAAACTTAAACTATACCCGGTCCTGCCATCGGCACCTCCCCCGTATGGGACACCAAAAGTGATGGCTCCAGTGTTGGACATTGTGGGAGAGGTCAAATATCACAAGCGACCAGATGATGAAGAGGGGGAACAATGGGTAAGAGTGAATGATATGGGAAAATGGAGACAGGAGGTGGCAGTATTATTAGAGGCAGCAAAAGCCATACAGGAGGGAGTTTCCAACTTGACCAGAATATCGACGGATGCGACCAGTATGAGTTTAACGGGTGGCAGTGAGAGGGGAGAACTGGTGCAGCGGGAATGGACCCAGATGGACCAAGAGGAAGGAGAAAGGGAGAGAATGGTGATAGAAAAGAGCAGAAGAAAGTTTAAAGAAATGGAAGAGGAAGTGAGAAGAGGGGCAGAACAGCTACAGGAAATTGAGAAAACGATAAGGGACCTGAGTGAGGAGAGAAAGAAGGGAAGTAGAGTACACCACCAAGGAGGTACAGAACACTCACACCTCCGAGGGGACACTTTATTGACTTAGGGGAACAGGAGGAACCTGTGGAGCAAGAGAGAAGTGATTTCAAAGTACTTTGTGGAAAATTTGAAGGAAATGTGTGGGACCCATGTGATGCCCCTGCCCACCACACTAGAGCCAGAACCCGGGAGCAAGAAACCAGGGGCCAATACCCAATGAGAGGCACACCAGGGGGTGGTGCCATTTACAAGCCATGGGCCCACAGAGACATACAAACCCTGGTGGACGCTCTCCCTACCCCAGAAGAGTCTGGAGATAGGTGGGTCAAAGCTTTTGAAAGCCTAACTGCTGCAGACAAACTTACGTTGGGAGACATGGCAGCGGTTATGAACAGATGCATGGGCGATCAAGAATGGTGGGAGATCATGACACAGGGGGGAGTAAGAGGAATGGTGGCATCAGCAACTTGATTTGATCAGCATTGCGGACAAATATGGGATGCCATAAGATTCAGGAATCCTCAGTTGATGAAAACGCTGACACTGGAAGGAGAGGAGAGTGTGCCAGTGTATATGAAAAAGGCAAAAAGCCTGTGGAGACAGGCCTGGAACGAAGAACCAGGAAAGGAAACCACCAAATACCTATTCCTGGCAAGCTGTTTGGAGGGACTCCCAGATCAGGTGAGGCTGGAATGCGAGAAAATGGTGGGCATCACTGCAAAGAGTGTGTTGGAGTTCACTGATATAGCCCAACACTATGTGGAGAGATGGAGGGAAGGTAAACGAAAGGAAGAGGATGAAATTAAACAGCTACAGAAGAAGGTCTTAGAAAAGCAACTGATGGAGGATAAGCCCAGCAAGCAAATGGTGGTGACCAGTACACCTACGAGTGGGGCTACGACACCCACTCCCGATGTGGCAGTGTTAACTACAGTAGTTCAGGCTATGGCAGGATTGATGGCCCTGGAAAGAGTACCATATCAGCCACCCGCACCCCTGGTGTATGCTGAACCACCCCCTGTACACCAAGTGTACGCTCCGCTATCAGTCCAATCAACCCAGCCACACAATCCCGGATATGGGAACCAAGGATGTTTCAACTGTGGAGGACCCGGACACATGGCTAGACACTGCACTCTGCCAGGACAACCATTCCAGGCTAGAGGAAGAGGGTACATGGGCCAAACCAGAGGAAGAGGACAGTGGGCACCACGGGACAGTGGTAACTGGCAGGGAGGACAAGATGGACAGAAGCAAGGGCCCCTACAACAGCCATCCCAGCAACAGGGCCAATATCAGCCCGTGCCGAACCCAGCCCTGATCCCCAATATGGCCTGGGCTGGAGAAAACAGTAACAACCAATGAAGCTGCCCGGAAACCCCAAATAGCACCACCACCAACATCTACACTTTTCCCACCAAATGTGGAACCAGTGGTGAAGTGCGTAATAGGAGGAAGGGAGCATGGTATGCTGATTGACACAGGATGCACCTGGTCTTCTGTGCAGACAGCATATCAACTCACAACGAAAACACAAGCTTTTTCTGGGGTTTCAGGGACAATTATGAGAAAGCCATACACGGTACCACTGGAAGTGGTATGGGATAACCTTAAAGTAACACATCAGTTCCTACACAACCCAGAATGCCCCATTGGACTGATGGGCAGGGACTTGCTATCAAAAATGGGGTGCAGCATATACTGTAATCAGGCTGGGATGCACATCTCAACCACCCCTATACACCAACTTATGCCGATTATGATGAACAAACTATATGACCCTCCACGTATGTTATATATGGGAGGATGTTCTAAAAATGAGGAAGAAGAAAAGACCTATGTTTACTGGCTTAGGTTGATGGACTCAGACCCAGACACACCCAGGGTTTGTAGGACTTTCCAGCAGTGAAAGGCATGGATACAGACCATAAATGCTTACTACCCACCAGAAGACCCTCCCCATGTGACTATGAACTATTCCAGGGAGTTGGATGAGATATATGATGAAGCATGGGAAACTGAGATGGAGGATCGACGCCCGATTGTGACTAGCAATCATATGTACATACTCAAGGAAGGGGTGGCAACGAGCTGTATGGTTGTGGATGGTGATGTTAACCTTGATGACAAATGGTTTGCGTTAACAAGCGATTCGGTTCCACATGTGACCTTAATAGTTGGTTTCGGTCACGAGGCTAGGTCACTGGGTCCAGCAGTCAAAACAGCAATCTACCTGAAATGGGAAGAAACACAGCTGCCTAATGTGGAGGCATCCTACATGGATGGTGTGGCAGTCTGGAGAGTCAAACTAAATGTTGATGATGTCTCCCGACCTGAGGTGGTGAGGAGATCGCGTTACCATGGAAGGAAATGTCAGACCACCCAGACACTTCTAATCTCCTGACGCAGGTACCTGCTATCCTGTGGACCACTAATGCTGAGGACGTGGGTTTGGTTGAGGTCGATCCAGTTATGATTTCGGTGCGTGAAGACAGTCGCCTGACTATCCCTGTGTGGAGATCTCAATACCCATTGAGTGAGGAAAAGACAAAAGGCATTGAACATACCCTGAAAGGTCTGCTAGGTGGTAGTGTACTCCACCCAACTGTGTCACGATGGAACCCTCCTATACTTCCTGTGGAAAAGGGGGATACAGGCAAATGGAGGATGGTTCAAGATTTAAGACCAATCAATGAGGTGACTGTTCCGGATGTAAGACCAGTACCGGACCCGTATCTTGCCCTACAAAATATCTCTCCAGCTCAAGACTGGTTTACAGTAATAGATCTCGCTAATGCTTTCTTCTGCATACCACTACATGTTGACTCCCAGCCATTGTTTGCGTTTACATACGAAAACCAACAGTACACGTACTCACGTCTTCCACAGGGGTACAGGGACTCCCCAGGAATCTTCAATTCCATCCTGAAGGACCATCTCGAGGAGCTCACCCTGCCAGAAGGGGTAACACTGTTGCAATATGTGGATGACCTTCTACTTGCTGCACCTACTGCTGAAACATGTTTACAAGAAACAAAAGCACTGTTGAACCACGTGGCAGACAAAGGCTACAAAGTAAAGAGAGAGAAAGTCCAATGTTGCAGAAGAACGGTTCAGTTTCTTGGCAGGGTCCTGTTAGGCAAAGAACAGGCTGTCTCCATGGCACAAAGGACATCCATTTTGGAACATCCTAAGCCAGACACCGTCCAGCATCTGCTCTCATTCCTTGGACTCACGGGATATAGCAGAACACATGTCCCAGAGTACTGCCTTAAAGTTGAGCCACTCAGAGATATCCTAAGGGAAGCGGGTAATAGGAATCTCACTGCAGTCCTAAAGTGGTCTACTGAAGCAGAAACGGCATTCATTCAGCTCAAACAAACCTTAGCACAAGCAGAAGCACTGTCTCTACCTGACTACACGACACCATTCCATCTTGATGTTTGTTCATTCCGTCCTGTATCCGAAACCAAAGGGGGAGAGGAGAGTATTGCATTATTACAGTGCAAAATTGCAAACATTGAAACAGGCCAAACAGACTGTGCCAGACATATGGCTGCACTGGCAAAAGCAGTGGGAAAAACGGGTGCTGTTATAGGTCAAAGAATCCGAGGGAAGGAAACATTGCTGCCTATGCTGTGGTGCGCCAGGGAAAGAACGGAGATCATGAAGTGATGGAAGCAGGAAGATTGGAACCAGCAGGAGCATCGGCACAACTAGCAGAACTGAGAGCATTGCGGAGAGCACTAGAGCTCTGCCTAGGAAGAGAGGTAGACATCTATACCGACTCTGCATACGCCCATGGAATTGCTCACATTGATGGCCCTCAATGGATGAGGAGAGGGTTCCTAACCAGCTCAAACAAACCTATAAAACACAAACAAGAGATCCAGGAATTGATTGAGGCAATCAAGCTACCAAGATGGGTGTCAATCATGAAATGTAAAGGACACAGTAAAGAAAGCACTAGGGAACGTGAAGGGAATGACCAAGCAGACCTGGCAGCTAAGGAAGCGGGAGGTTACACTGCACAACAGATGGTGCAGAGGACAACCCATAGCCAGGAAGAGCTGACAGAAGATACAGTAAGACAGTTACAAGAGGCTGCTGATATTTATGAACAGAATGTGTGGAGCAGGCAGGGGGCAAGAAGGGATCACCAAGGAATCTGGAGGGCTACCACCGGAAAAACAGTGGCTCCTGCCAAACTCCTCAGATCTATCATCAGAGAAGAGCATGAAAAAGCACATGGAGGATGGAAGAGTGTGGGAAAGGCAGTTGAGAAGGCATGGTACCACCCCAACATGATGGACATGGCCAGGGAAACATCTGAAAGCTGTGAAATATGCAAAAGTTACAACAACAAAGTGAGAAACTCCCCAGGCTCTGACACACATCTAACCCCTCATGAACTATTGACAGGGCGTAGGATGCCAGGGCCACCGGCAGATAATCTTAGCATGCCTAGACTAGACATTGCTAAAATCAGATACACAGACTACATGCAGGCGTTAACTTCTCTTGTCGAAAGACTGTCCAAACAGGTGGTGGAGGTTTTAATTTCCTACCTTAGTGTGGAGGCAAGTCGTTTTTCATAGTCATGGCTGTAGCAGATTTTTGCAAGTATCATGTAGGCCACAAGGTGGTCATCAGTCATAGTAGATCTGGACTTGGACTTTATTATCTTCATGTGAGAAAATGCAGACTCACAGAGGTAGGTTGACTCACAGAGGTAGGTTGACTCACAGAGGTAGGTTGACTCAGAGAGGTAGGTTGACTCAGAGAGGTAGGTTGAGCACATCTTCTTATGTTGGGATACTTCTCCTCTAGCAGTAGCTCCCAGAACTCTTCCTTCAGCTCAGTGGTTACCCTGGATTTCAGCTAAATGTCATTTTGAAAGGAGAGAATTTCAGTTTCTGCTATAGTTGTGCCCAACTGAAAAAGTGATCCCATTTTGGAGGCAGTGACTTCCACATTTATGTCTCTGCCAAACGGAAATCAAATATAAGTGGCGATAGGCTCAAGTCATGCAAAGTCAGTGAAACGACTGTCAAACTCAGATAAGATGCTCTTGACTTGCTCCACGTAACGTGCACTGTCAAGCTGTGCTGTATTCTTGCCCTGACGTTCAAGTTCGGAATGCATGTGTTGAAAGAAGTGCAGGTTCTTACGCTGCAGCTTTCTTGTGAGCAGTTGTAGTTTGCATTTAAAAGTGTTCACAGAGCTGATCATGTCGATTACATGTTTGCCTTTTCAATTCATTAAGCATGTAAGTTAGGTGAGCAAAGCTAAATCCAGAAGCCACTGTGTGTCCTTTAGCTGTGCATATTCTGCATGTTTGGAGACCTTGAGAAAATCCTTGATTTCAGGCAACAGCTCACTGAATCTTCCTAAAAATGTACCTCGGCTCAGCCACCGCCCATTCGTGTGCAGCAGCAGGTCTGTGTGCTTTGCTTCAGTCTCTTCTAAGTGAGCGTGAAATAGTCTCCGCTGTAGGCTTCTTGCTCAAATAGAACACACAATCTTCATCGCAACATCTATCAGCTCTTTCATGTTTAACATATTCCCGCACAAAGCTTGCTGATAACTAAGAAAGTCCGGGAAAGAATCATCTCGTTTGCACAATGCAACGACCCCACTAATGCGGCCTACCATAGCGGGTGCCCCATCGGTAGTAATGGAGACAAGCTTACAAAAGGGCAGTTGGAATATGTTAGCAAACTCCATAAACGCTTGAAAAATATCTTCTCCTCTTGTATGTCCTTTCAGTGGCAAAATGGTGAGTAGTTCCTCCTTTGTACTCATGTTGTTTAATACCATTCTGATGAAAATGTATAACCGTGCCACATCTACCATATCTGTGGACTCGTCAAACTGTAGGGAATAACACTAGCAGTTGATCCTCAAGGTTCTCCGCTATTCCCTCACATCTTCTTGTCACCGCATTTCTGGACAACTGAATGTCATTGACGGCAGCCATAATTTCAGTCTTATTCTTAAAATCTTCAAACAGCGAATCTGCAGCTTCAATAAATGCTTCCTTGATCATCTCCCCATCTTTGAACAACTTTTTACACTTAGCAAGAACGCGACTCACACGATAAGATGCTATGGTTGCCGCCTTCCCTTTGGTCACAGGCCTTGTGAAAATTAACTGCTGCGCTGCCAGTTGATTTTTTAGTACTTGTACCTTTCTTCTTCGTAATTCAATTGCTGGAAAATCTCTTTCCTGGTTTTTGTGTGTGGTTTTCGAATATCATTCTATGTTACCTTTCTTTGATACTATTATGGCAGATGAGGCACACACATTTTGAGTTTGACATTATACGTTTTCTGTTTTTTGTATCCTTCCATTCACTCATTATTGCTGCTGTCGACCACACAACTTAAGAACAACTTAAGAACGAATCTGGCTACAAAGATAGCTAGCTAGATACCTGCCTGGCATCACCGTGACCTAGACTTGGAGTTGGTGGGCGGCATCTGACCGCGCTAACTAGGCATAAGTCAATAAGTGGGCAGGGACTGGTTATATTTTATGTAAATCATGTGACTTTCAGGCATTGCTGTGAATGGAGGACTGTTGATTATAGGCATTGATTTTTGTGGCTGAATTTTAGTAGATGTATAATCATAAAAATACAAATAATATATATCGACAGACTGGCTGGGCACCCCTGTTCTAGACAATTCTGTGCTTCCAAGTTTGTGGCAACAATTTGGGGAAGGCCCTTTCCTGTGCACAAAGCGAGGTGCACAAAGCAAGGTCCATACAGAAATGGTTTGTTGAGATCGGTGTCAAAGAACTTGTCTGGCCTGCACAGAGCCCTGACCTCAACCCCATCGAACACCTTTGGGATGAATTGGAACTCCGACTGCGAACCAGGCCTAATCACCCAACATAAGTGCCCGACCTCACTAATGCTCTTGTGGCTGAATGGAAGCAAGTCCCCGCAGCAATGTTACAACATCTAGTGGAACGCCTTCCCAGAAGAGTGGAGGATCTTATAGTAGCAAAGGGGGGGACCAACTCCATATTAATGCCCATGATTTTGGAATGACATGTTCGACATACTTTTGGTCATGTAGTGTATGTTCTGTTGGATGTGGTTTACCTGCAGGTAGATCTTGCGTGCCCCATGGAGCAGGTCTCCCACCCTGCCAAACAGCAGGCGGCCTACGCAAGAGGTCACCCCGATACACACCAGGAGAACCCACTCCTTCACTGGGGTCTCCACAAACTGCTCCTCTACAAAACTCATCTGACAAGAGGCATCAATAGGATACATTGAATCACAGGCCAGGTATTGTCAAACTATGAATATTAACAAAAGGTAAGGTCGGGAGTCAAAAAGGGAATGTGTCCATGTTCGTTGAGAGTTAAACGTGCATACGTCAGATCAATCGGAAATTATCTTTAAATGTCAAGTGATCTACAACACGCCTCAGATTAAATCACGTCCTAAATTATACAAATCTAAATATTTAGACAGATGACTTACCAGGTAAATGTAAGGCACAAAGTTTCCCAGCATAGCCGTAGCCACGCCAAAAGCCCACACCCTGTAATTCGGGAGGTGAAACACCCCCAGGTTACAGTACCTCCTGGTCTGTGCCAGGCCCTGCTGCCAGCTATTGCCCAGGTTGGTAGATGAATGCTGGGCCGTGTTAGTGGAGACATTCCTGTGGTAAAGGCGTGAGCGGAAGGAGAGTGCCAGGGCAGCCTGGATTAGCATGAGGGCACTGAGGATCTGGAAGGTGGCGCTGAGGCCCAGCGGTGTCCCCACTTCCTCCAGCAGGGCGGGCAGGCTTATGGTGAAAACACTACTGCCTGCCATCACCACCCCGTTGACCAGGCCGAGGCGCTGAGGGAAGTAGTGTCCCAGGGTTACCAGGGAAGGCAATAAGATAAATGAGGAGCCACAGCCAAACAGAACCCCATAGGTGAAGTACCACAAACCAAACGACCTTGGAGAGAAATAGACAGTGACAGTAGCAATACAATGAATGGATTTGATTTAATTCTTGACAATACATTTAAAATATATCACTATGGTTAGCAGATGAACCTGTTTTCATTTGTACAGTAGTTTATTAGAGAAAAAGGTGCTAGAAAGAAGCATCCTAACGTACATGGTGAATGAACTTGTCAGAAGTCCCAAGAAAGCCACAAGGGCCCCACAAACGGCTGTCACCCTGCAGCCGAAGTGATCAGTGACCGACCATGCTGACCAGGGGGGAGCAGAGAAAGACCATACCCATGGCCAGAGCACCAACCCAGGCTGAGGAAAGAAAGGAGTGAAGATCATCTAGTGTTTTAATTATATATCAATAACACAGTAATTAGGTATTTTGCGGGAGAAGCATAAACTGGATTGTGTGCATGTGTGCGTGCGTGTGTGTTTGTGTGTGTCCAATAATCTGTGCGGAGTGGCCCGACTGACCTCATGCTTTATCAATGTTTGGACACACACAAATAAAACAAAACAAAGTTCAAATTGATCAACTATTCACAGAGCAAAACTGAACAATACTGTAGGTATCCAAGCAAAGCTTTCCTCTCACCTATTGCAAACTGAGAAACGTCATTATTTGAGCCCTCGTGAGCTTTAACAAGCATCATATGTATGATTCCAAAAGACTTCTGAATCCCGAAGATTGATCCATTGCACCAGGTGGCTGCCAGGACAGCAAGCCAGACAAACCGTCCGTCCGGGAACCACTCCATGTCGGGGGCTGGATCTGCATGGGCACATGAGACGTTCTGAGATGATGACTCCTTGTCTTCCTCTGTCTCAAGGTCAGGACGACTGCCATCTCTTTTCATTTCTTCATGCTCGTATGATAAATATGTCCCTAAGGACTGTTCAAGGCCTGCATGTTCTGGATCAGGTTTCTCAAACTGTGTTTTTTGGCTCTCCATCCTCTGAGTCATTTTCCCATGATCGTTGTGTTAATATCCATGCATGATGTCAGCATCCAATATTGCTGGTTGCTAACTGGAATGTTACTGACTAATAGTTCCAAAGCTTATGGACAAAACACATCACTGCAAAACTCTCAGCCTAAATGTAGTCCTTGCATCTCACAGAGTATCTACGAACACAACCAATGGTGTTGCATGTGTAAAAGATAGGCTGTGAGCTAAGAGTAAAGATAACAAGAGTAACGGTAAATCATTAACCACAATGAAGAAGCACCATGGTCATGGTCATGGTCAGGGTCATATTTGACCTTTATTGAGCAGGGAGTCACCATTGAGACCAGGGTCTCTTTCACAAGGGAGCCCTGCATATACAATTTTATTGACAAAATGCAAAAATCAAATAAAATATAAAGCAAGTAAAATATAGCACAATACATATATCAGTGCTGAGTGATTAGGGTTTTTTGAGGTTGGTTCGGTTTCGGTTTGATAATTTTTTGGGGACATTATCTGGGTTGAATGCTGTAACACAGAATAAAACAATTATGCCTAATAAAAGTCCCATGGAGGTGTCTGCCCGTTCTTCTCAGTTCTTCTCTCTTCTCTCTGCTTCTGGAAAAGTAGACGCGCGATTATGGTCATTGTAGTTAATTTCAATTTTTTTCTGAGCTAAACTATGTAGAATATTGGCCTGTTGGAAACTACAACTCCCTACTACATCGCACAGTTCAGGCTTTATCTCTAGAGAAACTGCACATAGAGCTCACAGAAAAAAGAACATAATTCAAAGAATTGAATCGATAGCGGTTAATTAGTTGTTTAAAAAACCCAAAAATAAACGGAGATTTCAGTTAATCGCTCAGCACTAACAAATATTCAAGAAAAACAATTACATTCCTCAATAAGATGGTCCTCAAGTAATATTTTAAATTGCCCAAGCAGCACTCTCTCAGACTCTAGGCGGCATTCTGCCTTCTCCTGTTGTGTAATTTCCAATTATTTATAGCTCCCTGAATATATTCAGCTCTGTATGTTTCAAGCAGAGACAAGATCTCTATTTCCTCAGCAGATGAGGGTAGGGTGTAGGCAACCCCCTACCACTCAGCAGGTTGACCTTTGACCAGAGGAATGTCACCAGAGTCAGGAGACTCCCCCAGGGGTAAAGGCTTCCTGTGTACCTCCCATTTGTCTGACTTACAACTAGACATGTATTCTGTGCCAATGTTATCTCCAAATAAGGAGAAAACAAGAAATAGCATCAGGAGTTTTGAGACCAGGTTGGAGGAAAATGAATGGGTGGAGCCGTGCTAACTGTGTCTTATGAATAAACATTTAACAACTTGTACATAAGCCAAGAACATAGAGATGTAAAAGAGTTGTTCCTGCAGGGCAAATCGGCTTCATTGTCTTTTTGCAATAAAGTCTATCTTGCTTCTACAAACTCCAGAAGTGCTCTTATTTTTAGTAAGAGGGAAGACTTTTTCCACCACACTCCCTACAAGTCTCAGTGGTTAGCTTCGCCCATGACTGCCTCATGTGAACCACAATCCCAAAGCCGTGTTTAAACATTTAGAAACATATATTATCATGGCTTTTGATACGGATTTCGAAACATATACACAGGTGTTCAGAGCACGCTAGATAGCTAATTAGCACAGGTGGTCACCTTGGTCTTCCGTCTGATTTCCGTAAACAAAAATGTAACATGGCGATATGGCCGTGTAGGAACAATAACCCTATAGAAGGTGCGCATCAATTTAACCTTTTTTTTATTTTTGTATTAATTCTTGCTGATATAAAAGACAAGGTCCTTAAGCAGCGTTCGACATTTATGTAATTGATACCTGGAGAAAAATGGAGGAGGGTCATACTTTTTTCATTTCAGTCAGGGGGAGGGTTTAGTATTTTTAATTTAGTCCAGGATAAGGTCATGTAATTTGCAAGCGGTTAAATGTCCGTCTTTTGGAATTTACAAATGTAATTTTACTGTGTAACTTTGATGTATGACCCTGCTCTCTCTCTCATTCCCCTCGCTGAGCCCGGCTGCATGAGCATTTTGCGTTCCCCTTTCCATTGACCGTTCGATTAGTCCCTCTTTGTGCTTGGCTTATCCAGAATCAAATAGGCTTGTAGTGATGAAGCAGGGAGCTAGTGCACTACAAGGACATTGGTAGAAAAAGATACGTGGTTTATTGCTGCGTTCAAAACAACTCGGAACTTGGAACTCTCAGATTCAGAATTCAGTGCCTTCAAGACAACTGACAACTGAGCACCGAATGTCAAAAATCTTTTTGAACGGTCATACAACTTGGAATTCCAAGTCAGAAACTCAGGCATCTTTCTAGCGCTCCAATTTACCAACCTGAAGATCACTGACGTCATGATTTGATCTTGTTTTTTTCCAAACCGTTTTTTCCAGAGTTCCTATTAAAGAACAACAAGCATGGCATTGCACAATTACACATAGACCACAGCTCGTGAAAAAAGTTATTCACAATAATTTAAAGGTATATTTGCAGTGTCTGTCCACTGAAGAGAGTCTAGAAAAGTTCAATAGAATTTTGGAGTGGAAAGGGGATGGTTCCTCAATGCGAAAAAAGTGAATGGATGAAATCGGGTTGTTGGAGGAGTTGCTGCTAACAAACGGGGAGGACAATAGTCTATGTGGATGACTGGACTATCTGTATGCCTACGAGTTGTTCTCAGATTTTTAAAAATATTTTGGAGTCCCAGAAAAAGCTTGACTAGGCCTACAATAGCTTCTTGTACACTTATCTTATTTCAAGCATTTTACCTATCTAGGAGAGATTCCAGTGTTCTCTTGCTTGCTGAATGTAAAATACAGAAACCAAAAGAGCTGGCTGTGAGAGAAAAAAGCATGCTATGGTTTGATCAAAATACACCATATGAGTAGCCTGATAATGTAGGCCCAAATTACGCAAGGGATCCGCCTCCCCCTCATGTCAAAGCTGGTGTCAATGTTTACAACTTCGATGAGAGGATGAAGCGGAACGATCCTTCTGGTCACTAAAAGACAGAAAAAAACCACCTTGAGAGTGAATTGCGGGAACAGCAATCATGATGTCAGCAAATAACAGTAACATTAAGCTTGCAGTGCATCTCTCTCTAGTCTGTCTGTCTTGCTAACCTAGCTGGGCAGTGCATCTCCTGGTCTGTCTGTGTCTTGCCAGCCACTTCCAGGGCTGTGTTCTGTGACTTTGAGAGTGAAATACAACAATTTATTATGTTTGATAAACGCATGTAACAGTGTTTACAAACCAGCTCGGAAAAGATAACGCGTTGCGCGTGAACACGCGTTCATATGCGCTGCACAAAATGAACAATGGATTGACATTGATTTATATATTAAATGTAAAATGTGGATTAGCTGGGCATACTGGGCGATATGGAGGCACATCTCTCAATATCAAGTATTCAGCCGAGCCATAGTATAAATAGTATTTTATATTTGAAAATGTGTAAAATAGAATCTGGGGGAGCCAGTTTGAATGGGCCTGATGCAGCTGATAAAATTAATAATAGTATTGTTATCTATAATTTACAGGTGCTATGCTTAAGTTTGTCAGTAGAGGAGATGCTGGATCATCAGCCAGTACAAGCACAGACTAAGCTGATCCACATCCAGCCTCAGCCAGTACTAACACAGACCCAGTACAGCTGGCATCAACAAATGCTAACACAGACCCAATGATCCGTCTTCAGCAAGTACTAACACAGACCCAGGTGAAGTACAGGCAGCCTCAACCAGTACTAGCACAACCAGAGGTGTACAGACAGCGTCAGATACAAGCAGCTCAGACCCTAATAGAACAATTGCTGCTCCACCAAATGACCCAGCAGATTGGCCACCAGTCTTAACAGACTTTATGAGGACTGAGTTAGTGTGCAGAGGTCCATTAAAACCAGGACTGGATTTTTCTTACCCTAAAGACAAGTCTAGAAAATGTTTCCATTCAGGCTTATTACAGAGACAGCTGTCAAATGGGGAAAAGTTTACCAGGAGCTGGCTTTCATACTCTGTGTATTGTTTTTGCTGTAAGCTCTTTCTACAAAAGACTACAAGGAAGGTGTGAACTGGTCAAATATCAACGCCATTCTGAAACACCATGAGGGTAGTCCTGAACACAAACAATATGATTAAGTGGAGAGAACTAGTTCGACATTTTATTATACTATGTATAAAATTCACACAATGACGAACTACAAACAAAACAATGAATGGAACACACTTACTTCCCTGTGACATGAAACGTACAACGACCCACACCAGAGTGAAGGACAGACCAAATTATATAGGATCCCTAAGTAGAGACAATGCGGTGCAGCTGCCTCTAATTAGGGATCCAACCCAACACCCACACAGAACCAGAAAATAAAGACACTGTCAGACTCTGACCATAGCTACATAGAGAAGCAAATAAGCATCTCTATGGCCAGAGCCTGACAGTACCCCCCCCCCCCCCCCAAGGCGCGGACTTCTCGGACGCCAAAAGAAAACACACAAATACAAGGGGGGGGTTAATAGGGAGGGAAGACTAGTCCATCGGGGGCAGCTTTGGCTCCGGCGAAGTGGACAGTTTACTCCCATGCCCCTTCCTTATAACAGGGTCGGACTGGGTACCTATTGGGGCAAAAGGCTCCGGCCATGGAGCGGGGAAAACAACCGGCCCCGGACTGGGCACCGGTGGGGCCAACGGCTCCGGCCATGGAGCGGGACCATTAACCGGGCCCGGACTGGGCACCGGTGGGGTAAACGGCTCCGGCCAGGGAGCTGGGCAATTAACCGGGCCCGGACTGGGCACCGGTGGGGTAAACGGCTCCGGCTCCGGAACGGGGAAAATAACCGGGCCTGGACTGGTCACCGGTGGGGCGGACTGCTCAGGCTCTGGAGCGGAGCAGATGGCTGAACCCGGACTGGGTACCGGTGGAGCGGACTGCTCTGGCACTGGAGCGGAGCAGACGGCTGAACCCAGATTGGGCACCGGTGGAGCGGACTGCTCTGGCTCTGGAGCGGAGCAGACGGCTGGACCCGGAATGGGCACCGGTGGAGCGGACTGCTCTGGCACTGGGGCGGAGCAGACGGCTGGACCCGGAATGAGTACCGGTGGAGCGGACTGCTCTGGCAATTGAGCGGAGCAGACGACGGGAGGTTCAGGGCTGCGGACCTTCGCTGGAGGTTCCGGGCTGCTGACCTTCGCTGGAGGTTCCGGGCTGCGGACCTTCGCTGGAGGTTCCGGGCTGCTGACCTTCGCTGGAGGTTCCGGGCTGCTGACCTACGCTGGAGGTTCCGGGCTGCTGACCTACGCTGGAGGTTCCGGGCTGCTGACCTACGCTGGAGGTTCCGGGCTGCTGACCTTCGCTGGAGGTTCAGGGCTGCTGACCATCGCTGGAGGTTCAGGGCTGCTGACCTTCGCTGGAGGTTCCGGGCTGCGGACCTTTGCTGGAGGTTCCGGGCTGCTGACCTTCGCTGGAGGTTCCGGGCTGCTGACCTACGCTGGAGGTTCCGGGCTGCTGACCTTCGCTGGAGGTTCAGGGCTGCTGACCATCGCTGGAGGTTCAGGGCTGCTGACCTTCGCTGGAGGTTCAGGGCTGCTGACCTTCGCTGGAGGTTCAGGGCTGCTGACCTTCGCTGGAGGTTCAGGGCTGCTGACCTTTGCTGGAGGTTCAGGGTTGCTGACCTTTGCTGGAGGTTCAGGGTTGCTGACCTTTGCTGGAGGTTCAGGGCTGCTGACCTTCGCTGGAGGTACAGGGTTGCTGACCTTCACTGGAGGTTCAGGTTTGCTGACCTTCGCTGGAGGTTCTGGGCTGCGGACCTTCGCTGGAGTTTTCGGGCTGCGGAGGTTCAGGGGTGCTGACCTTTGTGGTGCCCGTCTGTCCAATAGCCTCAGCACTAGTACCCGTCGGCGCTCAAAGTCCTTCTCCTCCTCTATCTCCCGTAGGAATGGGTCCTTCTGCACCTCCTGCGGAAGCGCAACCCAGGCTCTCCACCACCTCGTCTGCTCCTCCTCCGGGTATTCTTGAAACCCCTCGGGCTTCTCCTGATCCTGAACTGTGGGCAGACGAAGTGGTGTGCGATTCCCCTTCTTCAGCCTCTCCGGGCTCTGGCTGCGCACTGATGGTGTGGTGCTCGAAGCCACGACGGACCTTGCCTTCTCCATCCTCCTCCATTGCTTAAAAAACCTCCCACGGTCCTCAGGCCAGACCACTGAAACGTTCCTGTGACATGGAAGACCATAGGTAGCTTTGATGAGCTTTAATTTTGAAAATCTCCTCTCAGCCAATGCTACTGTTACTGGGAGGGTGACTGCAATTCTTAGGGCTATCCAAAGGTTAGGATAGAGTTCCTCCAGGTTTTTCTCACAGAGAAAGGAAAGCAGCTTGAAGGCAGTCATCTTATCTACTTATTCTTAGACCGACAGATGGCGAAAACTGTTTTAAATGAGGGATGATTGTAGTGGGAGCACTGGGTGTGACTGTGTGGCAATGGCAAATGGTTTACGTGGCTCACGGGTCAGTTAGGAGGGTCCCTTAGCATAATTTTGCTTAGGGCCCCAGGGAGGTCAGGAACGGCTCTGTGTAGGCCTACTCACTTGATAATAATACATTACTACATGATGTGGTAGGCTATAGGTAGAATAATGTTGTCTAAAAATGTAGGCCTAATCAATAGTGGAGCTTTGTGTGCCCGAGCACCTGGGGACTGCAGAGTGCAGCCTGGAGGAATGCACAGATCTGCCATTTCATAATCTGTTAACTTGTTTTTCTTGCACTTTGACAGGTAAATATTTATAGACCTAATATTTATAGACCTACTATTTAGCTAATGAGGGGCCTAATGTCTAGCTAATATTTAACTTATTCGGCTACACAACTCTGGTGCCTCTCTTCCAGCTGTTCCCGTGTTCAATAGGCTATCGCCTAGGCTACAGACGCAAGCCTCCTCTATTCCTCTTCTTTTGAAATATCAGGAAAAGCTATATGCTTCAAAAGCAATGATATATGTATTTTTAGATATGTTTTATAATAGGGCTAATAGGCTTTTCGTGTAGAGAGGCATGCTAGCTCGTGCTAATTGCTGGATGTTAAAACAAAATCAAATAACCCCAGCTAGAATCTGTAACATATCATACGTTGTGCAAATTCGTAACATTTCTTTAGAATATAATAAGAAGTTAAAAAAAGTTCTTAGCTGAGAGTTGGCCAGGGATTCTAAAATGTTGGAAAGGCAAGATAACTACCATCCAATTTATCAAAGTCAGAAGGATATGCTCCTTTGTGTAGGGGGAGGACATGTGCCGCTTTCCAAATCTTAGGGAAAACACCAGAAACAATTGTCAAGTTAAGAATATATATCAATGATTCTGCAATATGTATAGCAGAGAGATGCAGTAAGAAGGGATCAAGAGAATCAGCCCCTGAGGATTTTTTTACATTGATGTTTAGAAAGGCACTTAACACATCATATATGTAAAAATAAAATATATATAAAATATATATTACATTAAAATAGAGAATGTGTGTCTGGGAGTGTATCGTTCTTTATGGTCTGTTTTGAGGTGAATAAAAGACTCCCTCTACTTGAATTAGAGGAATTCCGGCAACACGTCATTGTAAGAACAACAACATACATTTGGAGGACAGTCGCCATAACCGGCCACATGATGGTGCAATATGGCATACTTCGCAAGCTCTCTGAAACAGCAATCACTACAAATACAATACCTTAAAAAAAGGTTTCGCAATACATATCTTTATAGGTATAGAGGAGAAGCATAGTTTTAGAAAACATGACAACAACATTACTTCACAACACCATCCAGCACATTCAATGTTAACAGCCTTGGGTTATTCTATGCAAAGGACTTAAAATATACAGTGCATTCAACTGAATACAATGGCATCAAACTACTACTACAAACAATTACTCCAGTAAGTATAACTTGTGATATAAAAAACATTCAATGAAATACATGTAGCAAGAAACAAAATGGGCATAACATTTTTTAAAGTACATACTGTTTAAGTTCATTCCTGGAGTCTTATATTGTGTAAACAGCTCTTACACAGTATGTGTGTGTCTGTGAGTGTGTGTGTATGAGTGTGTGTGTGTGTGTGTGTATGTGTGTGTGTGTGTGTGTGTGTGTGTGTGTGTGTGTGTGTGTGTGTGTGTGTGTGTGTGTGTGTGTGTGTGTGTGTGTGTGTGTGTGTGTGTGTGTGTGTGTGTGTGTGTGTGTGTGTGTGTGTAACTTCTATCACTTAATGGGTTGTGTGTCCCCTGAGTAATGCTTGCAGAAGCTACAACTACTTGTTCCTTCCTGTTTTATTGGAAAAAGGATCACAAGCAGTGAGTTCTTTGGAGTATTCCATCAGTTTGTTCAGGGGACAGAAATGCCTAGTTTTCACCTCTCTGGCTTTACACCTAAGAAACAGAGAGTAGGTCAAGATTTGCAATGATACTTCACCAGTCTTTCAGTGTTAACTATATGGTTGTGTGTGTGTGTGTTCGTGTGTACTCACTTTCTCCAGAGTGCCAGCCCACACAGAGACAGGATCACCATGGAGATAATAACCACGATGACCTGGGCACAGACCACTACAGCATCTGACTCAGAACCAGGAGGTTGCTCTATATCAAGGGAAAAAGAGATATCCATTCTTACAGATCTACAGTATGTCCAAACTTGGAAGAAAGTGCTTTGTTCAAGTAATTAGAATATGAGATTTTTGTTTTTATGTAAAAATGATGAATTTGCATGGAAGAGAAACAGGCAACCCTATACATTGCATTTAAGGATATACACCAGGAGATCATTTCTGTATGGAGAAATATGTTACCACAATGTTACCTTGGTGACAGAACCAACAACTCCAGTCACTCCAGAAGCCTTGGTCAGCACAGTAGTGGTGCACCCTGGACCTGACCCGGAAGCAGTTCCTCTGTGCTCCATCCATTGAAAGGAAAGTGAGGGTCATCTCCCTGGTTGTGTTCCTATGCTGCTGGTGAAAGGAACAACGTCAGAATTGAGAAAAACTTCTCTAACCAATAATAATAGAATTTGCTTCTTCAAAGCGCCATATCAGTACCTATCAATTATCCAATTCTGTTATGTGTCAAAACATTATGATAGATAGATACATTTCTTAGTCAAGCAGCTAGGAAAAAAACACAGGGCAGGTGCAAAATGCCAGAACGGAAATACACAAAAGACAGATACACGATACATGATACACAGAGCGTCAGTATGAAAAAGTATCTGGAGTGCAAAAAAGCTATAAAAAGACATTGCATAGTATGGGTGGATGGCTGAATGTGTACACTATACATTGGTGGATGGTGCATGGTTAACTATACTATTCAGGTCGATGGCAGAGAAATACTTAAATAGCTAAAAGTGCGTATGATGTAAGTGAGGGTAATAATATACAGACTGGTTAAATGAACAGGTAAGTGAATATTTTGCATGGTTAAATTAACTGCACAGGTAAATATACAGTTATATTTACAGGTAAGTGAATACTTGCATGGTTACATAAACTGTACAGGTAAATGACAGGAAAAGATACTTAAATAGCTAAATGTGTGTATGATATAATTTAGGGTAATAACAGTAATTCCCTTAAAATACAGTCCTTAGTGCGCAAGGTTTAATTACAGATAAATGCCCGTATTGCACATTCGATATACTAAAAGCAATGAAAAAAGATACAACTGACAGGATACTAATATGCATTCCTGAGTGAATAACTACGTAAGTTAAGTCCAAGAATTACTTACAGTACAATATTGCACGTGATATGATATAACAACTGTACATGAATAAGTATATACAGACCTGAATGAATAAATAAGTCCTGAGTGAATGACTGATTACAGACCAGAGTTACTCACGGATGGATGCATAATTGTTAAACTAGGTCCTAACACCCCAACAGTTACAGGTCTATGTGGACGATGGCACGGCACCCCGGTGAGGCATTAAATAGTCTAATAGCCGCCGGCAGGAAGGACCTCCTGTAGCGCTCTCTGGCACACCATGGTGGGATCAGTCTGTGACTGAAGGTGCTCCTCTGCGTCATAACCATGGCATGCAGAGGGTGGGTGACGTTGTCCATGATGGCCAGCAGTTTGGCCAGGATCCGTCTCTCCGCCACCTCCTCTAGAGTGTCAAGGCTAGAACAGAGCTAGCCTTCCTGATCAGCTTATTTACCCGAGAAGCATCACCGGCTTTTATGTTGGCGCCCCAGCACACCACTGCAAAAAAGTTGGCACCACAGACTGGTAGAAGGTATGCAGTAGTTTACTGCACACGTTGAAGGACCTGAGCCTCCTCAGAAAGTAGAGTCGGCTCTGGCCCTTTTTGTACAGATCCCCGGTGTTACCAGCCCATTCCAGCCTGTTGTCCATATGGACTCCCAGGAACTTGTATGACCCAACCATTTCCACATCCATCCCCTGTATAGGGACTGCAGTCAGTTGGGCCTTGGTTCTCCTGAAGTCCACCACTGAAGGTGGTTCTGCTCACATCACAACACAAAGTCATTGATTGCGCACCTGTACTCCTCCTCCTGCCCACCCCTTATGCACCCTACAATTGCGGAGTCATCCGAGAACTTCTGTAGGTGGCATGTTTCAGAGTTATATCTGAAGTCCGAGGATCAGTCCAGAGGTGGGGGGAAGGGAGGTGTTGCAGATCAGTCCAGAGGGAGCGGGGGCAGAGGTGGGGAGGGGGTCGCTGATTGTATCAACAGAGGTGTTGTGAGCAAAGTGGGGGTGGGACAGCCGTGAGGGTGTGTGGCCTGGGGAGCTGGAGGGGAGGTGGACAGGGACAGGAACCTGTTAAAAAATGTATTCAGCTCATTGGCTACATCCTGGGTCCCCTCAGTCTGCCCACTGTTTCACTTTTTGAACCCAGTGTCATTTCTCATACACTTCCACACCTGTGGTGAAAGACAGCTACGCATTAATTTAGTTAATGCAGGCATATGATAAATGTAGGGCGAGGCAAGGGCGTACCAACAACTGCTGCCCGCCCACGCCCTCTTCTCTGGCTTCCACCTCATACTCCAGGCAGTGGCTGGGGATATTTTTGTGTGGTAAGTCCCAGTGCACCTGGAGCCTCCTGTCTAGACCAGCCTTCACATACATTGCCTCTATGGCTGCAGGCTTCACTGCAGAGGACAGACACACACACACACACACACACACACACACACACACACAAAGGAGTCATGTTTCAAAAAGAAAAAGAAAAATATAATTACGTCATTGCAAGTATCGGGTGGGTGCACTGAGACAGGTTAGTAGGAAAAACAGGGTAGATGATCTCTTTTTGGATATGTTAGAACTGGTCAAAGGACGTTATGGAAAAGAACAGTATGGGCAGCTGAACAATGTTTATGGAAAACAGCAAATATCCAAACAATAGCAGTATTGCATTGAAAAGCTGAGGCATATTGTGAGAGTTACCATGATTCTGAACTTGCAGGGAGAAGAACGCTGACCTCAAAGCCACCTTGGGAGAGGAGCTGTTTACACATATGTTGAAAGTACTGAATTCTAGGAGAGATTCCCTGGTGAATGTGCAGCCAGTCCTGACCCTATTGGAGTGGATGTACTGAGGGCACTCCTCAGCCTGCTCCATCTCCCGATGCCTGGAGAAGCACACAGAAACATCTAGTAAAACCAGTATACACAGGTACAGACATGTAGGTAGATCATACAACAGAAGAGATGTTAAGATGTACATTATGAGGGATTTAGGGTGTCATACCAAAAGTACAGACTGTATATGGAGTGGGTTGGCTCCTCTATACCCGTTTCCCAGGTACACTCCATGAACTCTTTCTGATAGAACACACAGTCAAATCCCTGGACCCTGGAGTCAACTGGACCTGGTAGGAATTCAAAAGAGATTAATAGATTATCATGACGGTGCCTGTAGAGAATTCCATCCATACAGCACTCCCCTATCATTGTTTATTTCCTATATATAGGATAATGAGAGGAAAGAAGTCGGTGTCATTCAATCCGAACCAAACAACTCCATATCTACAAAAGCACATTGTCCTCCTGACCTCACCTGTGTTATTGGGTGGCAGGACCATCTCTGTGAAGGGGCTCTTCAGCTCAGTGCCGTTGGTGCAGGCTCCCCTCAGTAAGGTTGAGATCCGCACGCTGACCTCCTTCTCCAGGTCAAACTGAGCACTGTACCATGTCCGTACAGTCCTGATCACCTATTCATACACAGACAATATTACATTAATATTATTCATACGTCAGAAACTTGGTCACCACTCTGGTCTTATAGCTATTACCACAGTTCATATTGAAAAGATTTGGAAAATCTGAAAATGTATTCATGATTTTCTCATTAATAAATTAAATGTATTCATGATTTTTCTCATGAAAAAATTACATGTATTCATGATTTTTCTCATGAATAAATTCCTGAATTTGTCATTCCTACTCCCCCTAAAAATACTGTAGGTTGTTTACAATTACAGGGAACACGACAGTATATTTTAATGAAAGCTAAATGCAGTAAAATCTAAGCGACAACAAATCATCTCCCGTGTGGCGCAGTGGTCTAAGTCACTGCATCTCAGTGCAAGAGGTGTCACTACAGTCCCTGGTTCGAATCCAGGCTGTATCACATCCAGCCGTGATTGGGAGTCCCATAGGGCGGTGCACATTTGGCCCAGTGTTGTCCAAGTTTGGCTGAGGTAGGTCATCATTATAAATAAGAATTTGTTCTTGACTGACTTGCCTAGTTAAATAAAAGAAAAACTAAATCACTGGCACACTTTGACCTGTCCTGGCAAACATCTCTCACTGCACATATCTGGCCACAGAATGATTGGAAGAAGTCCACAATGCCCCACAACTGCTGCTCCATAAGACCTCCTCAACCCACCAAAGATATGCCTCCCATTAAGAAAGCCAATCTGGGAAGACCCAACCAATGATGACTTCAACACAAATCTGACCTGGACACAATAATGGGAGTTACTGGACCTGACAGATAAGCACCTCATCACTAGCCCCCACACAACATCAGCCTGGTTTCAACCTCCCCAGGAAGGAGTAGTCCACCCTCAATAGGTTCAGGACTGGCCCATGTCTCGCCAACCTCTACTGATGGAGCATTAAAGAAAGCCCCTTATGTGCCTGTGGGGTGGAGCAAACATTGCACAACATTCTTGAAGTCTGTCCAATCTACAAACCCAGCAGAGGACTACTCACCCTCAACACAGCAGGACTGGAAGCAATTGCTTGGCTAAGGGGCTCTGCGTTCTCAAAATAAACAGGGAAATATTGACTTCTGATGCATCTTGAAATTAGTCTTGGCAGGCTGTTTTTTTCTATTATTCTGTGTATAACGATACAGTGTCCTTGGCCAGGGTCTCAGTGGCCTTAGGGCACACAGTCCTGACCGACAGGAAACACTTTACAAGTGTTTCTAGAATAACCCTCCGGTGTGTCTGGTACACATTTGACAATGTCTAGTTATGTGTCCACTGACTTACAGTCCATCTGTTTTGGTATGTGTTGAAGTACTCCAGGTGGTATCTCGTTGAGCAGTCAGTCAGGTTGGTTAGGCTGGCAGGAGACGTCCAGTGGATGTTGAGCTGCCCAAGGTGGCCAAGGTCATCAACCCCAACATTCTCAGGAGGATCCACTGAAAGTCAATGAGGTACACAGTATTTCCAGGTCAAATGTTGATAGAGCAAAGGAACCAAGCTTGCGGTAAGCGTTAAAGGGGCAATCTGCAATTGGTACATACATTTCTTGACTTTTAAAATAATTATATATATACTGTATATTTGATAGTACCAGTCAAAACAGTTTGGACACACCTAGTTTCTCTTTATTTTTACTATTTTCTACGTTGTAGAATAATAGTGAAGACACCAAAACTATGAAATGACACATATGGAATCATGTAGTAACCAAAAAAAGGTTAAAAAAATAATATATTTTATATTAAAATATATTTTATATTTGAGATTCTTCAAAGTAACCACCCTTTGCCTTGATACAGCTTTTCACACTCTTGGCATTCTCTCAACCAGCTTCACTTAGAATGCTTTTACAACAGTAGTGAAGGAGTTCCTACATATGCTGAGCACTTGTTGGCTGTTTTTCCTTCACTCTGCGGTATGACTCATCCCAAACCATCTCAATTGGGTTGAGTCATTGTCCTGTTGAAAAACAAATGATAGTCCCTCTAAGCCTAAACCAGATGGGATTGCGTATCGCTGCAAAATGCTGTAGTAGCCATGCTGGTTTCAATTTCTGAGGCTGGTAACTCCAATGAACTTATCCTCTGCAGCAGAGGTACTGTAACTCTGGGTCTTCCATTCCTGTGGCGGTCCTCATGAGAGCCAGTTTCATCATAGCGCTTGATGGTTTTTGCGACTGCGCTTGAAGAAACATTCAAAGTTCTTGAAATGTTCCAGATTGAATGACCTTTCTGTCTTAAAGTAATGATGGACAGTGATTTATCTTTGCTTATTTGAACTGTTCTTACCATGATATGGACTTGGTATTTTACCTTCTTCTGACAAAGAAATTGATCCCTCTGGGATCAATAAAGTATCTATCTATCTATCTATCTATCTATCTATCTATCTATCTATCTATCTATCTATCTATCTATCTATCTATCTATCTATCTATCTATCTATCTATCTATCTATCTATACAATCATTTTAAGGTCTTTCCATAGATTTTCAAGCTGATTTAAGTCAAAACTGATTGGAATATTCACGGTCTTCTTGGTAAGCAACTCCAGTAAATTTGGCCTTGTGTTTTAGGTTACTGTCCTGCTGAAAGGTGCATTAATCTCCCAGTGTCTTTGTGAGGCATTGGAAAAACCTCCCTGGTCTTTGTGGTTGAATCTGTGTTTGGAATTCACTGCTCGACTGAGGGACTTTACAGATAATTGTATGTGTGGGGTACAAAGATGAGGTAGTCCTTCAAAAATCATGTTAAAACACTGTTACTGCACACAGAGTCCATGTAACTTATTATGTGACTTGTTAAGCAAATATTTACTCTTGAACCTATTTAGGCTTGCTATAACAAAAGGGGTTGAATACTTATTGACTCAAGACATTTCAGCTTTTCATTTTTATTAATTTGTAAACATTTTTGATAATAATTCCACTTTGGCATTATGGGGTATTGTCTGTAGGCCGGTGGGGAAAGAACATCTAAATTTAATTATTTTTAAATTCAGGCTGTAACACAACAAAATGTGCAAAAAGTCAAGGGGTGTGAATACTTTCTGAAGGTACTGGGGAAGGGAGGAGTTGATACTCAGAGTAAAGTACATGGGAGGGATCTGAAATAATCTGGTAAAAGTCTGTAAAAAAAAATAGTCTGCATGGAGGGATGCTGCCTCACACCCATGACTTCCACAACAATTGAATTGGATCACCATTTGTTTAAGATCAATTGGATGTAGAATGGAAATCTGCCTGGGATTACGAGATATTACAGTAAAACAGTGATGAATGAATAGAACTACTCCTGTTGAGACTAACCTGTAATTTCTTGTAGTTTGACGCACTGACTCCAGTCAGATAGAATAATTAATATGGCTGTCAGCCACCACAATTTTATACTCTTCAGCATTCTCCTGACTGGCCTCTGGAACATCATGAGAATTGAATTGTACACATGTATCATGAGCAAACACCAATATAGTACAGTAAAGTATGGAATCTGAAGGGTATGGAATGATCTTGGTAAACACAATATTATATCAACGGAAACAATAACATGGATTATTTAAAATTAATATGTAATTGTCTTAATATAAACTTCAGTTACAGTGTCTTCAGAAAGTATTCATAACCCTTGATTTATTCCACATTTTGTTGTGGGATTAAAATGGATTTAAATGTCATTTATTGTCAACGATCTACACAAAATACTTTGTAATGTCAAAGTGGCAGAAAACTCCTAACAAGGGGTGTGAATACTTTCTGAAGGCACTGTACATATTAAACATAGGCATACACTTAATGTGACAAACAAACAACAAATCCAAATTCACAGCTTTTAAGTCTTAATAATGTGAACAAAAAATGCATTGTTGACATGCACAAGTTATAATCTATTGTACTCTATGCCATTGAATTCTCTATATAAATCTATAAAAATATACTGTTAATGTACAAAGTAAACAAAGTATATGTTTTCAAGCATATAGAGTGGAGAATGCATACACTATACAGTGAAGGCATGCTTTTATATCAAAGTATGTCTTTACAAAGGCAACCACAATTTGCATGTCAGTTTTATATCAACAGTTTAGTAGAATATAAAGATGAGATCATTTGGACACAAAACGGAGAGAATAAAAGTGCATATCCACAGACAAGGATTACTTACTGTGAATTGAGTGAGAGAGCTCCTGTGTGGACGTTTGACAGCCTGCACCACCTATATCAGGGCTGTGCAAAGAGCCTGCTTTTGTATTCTCCTGTGAACTACAGCGCAGCATTAGCAGTAGAGAAAGGCTACATTATGTCACAGGTTGAGGTCTCAGGGGTCATGGGTTGTACGTCCGGAAAAAAAACATCTGCAGTTTTATCAATTTCCTGAAGAATGCCAAGAAAGTTACACAAAGAGTTATACATGGAATACCAAATCCTTGCCAGCCTGTCCCTAGAGCCTCAGTGTTATTGTGGTCATAAATGTGGTTCTGTGGAAGGGCGGTCAACTGTGCTGTGGCTCTGACCTGGATATGTGGGGGCTGCAGGCTGAAGGTCTCTCTCACTGATGGATGTTTTGTTTCCCTTTTCCCAGGAATCAGGTGCTAGGTCCAGTTGGGTAGGGGAGGGGGCACCGATATGAAAAATATATGTATGCATGACTGTAACTCGCTTTGGATAAAGGCGCCTGCTAAATGGCTTACAATAATGTATATGTTTTGGTACTGTCAGACCTAACTACCGGTCACGAAATGGTACGTTCTGGTACCTGTTTCAATGATTAACAAGGCAATAAAAATGTAATTACTTTGTAATTATTACCTTTTTACAATGTGATTTCCATCCAGGAAATTAAAAGAACCGTCTTCAAGTGTAACCAGTTAAATTATTTTAAAGAAAAAAACTCTAAAGTTCGAAAGAATTTCACTTTATTTTTCCTTTGACTTTGAAACAATGTTTCTATTTGCTTTAAAAAAAAAAAGAAAAAGAAAATGTATACAGAGGATATATATATATACACATATGAGGCTCAGTCATCTGGAATCATTGCATGCATTTAGTTTCTTTTAAAATACAAAAATTATGTACAGAATACACCAGAATCTTTCCATGGCAGTATAGAGTGTAGATGATTCTTCCTGCTCTTTTAATCAAAGATTGAAAGTTTAAAACCGCATGAGTGATGTCGATGTGAGAGATGTGGGAAAGCAGACTGACCATGTAATGTGGCTTGGGGGTGGTGGCGGTAGTTGGGGGGGGGGGGGGGGGGTGTGCAGGAAATAGCTGCAGTGTTTATCTCACATACAGTTCACCATGACTCAAAGCTTGTACTAAAGCTCGGACATGGAAACCATTAGGAAATTACCAATTAATTTGGTATTAGTCTTACAGAAGTATGAGGCTTGTATGAAAGTTGTTTGATACGAAGGATAAGGGCTGATATGTTCTGTCAACAAACAATTGTACATTTGATTGTCTTGAGACATTATTTAAAAAAAAGAAGAATGATCGTTGGTCTCCTAAACACCACTTGTAGAGTTTTGTCACATACACTGACTATGAGTAATGCCTATCATTATAAGTACACCTTTTTGAAAATGTTGCCAGATGGCCTTGGCACTTGTCAGTAGAAGAGGGAATGGGCTATGTTATTGCATGTTTCTGGAATGAGCATAGACATAGCAAAATGGGAAAACAGTCACGGGTTTCTGAGTCATAGACATCAACAGCTCTGGTTATGTCAATGCAGTGGGGTGTGGTAGGTTGTCACTGCCAGGTGAACAACGCATAAGGAATTATAAATCAGGGAGCCAAACTTAATAAATATAGAAACCACCAATTACCACATCACAGAAAATAAACTATACACGTAAATTGAAATGCATCAGAGATTAGTCCCCATAAAGCTCAGTCAGAGCAGGCTTCTGTGGCCAGCTTGGAATTCAGTGTGTATTTCTGTATAAGAAGTTTGTGACATCTGCGGATGTAAAAAGGGCTTTATAAATAAATGTGATTGATTGAGTGATACAAGCATGTTCCAATGTACAGATAAACAGACACAAAGCTAACTAAAATAATGGAATGGTTTTTCTTTTAAATGTAATGTAGTTCCAGCTTCCTGTCATTAATAAAATACTTGGCACATTAAAAACCAGTGATAACATTCATGAGTTATACAGGCACTATAAATAAGAGATGTTTCACTGGCAAAGTGACATAAAAACACGGAACACGGAAGTGCATACAACAGAAACACTGACAACAAAACTGTAGCAGGTGTGTTTGTGTGTGAGGAACAAAAAAATAAACGCAACATATACAGTATTTATTTGGATAGTGAAGCTCAAATTGTTTATTCGGCTCTATACCCAAGCATTTTGGACTTGAAATGTATCATATGAGGCACCTATAGGATTTCACCTTATATTTGAAGGTATTTTCATACATATCTGTCCCCTCATTTGAAGGTGTCATAAGTACACTGAACAAAAATACAAATGCAACATGCAAAGTGTTGGTCCCATGTTTCATATGAGCTGAAATAAAATATCCCAGAAATGTTCCATGCACATGAAAAGCTAATTTCTCTCCAATAGTGTTTACACATTTGTTTAAATCCCTGTTAGGAAGCATTTCTCCTTTGCCAAGATAATCCTTCCACCTGACAGGTGTGGCAGATCAAGAAGCTGATTAAACAGCAGGATCATTAATTACACAGGTGCACCTTGTGTTGGGGACAATAAAAGCCCACTCTAAAATGTGCAGTTTTGTCACACAACACAATACAACAGATGTCTCAAGTTGAGGGAGCGTGCAATTGGCATGCTGACTGCAGGAATGTCGACCAGAGCTGTTACCAGAGAACTGAATGTTAATTTCTCTACCATAAGCCGCCCCCAATGTCGTTTTAGAGAATTCGGCAGTGCATGCAGCCTTCCTCACAACCTTAGACCATGTGTATGGTGTCGTGTGGGCAAGTGGTTTGCTGATGTCAACGTTGTGAACAGAGCGCCCCATGGTGGCGGTGGGGTTACAGTAGGCATAAGCTATGGACAACGAACACAATTGCATTTCATTGATGTCAATTTGTGACCGGTTTCAAGAAACTAGGCGTATGACGCACAAAAAATTCAAATAGGTTTTTTTTGGCAGAAATGCCTTCTGGAACATGTGACATTTCTTGTGCCTTAATAAAAAATGTGCATGCCATCTGTAAATAGGAATACATTTAAATAAAATAGTCTAGTTGGTTTAGCCAAAGAAAAATACAGGAACCTTCCAGCTAGCCATGACTGGCTGAGATAATGGATGGGCTGGACATGCCGAGAGATGAGTTCGGATTGGTCTGCCATGTAGCATACTTCTGTCTATAACATGAGCTGCTAAGTACAGTTGAAGTCGGAACTTTAAATACACCTTAGCCAAATACATTTAAACTCTGTTTTTCACAATTCCTGACATTTAATCCTAGTAAAAATTCCTTGTCTTAGGTCAGTTAGGATCACCACTTTATTTTAAGAATGTGAAGTCAGAGTAATAGTAGAGAATTATTTATTTCAGTTTTTATTTCTTTCATCACATTCCCAGTGGGTCAGAAGTTTACATACACTTAATTAGTATTTGGTATTTAACTTGGGTCAAACGTTTCAGGTAGCCTTCCACAAGCTTCCCACAATAAGTTGGGTGCATTTTGGCCCATTCCTCCTGACAGAACTGGTGCAACTGAGTCAGGTTTGTAGGCCTTCTTGCTCGCACACACTTTTTCAGTTCTGCCGACAAATGTTCTATAGGATTGAGGTCAGGGCTTTGTGATGGCCACTGCAATACCTTGACTTTGTTGTCCTTAAGCCATTTTGCCACAACTTTGGAAGTATGCTTGGGGTCATTGTCCATTTGGAAGACCCATTTGCGACCAAGCTTGAACTTCCTGACTGATGTCTTGAGATGTTGCTTCAATATATCCACATCATTTTCCTTCCTCATGATGCCATCTATTTTGTGAAGTACACCAGTCCCTCCTGCAGCAAAGCACCCACACAACATTATGCTGACACTCCCGTGTTCACGGTTGGAATGGTGTTCTTTGGCTTTCAAGCCTCCCCCTTTTTCCTCCAAAGATAACGATGGTCATTATGGACAAACAGTTCTATTTTTGTTTCATCAGACCAGAGGACATTTCTCCAAAAAGTACGATCTTTGTCCCCATGTGCAGTTGCAAACTGTAGCCTGGATTTTGTTATGGCGGTTTTGGAGCAGTGGCTTCTTCCTTGCTGAGCAGCCTTTCAGGTTATGTCAACATAGGACTCGTTTTACTGTGAATATAGATACTTTTGTACCTGTTTCCTCCAGCATCTTCACAAGGTCCTTTGCTGTTGTTCTGGGACTGATTTGCACTTTTCGCACCAAAGTATGTTCATCTCTAGGAGACAGAATGCGTCTCCTTACTGAGCGGTATGACGGATGCGTGGTCCTATGGTGTTTATACTTGTTACTGTTATACTTTATACTACTTTGTACAGATGAACGTGGTACCTTCAGGCGTTTGGAAATTGCTCCCAAGGATGAACCAGACTTGTAGAGATCTACAATGTTTTTTCTGAGGTCTTGGCTGATTTCTTTTGATTTTCTCATGATGTCGAGCAAAGAGGCACTGTGTTTGAAGGTAGGCCTTGAAATACATCCACAAGTACACCTCCAATTGACTCAAATGATGTCAATTAGCCTATCAGAAGCTTCTAAAGCCATGACATAATTTTCTGGAATTTTCCAAGCTGTTTAAAGGCACAGTCAACTTAGTGTATGTAAACGTCTGACCCACTGGAATTGTGATATAGTGAATTATAAATGAAATAATCTGTCTGTAAACAATTGTTGGAAGAATTACTTGGGTCATGCACAAAGTAGATGTCCTAACAGACTTGCCAAAACTATAGTTTGTTAACATGAAATCTGTGGAGTGGATGAAAAATGAGTTTTAATGACTTCACCCTCAGAGTATGTAAACTCTGCGTTTTTGAACGATAGCATGAACTGAAAAAGTTTTGCTACTGCTCTCAACATTGCTGCCCTTTTGTTAATAGCGCTATCGACAAAGCCAGTGGGAAAACATTGTGATGGATTACTTTCTGGATGACGATTTTCATTGAATCTGATATTGTAGTCTTCTGATGACAAATGTGGGGAAGAAACGGTGTGGTCGTCAAGGAAGAAGTTCACAGAGTATTGAAATCAGTGGAATGCCCGGTGGATGCAGACAGATGATTGCCAAATGTGGAGAGAGTCCAAAAAGATAACACAGAAAGAAGGCTGTTGTATAAAACACCTAAAGGCATCCATGAAAGAGGGAGAAGCGTTCATCCATGTATACAGGTAAGAGTAACTAAATGTTCAGAAAGTCGTTTTCATTGCAAGTTAAAGTGTACTGTTAGCTAGCTAGCTAATGTTAACTGGCTCGCTACCTAATGTTGCGTGTATGATCTGTGTAGGAGCTCTAGAAAGAGGCCCGAGTTGGAATTCCAAGTTGGATGACCGTTCAAATCGATTTTTCCCAGTCTGAGTTTTTTTATTGTACTTTTTTTTTTCCGAGTTGTTTTGAACACAGCATTAGAGTTGGGATTATGGTTCATTGTTTAGCTAGCTAGCTACATGTATAAACAAAAGACTCCAGTATGCAAGTAATCATTTCACTGTACCGTTTACAGCTTCTGTATCCTGTGCATGTGACAAATAAACATAGATTTCTTTTGATATAGTGTATGTTTACCAGAGATGGTAATATTACTACTTTTTTCTACTACTTTCACCACTTTTAGTCTTAAAATCTTTGGTTGTTTACTACACTGTGAATCCTTAAAGAGATGGGTGTGAACAATGCTGAATGGGTGTAGACAAAAGAAGAGCTCTCCAGTAAGTGTACCAAAACATTCAAGGGCCATTTGAGAGCCCATTGTCGTGTCCTTCATACGCCACCATCACCTCATGTTTCAGCATGATAATGAACAGCCCCATGACGCAAGGATCTGTACACAATTCCTGGAAGCTGAACATTTCCCAGTTCTTCCATGACCTGCATACTCACCAGCAGGGTTGGGTACAGTTACAAGTTACCTGTCCAAATAAAACACTTTTTGGTTTACTACATCTGCTATTTCATAGTTTTGATGTCTTCACTATTATTATACAATGTAGAATTGGAAGACATAGCTTGGACTGTAGCCTACAAAAGCCTAGTCCTGCTCTTTTCCCGTGATCCATTAGACACATTTGGTGTGTCAACATAGTGGTCTCTGACTTGTGGTAAGACTCGCTCATGTGGAATAAACTTACATTCGTGCCTTTTTCCAAATTTTTCCCGTAAACATCCTTTCTGAATTTAAAAGTAATCGAAGTAATCATCTAGTTTCTGAAAAGTATCTGTAATCTGATTACAATATTTTAGCTGGTAACGGATTACAGTTACTGTTATTTTGTAATCCCTTACATGTAACGGTAGCCTAGTGGTTAGGGTGTTGGGCCAGTAACCGAAAGGTAAATAATCTGTCGTTCTGCCCCTGAACAAGGCAGTTAACCCACTGCTGCCCGGTAGGCCGTCATTGTAAATACAGTGGGGAGAACAAGTATTTGATACATTGCCGATTTTGCAGGTTTTCCCACTTACAAAGCATGTAGAAGTCTGTAATTTTTTATCATAGGTACTCTTCAACTGTGAGTGACGGAATCAAAAACAAAAATCCAGAAAATCACATTGTATGATTTTTAAGTAATTCATTAGCATTTTATTGCATGACATAAGTATTTGATACATCAGAAAAGCAGAACTTAATATTTGGTACAGAAACCTTTGTTTGCAATTACAGAGATCATACGTTTCCTGTAGTTCTTGACCAGGTTTGCACACACTGCAGCAGGGATTTTGGCCCACTCCTCCATACAGACCTTCTCCAGATCCTTCAGGTTTCGGGGCTGTCGCTGGGCAATACGGACTTTCAGCTCCCTCCAAAGATTTTCTATTGGGTTCAGGTCTGGAGACTGACTAGGCCACTCCAGGACCTTGAGATGCTTCTTACGGAGCCACTTAGTTGCCCTGGCTGTGTGTCGGGTCGTTGTCATGCTGGAAGACCCAGCCACGACCCATCTTCAATGCTCTTACTGAGGGAAGGAGGTTGTTGGCCAAGATCTCACGATACATGGCCCCATCCATCCTCCCCTCAATACGGTGCAGTCGTCCTGTCCCCTTTGCAGAAAAGCATCCCCAAAGAATGATGTTTCCACCTCCATGCTTCACGGTTGGGATGGTTTTCTTGGGGTTGTACTCATCCTTCTTCCTCCTAACACGGCGAGTGGAGTTTAGACCAAAAAGCTCTATTTTTGTCTCATCAGACCACATGACCTTCTCCCATTCCTCCTCTGGATCATCCAGATGGTCATTGGCAAACTTCAGACGGGCCTGGACATGCGCTGGCTTGAGCAGGGGGACCTTGCGTGCGCTGCAGGATTTTAATTCATGACGGCGTAGTGTGTTTTCTTTGAGACTGTGGTCCCAGCTCTCTTCAGGTCATTGACCAGGTCCTGCCGTGTAGTTCTGGGCTGATCCCTCACCTTCCTCATGATCATTGATGCCCCACGAAGTGAGATCTTGCATGGTGCCCCAGACTGAGGGAGATTGACCGTCATCTTGAACTTCTTCCATTTTCTAATAATTGCGCCAACAGTTGTTGCCTTCTCACCAAGCTGCTTGCCTATTGTCCGGTAGCCCATCCCAGCCTTGTGCAGGTCTACAATTTTATCCCTGATGTCCTTACACAGCTCTCTGGTCTTGGCCATTGTGGAGAGGTTGGAGTCTGTTTGATTGAGTGTGTAGACAGGTGTCTTTTATACAGGTAACGAGTTCAAACAGGTGCAGTTAATACAGGTAATGAGTGGAGAACAGGAGGGCTTCTTAAAGAAAAACTAACAGGTCTGTGTGAGCCGGAATTCTTACTGGTTGGTAGGTGATCAAATACTTATGTCATGCAATAAAATGCAAATTAATTATTTAAAATTCATACAATGTGATTTTCTGGATTTTGAAGTGTACCTATGATAAAAATTACAGACCTCTACATGCTTTGTAAGTAGGAAAACCTGCAAAATCAGCAGTGTATCAAATACTTGTTCTCCCCACTGTAAGCATTTTTTAACTGACTTGCCTAGTTAAAAAGGTTAAAAACAATCATGTGGAATCCATAGATTAGGGCCTAATGAATTTATTTAAATTAACTGATTTCCTTATATGAAATGTAACGCAGTAACATTTTTGAAATTGTTGCATTTATATTTTTGTTCAGTATAAATATTTATCAGTGAGTTACACTGAGTCAATCAAACAAACATTTTTCAGATTTCCTGCAATGTGAGGTTAACTGAATCAGGCTTTTTGAGACAATGAACATGTAAACTGTGGCCAAGAACAAACACTAGAGCTTAAAGCAGGAAAATATCACCAGTTTGGAGCTTCAAACTCATGTCACATAACTTAAGGGGTCATCAGGGGTGAAAAACAAACAAAGCATATAAATACAAAAAATAAATAGATAATTTCCCTGATAAAATATTTCAGTGGTCAGGATTGTTTCCCAACTCCAGTCCTCCCAAAAGTACATATTTTTGTTCTAGCCCCAGACTAACTCACCCGATTCAACTCATTGAGGGCTTGATGATTAGTTGACAAGTTGAATCCGGCGTGCTTGTCCTGGGTTACAACAAAAATATGTACTGTTGGGGGTACTGGAGGACTGGAGTTGGGAAACGCTGATCTATGGGATCAGCGTTTGCTTATGTTGTGTTCCTTATTTGATGTTTTGCAGTTGTGAATTCAACCAGAGGAGCAATTTATAAATGTAAAGAATAAATATGTCAACATTAAAAAAACAACTGTTTCACTGCATCAAATTACCAAAAGATACAATCTCAGCATTGTAAGTGTATATGGTACAATATCCTAACTAGATAACCATGTCCTATTCAAACAAGCACATGTTGTATAATCAAAGCTACATGCAGTCACAGTAGTCATGTCTCTAGGTCTGCATTTGAGAGAAGGCCCCGTGGCAGTGGGATGGCTCTTTCGTATACTGTACAGTGGTGAGCTACCAATACCACATCTGCAGTACCTCAGAGAAGCCTCCCTTTACCACAGATGTGCTGCAGTTGGAAAATATGAATTATGGATACTATGCTTTTAAAAGTAAGCTTGGCATTCTTCCCCCAAATCGCACTGTTATTGGTAGTACAATAATTATTCTCAAATGCAGACTGTAAGAAGTGTGTGTAACTGGGTTTGGCTATTGCTGGCTCCTCTGAGGTAAAGCACCACTTAGGATGTCCCAAGCTTTACCTCTGGGATATCAAACAGAGCTATACTGTGATAGCAATGATCTTATACAAATATTTCCCATTTGAAAGCTAATTTGTTTAAAAAGAAAAGTCAGGGTGTAAGTCCAGGCTGTATCACATCCAGCCGTGATTGGGAGTTCCATAGGGCGGCGCACAATTGGCCCAGGTTTGGCCGGGGTAGGCCGACATTGTAAATAAGAATTTGTTTTTAACTGACTTACCTAGTTAAATAAAAAGTTTCAAATCTAATTTTATTAAAAGGACCACTTGAGTTATGGGGTGTGGCTGGTGGACCAGCATGCAGTTCAGTTCTCTGAGTGAAAGAGTGAGTACATGCCTTTAAAACAGCTTCACTACCAATGTCTTTAACAGTGTTAACCCAGTGAATTCAGTCTTCGCACCACTACGTTCAAAGGTGTCTGAGCATCGGCCAGTCAATATCACCATGTGACAGACAGGTCTTCATCTTCACTGTGATTCACCCCTTAGTCTGACCTCTGATCTGGCTTTAGGTTCACCAGCTCTCATAAAGTCCACACTGTGCAGGTCACACAGACAGCCACACTGGTACTCTACACACACAGTACAGTAGGGTCCCCTGAAGGAGGACATGACAGAAGCTAACAATCTGATGGATGGGAGGCGGTTTCCAGCTGACATCATATAGGAAGGATGGGAGGATCGGCGTTAATCGATCCCTCTCTTGGCTCAGTCAGCTGGCAATGGACTCCCTGCAGCACCCGGGCCCTCACCCCTAAGGGGTCCCTGGTCCCCGGTGATGAGCGGAGCAGGCTGGAAGCCCACTCCTTTGTGGGGGGGGGAAGGGCTGGGTGGTGGAAGGCTGGTCCTGACTGGGCTGGACGGGGGATGGAGGCAGTGTCCAGGCTGCTGTTAGACAGCAGACAGCTGGGTGGGCTTGGAGGCCGGCAGCTCCAGTAGAGCCTGAACGGTCATACCCACCTTCACCAGCCCACGCTCCTCTAGAATATGGTGGGGCAAACACAGCTTGTCCTGCCAGGGCAGAAACACAGCACACAGTCATCACCGGACCATTCAAAACACGTTCAGGTAAGTATAAGTTTGGGCGCAAGTCTATTTCTTCATTACAATACATTGTAGGCAAGACAACAAGGCACTTCTATAAACCAAAAAGAGTGGCACCCAAGCTCAACCTTGAGGTTTCCACATTAGGTTCAGGATTCATCTGTAGATGTTCTCCTGATAAGGGATGGCACAATAACTGGGAAAAGAGGCGTATCAGATCTCTTGCTACTGACAGAGGACTGATGGAAACGATAGAGAGTAGTGATTTGGTGATGTGCGTTTACCTGTGGCACACCCAGCTTCTTACAGGCATCCAGGAAGTTCTCCACATTCCTGCGGCACTTGGCCATGCTAAGCTTTGGCTGTGGAACAGAGTAGGTCAACATTTACATGGAAAAAATAAAACAATTAATGTTCTTCTTTGCAGGTGGTTTGCTTCGGCTTTGGGGGGATTTCAAAAAACAGGTTTTCAACTGGTACTTACCACTGCTGGGGAGGGTACATGGATGCTGGCCACCGACCGAGGACGAATGTGATTGGCCAGATGGCACAGGACAACGCCATCCATCAGAGCAGCTCCGACATCATCCGGCAACAAGACCTTTAGTCTGGACTCCAGGTTCTGAGAGGAGTCACAGAAATAACACATTCAACATGGATCCTGTACAATAGATCATTGCGGAATACTGTATATCACCTATTGCAACCATTAAGGCAAGACATGTATGAACAGTCCTCTATAAATGTCGTATGCAAATGTTTGGGCACCCTTGACAATTTCCATGATTTCCATTTATAAATAATTGGGTGTTTGGATCAGCAATTTCATTTTGATCTATCAAATAACTGATGGACAGTAATATTTCAGTAGTGAAATTAGGTTTATTGGATTAACAGAAAATGTGCAATATGCATCAAAATGAAATTAGACAGGTGCATAAATGTGGGCACCCTAACAGAAAAATCACATCAATATTTAGTAGAGCCTCCTTTTGCTAAAATAACAGCCTCTAGACGCTTCTTATAGCCTTTAATGAGTGTCTGGATTCTGGATGAAGGTATTTTGAACCATTCTTCCTTACAAAACATCTCCAGTTCAGTTAGGTTTGATGGTTGCCGAGCATGGACAGCCCGCTTCAAATCATCCCACAGATTCTCAATGATATTCAGGTCTGGGGACTGGGATGGCCATTACAGAACATTGTACTTGTTCCTCTGCATAAATGCCCGGGTAGATTTTGAGCAGTGTTTTGGGTCGTTGTCTTGTTGAAATATCCAGCCCCGGCGTAACTTCAACTTTGTGACTGATTCTTCAACATTATTCCCAAGAATCTGCTGATATTGAGTGGAATCCATGCGACCCTCAACTTTAACAAGATTCCCAGTACAGGCACTGGCCACACAGCCCCACAGCATGATGGAACCCCCACCAAATTTTACAGTGGGTAGAAAGTGTTTTTCTTGGAACGCTGTGTTCTTTTGCCGCCATGCATAACGCCCCTTGTTATGACCAAATAACTCAATCTTTGTTTCAACAGTCCACAGCACCTTATTCCAAAATGAAGCTGGCTTGTCCAAATGTGCGTTTGTGGCGTGTGTGCAGAAAAGGCTTCTTCCGCATCACTCTCAGGTACAGCTTCTCCTTATGCAAAGTGCGCTGAATTGTTGAACGATGCACAGTGACACCATCTGCAGCAAGATGATGTTGTAGGTCTTTGGAGGTGGTCTGTGGGCTGTTACCCCAGGACTCAGCTTTTATTAGAAAATGAATGGCATGCCACTGTGATCTTTTTCTGTGACGACAGAGTAAATTATTATGCTGCCTCAGAGGGGTGCCCAAACTTTTGCATACGACTGTATATTAACAAATCAGTGGCAATCCGTCATTCAGGTCCCCACATTTTAAGCAAAAAAACTAACAAGCATAAAACAAAAAAATTGTAGTCGTGTCTCTGGGGGGGGGGGGGGGGGGCTTGCCTGTTTTGCATGTTATTTTGGCATTAGTGCGTGTCACATATCAGTTTGCAAACTATGTAAAAACAATATATACAGTTGAAGTTGTAAAATTACATACACTTAGGTTGAAGTCATTAAAACTCATTTTTCAAACACTCCACAGATTTCATGTTAACAGACTATAGTTTTGGCAAGTCAGTTAGGACATCTACTTTGTGCATGACACAAGTAATTCTTCCAACAATTGTTTACAGACAGATTATTTCACTATATCACAATTCCAGTGGGTCAGAAGTTGACTGTGCCTTTAAACAGCTTGGAAAATTCCATAAAATAATATAATGGCTTTAGAAGCTTCTGATAGGCTAATTTACATAATTTTAGTCAATTGGAGGTGTACCTGTGGAAGTATTTCAAGGCCTACCTTCAAACTCAGTGCCTCTTTGCTCGACATCATGAGAAAATCAAAAGAAATCAACCAAGACCTCAGAAAAAACATTGTAGACCTCTCCAAGTCAGGTTCATCCTTGGGAGCAATTTCCAAACGCCTGAAGGTACCACGTTCATCTGTACAAACAATAGTACACAAGTATAAACACCATGGGACCACGCATCCGTCATACCGCTCAGGAAGGAGACGCATTCTGTCTCCTAGAGATTAACATACTTTGGTGCGAAAAGTGCAAATCAATCCCAGAACAACAGCAAAGGACCTTGTGAAGATACTGGAGGCAACAGGTACAAAAGTATCTATATCCACAGTAAAACAAGTCCTATATTGACATAACCTGAAAGGCCGCTCAGCAAGGATGAAGCCACTGCTCCAAAACCCCCATAAAAAAGCCAGACTACGGTTTGCAATTGCACATGGGGACAAAAATCGTACTTTTTGGAGAAATGTCCTCTGGTCTGATGAAACAAAAAATAGAACTGTTTGGCCATAATGACCATCGTTATGTTTGGAGGAAAAAGGGGGAGGCTTGCAAGCCGAAGAACACCATCCCAACCGTGAAGCACGGGGGTGGCAGCATCATGTTGTGGGGGTGCTTTGCTGCAGGAGGGACTGGTGCTCTTCACAAAATAGATGGCATCATGAGGAAGGACAATTATGTGGATATATTGAAGCAACATCTCAAGACATCAGTCAGGAAGATAAAGCTTGGTCGCAAATGGGTCTTCCAAATGGACAATGACCCCAAAGCATACTTCCAAAGTGGCAAAATGGCTTAAGGACAGTATTGGATTGGCCATCACAAAGCCCTGACCTCAATCCTATAGAAAACGTGTGGGCAGAACTGAAAAAGCGTGTGCGAGCAAGGAGGCCTACAAACCTGACTCAGTTACACCAGTTCTGTCAGGAGGAATGGGCAAAGATTCACCCAACTTATTGTGGGAAGCTTGTGGAAGGCTACCTGAAACGTTTGACCCAAGTTAAACAATTTAAAGGCAATGCTACCAAATACTAAATGAGCATATGTAAACTTCACACCCACTGGGAATGTGATGAATGAAACACAAGTTGAAATAAATCATTCTCTACTATTATTCTGACATTTCACATTCTTAAAATAAAGTGGTGATCCTAACTGACCTAAGACAGGAAATTTATACTAGGATTAAATGTCAGGAATTGTAAAAAACTGAGTTTAAATGTAAGATTCTAAGGTACAACTGTGTGTATATATATATGGAAGACCCAGCCACGACCCATCTTCAATGCTCTTACTGAGGTAAGGAGGTTGTTGGCCAAGATCTCACGATACATGGCCCCATCCATCCTCCCCTCAATACGGTGCAGTCGTCCTGTCCCCTTTGCCGAAAAGCATCCCCAAAGAATGATGTTTCCACCTCCATGCTTCACGGTTGGGATGGTGTTCTTGGGGTTGTACTTATCCTTCTTCCTCCAAACATGGCGAGTGGAGTTTAGACCAAAAAGCTCTATTTTTGTCTCATCAGACCACATGACCTTCTCCCATTCCTCCTCTGGATCATCCAGATGGTCATTGGCAAACTTCAGACGGGCCTGGACATGCGCTGGCTTGAGCAGGGGGACCTTGCGTGCGCTGCAGGATTTTAATCCATGACGGCGTAGTGTGTTACTAATGTTTTTCTTTGAGACTGTGGTCCCAGCTCTCTTCAGGTCATTGACCAGGTCCTGCCGTGTAGTTCTGGGCTGATCCCTCACCTTCCTCATGATCATTGATGCCCCAAGAGGTGAGATCTTGCATGGTGCCCCAGACTGAGGGAGATTGACCTTCATCGTGAACTTGCATGGTGCCCCAGACTGAGGGAGATTGACCTTCATCTTGAACTAATAATTGCGCCAACAGTTGTTGCCTTCTCACCAAGCTGCTTGCCTATTGTCCTGTAGCCCATCCCAGCCCTGTGCAGGTCTACAATTTTATCCCTGATGTCCATACACAGCTCTCTGGTCTTGTGTGTAGATTGATGGCATCGAGGCATTCAATTACTGTTCGATTGAATGTTAGAGTGGGCAAAACGATTGACCTAAGCTACATTGAGAATGGCAGGATGTCAGAAAAGTCCGACCTCCTGGGCTTGTCACGCACGACAGTGGTGCAACCGAGAATTGTGCAACAAACAAAAACATCCAGTGGGCGAAAAGAGCTTGTTGATGTGAGAGGTCATAGGAGAAACAGAAAAAAAACAGCGCAGTATAACAGTGGTGTGCAGAACAGCATCTCTGTACTTGCCAATCCTTGTCATGGATGGCTTATTGCAGCCACACCAGGTTCCACTCCTATCAGCTAAAAACAACAAGAAACTGCTCCAGTGGTCATGCGATCAACAACATTGGAGAATTGAGGAATGGAAAAACAGCACCTGGAACATGAGAAAGCGAGTTTGTTTACTCTAGTGGCCTGCGCAGTCCCCAGACCTCAACACAATAGAGCATCTTTGGGATGAGATGGAACAGTCTGTTCGCAGCATTAACGTACCACCGTCCAATCTGCAGCAACTGCGTGATGCCATCGCGTCAGCATGGACCAACATCCCTGAGGGACATTTCCGACACCTTGTAGAATGCCCCGAAGAATTCAGGCTGTCCTGGAGTCATGCACATCTAGTCCGACCCGGTACTAGATGTGCATGCTTCTGGGGAGCACTGAGTGACCCACTGGGATGCTGTTGAAAGCGCAACTGTAGCTGTCTGGCGGAACAAGTAGTGACACGTAGAGAATTCTGAAGAACTCTAGACAACATGAAGGAGCCTGTTCAGTCTGTAAAGTCTTATCAGATAATACATTCTCCTGTCAACTCCAGAACAAATGCCTCTTGTATTGGCGATAAATAGCTGCTGATTGACACTTTATTTTTTTTAGGATTCAAATTTAGTGAATGAAAAGGACTGCAACATAAGCCTAATCGGATTACTCGAGGTTAGAGCGTTGGGCCAGTAACCGAAAGGTTGCTCAAATACCGGAGCTGACAAGGTGAAAAAGTCTGTTGGTGTGCTCTTAACCCTAATTGCTCCAGGGACGCTGTACAATGGCGACCTTGGCCGTGACCCCATTCCCTGAGGGTGTCTCAGGGGGAGTTGGGATATGCAAAAACGTGTACACGTGTATAACAGGACAGATATAAGCACCCGCCCCAAAAATTATTTTTATTGGTGTTGATCTTTTAGTCATCGTTTGTCATCTGGTGTTTTCTGATTGTTCTGACCTGCCGTAGGACACCAATCTGCTCCATCTCCTCTCTCAGGTGTTCCATCTTCCTCCTCATGGTGAAACTGGGGTCTGACGACTCTTGACGGCTACTTCGACAGAACGCTACACCAATACATAGGAAACATATAGGTTGTGATATACAGAAATCACTGAAATTACACATTTTGGGAACTTTCAAACAATGGACCTCTGGGAGATGAGATCAGAGTTTAGACTTTTTACTGACCTTACTCACAGGCTTCCTTCCAACAATAATTGTAACTTTGGAAAGATCAGACAAGGCCTGTAACGGTCATGGAATTTTGGATCACGGTTTTTGTTCAGCCACTTGACCGAGGCCACTGTAATAGCCGTTCGAATAGCAACAAAAAAAAGAATCCTCTTCTCCGCTCAACTCAATATTAGGAAGGTGTTCGGTTTTCTACTCCATCCTCCGAAATATATTTTTTTTACTCCATTGTTTGTTAACTATGTAATTGTAAACAAACACTGTATAGCCTCAAAACATGGTTAAAACTATAATTTTGATCTCATGGTCCTTCCTTGCATCCATTGCTCTGTCTATGAATTTGAGAGTGGTTACATTTCTCCAACCCCATCCCTCAGCTGTTTACCAAATCATTGGAGGGGAGTCTGCTTTGTTTAAAACGCAGATTGCCTCTAACAAAATAGAGAAGGCAAACTATTAATGGATGTCATAGATATCCAACAAACAGGAAAATGGTGTCCCTGCCAGAGTTGCACTCTGCCCTGCACTCACGGTCAATCACTGGACCTTTGACCTTAGTTCCAGATTACTTTGTCTCTGTTGCCATGCTAACAATGATGTGAGACAACCTTCTCAACTTTCCTTCCAAGAAAAATGGTGGAGGAGTTCAGTGAAATTTCCATGGTATTTCACTATTAATAAATGGTTTACAAAAACCAAGCAATATGGTGTTGAACCGACAGAGGACACTGAGGAGATTTCCTTAGAAGTAGCTATAGTATAATTATTACAAAGTGCTATACTGAGTAAACAAAACATGAATAAAACTTTCCTAATATTGAGTTGCACCACCTTTTGCCCTCAGAACAGCTTCAATTCGTCGGGGCATGGACTCTACAAGGTGCCGAAAGCATTCCACAGGGAAAAAAAGAATATCAAGTTGTATCTTGATATTCTTTTTTGAGAGCAGAGGCGTCTTCCTTCCTGACCTCCCATGTAGGCCAATTTTGTGCAGTCTCTTTCTGACATTGATTGTGGGAAGAGAGGCCTGTAGATCCCTTGATGTTACCCTGGGGTTCTTAGAGACTTCTATGAGCATTTTTCAGTCAGCTCTTAGGCTGATTTTGGTGTTACGACCCGTCCTAGGTAGTATTAATTACATCCAAAGTGTAATTAATAACTTCATCATGCTCAAAGGGATATTCAATGTCTGCTTTTTTTTTTTTACCCATCTACCAATAGCTACAAAAAGTGGAAAAGTCAAGGGCTGTGAAGAAAACAATGCGTGGGACAAGCTGTAACACGTCTATACTTACACAGAATGGCATTAATAATATACCGCGCCTCATCCTTGCACACAGCTCATTGCTCCATATGCTATCTGTTTTACAGTTATTTAACAGATTCAATAACTTTACTTGAAGACATTGAAATGTGTTGATTGTATGTGTGGCACTTAATAAATAATAGCCCTATAAGGAATGACTGTAACCCCTGAAAGGGTTAATTAATTCAGGCTTACCTGATCTTGGCTTCAGGCCAAACACTGTTAGGGTGGTGCTGAAATCAGCATTCCGCATCACCTCCTGAGACAAAACAAATGTGAAGTTAATGGGAAAGATAGATCAGACATTTTAGATATTTAATATAGATATTTATAAGTATGTGCTAATATAATTTGGATGAATGCGATTTTACTGTGCATTTGATTGAATATCAATTCACACCTCACACTCGTCATTCCCATTGGAGTTTCTTCGGGCACTCTGGCACTTGTACTGTGAGAAGAGAATACACATCAAGACACACCCTTGAAAAAACAGCAGAGGGAGCACCCCCTTATCCACATCAATGGGACTGCAGTGGAGAAGGTGGAAAGCTTCAAGTTCCTTGGCGAACACATCACTGACAAAATGAAATGGTCCACCCACACAGACAGTATGGTGAAGAAGGCGCAACAGCGCCTCTTCAACTTCAGGAGGCCAAAGAACCGCAGGGCTCTCCAGAGGGTGGTGAGGTCTGCCCAACGCATCACCGGGGGCAAACTACCCGCCCTCCAGGACACCTACAGCACCCGATGTCACAGGAAGGCCAAGGACATCAACCACCCGTGCCACTGCCTGTTCACCCCGCTATCATCCAGAAGGCAAGTTCAGTACAGGTGCATCAAAGCTGGGACCGAGAGACTGAAAAACAGCTTCTCTCAAGGCCATCAGACTGTTAAATAGCCATCACTAGCACATCAGTGACTGCTGCCTATAGACAGACTAGAAATCACTGGCCACTTTAAACAATGGAACACTAGTCACTTCAATAATATTTACATATCTTCCATTACTTATCTCATAAGTATATACTGAATTCTATGCTATTCTACTGTATCTTAGCCGCTCTGACATTGCTCGTCCATATATGTATATATTCTTAATTCCATTCCTTACTTAGATTTGTGTGTATATGTTGTGAAATTGTTAGATATTACTTGTTAAATATTACTGCACTGTTGGAGCTAGAAGCACAAGCATTTCGCTACACCCGCAACAACATCTGCTAAACACGTGTATGTGACCAATAAAATTGTATTCGTTTTGAAGAAAGAGCTTTACTCCATGGTCTAGCCTAGCGACTGGAACGAGCTACATCAAACACTCAAACTGGACAGTTTAATCTCAATCTCTTCATTCAAAGACTCAGATCATGGGCACTCTTACTGACAGTTGTGGCTGCTTTGCGTGATGTCTTGTTGTCTCTACCCTCTTGCCCTTTGTGCTGTTGTCTGTTTGTTTGTACCCTGATTTGTTCTGCTACCATGTTGTGTTGCTGCCATGTTGTGTTGCTATCATGTTGTTGTCATGAAGTGTTGCTACCATGCTGTATTGTCATGTGTAGCTGCCATCCTATGTTGTTGTCTTACGTCTTTCTTTATGTAGTGCTGTGTTGTCTCTCTTGTCGGGATGTGTTTTGTCATATATTTTTATTATATTTATTTATATTTTTAATCCCAGCCCCCATCCCCGCAGGAGGCCTTTTGGTAGGTCGTCATTGTAAATAAGAATTTGTTCTTAACTGACTTGCCTAGTTAAAAAAGCCTAGAACCTAGTTTAGGCTACTATATGAATCCTCTCATAAATACTGAACAAAAGTTTAAACGTAACATGCAAACATTTCAAAGATTTTACTGAGTTACAGTTCATAGAAGGAAATCAGTCAATTGAAATAAATAAATTAGGCCCAAATTTATGGACTTCATGATATGCCACACCGGTCAGGTGGATGAATAATTTTTGCAAAGGCAATATGCTCACTAACAGGAATATAATCAAAATGGTTGCTCCAAATACGCTTTTTGTGCAGATGGAAAATGTCTGGGATATTTTATTTCAGCTCGTGGGACCAACACTTTACATGATGCGTTTGTATTTTCAGCTATTTGTCATCTATCTCCCTGGGATGTCTGGGAAGAAAAGGGGTTAATTTCATACAGTGGGTAAAATTTAACATTTTGTTTTGTTTACAACTACAAGCCCAGCCATGTAGCAGCCAGATTGAGGTATGCATCGGGTAAAAACTTGAGCTTACTAACACTTGAGCTTACTCTTGGCATAGGTGCTGCGTCTAAAACAGGGATCATTAACAAGATTCAGACACTGGTCGAATTTATCTTGAGCGGATGGTCAAAATAAAATCCAATCAAATTTTATTGGTCACACACGTGTTTAGCAGATGTTATTGCGGGTGTAGCGATATGCTTGTATTTCTAGCTCCGACAGTGCAGTAATATCTAACAAGTAATAACAATTTCACATCATATAACCAATACACACAAATATAAGTAAAGGAATGGAACTAACAATATATAAATATATTGGAAGAGCAATGTCAGAGCGGCGTAGACTGAGATTTTTTTTGTAATTGTTATAATAATTAACCTTTATTTAACTAGGCAAGTAAGTTAAGAACAAATTCTTATTTACAATGACGGCCTACACCGGCCAAACTCGGACGACACTGGGCCAATTGTGCGCCTCCCTATGATACAGTAGAATAGTTTAGAATACAGTATATACATATGGTCAGGCGGCCAGAACATAATTACATATAATTTGTAGACTACAAATTGACCGCAAGAAGCCCAAACAGATATAATATTTGACTAAAACATAATCATTTCAAACCTTGCTTACATTTGTATACAATCTCATATCTCTCTATTATGCGTAGAAATGCTTTGGAACACTACCGTTGAAAAGTTTTTTGTCCATTAAAATAACCTCAAATTGATCAGAAATACAGTGTAGACATTGTATTTCTGATCAATGAGGTTATTTTAATGGACAACATTTTTTGCCAAAATTTAAATCACTTGGAACTGATTTGCTGGTGTTTTTACAGTATTTTATGTCCAACAATAAAAATAAAACATATTTAGGCAGTCCCACTATCATCTCCAAACCCTCGCGCAACGATCAGATTTTTCTATTGATATTTTCACTTTATCATTTACAATGTCTGAAACAAAATGGGCCACAGACAGATTAAAAATATATATATCACCCAGTACCTAGTATGCTGGAAAGCTGCTTTTGATGCCCTATGCTTCAAGTAAATAAGAGTGCATTGTGAAAGTCATGGTCTCATACCTTTAGATAATCTTTCCTCAGATACTTGTTCCTCCTGCGCTCCTCGTTCTGGTTGAGTACGGGTGGAACCTCTGGCCATTTTGGCTCGGTATCAGACTCTGACTTCAGACTGCCATCGAAGGAGCAGGAAGAGGACGGCTGCAGAGAGACAAAGGTGACAGGTCAAGGTACTGGACACTGTACTGATCAAACGTCAACGCAAAAATCCTTAGCTTAAGCAGCACAAGCCTTAAGTATAAAGGGGTGAAGGCTAAAGCCTCCCCTTAGATCACTAAAGGCAAAAAGGTAACGGCTCATAATAATGTCCAGAATGGAGCAAATGGAATGGCATCAAACACCTGGAAACCATGTGTTTGATACCATTGCACTGATTCCCCTTCACGAGCCCGTTATACCCAATTAAGGTCCCAGCAATCTCCTGTGATGCACGCAGACACATCATTACATGCATGATGATGAGGGTGAGAAAACAAAGGCATGAATGAAATAGGTGACCTCAGAGAAAGCGGTGTCCTCGTCTGTGAAATCAGGGTCCTTTCCGGAGACAGACATAGAAAGAAAAAATATGAGTGAAACCCAGACACCAAAACCAACGACCACACACACACACGGACACTTTAAAAGTGGAACTGAAAATACAGTACATCTGTGAATTTTGCCAATGAGATTAATGAGTGAAAAGGAAGAAAGAAATGTTTGCTACTCACACGAATAGAAATCATTTCTAATTTCCTGTAGAAATCAAAAAGCCCAGTTCCTTACCTGCCCACTCAGCACTGACGCGCCACTGCTCTCTTCATCCAGGGAGGCACTGCGAATGAGACAAGAAAACACACCGACTCAATCTGTGTCACACATACAAACTTTCATTCATGTACAACAACCTTATTTACAGTATACTGGTGTCAAGACTTGCCCTGTTAGGTGAGGATCATAGCCCACCCCCCCCTTTCTCTCTCTACCCAACCACATTATATAATGGTTTATAATGGTCATAAATACCGAAACTCTCTTAAACCACTCTACCACAGCCTTTTGTTACCACAGTGAAAGACTTTGCAGTACAGTAACATCAAAAGGTTGGATGATGAAACAATAATGCTGTCATCCAAACAGTTGGAAGGGTCCGTTGGTACAGACCTATGATGTCAGATCAGTTGTTGTTTTAGGATATTATTATGGATGATATATATTTTTTTTATTTCACCTTTATTTAACCAGGTAGGCCAGTTGAGAACAAGTTCTCATTTACAACTGCGACCTGGCCAAGACAAAGCCAAGCAGTGCGACAAAAACAACAACAACACAGAGTTACACATGGGATAAACAAACGTACAGTCGATAACACAATAGAAAATCTATATACAGTGTGTGCAAATGTAGTGAGATTAGGAAGGTAAGGCAATAAATAGGCCATAGTGGCGAAATAATTACAATTTAGCATCAACACTGGAGTGATAGATGTGCAGATGGTGATGTGCAAATAGAGATACTGGCGTGCAAATTAGCAAAAAAAGAACAATATGGGGATGAGGTAGTTGGGTGGGCTATTTGCAGATGGGCTGTGTACAGGTGCAGTGATCGGTAAGATGCTTTGACAGCTGATGCTTAAAGTTATTGAGGTAGATGGCAGTCTCCAGCTTCAATGATTTTTGCAATTCGTTCCAGTCATTGGCAGCAGAGAACTGGAAGGAATGGCGACTGAAGGAGGTGTTGGCTTTGGGGATGACCAGTGAAATATACCTGCTGGAGCGCATGATACGGGTGGGTGTTGCTATGGTGGCCAGCGAGATGAGATTTACCTAGAAAAGATAACTAAATATATACAGTGGGGAGAACAAGTATTTGATACACTGCCGATTTTGCAGGTTTTCCCACTTACAAAGCATGTAGAAGTCTGTAATTTTTATCATAGGTACTCTTCAACTCTGAGTGACGGAATCTAAAACAAAAATCCAGAAAATCCCATTGTATGATTTTTAAGTAATTAATTTGCATTTTATTGCATGACATAAGTATTTGATACATCAGAAAAGCAGAACTTAATATTTGGTACAGAAACCTTTGTTTGCAATTACAGAGATCATACGTTTCCTGTAGTTCTTGACCAGGTTTGCACACACTGCAGCAGGGATTTTGGCCCACTCCTCCATACAGATCCTTCAGGTTTCGGGGCTGTCGCTGGGCAATACGGATTTTCAACTCCCTCCAAAGATTTTCTATTGGATTCAGGTCTGGAGACTGGCTAGGCCACTCCAGGACCTTGAGATGCTTCTTATGGAGCCACTCCTTAGTTGCCCTGGCTGTGTGTTTCGGGTCGTTGTCATGCTGGAAGACCCAGCCACGACCCATCTTCAATGCTCTTACTGAGGGAAGGAGGTTGTTGGCCAAGATCTCGCGATACATGGCCCCATCCATCCTCCCCTCAATACGGTGCAGTCCTGCTGTCCCCTTTGCAGAAAAGCATCCCCAAAGAATGATGTTTCCACCTCCATGCTTCACGGTTGGGATGGTGTTCTTGGGGTTGTACTCCTCCTTCTTCTTCCTCCAAACACGGCGAGTGGAGTTTAGACCAAAAAGCTCTATTGTCGTCTCATCAGACCACATGACCTTCTCCCATTCCTCCTCTGGATCATCCAGATGGTCATTGGCAAACTTCAGACGGGCCTGGACATGCACTGGCTTGAGCAGGGGGACCTTGCATGCGATGCAGGATTTTAATCCATGACGGCGTAGTGTGTTACTAATGGTTTTCTTTGAGACTGTGGTCCCAGCTCTCTTCAGGTCATTGACCAGGTCCTGTTGTGTAGTTCTGGGCTGATCCCTCACCTTCCTCATGATCATTGATGCCTCACGAGGTGAGATCTTGCATGGTGCCCCAGACCGAGGGAGATTGACCGTCATCTTGAACTTCTTCCATTTTCTAATAATTGCGCCAACAGTTGTTGCCTTCTCACCAAGCTGCTTGCCTATTGTCCTGTAGCCCATCCCAGCCTTGTGCAGGTCTACAATTTTATCCCTGATGTCCTTACACAGCTCTCTGGTCTTGGCCATTGTGGAGAGGTTGGAGTCTGTTTGATTGAGTGTGTGGACAGGTGTCTTTTATACAGGTAACGAGTTCAAACAGGTGCAGTTAATACAGGTAATGAGTGGAGAACAGGAGGGCTTCTTAAAGAAAAACTAACAGGTCTGTGAGAGCCGGAATTCTTACTGGTTGGTAGGTGATCAAATACTTATGTCATGCCATAAAATGCAAATTAACTATCATACAATGTGATTTTCTGGATTTTTGTTTTAGATTCCTTCTCTCACAGTTGAAGTGTACCTATGATAAAAATTACAGACCTCTACATGCTTTGTAAGTAGGAAAACCTGCAGAATCGGCAGTGTATCAAATACTTGTTCTCCCCACTGTATAGAACTAAAGAACTATCTCTGAGGGGGTACACATTCTATTTATCAGATGTACATTTAAATGTTGTAAAACTTATATGATTAAAAATGAAACTATTTGTGAGAAGATTAAATGTGATTTTAGTCTTCTAAAAGAGATAATTATTTTCATTAATATGCTTACGCTCAATCAATAACCCCGCCCACGGGAGCACAGACATTGGAGCATCTCGATGGAACGCCCCTTTTGCCTGAGTGCTTATAAAAAGGACTCCTAACTAAATTTACATTACACCAGAAAACGTGGAGGTGCTGATCCCCACGTTGAAATGGTGAATTTCTATGAGACCAAGTAGGCAGGACGGTAAGCCAGATTTCACGAATGGTTGGACAATAGACCAGTACATTGCTGGGTAGCTACTGGCGTGTAAAATGGTTCTAGCCCTCTGAAACTCGAGTGAAGAAGACGGGGACTTCACAGGAACATTCAGTCTGCATCTGTTAAAGTACTGTTAACCTAGTAAACTCGACCGAGGACCCCCACCTGTGTACCTTTGAAGGATCCAGTCTAACGAAGACGATAGGAGAACCATCTCTCACCACTGTGTGACACTTTGATGCATCAATTTTTAAACGAACACATCCAGAACGAGGAGCCGTCCTAACAGACGCTCCACAGACTGATTGGGCGTTAACAGAACGAGACGACAGGACATAAGCGTCAATATGTGTTGCATTTCTAAATCCGAATGAGCAGTTGTTAGAGTGCTAGATATCCATATTTACAATGAGCGTATTATTCAACTGTATGTACGAGCTGAATTCCTTTGTCTCTCCTCCTCCCGCTCTTTCTTTCCCCACCCCCTTCCTTTGTGTAACCAGTCGTCATATCGGGTTAGTCCACTACGGACTTTTCATGGCATGATTAGTAATCAATGTGTAATCTATCCTGTTGTGTGTATGTTTTTCTGTGTGATTACTTAGTTAGTAAATAAATAATTAAGCCAATTTGTGTATCACTGATTCATCATGGAGACTAGGGTTCGTGCAGATAGACAAGTATTTTACGACATTCAAATGAGACTGATAGAAGGTAACAATTAATTAAATGACAGATTGATGACTGAAATGTAAGAGACCTTTATTATCTCTAAGAGTTCATTCGGAACTCTAAACTCATTAAATAAACTTTTCCTAGGTGCCACAGGTTACAATTTAGTTAATTGTTGCATGATTTAATTCAATAACGTAATAATTAAATGTTACGTAATCGATTTGATAAAAATAGCATGTCATCACATTAATGATAGTCAAAGACATGACACTGGAGAATGTGTGTCATCACTAGAGGGCAGCCAACAATAAATAACAGACAGATACAATGGAGTTTTTACTTAGTCATCATCAAGTCACCTTAGTCATCATCAAACTCATACAATATGATTTGTGCTTACTTATACTCTTGTCATAGTAATTACTAATAGTACTATGACAACATCCTATAACATGAGTCCAGTTTCAACGGAGCATGAATGGACCATGCTTTTCAGTCCATGAGTAAGCTTAACTTGTGCCCAGGAACCGGTTAGTTTTATGCAACCCAACCATGGTCTCGTTGATACGGTATACAATACACACCTGTCAGAGCAGAATGTGAGGTGCAGTAGTCATGTGCTGTACGTACCTGCGGATGGCCTGGCAGGGGGACCTCTGTTTGCTGCTGGAGCTGCCAGAGTGACTGAGGAACCTGGACAGGAAGACAGAAGAAGGAAGCATTATTAACCATTAAGGCCAGAGGAGGTGTGGTATGGCCAATATATATATATATATATATATATATATATATATATATATATATATATATATATATATATATATATATATAATATATAATATATATATATATATATATATCTATCTATCTATCGCTCTCTCTCGCTCTCTACCTGTGTGCTCGGCCGGCAACCCTCCTTCGATGGATTAGACTCTCTGCTCTACAAATTAAGGACCGTCGTCTAGTAGCCACACATGTGTGCACCAATCAGGTCCAAGGAAGAGGGGAGGTTGGGGAGCAGGAGATAGATGAAGCAGGGAGGGAAGAAGAGGAGAGAAGAGGGGAACCAATGGCGGGGAGGGTTGTTAGATGCAGAGCGAGAAGAGACAGTTAGAACATGGTGATGTAGTAGCTTCAGGAGAAAGAGGAGCAGTAACATGTCTGGAAAGGACCTAAGGTCTGCCTATACGATGGATAAAATGCAGAGGATATAGAAGAACCCAATACAAAATAAATGATAACATGTACTCGTCACATATATCAGCTGCTGTCTGTAACAGCTATGGCTGGCTCTTGCTGACTATTGATCGTAAGTAAGCTACACTGAACAAAAATAAAACGCAACATTTGTTGGGTTACAATTCAGGAAATCAGCCAATTTAAATAAATTCATTAGGCACTAATCTATGGACTTCACATGACTGGGAATACAGATATGCATTTGTTGGTTACAGATACCTTAAAAAAAATTAAAATAAAAAAAAAGCAGAAAAAACAGTAAATATCTGGTGTGACCACCATTTGCCTCAAGCAGCACAACACATCTCTTTCGCAGTGGAGAGCTCAGCAGTGGTGTGGAGGACAGAGAGATATGGGTCTAGGGGCAGTAAAGAGCTCAGCAGTGGTGTGGAGGACAGAGAGATATGGGGATAGGGGGCAGTGGAGAGCTCAGCAGTGGTGTGGAGGACAGAAAGATGAGAGATATGGGGCTAGGGGGCAGGGGAGAGCTCAGCAGTGGTGTGGAGGACAGAGAGATATGGGGCTGGGGGCAGGGGAGAGCTCAGCAGTGGTGTGGAGAACAGAGAGATATGGGGATAGGGGGCAGTGGAGAGCTCAGCAGTGGTGTGGAGGACAGAGAGATATGGGGCTGGGGGCAGGGGAGAGCTCAGCAGTGGTGTGGAGGACAGAGAGATATGGGGCTGGGGGCAGGGGAGAGCTCAGCAGTGGTGTGGAGGACAGAGAGATAATGGGCTAGGGGCAGGGCCAAGGTTGTGTCTACACTTGACACTTACACGCGACTTGCATAGAAAATGTCTACATTTGACACTTACAATACAAAGCTTGCATTGAAAACACGGGTCTAGACGCACAAAAGTCCCTTCGTGGTCTGATTGTGTTCAGTTCTGTCTGACCACTTCAGGAGTTGGTCAGGGATGCATTGTGTGCAGATTTCTCCTCAGTCTGGATGCAAGAGAGATACAGTATGGGGCTAGGGGCGGGGCAGAGCTCAGGGTGAGGTGAGGTCAGAGAGGAGTGGCCATGGCAGGGGTCAGAGGTCAGCCTCTTACCTGTTCTGTTGCTCCTGCTGCAGGAGCTGGACAGCGATCTTCCTCAGGTCCAGCACCTCCTTCAGCTCATCCTCATCCTCCTCAACTAGCTGATCTTTATCAGAGCTGCAGGAAACACGGACATGACAGTTCAGTTAGAAGCCAAAACCTATGCAAACTACTTCACACTCACTGTAATAGCATTTACTCACTATGTGGCCACACTATAGTGGCAGCTATCCAACATAGCCATCTCAGCATGTCTACTGTCTGGGCCTGTTACTACTGCTATCATCTACAGCTGCTAGTTATCAACTTACCTACAGTACATTAACTAGTGTTGTAAATTCATTATTTAAGGTTTTCAGTTCAAGCTTAAAGCATTTTCTTCCCCTCCTCCTTTCTTCTGTCTATCCAAGTGTAGTGAGGACTTACCCAGACTCCTCTTTCCAGTTCTCCTTATCTTTGCTTTGGTGTGACTTGTTTAGAACCTTCTCCAATTCCTGACACACAGAACAAAAAGTAAGTTGTATAAACTCAATAAAATCATGTTATAACAGATACAGTGGGGAGAACAAGTATTTGATACACTGCCGATTTTGCAGGTTTTCCCACTTACAAAGCATGTAGAAGTCTGTAATTTTTATCATAGGTACTCTTCAACTGTGAGTGACGGAATCTAAAACAAAAATCCAGAAAATCACATTGTATGATTTTTAAGTAATTCATTTGCATTTTATTGCATGACATAAGTATTTGATACATCAGAAAAGCAGAATTTAATATTTGTTACAGAAACCTTTGTTTGCAATTACAGAGATCATACGTTTCATGTAGTTCTTGACCAGGTTTGCACACACTGCAGCAGGGATTTTGGCCCACTCCTCCATCCAGATCCTTCAGGTTTCGGGGCTGTCGCTGGGCAATACGGACTTTAAGCTCCCTCCAAAGATTTTCTATTGGGTTCAGGTCTGGAGACTGGCTAGGCCACTCCAGGACCTTGAGATGCTTCTTACGGAGCCACTCCTTAGTTGCCTTGGCTGTGTGTTTCGGGTCGTTGTCATGCTGGAAGGCCCAGCCACGACCCATCTTCAGTGCTCTTACTGAGGGAAGGAGGTTGTTGGCCAAGATCTCGCGATACATGGCCCCATCCATCCTCCCCTCAATACGGTGCAGTCGTCCTGTCCCCTTTACAGAAAAGCATCCCCAAAGAATGATGTTTCCACCTCCATGCTTCACGGTTGGGATGGTGTTCTTGGGGTTGTACTCATCCTTCTTCTTCCTCCAAACACGGCGAGTGGAGTTTAGACCAAAAAGCTCTATTTTTGTCTCATCAGACCACATGACCTTCTCCCATTCCTCCTCTAGATCATCCAGATGGTCATTGGCAAACTTCAGACGGGCCTGGACATGCGCTGGCTTGGGCAGGGGGACCTTGCGTGCGCTGCAGGATTTTAATCCATGACGGCGTAGTGTGTTACTAATGGTTTTCTTTGAGACTGTGGTCCCAGCTCTCTTCAGGTCATTTACCAGGTCCTGCCGTGTAGTTCTGGGCTGATCCCCCACCTTCCTCATGATCATTGATGCCCCACGAGGTGAGATCTTGCATGGTGCCCCAGACCGAGGGAGATTGACCGTCATCTTGAACTTCTTCCATTTTCTAATAATTGCGCCAACAGTTGTTGCCTTCTCACCAAGCTGCTTGCCTATTGTCCTGTAGCCCATCCCAGCCTTGTGCAGGTCTACAATTTTATCCCTGATGTCCTTACACAGCTCTCTGGTCTTGGCCATTGTGGAGAGGTTGGAGTCTGTTTGATTGAGTGTGTGGACAGGGGTCTTTTATACAGGTAACGAGTTCAAACAGGTGCAGTTAATACAGGTAATGAGTGGAGAACAGGAGGGCTTCTTAAAGAAAAACTAACAGGTCTGTGAGAGCCGGAATTCTTACTGGTTGGTAGGTGATCAAATACTTATGTCATGCAATAAAATGCAAATTAATTATTTAAAAATCATACAATGTGATTTTCTGTATTATTGTTTTAGATTCCGTCTCTCACAGTTGAAGTGTACCTATGATAAAAATTACAGACCTCTACATGCTTTGTAAGTAGTAAAACCTGCAAAATCGGCAGTGTATCAAATACTTGTTCTCCCCACTGTATATGTAAAAGTAAAACCCCAACGTTATTATCCATGTTCAATCACAACACATTTCATTTGACGTTCAAGCTGTGTGCTTTGGCATATTCCACAGGTTTCCACAAAAAATAAAAATAACGAGATGATCCGTTGGCTTTTTCCAACCAAATGTATGGCATTTGAAATTCCACACCGGATACCTTTCAAGCTTTCGACTCAATTAAATATAAGATTAGTTTAAAGCCCTGATCAAGCTTGTACCAAAACCTTGTATACTTTGGAGCGAACAGTGGAAAAGAACAGGCACCAGTTGCAACACACTAGCTCACCCAGGTATAGCTAGACAGTGGAAGACTAGTGTAGTTAATTATATACATGTAGTTGCCATACATATCTCTATGGATCCCTGGTGATGTACCTTTATACATGAGATGTAGGGTCCACTCTGCTGCCCGTCCCCTTCTGACAGGGCGGCATCTTCCTCTGGGTTGTGCTCGATGAAGTCATAGAGGACCTGATCTACGGGAACAACACACCAGGTTGAACCTCAGACTAAATGTGCTTGTTGCCAGTTGAAAACATTATTGTGCAAACACCGTTTTTTTTTTCAAACAGTCAAATCCACTGCGTCTAAACAGGTCTTACCTTTGCCTGAGTCCATCTTGGAGAGGAGAGAGAGGGCATCGGCGCGGGCCGTCTCTGAGACCTGAGAGTGCAGGCTGATAGTATCGTCGTCAGAAGGCTAGAGGAAGATAGGGAGGAGGAGGAGGAGGAGGAGGAGGAGGAGGATGAGGCGGGGGGAGCTCAGGGTTAAAGTAAGCATAGAGTTCATGCTGCAGAATAACTGCAACGAGCCATGGTTGAACGCACAACAACAGTCCTCAGTACAGTCTAGGCCTCAGTACAGCTGGACTACAGAGGGTGAATTCTGACCTCTGTTGCAGACAGTCTTTTATCCCCGTTGTCACTGCCGATACCAGAGTCAGGCCCGTGATTCTTACTGGGGTAAAAATCCTCCATGCTGCAGAGACATATAAAGGGATAGTCAGTAAAAATAACAGTCAGACAGTTTGGATTAAGACACATTCATGACAATGTTGTAAGCACTTCCCAATATGTCGAGACCTGTGTCATTAATCTTCAAATATGTCATACCAGTTGTCAGTTTAATGGCACATACTGTATATTGACGCCATTCATGATGCATATGGTCAATGGTCTTGTCTGTAGTATACATAGAATTATGATATGATATAACAGTGTGTACCTGTCTGTAAGAGGCTGGGGAAGGCAGCGTTTGCCCAGGGAGGGGAGGTCCAGAGAGTCAGGCTTCTTATCCATCCTACACGCCTGGATGTTCAGGTACTTAAAGATGTGCACCTTGCCCTTCAGGCAGATCTGAAACACACAAATACAAAGTGCATGAAGTATACTGTATATCCAAGTGTTGAACTGAAGTGCCTAAGTGTTCATTCAAGCAGAAATAAAATCATAAGCGGACAGCTGCCCACTAGATGGTGCAACAGTTCCTCAGACTGATAAGGGTATGTCCTGGTATACCATGAAAACTGTCACAGCTAGGGAGAGCTGTTTCTAGGCATGATGCCGAGCTAAGGTTAACCTCTTAACTTGTTGGTACCCCATACCTGATACACATCGTGATAGCTGTGGATAATCCCACGCAGTGCCAAATGTCATTTACAGCATAAACTACCACAGATGAACACACACACACACACACACTTTCTCACACACACACACCTGTGCAGGTGGGGACTGCATAGGGTTGTTGTCGAGTATGATGTGCTGCAGTTGCCTGAGTCTCCTGTAGATAGGAGGGATCTCTGTGATCTTATTGCAGGAGAAGTCCAGTCTGATGAGTGGCAGGTCAGCCAGCTCTGGGGAGAGAACAAGAAAGCACAAGAGGCATGGGTTTGGATATCTGTCACTGCTCTAGGGTTCAGAGAGGAGGGGTTGGTGAGGGAGAGAGAAAGGAGAGGACAGACTGCTACCTACCCTCAGACCAGGGGAGAGGACAGACTGCTACCTACCCTCAGACCAGGGGAGAGGACAGACTGCTACCTACCCTCAGACCAGGGGAGAGGACAGACTGCTACCTACCCTCAGACCAGGGGAGAGGACAGACTGCTACCTACCCTCAGACCAGGGGAGGGACAGACTGCTACCTACCCTCAGACCAGGGGAGAGGACAGACTGCTACCTACCCTCAGACCAGGGGAGGGACAGACTGCTACCTACCCTCAGACCAGGGGAGAGGACAGACTGCTACCTACCCTCAGACCAGGGGAGGGACAGACTGCTACCTACCCTCAGACCAGGGGAGGGACAGACTGCTACCTACCCTCAGACCAGGGTAGAGGACAGACTGCTACCTACCCTCAGGCAGCGTGTGAAGACAGTTCCTCCTGATGTTGAGTTCCCGTAATGCCTGGAGTCTCCCCACTTGAGGGGGCAGCACTTGGATCTCATTACAGCTGATGTCCTACAGGGGGAGACAGGAACCACACTGTCATACACACACACGTAACAATATAGCTGCAGAGGTTTTTTTATGAGCTCTTGGTCAGTGCTCACCAGTTCCATCAGTTCTTTGGCCTTCCCAATCTCCTCTGGGACAGACACTAGCTTGTTGTTGCTCACCACCAGCACTTTGAGGGGGAGGTTGAACAGGTATTTTGGCAATGTTGAGAGAAGGTTCCGGCTACAGAAACACAAAATACACATGTACAATATAGGGAGTACTCAAGTTGTATCCTGTGTGCAAGGATAACATTGGAGACATCAGGAAAATTTCAAGCAATTAATGTCTCCTCATTGGGTTAACCAATGTTTTTTATTTTTTATTTAACCTTTATTTAACTAGGCAAGTCAGTTAAGAACAAATTCTTATTTTCAATGATGGCCTACACCGGCCAAACTCTGACAACGCTGGGCCAATTGTGTGCCGCCCTATGGGACTCCCAATCATGGCCGGTTGTGATAGAGTCTGTATACGAACCAGGTTGTCTGTAGTGACGCCTCTAGCACTGAGATGCAGCGTCTTAAACCACTGCGCCACTTGGGAGTGAAACAGAGGACCAGAGCAGACTGATATCCATGGCTGTGTTTACATAGGCAGTCTAATTCTGATCATTTTTACTTTTGACCAATCAGATCAACTCTTTTGCCAATAATTGGGAAAAAAGCTCAGAATTAGGGTTGCCTGTGTAAACGCAGCCTAACTGCGTCTAGGAAATGAACAGTTCTGACTTAGACATATCACCTTCAAAACAACATCACATAGTGTAGGCCTATTTCTCCCACTGTGAAAGAGGAAATGCTCTTGCTACTTGATCCTGTGAATCCCCTGAAAGTATAACTACATACTGAGATACAGCAGAATAACACTGAACATGGGCCCTTGTATTTCCTCTAGCCGGGTGATATCATGGTTGTAGTATCTTAGGATGCTTCTTAGATCGAGGACTCCAGACGCATAAGTACGTTTTAGTATTTAATAGTAGTTTAGAATAACCTTACAGGAATGTACCTGGCGTGAGCTACCTGAGGCTTTTTTGAGAATGGTTATATCGCAGACATTCAAAGGGCTACGTATAGTGGGAAGAAAATACTGTATATCTATTGGTAAACCTAATACTTAACATACTGTATATATACCAGGTTACTACAACGGTGATATAATGTTACAGTATGAGGCCATTGGGTCAACAGATCACGCCACAGTGTTCCATGAGTAATCACTGACCTGATGTTTAGATAGGTCAGCATCTGCAGGTTGATGATGGCTTCTGGGATACATTTGATGCAGTTGTGGTAGAGGTTGAGGGACTCGAGGGGGGCGAACAGACACACGTCTGGAGGGATCTCTGTGAGCCTGTTCTTTGACAGATCTGGGGGGAGGGACAGACAAAAGACAGACGGCAGGTGAAGGTCATGGGTACACGGGGACTACATCCATGTATGGTCAAATTCTTCATCAAGTAGCACAGATCTGGTGTTAGCTACTTAATGTATCAGGAAGTCGTGTAAGAAAGGATCCAAACAGTCTCTCCAGAAGCTGCTACACACTCTTAGAAAAAAGGGTTATTCGGCTGACCCCATAGAATAAACCTTTTTGGTTCCAGGTATAACTATTTTTGGTTCAAGGTAGAACCCTCTGTGGAAAGGGTTTTAAAATGGAACCCAAAAGGGTTCTACCTTGAACCAAAAAGGGTTATTCAAGGGTTCTCTCCTACGGGGACAGCCGAAGAACCCTGATGGCACCTTTTTAGGTTGCGTCGGATGAAATCCTCTGGGAGAGTAGACCGATTCCAAGCAGTCTTGACTGATCAATATGTCTGAATGAGTAATCGATGGGAACAAGGAATGTTTCTCAAAGGCAGCTGAAATTACACTAGGCCGTAGCACAGTTCTATTTCACACAGACTATAGCACACAGTCATGTCCATTTCCAGATCCAGTTACAGTCTTTCCTATATCGATTCAATGAGAGTAGTCTGGCCTATTCCGCTGCTTGTGTCTGTGTAATAGCTTTGTAGTTGACACATACTCTTTCAAATTCTGCATAAAACCAAAACTAACCTAGTTCCTTTGGTGTTTCGTGGCCATTGTAACACTGTTGCAGCGGAAACAATGTTTAAAAATTGTATCATATTTACTAATGATATTATGAATAGAAACGGAGGCACTATGTCACATATGCAGTACCGGGAAGGCTTCACTTGGCTCATCGCGCTCTAGTGACTCCTTGTGGCGGGCCGGGCACCTACTTTGGTCGTCAGTTGAGCAGTGTTTCCTTTGACACTTCGATCATCCTTGAGATGTTTCTACAACTTGACTGGAGTCCACATGTGGTAAATTCAATTGATTGGACATAATTTGGAAAGGCACACCTGTCTATATAAGGTCCCACAGTTGACAGTGCATGTCAGAGCAAAAACCAAGCCATGAGGTTGAAGGAATTATCCGAAGAGTTCCAAGACAGGATTGTGTCGAAGGCACAGATCTGGGGAAGTGTACCAAAAATGTCTGCAGCATTGAAGGTCCCCAAGAACACAGTGGCCTCCATCATTCTTAAATGGAAGAAGTTTGGAACCACCAAGACTATTCCTAGAGCTGGCCGCCCGGCCAAACTGAGCAATCGGGGGAGATGGGCCTTGGTCAAGGAGGTGACCAAGAACCCAATGGTCACTCTGACAGAGCTACAGAGTTCCTCTGTGGAGAGAGGAGAACCATCCAGAAGGATAAACATCTTTGCAGCACTCCACCAAATCAGGCCTTCATGGTAGAATGGCCAGACAGAAGCCCCTCCTCAGTAAAACGCACATGAAAACCCACTTGGAGTTTGCCAAAAGGCACCCAAAGGACTCTCAGACTATGAGAAACAAGATTCTCTGGTCTGATGAAACCAAAATTGAACTCTTTGGCCTGAATGCCAAGCGTCACGTCTGGAAGAAACCTGGCACTATCCCTACGTTGAAGCATGGCGGTGGCAGTATCATGCTGTGGGGATGTTTTTCCATCGGCAGGGACTGGGAGACTAGTCAGGCTCGAAGGAAAGATGAACGGCGCAAAGTACAGAGATATCCTTGATGACAACCTGCTCCGGAAGCGCTCAGGACCTCGGACTGGGGCGGAGGTTCAACTTCCAACAGGACAACGACCCTAAGCACACAGCCAAGACAACGCAGAAGTGGCTTCGGAACAAGTCTCTGAATGTCCTTGAGGGGCCCATCCAGAATATCTCTGGAGAGACCTGAAAATAGCTGTGCAGCGACGCTCCCCATCCAACCTAACAGAGCTTGGGAGAAACTCCCCAAATACAGGTCAGCCAAGCTTGTAGCGTCACACCCAAGAACACTTGAGGCTGTAATCACTGCCAAAGGAGGGTCAACAAAGTACTGAGTAAAGGGTCTTAACACTTGTAATGTAATATCAGTTTCTTATTTATACATTTGCAAAAAAATGTGCTTCATCATTATGGGATATTTTGTGTAGATAGATGAGGGAAAAATCTATTTAATCTATTTTAGAATAAGGCTGTAATTTAGCAAAATGTGGAAACAGTCAAGGGGTTTAAATACTTTCTGAATGCACTGTATATATTGGACACACCTACTCATTCAAGGGTTTTTCTTTATTTTTACTATTTCCTACATTGTAGAATAATAGTGAAAATGTCAAAACTATGAAATAATGTAGTAACCAAAAATATATTTTAGATTTGAGATTCTTTGCCTTGATGAAAGCTTTGCACTCGCTTGGCATTCTCTCAACCAGCTTCATGAGGAATGCTTTTCCAACAGTCTTGAAGGAGTTCCCACATATGCTGAGCACTTGTTGGCTGCTTTTCCTTCACTCTGCGGTCCAACTCATCCCAAACCATCTGATGCAGCACTCTATCGCTCTCCTTCTTGGTCAAATAGCCCATACACAGCCTGGAGGTGTGTTGGGTCATTGAACAAATTATAGTCCCATTAAGAGCAAACCAGATGGGATGGCGTATCGCTGCAGAATGCTGTGGTAGCCATGCTGGTTAAGTGTGCCTTGAATTCTAAATAAATCACTGACATTGTCACCAGCAAAGCAACCCACACCATCACACCGCCTTCTCCATGCTTCACAGTGGGAACCACACGTGGAGATCATCCATTCACCTACTATGCGTCTCACAAAGACACGGCTGTTGAAACCAAAAATCTAAACTTTGGACTCATTAGACCAAAAGGACAGATTTCCACCGGTCTAAATGTCCATTGCTCGTGTTTCTTGGCCCAAGCAAGTTTCTTTTTCTTATTGGTGTTCTTTAGTAGTGGTTTTCTTTGCAGTAATTTGACCATGAATTCCTGATTCACGGAGTCTCCTCTGAACAGTTGATGTTGAGATGCGTCTTTTACTTGAACTCTGTGAAGCATTTATTTAGGCTGCAATTTCTAAGTCTGGTAACTCTAATAAACTTATCCTCTGCAGCAGAGGTAACTTTGGGTATTACTTTCCTGTGGCGGTCCTCATGAGAGCAGGTTTAATCATAGCCCTTGATGGTTTTCGTGACTGCACTAGAAGAAACTTTAAAAGTTCTTGAAATATTCCGGATTGACCGACCTTCATGTCTTAAAGTAATGATGGACTTTCATTTCTATTTGCTTATTTGAGCTGTTCATAATATGGACTTGGTATTTTACCAAATACAGCAATCTTCTGTATACCACCCCTACCTTGTCACAACAAAATTGATTGGCTCAAACACATTAAGAAGGAAAGACATTCCTAATTGAAAAGCATTCCAGGTGACTACCTCGAAGCTGGTTGAGAGAATGCCAAGAGTGTGCAAATCTGTCATCAAGGCAAAGGGTGGCTACTTTGAAGAATCTCAAATATAAATATATTTTGGTTTGTGTATGTATGTATGTATGTATGTATGTATGTATGTATGTATGTATGTATGTATGTATGTATATATACAGCGGGTGAAATAAGTATTGAACACGTCACCATTTTTCTCAGTAAATATATTTCCAAAAGGTGCTATTTACATGAAAGTTTCACCATATGTTGGTAACAACCCAAGTAATCCATACATACAAAGACACCAAAACAAATAAGTTCAGAAATTAAGTTATGTGTAATAATGTGAAATGACACAGGGAAAAAGTATTGAACACATGAAGGGAGGTTCAAAAAGGCATGGAAAGCCAAGACAACAGCTGAAAACTATCAGTAATTAAAAAGCAATCCAGCCCCCTGTCAGTGCAAATTAATATCAGCTGGTTCAGTCCCAACTGATGGCCTACAAAAAGGTCTCATTGCCAAGGTGTCACACAAGACACATCTCATGATGGGTAAAAGCAAAGAGCTGTCTCAAGACATTCGCAAACTAATTGTTGCAAAACATAATGATGGCATTGGTTATAGGCGCATTTCTAAGCTTCTGAATGTTCCAGTGAGCACTGTTGGGGCCATAATACGGAAGTGGAAAGACAATAATTTCAACATAAATTTGCCTCGACCAGGTGCTCCTCGCAAGATTTATGACAGAGGAGTGAAAAGAATAATCAGAAGAGTTGTCCAAGAGCCAAGGACCACTTGTGGAGAGCTTCAAAAAGACCTGCAATTAGCAGGTACTGTTGTCTCAAAGAAAACAGTAAGTAATGCACTCCACCGCCATGGCCTGTATGCACGCTCACCACGCAAGACTCCATTGCTGAAAGAAAAGCATGTTGAAGCTCGTTTAAAATTTGCTGTACAACATTTGGAAAAGCCAGTGAAATACTGGGAGAATATAGTGTGGTCAGATGAGAGCAAAATTGAACTGTTTGGATGTCATAATACACACCATGTTTGGAGGAGAAATGGCACTGCACATCACCCTAAAAACACCATACCAACAGTGAAGTTTGGAGGTGGGAACATCATGGTGTGGGGCTGCCCCAACAGTGCTCACTGGAACATTTTGAAGCTTAGAAATGTGCCTATAACCAATGCCATCATTATGTTTTGCAACAATTAGGTTGCGAAGGTCTTGAGACAGCTCTTTGCTTTTACCCATCATGAGATGTGTCTTGTGTGACACCTTGGCAATGAGACCTTTTTGTAGGCCATCAGTTGGGACTGAACCAGCTGTACTGACAGGGGGCTGGATTGCTTTTTAATTACTGATAGTTTTCAGCTGTTGTCTTGGCTTTCCATGCCTTTTTGCACCTCCCTTTCTTAATGTGTTCAATACTTTTTCCCTGTGTCATTTCACATTATTACACATAACTAAATTTCTGAACTTATTTGTTTTGGTGTCTTTGTACGTATGGATTACTTGGGTTGTTACCAACATCTGGTGAAAATGTCATGTCAATAGCACCTTTGGAAATATATTTACTGAGAAACATGGTGACGTGTTCAATACTTATTTCACCCGCTGTATATATACACACACACACACATACATACATACATACATATAAATATATATACACACAAACAAGTAATTCTTTTCATTTCACTTCACCAATTTGGACTATTTTGTGTATGTATGTCCATTAAATAAATGAAATCCAAATAAAAATCTATTTAAATTACAGGTTGTAATGCAACAAAATAGGAAAAATCCCAAGGGGGTTGAATACTTTTGCATGGCACTGTGTGTGCATATATATATATATATATATATATATATATATATATATATATATATATATATATATATATATATATATATATATATATATATATATATATATATATACACACATACACACACCCAGTGGGGAGAACAAGTATTTGATACACTGCCGATTTTGCAGGTTTTCCAACTTACAAAGCATGTAGAGGTCTGTAATTTTTATCATAGGTACACTTCAACTGTGAGAGACAGAATCTAAAACAAAAATCCAGAAAATCACATTGTATGATTTTTAAATAATTAATTTGCATTTTGTTGCATGACATAAGTATTTGATCACCTACCAACCAGTAAGAATTCCGGCTCTCACAGACCTGTTTTCTTTAAGAAGCCCTCCTGTTCTCCACTCATTACCTGTATTAACTGCACCTGTTTGAACTCGTTACCTGTATAAAAGACACATGTCCACACACTCAAACAGACTCCAACCTCTCCACAATGGCCAAGACCAGAGAGCTGTGTAAGGACATCAGGGATAAAATTGTAGACCTGCACAAGGCTGGGATGGGCTACAGGACAATAGGCAAGCAGCTTGGTGAGAAGGCAATAACTGTTGGCACAATTATTAGAAAATGGAAGAAGTTCAAGGTGACGGTCAATCTCCCTCGGTCTGGGGCACCATGCAAGATCTCACCTCGTGGGGCATCAATGATCATGAGGAAGGTGAGGGATCAGCCCAGAACTACACGGCAGGACCTGGTCAATGACCTGAAGAGAGCTGGGACCACAGTCTCAAAGAAAACCATTAGTAACACACTACGCCGTCATGGATTAAAATCCTGCAGCGCACGCAAGGTCCCCCTGCTCAAGCCAGCGCATGTCCAGGCCTGTCTGAAGTTTGCCAATGACCATCTGGATGATCCAGAGGAGGAATGGGAGAAGGTCATGTGGTCTGATGAGACAAAAATAGAGCTTTTTGGTCTAAACTCCATGGAGGTGTGTGCAAACCTGGTCAAGAACTACAGGAAACGTATGATCTCTGTAATTGCAAACAAAGGTTTCTGTACCAAATATTAAGTTCTGCTTTTCTGATGTATCAAATACTTATGTCATGCAATAAAATGCAAATGAATTACTTAAAAATCATACAATGTGATTTTCTGGATTTATGTTTTAGATTCCGTCACTCACAGTTGAAGAGTACCTATGATAAAAATTACAGACTTCTACATGCTTTGTAAGTGGGAAAACCTGCAAAATCAGCAGTGTATCAAATACTTGTTCTCCCCACTGTGTGTGTATATATATATATATATATATAGTCCAAATTGGTGAAGTGAAATTAAAGAAATTACTTGTTTCAAAACATTCAAAAAATAAATAAAGGGAAAAGTGGTGTGTGCATACAGTATGTATTCACCCTCTTTGCTATGAAGCCCCTAAATAAGATCTGGTGCAGCCAATTACCTTCAGAAGTCACATAATTAGTTAAATAAAGTCCACCTGTGTGCAATCTAAGTGTCACATGATCTGTCACATGATCTCAGTATATATACACACACCTGTTGTGAAAGGCCCCAGAGTCTGCAACACCACTAAGCAAGGGGCACCACCAAGCAAGTGGCACCATGAAGACCAAGGAGCTCGCCAAACAGGTCAGGGACAAAGTTGTGGAGAAGTACAGATCAGGGTTGGGTTATAAAAAAATATCTGAAACTTTGAACATCCCACGGAGAACCATTAAATCCATTATTAAAAAATTTAAAGAATATGGCACCACAACAAACCTGCCAAGAGAGGGCCACAGACCAGGCAAGGAGGGCATTAATCAGAGGCAACAAAGAGACCAAAGATAGAGATTGGAGTATCTGTCCACAGAGCTGGGCTTTACGGAAGAGTGGCCAGAAAAAAGCCATTGCTTAAAAAAATTAATAAGTAAACACGTTTGGTGTTCGCCAATGACCCTAAGCATACTGCTAAAGCAACACTCGAGTGGTTTAAGGGGAAACATATAAATGTCTTGGAATGGCCTAGTCAAAGCCCAGACCTCAATCCAATTGAAAATCTGTGGTATGACTTAAAGATTGCTGTACACCAGCAGAACCCATCCAACTTGAAGGAGCTGGAGCAGTTTTGCCTTGTAGAATGGGCAAGAATCCCAGTGACTAGATGTGCCAAGCTTATAGAGACATACACCAAGAGACTTGCAGCTGTAATTGCTGCAAAAGGTGGCTTTACAAAGTATTGACTTTAGGGGGTGAATAGTTATGCATGCTCAAGTTCTGTCTTTTTGTCTTATTTCTTGTTTGTTTCACAATAAAAAATATTTAGCATGTTGTGTAAATCAAATGATACAAACCCCCCAAAAAATCCATTTTAATTCCAGGTTGTAAGGCAACAAAATGGGACACAAAGGAGGGTGAGTGCCAACGCAAGCCACTGTACATATTATTATTTATAAATATGGCCGCGGACCCCCTGCAGTACCACTGACCCCACTTTGAGAACCCCTGGTGTAAGGAGAGTATAATTATGCTGCCTTCATTGACAGTAATATTTCGCTGAATTAACTTGACTCACAGAGCTTACTCATTTTCATGGGTCATGGAATGGTGCGTAATGAGAAGAATGATTGCTAGAGAGAGGAGAGAAGAGAATCGAGAGAGACAGCCATGAAGAACACGTCACTGCCCCTTTCAGATAAGATTGAATGGTTGGGATGCAGTAGGCCCATCCCTCTGTCCAATAATTGATGTGATGGCACATGGTACTGTACCCTTCCTCAGCCCCAGCCCCAGCACCAGCCATGCCATTTGGCAGCCACCACCGCCTCTTGGAAAACCAATGAATAAAATGATGTCTGGAGGAGGAGTCTCCTCCTCCACCCCCTGGAACAGACTCACTGCAGCTCCTCTATTCACAAATAACATGGCCTGCAATACAGCTACTGTAGCTACCTACTGCACCACTCTGTTCACTGTGTATTCTAACAACGTCTATATACAGTCTCTTTCAGTGAATGTAAGGTAAGCGGCCTATCAGTGTCTGATCCCATACATCAGTGGTCTAGTCTCTGCCTTTGTGTCCCAGAGGCCGGGGCTCTGCTGTAGAGCACAGGCCACGCTGTGAAGGAGAGCTCTGCAGTGCTCCGTGAAGGATTCTGTGAAGGCCCTGGCTACCGATACCATAGCAACCACACGCAGAGCGGAGGGGAGCGACAAGCAACTGCATCTGCAAGACTCTCACATGTGAGGGGACGTGTGTGTGTGTGTGTGTGTGTGTGCGCATATATATGCATGTCTGTGTTTGCTTCAGTAGCGCATGCTTGCATGCAAAGGAGGGAAGGAGGTTGTGCTTATACAACGGATTTCTAAACGAAACTTTAACAAAGCTCGAGCTCCCCAAACACAGAGGGAGTTGATTCCTGAGCAGTCTAATAAACTGGCCTCAGGCCTGTGTCTGTACGTAGGGGTGAGTGTTTAGCATGGTGAGTAGGAGGGTGTTGTCTGCCAAAACAATGCTGGCTATTTAATTAGAGAGGGCAGAGACGGCAGGTCTAAAGTTTATCTCTAGGCCACTGGCAGGCCTTGGCAGACTACTTTATATAATGGCCTTGTTTTTCTCTCATCGCTAATCTCAAAGCCAAGATTGCATAAAGATGACCAACGGATCTTGCATTTAAACAAGCTCAAATCCAGATATTTGACCGTGTCTTTAACCTGCAAAAGCCCAACGAGGATGAATTCCAATTGCATCTCCTCCACTTATGAGAGACGTATTCCTTTCTTTCAGAGAGAAAGAGAGATGACAAGGTGTTTTGGCCGAACATAAGGGCTGTGGGAGACACTTCCATAAGGACGTGTTTGTGTTTAACTCCTGAGGCAGTGGGATGGGAGAGTTCTAAGGGGGGACGATAGATATATCACTGTTCCATCACAAAACTTCAATAACCTCCTCAGAGTCAGGGCTAGCACAGTTACAGTATAACCGATGGTACAGTTACAAGTATTTGATACACTCCTCGATTTTGCAGGTTTTCCTACTTACAAAGCATGTAGAAGTCTGTAATTTTTATCATAGGTACTCAACTGTGAGTGACGGAATCTAAAACAAAAATCCAGAAAATCACATTGTATGATTTTTAAGTAATTAATTTGCATTTTATTGCATGACATAAGTATTTGATACATCAGAAAAGCAGAACTTAATATTTGGTACAGAAACCTTTGTTTGCAATGACAGAGATCATATGTTTCCTGTAGTTCTTGACCAGGTTTGCACACACTGCAGCAGGGATTTTGGCCCACTCCTCCATACAGACCTTCTCCAGATCCTTCAGGTTTCGGGGCTGTCGCTGGGCAATACAGACTTTCAGCTCCCTCCAAAGATTTTCTATTGGGTTCAGGTCTGGAGACTGGCTAGGCCACTCCAGGACCTTGAGATGCTTCTTATGGAGCCACTCCTTAGTTGCCCTGGCTGTGTGTTTCGGGTCGTTGTCATGCTGGAAGACCCAGCCACGACCCATCTTCAATGCTCTTACTGAGGGAAAGAGGTTGTTGGCCAAGATCTCGCGATACATGGCCCCATCCATCCTCCCCTCAATACGGTGCAGTCGTCCTGTCCCCTTTGCAGAAAAGCATCCCCAAAGAATGATGTTTCCACCTCCATGCTTCACGGTTGGGATGGTGTTCTTGGGGTTGTACTCATCCTTCTTCTTCCTCTAAACACGGCGAGTGGAGTTTAGACCAAAAATCTCTATTTTTGTCTCAGACCACATGACCTTCTCCCATTCCTCCTCTGGATCATCCAGATGGTCATTGGCAAACTTTAGACGGGCCTGGACATGCGCTGGCTTGAGCAGGGTGACCTTGCATGCGCTGCAGGATTTTAATCCATGATGGCGTAGTGTGTTACTAATGGTTTTCTTTGAGACTGTGGTCCCAGCTCTCTTCAGGTCATTGACCAGGTCCTGCCGTGTAGTTCTGGCCTGATCCCTCACCTTCCTCATGATCATTGATGCCCCACGAGGTGAGATCTTGCATGGTGCCCCAGACCAAGGGAGATTGACCGTCATCTTGAACTTCTTCCATTTTCTAATAATTGCGCCAACAGCTGTTGCCTTCTCACCAAGCAGCTTGCCTATTGTCCTGTAGCCCATCCCAGCCTTGTGCAGGTCTACATTTTTATCCCTGATGTCCTTACACAGCTCTCTGGTCTTGGCCATTGTGGAGAGGTTGGAGTCTGTTTGATTGAGTGTGTGGACAGGTGTCTTTTATACAGGTAACGAGTTCAAACAGGTGCAGTTAATACAGGTAATGAGTGGAGAACAGGAGGGCTTCTTAAAGAAAAACTAACAGGTCTGTGAGAGCCGGAATTCTTACTGGTTGGTAGGTGATCAAATACTTATGTCATGCAATTTAATTATTTAAAAATCATACAATGTGATTTTCTGGATTTTTGTTTTAGATTCTGTCTCTCACAGTTGAAGTGTACCTATGATAAAAATTACAGACCTCTACATGCTTTGTAAGTTGGAAAACCTGCAAAATCGGCAGTGTATCAAATACTTGTTCTCCCCACTGTATACAGTTTATGCGGTAACATGGACTCTTAACATCATGAAGAAACTGTTGCTCCTTGCTGAAACAAGAAACTAGTAGAATGAGTTTTCAATTGCCTCCGTGACCAAGGCCCTTCACCCCTGATTGTTCAGTTTGGCCGGGGGCCAGCTCTAGGAAGAGTCTTGTGTGTTCTTGGGGACATTGTGTTCTTGGGGACACTGTGTTCTTGGGGACATTCAATGCTGCAGAAAAGTTTGGGTACCCTTCCCTAGATCTGTGCCTCAACATAATCCTGTCTCGGAGCTCTATGGACAATTCCTTTGACCTCATGGCTTGGTTTTTATCATGTTCAATCAATTGAATTTATCACAGGTGAACTCCAATCAAGTTGTAGAAACATCAAGGATGATCAATGGAAACAGGATGCACCTGAGCTCAATTTCAAATCTCATAGCAAAGGGTCTGAATACAAAAAATACGAAATTGCTAAACATTCCAAAAACCTGTTTCCGCTTTGTCAATATGGGGTATTGCGTGTAGATTGACGAGGAAAAACTATTATTTAATACATTTTAGAATAAGGCTGTAATGTAACAAAATGTGGGGGTCTGAATACTTTCCAAATGCACTGTAATATCTAAGTCAGTGTCCTCACAAATGGTGTAGAATAATGCTAATTCGTTATCCTTGACAGGTGAACTTGACCCACTTCATCAGTCAGAAGGAATGCCAGTTAATCAGCTAGGGTGTGATTAGTGATTACCATAATAGTGAGGAGTCTCTTCCTGCCTCTCACCAGTCAGCCACCAACCCCAGCAGCAGCACCAGCCCTGTTCCTCTCCTCCCTTTCCAGGAAACCTGGGGGCACCTCATCAAATATTCAGATGGCAGCCCATTCAGTGTGGTCAGAATACGACTGGCATGCATTCGAGAGGAAGAGTGTGAGAGAGAAAGAGAGTGAGAGAGTGAAAGAGACAGAGAGAGCGAGCAGGCCTAGATTCCAGCAAGCCCCTACACGTCATCATGACAGGTGGGAAAGGGGTTGTCCCCAAACCAAACTGTATAACCCACAACTCCTGACAACAGTTCTAATGCTTGTGCACGAGCCCCATTCTTTCCAAGCACTGGAATAAATGATCCAATAATTACATAATGCATGTTTGTTAGTGATAATCATTTTAACAAAGTTCAAAGCAGCAGTGTACTAGACCTGGCGACACAGTCCTCGGGTGTGGCATGTGACGTGACAAAGCAAATTCGACAGACATGTCATAATGTTCCAAAAACAGACAGAGAGCAGAGAGAGGCAGTGATGGGAACCCCAGGTGACAGTGACATCTCTAATACTCAACCTCCTGTCCCATACAGCACAGCAGAGCACAGCACAGCACAGCAGAGCACAGCACAGCACAGCAGAGCACAGCACAGCCAGAGAGAAGGGGCACGTGATGACTTAGAGGACTGCTGTATAACCCTGGTCTGCCTGGCTACATCACAGAGCTAGCCAGGCAAATACAACAATATCTTATACCGAGCCTCATGGTGGTGGGCTAACACACACACACACACACAAACCCCTGATACTGCCAGTAAATTAGCTTGTAGATAAGTCACATTAGTGGCCTATTTCACAGCCTTTCAGGTGGAGGGCTGTGTGGAGGGGCTGATGGAAGGGGGCAGGGGGAGAGGGGGTATAATCCCCCCCACCCCACGTCACCCCTCCAGGGACCTCTCTATCCACAGCAGGGTCACCCTCTCAGTGGAAGATGGAGAGAGGAGGGGGGGGGGGATTTGTGTCACACTATATCACTCCCACTCACAACCTGCCCCCCCCCAAACTGAGGATGTATCATTACACCTCCCCAGAGACCGAGCTGCAAATGGATGCATGCAGGTCTCCTCCCATCAGCCAGAGAGGAGAGAACAGGCCCACTGTATTGTTTTGGGGCAGTAGACCCAAACATAGATACAATCCCCTCCCCTTGTTATTCACCCTAACCTTGGGCTACGTCCTTTATTTTGAGGGGATTTAGTCTGTATGAAAAATACTCCTGACCAAGGTCAGAAAATAACCTTTAAATTATCTCATTGACCTTGATGAATTAGGCCTGGTCACACACAGCAATAGGTTGACATTTTCTAAAGTAAATTGTGTTTATTCACACAAACATTCCCATATACTCATGCATTAAAACACACACATGCACTCCGATTTTCGTGTGTGTGTGTGTGTGTGTTGGGTATGGGTCTCTGCTGATGCAGGTTTAATTGGCCCATTTGAGCCTGTGTGTGATGGAGCCTGAGCTCTGGATAATCACAGGCTGACACAGTAATTAGAGACCTGTGTGAGGAGCTGCACAGCCCCTGGTAAAGACACACACACACTCATTACGGACACACACACAGCCCAGCACAATTATTACATATGATTACAGCAGCTACATCAGCCCCAATTAAACAAGCAATGGCTAAATTGAATACAAGTCGATAGCTATTGGGAAGTACTATATGTAGAGTCACACGGATTCAGGAGACAGGAACATATTGATCTCTGGTCTCTCCCACACCAACACATAGCCTCCTGTCGTTATCTCTTTCTCTCAGACACAAACACAGACACATCTAGACAGACAAAAGCGCTCTCTCTCTCACACACACACACACACACACCTAATGTGAGGCTTAAGGCATCCGGCACAGCTTCAGCAGCCAGTAAAGGCTTTGCTGCCAATTAGTTCCTGATGCTAGTCTTCCAACATGCATCATTCATGTTGTACGGCAGGTGAACCTTGATTTCAAATACATGTGTGTACCCATATTACATGTGTGTATCCCATCCTGGGATGTCAGAGCGTAGGAGCCCTGTAAGGGAGCGGTGAGAGCGCAGCCCTTCATCTGAAAGGCTTTTGTCCTCTCACATGGCCCAGGCACACAGGGCCTAGCTCCCCTAACGCTGACTTTCAGCAGAACAGCAAATCCCAGACAGACGCATGAATCTGAGGCCCCACAGACACAGACCGTAGACTGGGAGACAGACAGAACGTCGAGGTGAGGAGAGAGACAGACTCAAGCATCTCTCTTCTGATGGTATGCATAGGAAGACAACCTAAAGGCTCAGGGATCTCTCCCATTAAATCAATCCAACTGACACACATTTCAAAGTCAAAACATTGTCAGCCCTTCTCATATGTTGCCTGAAGCAGTAGTTGACTATTCCCCTTTCCCCCCCCAGGCCCACTTCTAGACTTAGACGTGGAGGTTGTGAAGGAGGCCCCCTGCTGGGCTCAGCCAAGGTCTGGCCACTCGTGTTTGGGGAACGTTTGAAGCACACGGGTTGATGGGGAAGGGGGTGGGGAGAAGAGTGCCCATTTCTCTGTCTCCATCCTTGCCTCGGACCAAACGCCATCTGTGGCATGAGCAGGCAGCCAGGCAGACAGACAGGCAGGCATACAGCCATCTGTTAGTGCCCAAAGAGCTCAAGCAGAACAGGGCCGGGCCGGCGAGGCTGACTACCCCGCAGCCAAACCACCAGGCTGACTACCCCGCAGCCAAACCACCAGGCTGACTACCCCGCAGCCAAACCACCAGGCTGACTACCCCGCAGCCAAACCACCAGGCTGACTACCCCGCAGCCAAACCACCAGGCTGACTACCCCGCAGCCAAACCACCAGGCTGACTACCCCGCAGCCAAACCACCAGGCTGGTAGTAAAAAACACAATGACATTAAATATAGACAAAGACAGTATATATGCAGCAATACGCACACAGCACACAATACCACGACAGCTGGTTGAGGAAGCTGATCATAGGTGGAATGAAGGTGAGAGTAGACCAGTTCGTTTTAGTCCGTATCTGTGCTCTGAGGAAAGCATCGTAAATTCATCAAATAAGGAATGCTCTAAGGAGAATCCCTCAGAATGGATGCCTATAGGCAAGGCTTGATATTAGTGTAGGTATGAGCTAGACTTAGCCAAACCATGACATTTAGTGTGTACTATCTGGTTGTACCATCAGATAATTACCTCTGAGGTAGAGTGGTGGAATAAATCCTCACTTAGCCAAAGGCATTGACGCACTAGGCTGCAAAATGGCTGCCATTTATCACAAAGGTTAGCGTAGCATATTGTTGGTGGATGAAGAAAAGACCGGCACAAAATGTCAGTTTTTACTAAAACATTTCCCTTCAAGTCAGTTTTTTGTGTGAATTCAGTCTTACAATGTAACACGTTGCATAATTAATTGTATGGAGCAAGAGAGCATAGCTCCAATGAGATGAATCACCTTTCCTGCAAATAATCTCATTTTATCATCTCCTTTGGTTGACTGGGGCTAATTTGATGTGTATTTGCAGAGTGCTGTCTGCTGATGTGATGGAGGAAGATGACCTACAGGCAGTGGCTCCCCACACTCACACAGGGCCTCTGTAGTTATTACAGCAGACACAGAGCTCCAAATTAAACACATTTTAAGCAGTGTTCTCCACTGCTAATCACATTCATTTGGACTGAGATAAAACGTCCTAATTCTCAGCAGTCTAAAGACCACACCAGAAACAGGGGGTGTCAGTGAGAGCTCTTCTAGGTTAGCATAGGCGCACACACACACTCTCGCGTCAAGATCTCCTCCTTAAAATGTTTTGCCTGTGTGAGAGTGCCATTGAAGGTATTAACTGTAAAAGACCATATGTGAGTAGTTTTTTAGTAGTACATTTGACAGTTGGAATCTGTCTCCCGAGTTGGAATCCTTTGGCTGGATTTACCTTTTCACATAATTGCCCATTATGATATATGTAATGCACAGCCACAAAGTCATAAAATCTGATTTTAAACCTAACCTTGAAATCGCTCGGATCTGCCTCAGGACAAAAATCATCCCGATAAACGACAACCTGCAGACTAACATGGATTAGTATCACTTAATACAGAGCAGAATAGAATGTACAGTGCCTTCAGAAAGTATTCAGATCACTTGAATTTTTCCACATTTTGTTTCGTTACAGCCTTATTCGAAAATGGATTAAATAAAATAAAACTCATCAGCAATCTACACACAATACCCCATAATGACAAAGCAAAAACAGATTTAGAAATGTTTGCAAATGAAAAAAAAATAAAAAACAGAAATACCTTATTTACGTAAGTATTCAGATCCTTGAGACTCTAAAATGAGCTCAGGTGCATCCTGTTTTCATTGATCATCCTTGAGACGTTTCTACAACTTGATTGGAGTCCACCTGTGGTACATTCAATTGATTGGACATGATTTGGAAAGGCATAAACCTGTCTACATGGGCTCCCGAGTGGCGCAAGGCACTGCATCACAGTGCAAGAGACGTCACTACAGTCCCTGGTTGGGATCCAGGCTGTATCACATCCGGACGTGATTGGGATACCCAAGAAGACTCGAGGCTGTAACTGCTGCGAAAGGTTCTTCAACAAAGCACTGAGTAAAGTGTCTGAATACTATGTAAATTTGATATCAGTTTTTTTCATAAATTAGCAAACATTTCTAAAAAAACTGTTTTTGCTTTGTCAATATGGGGTATTGTGTGTAGATTGATGAGGGGGAAAAAACAATTTAAGCAATTTTTAAAGCTTTAACCTAACAAAATGTGGAAAACGTAAAGGGGTCTGAATACCTTCTGAAGGCACTGTATATGTTTTGAACTGACAATATTCTGTCACTGTCAAAACACAAAATGCATTTAAGTTATCAGAGAGTTGTAGTGATGAAATAAATCGATACTAACATATCGGGATATTATTTTCTACAATATATCGTATAGTTTTGACAATATCGCAATATTATTTTTGCGCAAGTTGGCTGTACCTGCACTCTCTCTTGTCCCTCTGCACCAGATATGTGGAGCAACATGTTTGGAACGTCGAAACGCAATAAAATCACAGTATCAAATAGCAATACATATAGAATAGGGAGAATCGCAATACATATCGTATCGGCACTTAAGGTGATAATAATATCGTATTGTGAGATCCCTGGCTATTCCCAGCCCTAGAGAGCACGTAGACTTGATTAACAAAATATCCAACAATAGAACTCCAAGTGCAGACAAGCATGATGGTCTGGCTGGCATGTGTTCAGACTGTTTTCTTTCCCTCTTCAAGCTAGCATATCTAAGAAGAGATCAAGGATCACACACACAGTTTCCAAACAAGTCTCTGGTTTCAGTGGATCGGTCTGTTTAGAAACCTCATGGTCATTTGACCCAGGGGACTCCCCACCTTTTACGGTCAAGCACTGACTTCCTCGCCCACTGTGCATGTCTGCCGCTCTTCACCCAGGGGGATAGGATGGGGGTGAGGGAGCCAGGGAGGCTCGGTTGGAATGCTGCCTGTACAGGGTGACCAGGATCCCTCTCGACAGCACAGTGGTTTCAAGTTTCAACGTTTATTCGCCAAGTACACAGGATACAACAGGTGTAAAGCAGTACCGTGAAATTCTTTCTTGAGAGCTCTTTCCCAACAATACAGTGACGATAATAATAATAAATATAGATGATAACAGAAAAACACACAAAGTACAATACAAGTTGAAGAAACACAAGAATATCTTATTCAATGTTCAGGGGTACTGGAGTGGTTGAGGTGGGTTTATACATAACAAGTGAATGGTAGTAAAATATACATGTAAACAGGGCTGAAAAGTAACTGGTAGCAGGAAAGTATAAATCCTTATGGTAACATACTAATGGTAATACACTGAGTGTACAAAACATTAGAAACACCTTTCCATGACAGGTGAATCCAGGTAAAGCTATGATCCTTTATGTCACTTGTTAAATCCCTTCATCTGCACTGATTTGAAGTTGAGGAGACAGGTTAAAGAAGGATTTTTAAGCATTGAGACAATTGAGATATCGATTGTGTACAGTCGTGGCCAAAAGTTGAGAATGACACAAGTATTGGTCTCCACAAAGTTTGCTGCTTCAGTGTTCTTAGATCTTTATGTCAGTACTTACTATGGTACACTGAAGTTTAATTACAAGTATTCCATGAGTGTCAAAGGCTTTCATTGACAATGACATTCAGTTTATGCAAAGAGTCAATATTTGCAGTGTTGACCCTTCTTTTTCAAGACCTCTGCAATCCGCCCTGGCATGCTGTCAATTAACTTCTGGGCCACATCCTGACTGATGGCAGGCCATTCTTGCATAATCAATGCTTGGAGTTTGTCCACCGCCTCTTGAGGATCGACCACAAGTTCTCAATGGGATTAAGGTCTGGGGAGTTTCCTGGCCATGGACCCAAAATGTCGATGTTTTGTTCCCTGAGCCACTTAGTTATCACATTTGCCTTATGACAAGGTGCTCCATCATGCTGGAAAAGGCATTGGTGGTCACAACTGTTCTTGGATGGTTGGGAGAAGTTGCTCTTGGAGGATGTGTTGGTACCATTCTTTAATCATGGCTGTGTTCTTAGGCAAAATTGTGAGTGAGCCCAATCCCTTGGCTGAGAAGCAACTCACCTGTGTTAACGAGACAATCATTGACATGATGGCAACTGGTCCTTTTGTGGCAGGGCTGAAATGCAGTGGAAATGTTTTGGGGGTATTAAGTTCATTTTCATGGCAAAGAGAGACTTTGCAATTAATTGCAAATCATCTGATCACTCTTCATGACATTCTGGAGTACATGCAAATTGCCATCATCAACACTGAGGCAGCAAACTTTGTGGAGAACAATACTTGTGACATTCTCAAAACTTTTGGCCACGACTATATGTCTCTCCTATCTAAGTATAGGGGACTCTTGCATTTAGGACCCAATTCCTTACCTAAAAAGGTACACAATAAATCCCAATTAACTTTATTACTCAGTTTGCATTTATAACTAAGACCTTTGTGCAACCTGATTTAAATCATTGCCCTAACATCACAGGCTAGTATCTATTTGCAATTTGAGCCAGAGGCTGCTGTCTAGGCTGGTGTTTTCCATTCCCCCAGACATCAGGCACACTGGCCTGTGAACTTCTCAGTGTTTAAATTTGCCAAATAGTTGCACACCGGCGTAGCCTACATTGCCTTGCCTGGCTACCCAAACTCCTTGCTCCGGCCAAAAGCTACGCCACGCCCACAGACGTTAGTTGCTTCCCCGCAATGAGTCTGGATCGGAGTACCTACCCAACAATTTCTAGAATGGAAATACATTCTAGACCGTCAGATTGGTCCCAGAAACCGATGGGTTGGGCCAGAGCCAGAACACACGTGGATAAAGAGGCGTTTAGAAAATTAGTCATTGGTTTTGATACTCTGATAAGTTAGAGATGATCCAAATCGCTGATGACTTTGTTTTGTACAACACCCCTCATTTTGATGTTACCCTAAATGACTTGTGTGATCAGTCTCAGACTGAAGTATGTAGCGAACTATAGAGCAGTGGAAAAATTAAGTTTGAGTCGTAAGGCAATACAGTGGCATAATTACAGACACCCACACCACAAATATAAATACACAGAAACACAAACCAACTCATATATCCTGTGACAGACATTTCCTCATGAGCTAGACTCTTGGTCTGCAAAAGGAAGACTCTCAGTTCCTCTGAAACCAGGGACTTGTTTGGAATTTAAAACAATTATTTAACCTTTATTTGGCTAGGAAAGTGGAAACAGTGTGTGTGTGTGTGTGTTCATTCAGGAGCTGACAGGGTTGACCCAGAAACAGGCAGTTTTGTTTTGGCACGTTGAACACTAAATTCACATGAGGCACTAACTCCATCAATGAGGCACTAACTCCATCAATGAGGCACTAACTCCACATGAGGCACTAACTCCATCAATGTTTTTATTTTATTTATTTAACCTTTATTTAACTTGGCTAGTCAGTTAAGAACAAATTCTTATTTACAATGACGGCCTACACCGGACAAACTCAGGTTGATGCTGGGCCAATTGTGCGCCGCCCTATGGGACTCCCAATCACAGCCGGTTGTGATACAGTCTGGATTCGAACCAGGTTGTCTGTAGTGACGCCTCTAGCACTGAGATGCAGTGTCTTTAACCACTGCACCACTTGGGAGCCTAATGAGGCACTTACTCCACCAATGAGGCACTAACTCCACCAATGAGGCACTAACTCCACCAATGAGGCACTAACTCCACCAATGAGGCACTAACTCCACCAATGAGGCCTTGATGGGAAATGGCTGCAACCTAAACAGACAGTACGTCAGATACACACACATGATTAACAGCCCTTTAGAATCGTTGTCATGACACTACATTACTGACACAGACATTCACAGTAGCCTTGACATATTAAGCCCACTTCAGTATTCCAGAAAAATAAGAAAAGTACAGCCAAGACCAAGCCAGGGCTCTACAGTGTGACCATTTTGCTCGCATATGCGACAAAATATAGATTTGCTGTGCTACCGGGAATTGTAATTTTGAAATAAATGTTTTCAAAAAAAAAAAAAAAAAAAAAATCACCCAGATGATAATTGTTGTAATGATTACTTCACTGTACCGCAGCCCCTGAGCACCATGGAGAATACACTGAGTGCATGTTCATGACCGTCATGCTTGCACTATTACTACAAAGAAAACAGCTTGTTACCTCGAATACATTTCTTTGCGTGCTTCTACATTTTTCAATTTAGGCGCACACGTGCTCCCTGTAAACATAGGGGGTCAGTGTGTAGAGCTCTGGACCAAACTTGAAACACAGTTTGTGGATCTGTTATCTGCCTCTCAACACCACCATCAATGACTCCACCACCTGGCTGCAGATCAGGCACGATGTACAGTAGTTATTATATACACTACAATGTTGGAAACCAGCAGCATCATTTCATAAGACAAATGAATGATTCATTCTGCACCCCCAAATTATGCAGGCTATCTACATGGATGAAATAAACATGTAGGCTATGTACGCATATAGCCTAGGCCTGCTATGTGTTCAACTAAACGAATAGCCTATCATCTCAAATCGCCATGTGATATTTGGCCCCTTGAGAGAAAAAAAAATTATACTTACTAATTTAATATTTATTTACCTAAAATTAGACTGCTCGAATTATATATAACAGATATTAAACGAATTGGTATGTTCAATCCAAATATATATCGTATAAGAGGGATATGCGTCCATACACCCATTCTAGAGGCTAAGGAGACGGTGCATCTTTTGTCTCGGGCTGCCTGAGACAAAATAGCCTCTCAGTGAACATGCTCCAAAAATGACCTTTCATATTCATTGGGTAAGGTTTTACTATTCATCTTCCCATTCGCTGATAATTTTATTCACCTAGTCAGGCTACTCACCATCTAAAATATCGGTTAATGTAAAACCGCTCTATCGCCCTGACTGAGTTGCGCTTATCATTTCATTCATATGGTCTCAACAGGAGAGCTACAGAGGAGCAGGCGACCAAGACGAGTCGTTGCCGCGGCACAGCCAGCACAATTCTAGAGGACGTGAATACTATGACACATTTTCACACATAGATCTCAGCTATTCTACGAAGACAATGTGGTAAGAAAGACAATAAAACACTGTGTATCTATAGTACTGTTAATAAAACAGAGCAGTTGGTGAAAACATGCAAATGGAGGATAGTAATAAGGAAATGTAGTACGCACCGTATACATTTTGGGTACTTTTTTGCATCGCACGCCTATTTGTTGAACCAGCTGAGGCCATCAAGGTCTCAATAGCAGGCAGCGTTTCGGAAACTCACCTGCCTGTGTTGTGTCAGTAAGATCATAGCTCAATCCAGGGTAGTCTCTTAGCTTCCTCCCGCTAAGATTCAACGTTCCTGAGCACACGGAATCCTCCAGAGCGCGGTCTAAACTCCGGGTCGTATGGAGATGGTGCTGATGCTGGTTAATCCCCGGGTTCCAGTGAGGTCCGTTGGATAAGTGATGGTTTGGAAGAGTCGTTACAGCTCCCACACCTCCCTGATTCGACGCCATTTTCACAAGAGGAATTACAATAATAACAGCGGCCGTTTCTACGCCCATGCGCAAAAGGCACATACTCCAGGGACGTTAGGGGGAACGGCTTCTGAGAGGGCGTGGACGCGGGGGGACGTTTTATATAGAGAGGTCCCATTACCTGTCTATAAAGTGAGTTAAAGACCTGTATGACGTGTTTAAAATGTTAGGACATTTCGTACAGGTTTGTACAGGGTCTTGTCATAACTCAGTTTATAGACAAGTAATGGCACAGATGTGATTACAAATGGGAAAAGAACTAACTTTCTGCAATTTCTATATATTATGCCATGGGCCAAAGAGATGAATGTGCCGTTTTAAAGACAATATAATATTCTACACATTTTGCCATTAGGCTGAGAGAATATGTTGCTGTTGCACATTTTGCCATGAGGCTGAGAGAAAATGTTGAATTTCTAAAGCTAATTTCCTGCTATTCTAAACAAATGTTTGCCATGGCTCACAGGGAAGAGAGGGCTTTATCCACTACCACATCAAAAAATGTGGTTTCCATTTTTCGAAGTCCATCACCAATAGGCTCATCTGGAGCCTCATAACCAAAGTGCCTTTTTGTGGTTCTCAACCGCTTTTGTTTGAGTACAGCCTCCACATTAATCTCCTCGCACATTTCCTTTGCAGTTGTCTGTGCATCAGAAAATACAGTGTTTCTGTAGCAGGTAAGGGAATCTCTGGTTTTCTTCAGCAAGTCGACAGCCACATCTAATTGCATAGAGGGTGACTGCATCAGTTTACTCACATGCTGGATCTTGTTGAGGATGTCATACCATATGACTGTGCAAATAGAAAAGCAGTAGGATCCAATCTCCTCAGCCAAAGACTGGGCTTCAACTTTCACCACAGGGTCTGCAGTAGTTTCCCTCACCTCCAGAAGAGCCTATCTGACTTGCCCAGCCTGGTACCTTACTGCCTGAATGCTGTTTATCCTGCTTTCCCACCTGGTCTCTGATCATGATTTCAGGGTGGTTTTGACATGTTTCAGGAGGATATCCCATCTATGGGTGGAGGCTGAGAAGAGTTTGAATAATTTAGCTAAATATCCAAAGTAGCCAATGGCATCTGGTGAGCTCTTTGCAGCATCAGCTACCACCAGATTTAAAGTGTGGGCACCACATGGAACAAAAAAGACTCTTGAGTTCTATTGAAGCAGCCTAGCCTGAACACCTTTATTCTTTCCCTTCATGTTGGCGCCGTTGTCATAGGACTGTCTTCTGCAGTCCTCAAAGGGTATGTTCAGCTCCTCCAGCCTTTTGAGGATGAGAGATGACAAACTTTCCCCTGTTGACTCCTCTGCCACAAGAAAGCCCATGAAATGTTCTTTGATTTGTGGTATGTCTTCCAGTAACACAATCCTGACAATGGCAGAGAGCTGTTCCTTATGACTCAGATCAGGGGTGCAATCTAAAATAATGGAGAAATACTTTGATGTTTTGATCTCTTCCCCTATTTCTTCCAGTATTTTTGCTCTGATGGAGTTAATTTTGGATTATTTTGCCCAGGTAATGTGTGTGACTGCCAGCTCCACTTTCCACCCTACCAACATGCTGTTTTATTACTGTATCAAATTTGGCCATAAGCTCCACCTCTTTGAGAAAATTGCCATTGTCTGGTTTGTTTAATGTGTCTGTGGATCCCCTTAAAGCCATGTTCCTTTCAGCTAAGGACTGAATTATTGCCACCAATCTGGTAAGAACTTCACACCACATGTTTCTCTCAGCCTCAGCGAATACCATGTCTTGCTTATCTATTCTTAGCCCCTTTGCAAGACGGACCTCCAATACCTTCCATGTTGCCATATGTGTATTGTGCTCCCTGTCCTCATGGGCCTTGAGCAAGTGGCTTGCATTTTTCCAATCCCTTAGTCCTTCTCTATTCAATTTGAAATCTCTCTGAGAAAACATTTTGCAGCAGAAGCAGTACAAACTATCATTCTTTTTTGAGTACATGGGCCAGCTTCTTTTACTTTTTTTCTCCATTGACTAAGACGCTATTGAAATAGTCATGCTGACACCTTCTCCTGTCTTTTTGTTTCGGAAACGTGAAACTGTTTTTTATTTGATACAGTCCTCTGAGAACAAACTCTGTTCTTACCTTATTAGTTAAAACAGATGGCCAGTCAGTAGGGTGAATTGGTGCAGCCTTTTTGTAGATGCCTGATGCTGCATCGCTGGGCTGTGCTGAGGTAGAGGGGACAGGAGCACTTGATGCTGCGTCGCTGGGCTGTGCTGAGGTAGAGGGGACAGGAGCACTTGATGCTGCATCGCTGGGCTGTGCTGAGGTAGAGGGGACAGGAGCGCTTGATGCTGCGTCACTCGGCTGTACTGAGGTACAGAAGGTGTCTGCAGGTGTCCCAGGATTTGCAGGTGTAACGAATGCCCCACGTGGAGCTGCGGGACCTCCTCCTCTCCGGCTCTCCCCCTCGCTGGTGTTCTAACCGGCGGCAGTAGAACGATGGCAGCAACATCCTTCTCATCCACACCTGTGTTGCGTTAGCTCATTATGTTCTCTTTAAGTTCTGTGTGTCTGTGTTACCCCTCACGGGTTATTGTTTCACTCTCTTTTGCCTGTCATTGAGGTGCTGTATTCCCTTTTGCTCATTAAATGATTTTTTATTTCACTTCGCTATTTCTGGCCTCTTTTTTCGCCATCACCACTCGCACCGTCACAGCAGGGGTGGGATTAAAGTATTTCAAAAGTGCATCTGAAGAGAGAAGAGGAGTATATGTGACCATTGGGTGTTACATTATATTAAGAAAAAAGCTGCTGATGGTGAAACTATACAATAATATCACCTAAGCCACATTATAGCCTAAACACAAATAGCAAGAGTAATTACACCTAGCATTCATGCACAAAACATGTATTCAATGAGCACTTCTCTAGCATGCTGTTTGCTATAATACATATAAGACTAATCAATAATGAAAATGCAAAGGCTTACAACTATTAATTACAAAAGGGGATGGGAAAGGAAAATGACTTTTACAAGCAGGGCTAACGTTGGCTAACTAGACTAGCTAAGATGTCAATAAAATGTAGGCCTATGCCTGGTTTCTTGAGGCAGACAGTTGATGGTTCGTGCAGCACACTTGAAAGAAAAAGTGTATTTCACAAAATTATGTTATAAGTTAGGTTATTCCCCAAACACCTGTATAGTCTTTCCAACATTCTCTAATAAATTTAAGGTAAAGGTAACTGACATTAACTCTAGCTAGCTAGCTATTTAAATTAACGAACGTTGCTAGTATCATCCAAAGTAAACGAGCTAGTAGTAGGCTGGACACATTACATTTTTTACAAAGATTTTTTCTGATAAAAACTTGTTCATTGCATCCGCAGTGGAGCCCAATTTCATAATATGACCAGCTGCTTGCCGTAGTTTTGAAGTAATCACGAAATAACATGCCTTATTTTAGGGCATTTTTCACCCTGCCAGCTCCTATTCGTTTTATTGAGCACCGTGGCACCAACTCACCTTCCAAACATTCTATTCCCAGTTTATTGTTTTACGGGGAGGGGTTGATGTGACGCTGCGGGCAACACAGAAAATATGGCCTAATAAGCTAAGCTAGTTATGTTGTTGTGGGGGCTTTTGCTTTTTTATAATATTTTGAATTAATAGTATTAAAATAGTATTAGTAAGCCCTGATGGCTTATGTTTGTATGCTATCTCCAGGGAGGACACAGACAAAAAAAAAATATATATATAAAATGATGTTGGGGTTAAAGAAGAGTTAAGTTTGTGTCTTTCTATTTGCACTAGCCAAGTAGCATATTATTGCTTTATTATTCAATCTTGTTGAACAATACAATTATTTTCATTTGACTCATAAGTAGGCATAACTTGGTCTGTTATGGACCCATATCACAGGCTACATACATCAACAGACCGCAGTAAACTGATTTCTTATTCTCCTTTAGTCTTTATGTAATATGTCACTTTCTTATGTGGTGCTTATGTAGGCCTGCTATTAAAACCCCATCCTGCTGAGATCTCAGGGGAGACATAATGCCACTGTAATTTTGAATTCCATTAGCTCCCCTTACACGTAATGGATTCAGGTTCTCAAATGACAAGGGAAAGTGAGTAATTTCAGCTTGGAGGGCGTACTTCAATTGTCAGTGACTGTTTCTACCCTCATTCAAAACACAGCTTAACTTTCCTGTTCCCAGATGACATCATCTAAGAGAAAACAAAAAAAAAGAGAGCAAGGCCAATAAGGCTGCCAACAACTCAAGAAACTCAAGAAACTCAACTCAAGACATACAAAGGATGGTACCCTCCACAACTTAACCTTCATTCAAGATCAAAACTTCCAACCTACAACCTACTTTTTGGACAATATTTACCTGGAAAATTCTATAAAGGATTTCATGTCCCCAAGCTATTCAGGGGGTGCTCTGGCAATCAAAGTCCTGAGATCCTGGAATCTGAGACAGACCTGATACAACTTCAACTAGCACTGAGGTGTGAAGTGTGAAGAGAGGTGTCTAATCCTTTGAAGCTGTTCAGGGTCCATCCACTGCCATTTTCTTCAAGCAAGTGGGTGTGACACCTACTCCCGTTGCCTGCTGCACTGCTGCACTGCTGCTTGGATTCCACCTTCCCATTCACTGGCATTTTGCCTCCAGCACACAGGTACTGTTGGGGTGAGTGAATGTGATCTTACAATGGCGCCCCAAGTCGTTATATTTTTTTTTTTTTTCTTGCACATTTTTCTATTTTGGCATTTGCCTGATGTCTCATACATGCTTTGTTAACTACGAACTTTCTTTACCCAACTGTGGGACAGACTATGTCTGTTCCCAAGCTCGGGACTTTGACTCTCTATTGGTTACACAGACTTTTGGCCTACCATCCCATTCTAACCACCTCCCGCCGGCTTTTTATTCATGTTACCTGATGAAATTGCTGTACAATATGATCTTGTTGCCATCTGATGCACATTCAGATGTCATACATCAGCACTGCAGAGCTCTCCCTGTCATATGCCGTGCCTTGATTGTATTACTGTTGATGATATCTGGTAATGTGCATGTACACCCTGGCCCATCTATTGTTGCTACTGTTGCTAGCCCCAATTCTGACTTGTGCTCTGCTATCTGCTTCACTGATTTCTGCTCTCGTAAAAGCCTGGGTTTTCTGCACGTTAACACTAGAAGCTCAATACCTAAAATGGATCAATTGAAAGTGTGGGTTCACAGCTCCAATCCAGATGTGTTGGTCATTACTGAGACAGGGTTAAGGAAAAGTGTTTTGAATACTGATGTTAACCTTTCTGGTTATAACCTTTTTTCGGCAAGACGGATTTTCCAAAGGTGGGGGAATGGCAAGTTTTTTTTACCAAGGATCACCTTTAGTGCTCAGTTGTCTCCACCAAGTCTGTCCCCAAACAATTTGATTTGCTGGTTTTAAGTATTATACTTTCAAATAACTCTTTGTTGACTGTTGCTGGGTGCTATCGTCCTCCATCAGCACCGGCCTGTACCCTGCCTGCCCTAAGCTCTCTCTTGGCCCCTTACACTAAGTCTGAATTTGTCCTGCTAGGTGGCCTAAACTGAGACATGCTTAAACCACCTGACCAAGTCCTAAAGCAATGGGACTCCATAAATCTTTCTCAGATTATACCACAAGGTATAACTCCAAACACCCAGAAAAGGCTACTCTTCTTGATGTTATCCTCACAAATAATCCTGATAGGTATCAGTCTGGTGTTTTCTGTAATGACCTTAGTGATAACCTTAGCGTCACTACAGTCCCTGGTTCGAATCCAGGCTGTAGCATATTCGGCCGATATTGGGCGTCCCATAGGGCGGCACACAATTGGCCCAGCGTCGTCCGGGTTTGGCCGGTGTAGGCCGTCATTGTAAATAAGAATTTCTTCTTAACTCACTTGCCTAGTTAAATAAAGGTTAAACAAAAACATCTGTTCATCTTTCCCTCAATCCTGACTAGTCTCCCAGTACCTGCCGCTGAAAAACATCCCCACAGCATGATGCTGCCAGGTGATGAGCGGTTCCTCCAGATGTGACGCTTGGCATTCAGGCCAAAGGGTTCAGTGAAGGTCAGCAGCCCGAGGCCTCCAGTGAAGGTCAGCAGCCCGAGGCCTCCAGTGAAGGTCAGCAGCCCGAGGCCTCCAGTGAAGGTCAGCAGCCCGAGGCCAGCAGTGAAGGTCAGCAGCCCGAGGCCTCCAGTGAAGGTCAGCAGTCCGGAGCCCAATCCGGGTCCAGCCGTCTGCTTCGCTCCAGTGCCGGAGCAGTCCGCTCCACCGGTGCCCAGTCCGGGGCCGGTCGTCTGCTTCGCTCCAGTGCCGGAGCAGTCCGCTCCACCGGTGCCCAGTACGGGGCCGGTCGTCTGCTTCGCTCCAGTGCCGGAGCAGTCCGCTCCACCGGTGCCCAGTCCGGGGCCGGTCGTCTGCTTCGCTCCAGTGCCGGAGCAGTCCGCTCCACCGGTGCCCAGTCCGGGGCCGGTCGTCTGCTTCGCTCCAGTGCCGGAGCAGTCCGCTCCACCGGTGCCCAGTCCGGGGCCGGTCGTCTGCTTCGCTCCAGTGCCGGAGCAGTCCGCTCCACCGGTGCCCGAGCCGGGGAAGGACATCAGCCCCTCTCCAGGGTCGAGGGCTCCCACACCAGGGTCCAGACAGGACTTGGTGAATCGCGGGAGTACTGAGGGGGGAACCATCGCGCCGGGGTCCGGACCGGACCGGGTGTGCAACAGGGAGGTAGGAGGAGAGCAGCTGTCACTGCCTGCGTCACGCCCGAGGCCGGAACCGGAGCCCCCACCAGCAACCACCTCAGTACCCCGCCATTTCCCCTCCTGGTATAGTGAACATTTTTGGGGGGAGATCAAGCGCGGTCGGGAGCCCGCACCTTGGGGGGGGGGGGGGTACTTTGAGGGCTGGGTAGTGGTGAAGCCGCTACTCCCATCTGGGGGAGTGGATTGAGCCACAACCCAGTCCTCACTTCAGTGAGGGAGGATTAATGATCCCCAATCAGAGACAGATGTCTAGTATTGTCTCTGATTGGGGAGAGTATTTAGCAGTCCTCCAAATCCACCTGTGTGTGGATCATTGTTTGTTCGTGTCTGTCTGCATGTTGCGCTAGACCGTAAGTCACTTTGCTTTCTTGTTATTAGTGTATTCATACTCTCCTTTGTTATTTTATGCTTTGTGATTCTATCTCATAAAATAAAAGGATGACACTCCACGAGCGCTCCGTTTACCGTCCCTTCACTAATCAGCATCGTGACACTGTCATGTACCTTTTACTGAGGATTGCCTTCCATCTGGCCACTCTACCATAAAGGCCTGATTGGTGGAGTGCTGCAGAGATGGTTGTCTTTCTGGAAGGTTCTCCCATCTCCACAGAGGAACTCTGGGGAAATGTGTCTAAAAACATTTCTAAAAACCTGTTTTTGCTTTGTCATTATGGGGTATTGTGTGTAGATTGATGAGGAAAACATTTGATTTAATACTTTTTAGAATAAGACTGTAAAGTAAAAGAATGTGGAATTGGTGAAGCGGTCTGAATACTTTCTGAATGCCCTGTATGTGCACAGCAAATGACTGATTACAGTTGAACTTTTCCAATATGTGAATATCATACATTGTAGTAAGTGCACATACCGTTTAATCCAAGTTATTTGTCAGATGTGACAAAAGGTAATTGTTTTTTTTTTATTCTAAGGAAGGTGTGCAGTTGTTCAGAGGTTTGTTTTATCAACCATACAGAGGTCTTTAAGGATGTCAGACACAGCATGCTTTGCTTAATGCATTATCACGATACATGTTAGAATTACCTTTGGCAGCGATTACAGAGTCCTTCTAGGTAAGTCTCTAAGAGCTTTGCACACCTGGATTGTACAATATTTGCACATTATTCTTTAAGAAATTCTTCAAGCTCTGGTTGTTGATCATTGCTAGGCAGCTATATTCAAGTCTTGCCATAGATTTTCAAGCCGATTTAAGTCAAAACTGTAACTAGGCCACTCAGGAACATTCACTGTCTTCTTGGTAAGCAACTCCAGTGTATATTTGGCCTTGTGTTTTATGTTATTGTCCTGCTGACAGGTGAATTTGTCTCCCAGTGTCTGGTGGAAAGCAGACTGAACCAGGTTTTCCTTTAGCGTTTTGCCTGTACTTAGCTCTATTCTGTTAATTTTCCTTGCTGATGACAATCATACACATAACATGATGCAGCCACCGCCATGATTTACATTTTTGGCTCCTGGGCACCACTTTCAATACTGCTGGCTGAAAATATACAAAAGCTTCAGAGTGCATCTTTAAGAAACATTCAAATAATTACCCAAATGAGCTTCAGAGAGCTGTGGGAACCTGCTGTAAATTCATGTTGGCCTAGACCACTGTTCTTCCAATATATAAAATAATATTTTCAACATATGACTAACATATGTCATATAACTTATGACATATGATTTTGTAGATATTGTTTACATTTGTTCACAATTCCATGTACTTTTACTCTTTGTGATTACGCAAGGGATATTGTTAGAATTTTTCCTTATTTGTACAGTCATTCTGTTTCTTGTGTCAACGTATGTGGCCCCCATCCCAATTCAGAGAGCAGTAGAACCCACCATTCCAGCCCAAAAAGAGACAAAGGGGTCCGAGGCCATTTGTCCTTATCAGAGGAGTATTTTGTTATTTTTCTAATTTTAACACTTATACACAACTTATAGTAGGCCATGCTATGCTATTCAAAGGAAATAATGTATCACTGCACTTACAGTAATTGAGCCATGCAAACAGGGACCATTTACAGCACGAGAAAGAGAAGGCATATTACTGGGTACTGTTCAATGAATACTGTTTTCTTATGGTTTACAATAAATGCTCTTAGTACAGTGTATAATACCTACTAATTCATCTTAATGAATTATGGAAAAATAAACACTTACATGTTCATTTTTCCAGTTCCTCCGTTTCCTGGCGCAAATGGAAAAATATATAAGTACCAAAAGGTTAGAAGGTGAGATAATGTCGCTGCCGTTGCTTGTGACAAATAAACAAATACATTTTTTTACATTGGTAGAATGAACTCTCATATAGCTGGAGAAAGGCGTCCTCTGGTGGTTCAACCTTGACGGTGTCACTTTCCAACTCCAAAACCAACCCAGAGCCTACGTGAGTTGCACATACAGCAGTACAAACTGTAACCTTGCTTTACTGAAAGGCCTTTGTGGGTTCTGTACAAAACAAAGGTTTACTTGTAATTAACATGGATTCAGATAGTCTACATAAGCTTATCCTTATCTGTCCTGTGTCTTCACCTGATGTCTCTCAGGACCAAGGTTAAGTAGGCCACAGTAATGGATGTCCCTCCAGGCCAAATGCATCCCTCACAGATTTAACTTCAAGGCCACTATAAATCAGGTGATATGCCATTACCTGTATTTAGAACATTTAGTACCACGACCGCTCTGTTCTCTTGATAAATACTGAATATACACTACTAGGCCAAAAGTATGTGGACACCTGCTTGTCGAACATCTCATTCCAAAGTCATGGGCATTAATATGGAGTTGGTCCCCCTTATCTGCTATAACAGCCTCCACACTTCTGTTAAGGCTTTACACTAGATGTTGGAACATTGCTGCGGGGACTCCATTTAGCCACGCAGTCTGCTTTCCAATTCATCCCAAAGGTGTTCGAAGGGGTTGAGGTCAGGGCTCTGTGCAGGCCAGTCGAGTTCTTCGACACCGATCTGGACAAACCATTTCTATATGGATCTCGCTTTGTGTACGGGAGCATTGTCATGCTGAAACAGGAAAGGGCCATCCCCAAAATGTTGCCACAAAGCACAGAATAAACTGTAGCGTAAAGATTTCCCTACCCTGGAACTAAGGAGCCTAACCCGAAACATGAAAAACAACCCTAGACCTTTATTACACCTCCACCAAACTTTACAGTTGGCACTATGCTTTTTGCAGAGCAGTTAGGCCCATCACATGAATTAGATTTGGCATGTGAGAGTGAATTTCTGTGGCCTTTTTTGACCTCTGAAGAACTCAATTAATATTAGAACTTAAAATTACAAGTGATAAAGAAGAGCTGAAGTGACAGGCTACACAGGTGTTCATACTCTTCATAAAGACCGTAGACACACATGTTATTTTGGGAAATATCATGTGAGGTTTGGACAGTGACCTCAGCCTGTTACACAAAGTATTTATAGCACTGGTCTATGCAGTTGTATGTATATGTAGGCAATATTATATGATGTTTACAGCAATGGCTCTGGAAATCTACTGATAAAATGTCAAACATTGATTTTAATGAGACTATACAGTTGCCCTTCGATTTGCTTGTTTACTTGCTGTCGTTCAGTTGCACATACAGTGGGGTGAACAAGTATTTGATACACTGCCAATTTTGCAGGTTTTCCTACTTACAAAGCATGTAGAGGTCTGTAATTTTTATCATAGGTACACTTCAACTGTGAGAGACGGAATCTAAAACAATTGTATGATTTTTAAATAATTAATTTGCATTTTATTGCATGACATAAGTATTTGATCACCTACCAACCAGTAAGAATTCCGGCTCTCACAGACCTGTTAGTTTTTCTTTAAGAAGCCCTCCTGTTCTCCACTCATTACCTGTATTAACTGCACCTGTTTGAACTCGTTACCTGTATAAAAGACACCTGTCTATACACTCAATCAAACAGACTCCAACCTCTCCACAATGGCCAAGGCCAGAGAGCTGTGTAAGGGCATCAGGGATAAAATTGTAGACCTGCACAAGGCTGGGATGGGCTACAGGACAATAGGCAAGCAGCTTGGTGAGAAGGCAACAACTGTTGGCGCAATTATTAGAAAATGGAAGAAGTTCAAGATGACGGTCAATCTCCCTCGGTCTGGGGCACCATGCAAGATCTCACCTCGTGGGGCATCAATGATCATGAGGAAGGTGAGGGATCAGCCCAGAACTACACGGCAGGACCTGGTCAATGACCTGAATAGAGCTGGGACCACAGTCTCAAAGAAAACCATTAGTAACACACTACGCCGTCATGGATTAAAATCCTGCAGCACACGCAAGGTCCCCCTGCTCAAGCCAGCGCATGTCCAGGCCCGTCTGAAGTTTGCCAATGACCATCTGGATGATCCAGAGGAGGAATGGGAGAAGGTCATGTGGTCTGATGAGACAAAAATATAGCTTTTTGGTCTAAACTCCACTCGCCGTGTTTGGAGGAAGAAGAAGGATGAGTACAACCCCAAGAACACCATCCCAACCGTGAAGCATGGAGGTGGAAACATCATTCTTTGGGGATGCTTTTCTGCAAAGGGGACAGCAGGACTGCACCGTATTGAGGGGAGGATGGATGGGGCCATGTATCGCGAGATCTTGGCCAACAACCTCCTTCCCTCAGTAAGAGCATTGAAGATGGGTCGTGGCTGGGTCTTCCAGCATGACAATGACCCGAAACACACAGCCAGGGCAACTAAGGAGTGGCTCCGTAAGAAGCATCTCAAGGTCCTGGAGTGGCCTAGCCAGTCTCCAGACCTGAACCCAATAGAAAATCTTTGGAGGGAGCTGAAAGTCCGTATTGCCCAGCGACAGCCCCGAAACCTGAAGGATCTGTATGGAGGAGTGGGCCAAAATCCCTGCTGCAGTGTGTGCAAACCTGGTCAAGAACTACAGGAAACGTATGATCTCTGTAATTGCAAACAAAGGTTTCTGTACCAAATATTAAGTTCTGCTTTTCTGATGTATCAAATACTTATGTCATGCAATAAAATGCAAATGAATTACTTAAAAATCATAAAATGTGATTTTCTGGATTTTTGTTTTAGATTCCGTCACTCACAGTTGAAGAGTACCTATGATAAAAATTACAGACTTCCTCATGCTTTGTAAGTGGGAAAACCTGCAAAATCGTCAGTGTATCAAATACTTGTTCTCCCCACTGTATGTTGTAAATTGTTGTAAATGAATTACAAAATATACTCATTAGGTAGGTAGGTAGGTGGATGGATGGATGGATGGATAGATAGGTAGGTAGATAGATAGATAGATAGATAGATAGATAGATAGATAGATAGATAGATAGATACTTTATTGATCACGGGGGGGGATTTCTTTGTCAAGCAGCTACAACAAAACATAGGGCAGGTGCAAAATGCCAGAATGCCAAAATGCCAGAACGAAAATACACAAAAGACAGATACACGATACATGATACATAAACACTTTATAGAATAATGTTTTATTTTAAATGTTTTTATTTATTTAATACATTTACAATACATGTATACTACACTTACAGATGTATTGGATAAAGATCACATCTTTTATTTTTTTACCATAAATTGTATTAACTGAAATAGTTAGAATTTGTAGCCAAATCACATTACATGCATATTATGATATAATGATTTTATTATAGCCATGGCCTACTTTTGTGATTGCTTACTGAAAGAGCCGACAAACAGAAGTAATCTTTCTGGGTATTTTATTGGTCAGAGAGTGCAGTGACATCACTTTTCCGCTATGTCCAATTTTGTCGTATTCAAAATGGTGGAGCAATAATAAACGCATTGTAAATTTCTACGGTAAGGAATTTGCAACTTTTAGTCTTAATGATCCATAATCATTGCGACGTAGATCATTCAAAAAAAGCATCTATTTTATTAGCTACACATTTGTCTTGCAGTAAGTTACAAATGATCGCCGTAGCAAAGCTTTGCACCAGAGCACACACAGCATGCAAGCCAGATTTGGCCTAGCTAGCGTTAGCCACACAGTGATTGTATGTGGGGGGTTGACAGGGCAGGGCTCATGTATGATCAACTGAGCTAACTAGTTATTTTAAGAGTTTTGGAGGAAATTATAGCTGGCTAGATATTAATAAGCAAAGTTAGGTTCGTATCTGGCGACAGAAATGTGCAGGTACGTTACAGTCAAATATGATGGCATGTCTAGCTAGCTAATGTTGGTTGGCCATAGCTCGCAGCACATATAGCTAGCGTTAGCAACAGAATTTTCCTAACTACTGTAATTTGTTCAGATTAATGCATCTGCAGTTGTAATAAATTCGCATGCAATTACATTCATTACACAACGAACTTTTGCAGTTGGGTACCCACAGTTCCAGAAGAGCTGTAGCTGAACAAATTAAAATAGAAGTGTGGGAAGAGACAGATGGGGGTGCATTTTATTAGACTACATTTCTTCAATATGACACATTTATACTTCTTTTTTTTATATATATATATACAAGTATCAGCATGGCAGACAAAAATGGCAAGAAAGTGAAACCTGTAGGTGTGAAGAGAACATTGACCAAGAGAGAACAAGAAGATCTGAAGAAAAAGGTAAGATATTTGACCATTTATAGATAGCCATCTGCAACAGTGTAGGCCTATTATTTGTAATCAATCAATCACTTTTCCAGGAAGAAGAAAAAGCAGCTGAAGTTTTTGAAGAGTTTTTAGCATGTTTTGACAGTAACGACAAAAGTGGAGTGAAGACTTTTGTCCGTGGAGGTATCGTCAATGCAACTAAAGGTGAAGGAAACATCCTGGCTAATACAACTTTGGTTGGGTCTATGTTGCGAATACTATATTTTCCATTATTTTAATACCTACACGGTTACAAGTTCTATTTTATTTTATATTTTGCAGAAGAGGAAGCAGCAGAGGTAAAAAAGAGCAAGCTTTACCGACCGAACACCAAGTTTACTTCAGTGTCCCAGAATGTCTCACCAGCACACTCTTCTGAAATCAGAAGGCCTGTGAGTATCCATGTGAATCCCTTACTGTGTTTACAGAAAGCTACATTAGTTTGGCCCCTTATATGTTTGCCTGGTCCACAGATTGCTAAGAAGAAGACAGAAGAGAAGAAGAAGAGCAACCTTGAACTTTTTAAAGAGGAACTTAAGCAGTATGTTTTTGACATGTTGTAGTAATTCCTGTTGCTTTGTTATTTATTGGACAAATGTGTTGTTTATTTTAGTGTGAAAGTGATTATGTTCTCCTAGAATACAGGAGGAGCGTGAAGAAAGATACAAAAGAAAGACAAATGAGCCTGGAGGAGGATATGGAGACTTGGACATACCACTAACGCGACGATCAAGTAAGAGACAAATCTGTCCCTTGCAGTGGAATAAGAGTGCTTTATTACTATAAGCCTTAGTCCAAATAAAAGATGAACTCTCTGTAGTTTTTACATGTTGAGCTACATATGAACATCTCCCTCCAGTATTTGATGATGACCCAGCCATACCGAACACAACCAACCTGTACATTGGCTGCATTAGCCCTAAGGTAAAGCAACTATCTGCTTAGGATGTTTTGACAAAGGAGATAAAGATTCACAATATAGCCAGCTCTTTGTTTGGGATGAATTCAACTAACTTAAATGCTGACTGAATTTTTGTGAAACATTGCTGATAATGATACTTCTGATGTGTCAGATGAATGAAGAAATGCTTTGCAAAGAGTTTGGCAAGTATGGTCCCCTGGCGAGTGTGAAGATCATGTGGCCCCGTAGTGACGAGGAACGTACCAGGGTCACAAACAGAGGCTTTGTGGCCTTCATGACCAGGAAAGATGCAGAGAGGGCCTTGGCTGCTTTAGATGGTGAGTCAATCTGTGATAAGGGAATATTCAATTTTGTTCAGTAAACAATGCAAGATGATGAATGCCCTGCTCCGTGTTCCATTGACCTTGTAGGATTATTGCTGCTCTTTGCTGCAGGTAAAACGGTTATGGGTTTTGAAATGAAGCTGGGATGGGGGAAAGCTGTTCGCATCCCTCCCCAGCCACTCTATACACCCATAGGGGTACTTAAAATTTCCACGCCCCCACCCCCCTCTGGCCTGCCCTTCAACGCTCAGCCCAGAGACCGCTTCCGCAATGACTTTACCAAGCCATGGGGCAGGTCCAAGGAGGAGTTTGACAAGGTAGGTTGGTCCTTTTTTTTTTAAGACTGTAGGGCAGGGTTCTCCAACCCTGTTCCTGGAAAGCTACCATCCTGTAGGTTTTCGCGCCAACCCTAATCAAGCGCACCTTTCTAATAATTAGCTGGTTGATGAGCTGAATCAAGTTAGTTAGAACTGGGGCTGGAGTGAACCTACAGGAGGGTAGCTCTCCAGGAACTAGAGTGAGGAGACCCCTGCTATAGTGTGCATGGGTCTGCCAAGTCTTTTACATTTTATTTACTACAGTTCATTTGCCAAATTTAGGTGTGTGTGTAGTAGGTATTCTATGTAGGTTGATGTATTTATCATAGGCTCAATCAACTGGACATTGCTTAGAATTTGATCTAGAATTCAGAACGACATTTTTATGCACAAACAAATGTTAAATGTACTGAAATAGCAGTTCCGAGTTCCATTTCCCTTTTTAAATTCATGTTGGGTCCTGTGGTACGTGCATAGGCATGTTGTGACTCTATTCCTTAGACTAGTAGTGACCTAGTTTTAGGATATGTCCTAAGGCAGGGGATTTGACCCAGATGGAGTTATGAGGTAGTGTTACAGAACCATATGTAATCAAAATGTTACTGTAAAATTAAGAGGGTTGGGGTATTCTATAGATAATTTCCAGTGTAGCTGTCTCTCGAATGTGGAAACCTTTTTTTTTTCCCTCGTTAAAGTAATGTATAGCTGTTACTGCTATCGTAATTATATATGCTGTATGTACCTGCAGTGTTTCATCTGTGTGTATATATACTCACTTTTTTTATATCTTCACTATTTGATTTGACTTCACAAACAGACTCTGTCCGAAGCTGTAGTCAAAGTGGTTATCCCAACAGAAAGGTACACACTCTTTATACATTCTTACTACTACTGCTACTACGACTGACCAGCCGTTCTCACAGACAGAACAGTGATAGAGGACAGAGGCCCTGCCCTGGTGTACTGTTCTTGTGTACTTATGTGACAGTCAAGAAGCCCCAGTCCTAAGTGGAAGAGGACAGCTGAGAACATAATACTGTTTATCTGCTTTTCTCCCTCTCATAGTTTGTAATAGTGTATTGTTCTAACATTGGTCTGCATTAAGCTATCTAGTTGACAACATGGCTTATGTTCAGGGAATTGGTAACCCCTGCTGCTTAAGACTGGAGGCCCTGTATCTAACTAGTAGGAGGGCCACGGGCCTCAGTTGAACATGGTTGAAGTGAATACTTGGCCCAGTAAGCAAAGCCCACAGTTTATCATAGTTTATCACAGTCATCTTCATTAGATTAGTAAATGACACCATTGTAATCCCCTGTCAGGAAAATGGATTGCTAGACTTTTAAGTGATTGTTGGGGTCCATTATATCCATTGAAACATACTGGTACTAACTTCAATGGCAACCTTGGTTCTTCCTACCTGTGTTGGCTGAAACACTGCAGACCAATACAGCTAGAAGGCAAATGCATTTCAGATTTTAAATCAGTAGTAGCTAATAGTAGTAAGTAATGTTGTCACTATCATTTTTATATATATATATATATATATACACAGTATATAGTCCCACTTTTTAAAGTTAGACACACTTACTGCTTCTACGTTTAGACACATAGCACTAGACACGACAGGAGGAAACACTACTTCTGATGTAACTGCACACTAGGGACAGACCGTCTCCCCCCACTCACTCGTGTATGTGTGGGTGTGTGCAGACCAACAAACATCACACAACATATCCTCAACATTGCTGTGATAAATGATTGCTGAGGTACAAATGTAAGCACCCACAATGTTCTAGAAGAGAGAGACAGAGAGAGAGGTTAAGGGGCTTGGGGCAGGTGTTCAGTGAGAGCTTTGACATGGCCACTGGTCTGAATGTGAGGGACAAGTCACCGCGTCTGGTCTCTCATCCCCTCTCCTTTTACTCCACAGGAATCTGTTAGGCCTCATCCACAGGATGATAGAGTTTGTGGTGCGTGAGGGACCCATGTTTGAAGCCATCATTATGAGCAAAGAGAAGAACAACCCTGACTTGAGGTGAGCTGCCGTAGCTGAGCTCTCCCTTTCCCTCTAGTCATACCACCGGTCTAAAGATGTATTTTATTTTAAAACTCCTTTTAAAACTGTTTTTATTCATGATTTCAGGTTCCTCTTTGACAACAAAAGCCAAGAGCATGTGTACTACCGCTGGAAACTCTACTCCATTCTCCAGGTAGGTCATGCTCTTAATCTGTCCCGGCTACACCAGTATGATCAAATAAATAAAATCAAATGTTATTTGTCACATGCGCTGAATACAACTAGTGTACTTTACCATGAAATGCTTTCTTACGAGCCCTTCCCAACGATGCAGGGTGGAAAAAGAGAATACAAATAGTAACGCAATTGGAATAACATACACAAGCATGAAGCTATACAGGGAGTATCAGTACCAGATATTTGAGGTAGATATGTACATGAAGGCAGGTTAAAGTGACTAGGCATCTGGATAGATAATAAAGAACAGTACCTCCGCTGCGCCTCGTCCGTTTCCCTCTCCCTCCATCCCCAGGGCGAGCCCCCCAGTGAGTGGAGGACGGCAGACTTCCGGATGTTCCGTGGGGGCTCCATCTGGAGGCCGCCCCTCCTAAACCCCTACCTCTATGGAGACGAGGAAGCGGGAGAGGGAGAGGAGTCTCCCTCCCAGGAGGAGGAGCTGAAAAAGGGCCAGCTCAAGACGGAGTGAGTGTTGCTGTACATACAGGGGCATAGAGGGACGTTCTACTGCGGATTTGAAGATGAATAGCATTCACTGACTTTGGAATATCGACATTTTCAGGATAATAATGAATGCGTGTTTTTACTCCAGGCACAGAGAGAGACTAGAGCTGCTGCTGAGAGGACTCACCCCTCGTAGGGAGGACGTTGGTGATGCTATGCTGTTCTGTCTGGAGAGAGCAGAGGCAGCAGAGGAGGTGGTGGGGTGCATCGCAGAGTCCCTGTCTCTCCCTCAGACACCACTACAGAAAAAGGTCCCTTATCCTATGACCGTCTTACACGATCAAGTACATTCACATGGCATGCATTGTATACTAAAAGTATATTATCAACGGTCCGTGGAGTAATCGACAGATTTGTCTCCGTGTCGGTTACTGACCCAACGCTAACCGCTAGGCTAGCTTCCGCACAGATCATAGCTCACAATCATGTCTATCTTTATTTCCACAGATTGCCAGACTGTACCTTGTATCCGACATCTTGTACAACTCTTGTGCCAAAGTTGCCAATGCATCTTATTATCGCAAATAGTAAGAAAAGTATATTTTAAATAAGTCCGTCATTATATAATACACATTTTCAGTCGTCATACTGTGTCCTTCTGTCTAATGGTTTTCAATGTTTCTCTGTTCCTTAAGTTTTGAAGCAAAATTGCCCCAGATATTTGGTGACATTAGGGATGCATATCGAAACATACAAGCAAGACTACAAGCTGAACAGTTCAAGGTAATGAGTGTAGTTTTAAAAAATGACAATGATTTATAACCTTTTTCCATGCTTGTGATCTGTTGTTGCCTTGGCCAGAACAAATACATTAATGCTTACCCAATATGTCTTCTCTCCTCAGCAAAAGATAATGGGCTGTTTCAGGGCCTGGGAAGACTGGGCCGTATACCCAGAGTCTTACCTGATCCAGCTGCAGAACATCTTCCTGGGTCTGATCAAGGCAGGAGAGGAGGTGATCGAGAGGGTAGAGGTGAGCTGGTTCTCGGGACCTGTCCTGGACAAGACCTGGAATAGAGTTCTGATCATTGCCTATTTGACCGATGACACTGTTACATTCTCTGATAGTGTGTAAATATACAATGCAGCTAAGAGGCAGAGCTGAATTTAGCGACATTGGTTTATGTGGGCTGGGTATATCTCACCTCAGGTGGCGTCTCCAGACCTGGATGGAGCCCCATTGGACGGGGCGCCGTTAGATGGAGCTCCGCTGGACGACCTCGACGGTTCGCCCCTGGCCTGGGACCCTGCCTCCCTGGACGGGGTGCCTGTTGATGACATTGACGGGGTTCCCCTGGGCGCACCCATGGACGACATTGACGGAATGCCTTGTAGGTCAATCTGGCAGAATTTCTGTGTGAAATGGAAACCATGAAAGCGTTATAAGAGGTGGACCTGATGTAAATTTGTGTTCTGCAGTGGATGACCCGGCCCACTCAAGAGTGGCTCTGTCTAAATGGGAGAGGGTGGAAGATGCTGATGCTCTCCCACAAGGTACTGTACTGTCAGCACTGTAAACCCAACAATCACATCTCTACTCCTAATATACAGCTGGGCTCACCCTGCCTCTTCCTCTTTCAGCTAACACTGACTCCAAATGGGACACGTTAGGAGAGCGAGCCTTGGGGGATGACCTGAATGCAAGGTAAGAACCTGGTGCAGGCTCTTACCTCTTACCTTACCTCTTTTCCCATCACTCAAGATCATACGAATTGTACGAGTTACTGTGATGTAGCATGTGTTGCTGTAGAGCAGTGTTTTCCAGCTCCAGTCCAGTACACATTTTTTGTTTTACCTGATTCAACTTGTTAATGATTTGTTGACATGTAGAATCAGGTGTGCTTGTACAGGGCCACAACAAAAATATGTACTGTTGGGGGTACTGGAGGACTGGAGTTGAGAAACACTGCTTTAGAGGTCTTAGTGGCTCTTCCTCTCATCTTCTCTCACCCTGGTCCACAGTGCTAACATTAAGGGAGGAGATGAGGAGTCCGAGGATGACAGCAGCGATGATGATAGCCCCTCTAAGTACGACAATGCTGACTTCAAGAGCTCCCTCAGCAGTTTCGAGATGTCCGAGAGCAAGAGGAGCCGGCTGAGAGAGCTGGAGGCAAGCATACACACCCGCACACAACCACGTAACGCAGTACACAACACACTGCAGCAGACCTTCAGACTCAGTCCATACCAGTCAACCGATTTAATATTAATAATAATACATACAGTACCTTCAGAAAGTATTTATACCCCTTGACTTATTCCACATTTTGTTGTGTTACAGACAGAATTCAAAATTGATTAAATTGTTGTTTTTCTCACCCATCTATACACAATACCCCATAATGGCAAAGTGACAAATATTTTAGCAAATGTATTGAAAAATGAAATGGAGAAATATCTCATTTAAATAAGTATTTACACCCCTGAGTCAATACTTTGTCCCATTTATTATTTTCAGAATTCTTCAAACTATGTCATATTGGTTGTTGATCATTACTAGACAACAATTTTCAGGTCTTGCAATAGATTTTAAAGTAGATTTATGTCTCAACTGTATCTCGGCCACTCAGGAACATTCACTGTCTTCTTGGTAAGCAACTCCAGTGTAGATTTGACCTTGTGTTTTAGGTTATTGTCCTGTTGAAAGGTGAATTCATCTCCCAGTGTCTGTTGGAAAGCAGACTCAACCAGTTTGTCTGTGCTTAGCTCCATCTTTTTTTATCCTGATTGCTTTGACACACTTTTTGCAGTATTACTTTAGTGCCTTGTTTCAAACAGGATGCATGTTTTGGAATATTTGTATTATGTACAGGCAGGGTTGGGTAGGTTACTGTTACCTGTCCAAAATTGTAATCAGTAAGGTCACTTTTGGATTACCCAAACTCAGTAACGTAATCTGATTACATTCGGTTACTTTTAGATTACTTCCCCCTTAAGAGTCATTAGAAGAAGACAAAAATGTATGTTACCAATTGAACGACATCTATTGCAGTATAAATCAATGTTAACTTTACATAGCTGGCCATATATGGATGTTACATTTTAATTTATGGGTTGGTTATGTAGGCTTCTTCTAACCCATCGCTTTCTACTACATATAATAATATTATTAAATTATATATTTACATTAAAAACCAAAGTCTATCAGAATTCCAGTCATTCCAATAAATGTTATACCCCTAGATCTTCAAGAATAGGACTTGGAAATATGGAAGTATACAGTTGAAGTCGGAGGTTTACATGCACCTTAGCCAAATACATTTAAACTCAGTTTTTCACAATTCCTGAAATTTAATCCTAGTAATAATTCCCTGTTTTAGGCCAGTTAGGATCACCACTTTATTTTAAATATGTGAAATGTCAGAGATAATTATTTATTTCAGCTTTTATTGCTTTCATCACATTCCCAGTGGGTCAAACGTTTACATACACTCAGTTAGTATTTGGTAGCATTGCCTATAAATTGTTTAACTTGGGTCAAACGTTTCGGGTAGCCTTCCACAAGCTTCCCACAATAAGTTGGGTGAATTTTGGCCCATTCCTCCTGACAGAACTGGTGTAACTGAGTCAGGTTTGTAGGCCTCCTTGCTCGCACACGGTTTTTCAGTTCTGCCCTCAAAGTTTCTATAGGATTGAGGTCAGGGCTTTGTGATGGCCACTCCAATACCTTGACTTTGTTGTCCTTAAGCCATTTTGCCACAACTTTGGAAGTATGCTTGGGGTCATTGTCCATTTGGAAGACCCATTTGCGACCAAGCTTTAACTTCCTGACTGATGTCTTGAGATGTTGCTTCAATATATCCACATAATTTTCCTTCCTCATTATGCCATCTATTTTGTGAAGTGCACCAGTCCCTCCTGCAGAAAAGCACCCTCACAACATGATGCTGCCACCCCAGTGCTTCACGGTTGGGATGGTGTTCTTCGGCTTGCAAGCTTCCCCCTTTTTCCTCCCAACATAACGATGGTCATTATGGGCAAACGGTTCTATTTTTGTCATCAGACCAGAGGACATTTCTCCAAAAAGTACGACCTTTTTGGAGAACGTCCCCATGTGCAGTTGCAAACCGTAGTCTGGCTTTTTTATGGCGGTTTTGGAGCAGTGGCTTCTTCCTTGCTGAGCGGCCTTTCAGGTTATGTCGATATAGGACTTGTTTTACTGTGGATATACAGGTGCAGCTCAATTTATTAGAATATTGTGGAAAAGTTCAATCATTTCAATAATTCAATTGACAAAGTGAAACTCATATATATTGTGGAATAATTACACAAAAAGTGAAATAGTTCAAGCCTGTATTTTTTTAAATCTTGATGATTACGGCTTACAGCTCATGAAAACCCCAAATTCACTATCTCAGAAAATTAGAATATGACATAAGACCGGTGAAAAAAGGAAATTTAATACAGACATGTCGGCCTTCTGAAAAGTATGTTCTTGTACATGCAGTCAGTACTTGGTTGGGGCTACTTTTGCATGAATCACTGCATCTATGCGGCGTGGCATGGAGTCGATCAGCCTGTGGCACTGCTGAGGTGTTATGGAAGCCCAGGTTGCTTCGATAGAGGCCTTCAGCTCGTCTGCATTGTTGTCTCATCTTCCTCTTGACAATACTCCATAAATTCTCTATGGGGTTCAGATCAGGCGAGTTTGCTGGCCAATCAAGCACAGTAATCCCATGGTCATTGAACCAGGTATTGGTACCTTTGGCAGTGTGGGCAGGTGCCAACTCCTGCTGGAAAATGAAATCAGCATCTCCATAAAGCTTGTCAGCAGAAGGAAGCATGAAGTGCTCTAACATTTCCTGGTAGACGGCTAAGTTGACTTTGGACTGAAACACAGTGGAGCAACACCAGAAGATGACATGGCTCCCCAAATCATCACTGACTATGGAAACTTCACACTGGACTTCAAGCAACTTGGATTCTGTGCCTCTCCACTCTTCCTGCAGACTCTGGGACCTTACTTTCATCTGAGAAGAGGACTTTGGATCCTGGATATGTCTGTGCGTGTAGACTCTTGATGCACTGACTCCTGCCTCAGTCCACTCCTTGTGAAGCTCCCCCACATTTTTGAATGGCCTTTGCTTGACAATCCTCTCAAGGCTCCGGTTATCCCTGTTGCTTGTGCACCTTTTCCTACCGCACTTCTTCCTTCCACTCGACTTTCCATGAATATGCTTGGATACAGCACTCTGTTAACAGCCAGCTTCTTTAGCAATGATCTTTTGAGGCTTTCCCTCCTTGTGGAGGGTGTTGATGACTGTCTTCTGCACAACTGTCAAGTCAGCAGTCTTCCCCATGATTGTGAAGCCTACTGAACTGGACTGAGAGACACCATTTAAAGGCTCAGGAAACCTTTGCAGGTGTTTTGAGTTAGTTAGCTGATTAGAGTGTGACACCTTGAGTCTACAATATTGAACTTTTTCACAATATTCTAATTTTCTGAGATACTGAATTTGGGGTTTTCATGAGCTGTAAGCCGTAATAATCAAGATTAAAACAAATACAGGCTTGAACTATTTCACTTTTTGTGTAATTAATCCAAGATATATATGAGTTTCACTTTGTCAATTGAATTATTTAACTTTTCCACAATATTCTAATTTATTGAGCTGCAGCTGTAGATACATTCGTACCTGTTTCCTCCAGCATCTTCACAAGATACTTTGCTGTTGTTCTGTGATTGATTTGCACTTTTCGCACCCAAGTATGTTAATCTCTAGGAGACAGAACGCAAGAGTGTGCAAATCTGTCATCAAGGCAAAGGGTGGCTACTTTGAAGAATATAAAATATATTTGTATAAATAACCTTTTTTGGTTACTACATGATTCCTTATGTGTTGTTTCATAGTTTTGATGTCTTGAATGAGTAGGTGTGTCCAGATTTTGGGATGTAGCAACTACAGACAGACTTAAAGGGGCAATAAAAGCCCCACTTTTATTCCATAGGCTTGGATCTGCACTGTGCAGCTGTTGCAAGAGCACATTTTTCACTGGCTGTCCTCTGGTTTCAAACACAATGATTGATAGGCAGTTTAAACTTCTTGAATTCAACCATTATTGGGTTCAAATACACATTTAGATTTGTGAACAGCCATCCACAACAACCACAATCTATAAGGCGCAAATAGCTAAATGAGAGAGCGGCAGTGTTATTCACATCAATGCGCTATGTAGATATCAATAATAAGTGATATCCATATCGCTGTCATCCTTACCTCCAAGCGTTTATTCAAGTTGGATAATCTTTAGATGCCGACAGCAGTCGCACCATTGAAAGACATAGCTTGGGCTGTAGCCTACAAAAGCCTATTCCTGCTCTTTTCCCGCGATCCATCAAACACATTTGGTGTGTCATCATAGTAGTCTCTGATTTGTGGTCAGACTCGCTCAGGTGGGACAAACTTAAATTTGTGCCTTTTTTCAATGCTGATTTCTGAATTTTAAAGTAATCCTACCAATAGGTGCCCTTTGCGAGGCATTGGAAAACCTCTCTGGTCTTTATAGTTGAATCTGTGTTTAAAATTCACTTGTAGACTGAGGGACCTTACAGATTATTGTATGTGTGGGGTACAGAGATGAGGTAGTGATTTTAAAAAATCATGTTAAATACTTATTGCACACAGAGAGTCCATGCAACGTATTATGTGACTTGTTAAGCACATTTTTACTCCTGAATTTATTTAGACTTCCCATAACAAAATGGGTTGAATACTTACTGACTGAAGACATTTCAGCTTTTTTTGTCTCTAGCCTACACCAAAAATTGATATTTTACCAAAAAAATTCAATTTAATCAATTTAAAATTCAGGCTGTAACATAAGATGTGGAAAAAGTCAAGGGGTGTGAATAGTTTCTGAAGGCACTGTAGGTCTTCTATAGTGCTTTTCAAAACCCGAATACGCTTGACTAATGTTCTATTCTTGAAGGCAGTTATTGATTTCCATTCATGTATGTAACAGTCTGACCTACTGTCCAAACAGTACGAATGTATCTTATATTTACTCAATAGTGTCTCTGCTGCAGGTGAAGGTGATGAAGTTCCAGGATGAGCTGGAGTCTGGGAAGAAGCCCAGGAAGTCCGGGATAAACATGCAGAAACAGGTGGAGCACTACAGGCACAAGCTGCTACAAAAGGTTGGTCTCTAGTGTACTTTTATTTAATATAAGCCCAGCAGTAAGGGAAACTGTCCAGACACCATGAAGTTGCAGGTTTAAATGTGACTTTAAAACAAAAAATGGATCTCTGTTCACCTCAGGAGTTTGATAAGGATGACAAGGAGAAGAGAGAGAGATCCATGCCGAAGTCAAAAGACCGATCAAAGAAGGATGAGAGGAGAGACAAGGCAGAGGAGAGGAGAGACAAGGCAGAGGAGAGGAGAGACAAGGCAGAGGAGAGGAGAGACAAGGCAGAGGAGAGGAGAGACAAGGCAGAGGAGAGCAGTAAAGGACGGGACAAGGAGAAGGGTAAAAGGAGTCAAGACCGGGACAGGAGCAGGGACAGGAGCAGGGACAGGGGACGGAGTAGAGACACAGAGGAGCGGACACAGAAATACAGAGGACATTCTCCCGCAAAGTAAGGCCTGTGTGAAACCACCGTCAGTGTTGGTCTATTTAATGTTCAGCATTCTATATACAGTCATTTGAAAAAGTAAGTACACCCCCTGGAAAGTTGTCTTTTATTTGGACAGATGGATATGTAATCTTCACTTCAACACAATTGGCAGATAAAGGTAACCTAATTTAACAAATTACATTGAAAGATTATACTTTGCAATTATTTATTCATAAACAAATCTAAAGAAAAGCAATTCCATGGTGCGAAAAAAAATAAGTTCACCCCTAGCTTGAATAGCTTGTGTTGCTCACTTTGGCTGGAAAAACTTCATGTAGATGTTTCTTGTAACTGTCTATCAGTCTCTTACATTGGCTGGGAGGAATGTTTTCCGCACTCTTCTTTACAGTACTGCTTCCACCATGTCATGTTCCAAGGCTTTCTTGCAGGCACGGCCCACTTCAAGTCTCCCCACAGCATTTTGATAGGATTGAGATCTGGGCTTCTGCCATTCCATAACCCTCCATTTCTTCTTTTTGAGTCATTCTGTTGTAGCTTTGCTTTTGTGTTTTGGATCATTGTCCTGTTGCAAGATCCATGTTTGGTTCAGCTACCGCTTTTTTGACAGATGGCCTCACATTCTCCTCAAGAATTCTCTGGTACAATATAGAATTCATGGTTGACTCAATGATGGCTTGTTGGCCCTGAGGCAGCAAACCAGCCCCAAACCATAATGCCACCGTCTCCATGCATTACGGTTGGTATGAGGTTCTTCTATTCAAAGACAGTGTTTCGTTGTCCCTAAACATGGCGTCTGGCATTGCGTCCAAACAACTCCACCTTTGACTCATCTGTCCAGAGCACATTGTTCCAGTAGTTTTGGTCTTTACCCAGGTGTTGTCTGGCAAATGTCAGTCTTGTCTTGATATCATTTTTTGAGAGCAGAGGCTTCTTCTTCTTCCTTGGGCTGAGTTTGGTGGGATGACCTGTCCCAGGTAGATTGCCAGTGGGCTGGAATGTTCTCTATTTGTAGATGAGCTGTCTGGACGGTGGAATGAAGTACTTGGGAGATTTTTCAAATGTTTAACCCCTCCCAGACATCAATAATCTTTATTCTGAGGGGCTAGGGTAGGTCTTTTGATCTTGGCATGATGTGTTACCACACACCCATATGGTTAAGACCAAACCAGACCAAGTTTTTAATCTTTATGGATGGCTGGACCCTCCTAAGTTTCTCTCTAATGATATTCTAATCAGTTGCGCCTGATTTAAATTAGCCATTTTATGCGATGGTGAAGGTAGGGTTGTACTAACTTTTTCCTCAAAAGGCATATTTTAATTGCATAACATTTTAAAAGTAAACATTTTGTGCGATTTGTTAAATTGGGTTACTTTTATCAATGAATGTGGTGGGAATTTAGCTCAAATATCCATGTGTCCAAATATGTTTAAAAGAAAATACAATTTTCCAGGGGGTGTACGTACTTTTTCCACGACTGTATTTGCGCTGACTGACTAACCCCTATCTCACCCTTCCAACAGAACCAAGTCTAAGTCTCCCAAGAAGTCCAAGCGGTCCCGGTCGCCCTCGCCAGTCAGGAAGACGTGGAGGAGGTCTAGCTCCCGGTCGCCACACCGCTCTCACAAAAAGACAAAGAGGAGCAAACACTGATCCTGAGGCCTGGAGCCTATGCCGCTCCCCCTGAAGCAGCCAAGCGGCTTTCATGGACTGCCCTGCCCCGACAGTGCTGACCATACCCACAATGCCTCCAGACTGTCGCTGCAGAGAAGATTTGGCAATTGTTTTTGTAAGATGACATTTGAACATTATTTGTACAGTTTTGTTTTGCCTTCCCGTCAGGTTGTTTTTAAACCCCATTCAGATTATTGCGACTAGTCCCTGAGACAATAAATCACTCTTGGCAATGTGTCTGTGTTGTCGTCCATGCTCCAGGATGGGTAATGGATTAGCTGAGGGTTCCTCATGTCCAGTCATTTATCCTTTCTAAACAGTATTGGAAGATAATCTCAATGGAAAAAAAAAAATAGAATGAGAGCACTTTATAAATGAGAACCATTATCCCCCCCAAAATAGTTTATTTTTCATAATACAAACACTGACAAAACACATTTGTAACCAAAATGATTGGCGTTAGTGCTTAGTTTTAAAACAAGGAGGAGAGGGTACTAGAAAAGCAGTGAAGTTGAGTTAGACAGTTAACTGACAAAAAGCTTACATTACAGTGTCAACCATCCACCCCACAGTTTGTACTTTTAACCAGATTTAGTTTTTCGTCTGATCTAGTCTCACAAACCTGCTTTACTTTAAACACAGTACACTTGTTCTTTGTGTAAAAAAAAAAAAGTGACAGGATATCCGGGAGCCGCTTCCTCCATTTACAGTTCACTTCGGCCGCTTTCCCATCATTCTCTACTTTAGGGTCCCTGTTCTCCGGAGGGTAACTCCTCCCTCCCGAGCACTCACCAGTAGGAAATTGTCCTGTTTTAAAAAATTTGGCAGGGCAGCGGGTTGCTCTGCCTCCATGGTAGGACTATACACTGGTACACTGACAGTTCAGTATATATATATATATTCAGAGTGAAGCCTTTAAGACAAATGCTCAGTACTTTTTTACATTGATAAAAACCTTAATGGCGCCAGTGAAGTCAGCAGAGAGCAGAACCTCTGTGTGATCGGTCTTCAGAGCCCCTGTGGATGAGAAATGGCATGTAAAACATTGAAAATATACAAGTGTTTTATTATCCACTCAGCACATACAATCTATCACTATGGTAATCCCCTTAATGAGGAGTCCCTCAGCATACAGAAACGGGTATCTAAACCGGCATACTGTACCTGAGGGAATGGTCTCGGAATCAGTGGAGTCCAAGCTCTTACACTCTGCATCGGCCCCGGACCCAGCTTTCTCTGCCCCTGCCTCCTGGGGGACGATCAGGTTAGGATGTGGTGCGAAAATGGCTGACGTCACTACTGCATTGTGTGCTGAAAGACAAGAGACTGGACTTAGTGGAGGGACACTACAATCAAGCCCAACCAGACCGTTTCATATCACCAACAGTAAAGACCTGAGCACCACTACAATATCTAGCTACCTTTAATTCCCTCCCAGAAGTCATTGCGGTCTCGTCGTACGGATGTAAACTTGCTCAGGTCGTGGTAAGTGCTCCAGATGTACACGTACTTGTCTTCTGAGCCACTCACAATGAACGAATAGTCATGGCTGGAAAATAAAGAGTAGCAGTTCCTTACGGTTTGTTGACCGGCAACATTGAAGAACAACATGGCAGACTGAGGAGCTATTCTCACCTGAAGCTGGCTTTGATCTGACTACTGCTGTTGACGTAACCCTTGTACTTCATGGACAGAGACAGGTCCCTTAGGTCATACAGGCGGATCCTGCAGTCATTGGAGGTTACCAGAATCTAATAAAATAAAGAGACTTAGCTAATGGACAGCTGTCACTAGCAATGTACCCTCTAATTTTAAGTTACAGTTTCAGACAGTGGTCAAGTAGGCTACTTTGACCATAATGTAGGCCTAATAGTGTGTTACCATCAAAAACACTAGTGAAAAATCATCCCATAACATTTTAACATGATAGCTGTTCTATCATTCAGCCAAACGTAGCAGCCAATGTGTGGTGTTCAACGTAGGCCTACATTCCATTCCATGACACTAACCTGTTCCGTCAGACAAGGTGACTGAAAATGAGTTTATAAAAGAAAATGCATTCCCATTATTACAAAGAATCAGACAAATGATGCTACCCTCTGCCTATTGGCTACTTAGCTTATTCAAGCCTGCCTCAAAAACACAACACTGCCCCTTGAAGACTCTTTACCTGACTGACTTTTCAAAGTTAGAAATGTACTAGTTTTGTGCTCTTGTAGGAAGAGGTCAATGCACCATTGCTGACTACACATGATCTAGAACTGGGCTAATAACTCACTAACTAGCAAAGGATATGAACAAATGTGCATACGTGGCTACATGCAGCTGCAGCTCTCGCTATGATCTCAGAACAAGCTCATCTACTCATGACCTCACGCTGTAAACAGTCCAGTTCAAAGTGAATGGCACAAGTATTCAGACCCCTTCACTTTTTCCACATTTTGTTATGTTACAGCCTTATTCTAAAATGGATTTATGGGGTATTGTGTGTAGATTAATGAGGATTATATATTTGTTTTTATCCATTTTAGAATACGCCTGTAACGTAACAAAATGTGGAAAATGTGAAAGGGTCTAAATACTTTCCGAATGCACTGTATATAGCAATGGTGTACTTGCGTATGCCGCAACGGTCTGTGTAGAGTACGGCTGAGTCATGCGTATCAATGCAACAGAATCCTACTCTGATGCGTTCTGCCTACAACTAAATCTTTTGCATAGTTTGTTTTGGTATGTTGCATTGAAAGTAGCTAATATTGCATTGATTCGATCACAAGTCCCACAGTAAAGGGACATTTTAATAGTGTTAACTAAAAGGGGGAAAACTGTAGAAAGTTGAGTGAAGTTCAATCTTGTTCTTCTCTGCGTGGGCTGATGTCCCAGGGAGCTGCATGCCGACACACGTGCGCAACTTAGTGGGAACATTAGTCACTAGTATGTAATCTCCAGAGAGGCATGTCTGAAAAGTTCATCAGGAGCATGGCTATACCTTGTTCTCTCCAGGAAGAGGCTCGATGCCTGTGATTTTCCGTCCCACTCGGTTCCTGCCTCTGGTCGACCGTACGTGGATCTGGGTGTGGTATTTAAGGCGCTGAAAAAAAAGAACCAACGTTAGAAATGGTGAACCATTTCCAGTGTTCCTCATTTTAATATTTATGTAATAATGATTCTTCAAACTTGAGGAACAGGGTATAATTCTCCCTCCACTGTACCTCTGTGTCATAGAAAATGCAGCGGCCATCATAAGTGCCGATGACAGCGTACTTCCCGTTCTGGCAGAAGTTGGCAGCAGTGATGAGACGTGTTTGTCCGTCCACCTCGTTCCACAGAGCCACCTTCTTGTCTGGGATGTTCCACAGACGCAGTTTCCCATCCAGAGAGCCACTCAGGAAGTACCTGTCATCCTAGGCGAAATAACAGATGATTAGAGTCAGAACACAAATATAGCCAACTCACTCTGCACTTAAAAGAAAAAAAGAGGTCCATACTTCAACCTAAATACGCACTAGCAAAGGCACACAAGCTCACAGAGGCCCACTTACTCTAGGATGGAAAGCGATGGCTGTGACAAAGTCAATATGCTGAAAGCAGCATAGGCACTCTCTCCTGGATATGTGCCACAGTCTGACTGTCTTATCCATCGACGATGAAAGCAGGAAGTAGTTCTTGAATCAAAGAACACAGGGAATATTAGGACAGTGTACGGACATTTAGGAGTGTTGGGTTTTTTTTAAGGCGGAGGAGGAAAGGGCTTTGGAGTCTACCTTTGACCAGGACAGGTCAAGCAGGTCAGCTGTATGACCCTTGTACTTGCAGAAGGGGACTTGGCGGAAGGGGAGATTCTTGTCCTCAGGGTCTTCAGGAATACTGCTCATCTGGGAACAGAAGACACTTGTCTGTCAGACTGGTGCTGAGGTCTCAACGATAACACTGGTTAAGTTAGACCTTCTAGACAAATGGGTGTGACTGAGGTATTACTTCCACTTTTAGTGGGTTGAGTTAACACAAATAAACCATGCATCTGATTATATCCCAGACAGCTCCTAACCTTACTCACCCCACCGTCTGTGTCTGATTTGGAGGAACACAGGCTTTCCTGAGAGGGAGAGGGCGACACACGACCTGGTTGAGAGAGAACATAAGGGAAGGACCATGAGGAAACCCACCAAACAAGCATTACATTTACCAAAGGTGTGGTAGAGAGAGAAACTAAACTACTCATGATCTACCTACCTTCAGTGTTGTACTTTGCCCTCATGTTGTTGAAGTAGTCAAACGCATTTTTCAGAACCCAGATTCGCACCACATTGTCCTGGCCTGCGGTCGCCAACAGCCTCCCGCAGTGAGAGAACTTCATGGTCCACACTGCACCCTGAGGGCACAACAGAACAAGGGTTTGGCAAATAGATAGATAGGCACTTTATTGATCCCCGGGGGGAAATTTCTTCGTCAAGCAGCTACGAAAAAACAGGGCAGGTGCAAAATGCCAGAACGAAAATACACGATATACTAAAAGCAATAAAAAAAGATACAACTGACATGATACTAATATGCATTCCTGAGTGAATGACTACGTATGAGTCCAAGAATTACTTACAATATTGCACGTGATGTGATATGATATAACAACTGTACATGAATATGTATATACAGACCTGAATGAATAAATAAGTCCTGAGTGAATGAGTGATTACAGACCAGAGTTACTCACAGATGGATGCATAATTGTTAAACTAGGTCCTAACACCCCAACAGTTCCAGGTCTATGTTGCTGACGGCACGGCACCCTGGTGAGGCATTAAATAGTCTAATAGCCGCCGGCAGGAATGACCTCCTGTAGCACTCTCTGGCACACCGTGGTGGGATCAGTCTGTGACTGAAGGTGCTCCTCTGTCATAACCATGGCATGCAGAGGGTGGGTGACGTTGTCCATGATGGCCAGCAGTTTGGCCAGGATCCGTGCCACCTCCTCTAGAGTGTCAAGGCTAATCCCCAGAACAGAGCTAGCCTTCCTGATCAGCTTATTTACCCAAGATGCATCACCGGCCTTTATGTTGGCGCCCCAGCACACCACTGCAAAAAAGACACTGGCCACCACAGACTGGCTAAAGGTGGTTCTGCTCACACCACACCACAAAGTATACATATACTCACATTTTACATCCACGTTCATGGTAACATATACCTCAGTCATGGCAGTAGTCAATTGTTTAACGGAAATAAAAGCACTGAAACATTAACCCACACACACTCTTACCATGTGCTCTCCGCTCAGGTCCTGGACCACCTTGATCTGATCAAAGTCGAAGGGGCCCTTGAAGCTGTGGGCTGCCTTGAACTTGACAGGCCGGGTGTAGGGCATCCCCTCATCGTCACTGGACGACGGGTCATCCTGGTCGTTATGGAACACTGAGACAACAACCACGCAGTGAGACTAAACAGCAGCAACACTACTAACCAACGGACGAAGTGAAAATACAAAAGGATGTCCATCCTGAAAACAAGCAGGCATGTGATTGGGGCGGGGGAGGGCTGTGGGGTTTGGCATACCTTCATCACGGACACTCTTCACCTTGTTGACGGCCTTCTCCCCATACTCCTCAGCCAGATGCTTGGCCCTCTTCACAGACTTGCCCAGGAACTTCTTCAGCCGAGTGCTAGAGGAGTGAAGACAGAGGAGGCATTTAACTCAATGGACTTCATCACAGGCTGTAACCACAGCACGAGGCAGGGCACTGTTCCAGCTCTTACGTTTTCTGTTTCAGCTTCCCTCCGTCTGTGTCGGTCAGCGGAGCCTGGGCCCTGTCATCATCATCGGACTGTGCTGCGTCATTCCTGACAGGAAAAAAGGAACAAACGGTGACATCATCTTTTATTTTGCTGCATGTGAGTGCTGCCCACAGGGGGATTAATATATACAGTAGCTGTACGTTTTTTTTAACCATAGCCCAGGGATTGGTGTGAGCCCATGAGATATTAGACTAGTTGAAGTAATAGCAGAGCAGTTCTTACGTGATGTACTCCTTGGTCCTCCTCATGATGTGTAATGTGAGTGGGTTGATCCCTGTAGGAAGCTTCTCCTCTGCCTGGATCAGAGGGATCTCCTCACCGGTGTCCAGATTCTTGATCATCACACTTGCCAGGATCTCCTATTACAGAGATAACACAGGCAATCGATGAATTTGAAACACACACTCAAAGAGGTATGTGTAGACAGCGGAAAGCCTGTACAAAAGGAGCTGAAGGCTGGAAGATACAGAGACGAGGATACGTACCTCATCAGTCAGCTCTCTGCCAGAATTGGAGCGTGGGCGCTGAGGACCTAGAGAGTCATCAATGGGACCGGAGGCCTGCTCACCCTCATTCTCCTGTGGGAACACATCAATACACACACACACACTTAATACACTAGTGTTAACTAAGAGAAAGTGGTATTCAAAATTGTTAAAAGGCCTGCTGAAAGAGGGCAACAGAATAAAAAGTAAATCCACACAGTGTTTAATCAGAAAATGACTACAAACGAATACCAACTAACCTGTGCTGTGACCACCTTGTCCCCGCTGGTGGCGCTGGCCAGGTCTAGAGAGTGCTGAAGATCCTTGGTGATGCCTCTCACTGTGCTGCTGGGAGACACCAGGCCACAAGGCTCCTCCGGCTCTGCTGCACACACTGGCCAATCACACAGGGTCAAAGGTCAACACTGTAAACTCGTCTCAATGGTTAAACAATTAAATTGCCTACAACCTACATTTTAATAGAAATTATCATTAGTAGGTGTGGGGACAGAAGTGAACATTTATGAGAACAGTCATGAGAGATCAATGTATTAATACTCTGCAGGAAACATTTTAATTGACGTGCATATCAGCATTCCGTCTATTGACCTTATGCTATTGGCTGTGTGGAGAAACAAGAACAGCGTTATTTACCTTCCAGTCCTGTGGGCCTCATACACTCCTGGGGCTTCTTGCTGAGTGGTAGAGCAGATCGGGATGGGGGAGGTGGTCGCGGAGGAGGAACTCCGCTCGGAGGGGGTGGGCGTGAGGGCGGAGGCTTCTTAGTGCTGGCCACAATGTCAGGCTCTACAGTGAATTGCTGTTGGGGTTTAGAAGGCCCAGGGTCGGTGGAGTCAGCCGGCTTCTTGTCTGTGAGGGGGACCTGGTCTAAGATGTCTGCTGGTCTCTGCTCCCTGTCCTCCACAGACACCCGGGGCAGGTCAGGGAGGTCCGGCGGAAGGTCAGGGTGACTCTGGCCCTGCCCCAGGGTGCTGGTGATGTCTGGGGACTGGACGTGGTCCTGTGACCCAGCCGATGGGCCGGGCATGTCTGGGAGAGCCATGTTACCCGCTCCCTTCTGTTCCTGAGGCTGCTCTGATCGCTCAACCACAGGCTGAAGTTCCACAGAAGGATGCTCTGGTTCTACAGGGGCCTCATTCTCCTTCTTCACCTCTGACTCTGCCCTTGTATCAACATCCCTCTCTCCCATCAGCAGAGCCTCCTCCGCCACAATTTCCTTCTGGCTCTCCTCAATGATGCTGTCGATGATCTAGGAGGAACAAGACATGATGAAAACATCATCAAAAGTGATGTCCTCATAACACAATGTTCCTCTAATGAGGAGTTTGTCCTTGTATTGTGTGGTCCTAGGAGGTTTTGTAATGCCTCGCAAAGAAGAGCACCCATTGGTAGATGGGTTGAAAAAAAAACATTGAATGCGTGGTGCTCTTCATGATGAAGTTATTAAAAACACTTTGGATGGTGTATCAATACACCCAGTCACTAGAAAAGATAGAGGCGTCCTTCCTAACACAGTTGCCGGAGAGAAAGGAAAACCGTTGAGGGATTTCACCATGAGGCCAATGGTGTCTTTAAAACAGTTACATAGTTTAATGGCTGGCATAGGATACATTTGAGGATGGATCAACAACACTGTAGTTAATCCACAATACTAACCTGAAAATGGTTGCCTAGTAATGATAAACAACCAATTTGACAGAGCTTGAATAATGTTAAAAATAATAAATGGGCAAATGTTGCACAATCCAGGTGTGGAAAGCACTTAGAAACATACCCAGCAAGACTCACAGCTGTAAACACTGCCAAAGGTGCTTCTACAAATGATTGACTCTGGGGTGTAAAAACGTATGTAAATGAGATATTTCTGTATTTCATTTTCAATAAATATGCTAAAATAAAAATAAAAAACATGTTTACTTTGTCATTATGGGATATTGTGTGTAGCTGTGAGAAAAATCATATGTAAAAAAAAATGTATTCGGGTTGTAACAACAAAATGTGGAATAAGTCAAGGGTTATGAATACTTTCTCAAGGCACTGTATGTGCTCACAGACGCATGGGATGCAGGAGAGAACTGGCACTCAACACATCCACAATGAGGTGATTACTAATAATACAGTACATGTCCAGTAATAGCAACACCCTTTTTATTCCATGTATCACTGATGAACTCTGACTCAACTCTGCCTATTTCTACAGATGGACTGGAGATGCTTTTGCCAGACGGCAGCCTCAGTCGTTTGATGGGGAGACCATAATAGGGTAGGTTTTATCTGACCTGTTCAAACTTCCACATAGTACCTGTTTGTGTGTCTACTATGTGTTCACAGAAACATCTATGGAGCCAGCACATGGAGACTTGATGTTCCAGACTAACAGACAGGCTGGATACTGATGAAGAACACTGCTTCTATGGTATTATCTTTATTCTACATGGGCCTGTTACTACATGGGCCTGTTACTACATTTGAAAGTTATCATCACTTAGTTAAGAATATCTACATAAATTCAGCAATTGCATTCTTCTCATATTACTCTGTAGGCTACTGACCTATTCAAAGCTTCTTCCGGTATCTCTCGTTTGATGTGATTGAGTGGGGGGAAACAGTTGGTTCTGACAGATGGGTGTGTCAAGAAACACCCACATCAAACCAAACCCCCAAGCCAACTCACTGGCAGTGACTCCATAGAACAGTGACAGACTAGCTAAATTTACATAAAGCCCAGGACCCAGCTACCATAAAAAAATAAACATTTAGACATGAATGACACATACGCAGGGGGTCAGTGACTATTAAAAATCACAAGGAATAAAACAAAACTTTTTTTCCCCATAATGACAATCACAATGCCCCATTTTTGTAGGGATTAATGACAGTTAGCGTAGATTAGAAGGAGGGAATACCTGGATGGAGTCATCTTGGCGTGCCTCAGGCGGGGCCAGCCCAACAGCCACGTCCTCTGGTGGGCTCTCTACCACCCCCTGCAGGAACACAAAGCACTGAAAGGGTGAATCAAACAGTATAAACCAGCACCACATGCAGTGAATCACCACACTTTAAAATGATGAGATGTGCTTATGTTTTGCAATATTTTACTAGTAAAGGAGATGACAATGTCCTGAATAGAGTTTTTAAAACACTTAACTTCACTGGCAACTCAGGACACGCAGTAGCAAACTACTTATTGCAAACAATCCCAGGTATAGCTGTGTTTTGGGTTAACTTTAACCCCAATAGAACTCTTAAAGGCCATTCTCTAGCTCATTTGAACGTAGTCACCCAAAGACTCCAGCAGCTATGCCTTTTAAGTAACGATTAAACTAAAATCAACACTCTGGCTTAAAGTCTTTGAAAGGGAAAGGGGGGATACTAGTCAGTTGTAGATATGGCACTCCAAAGTTATACTTCACTCTTGAAAGAGATGGTTGTTCTAAACTGTAAAATGCTAGTAAAAAGAAGACATACCTGAGGTGTGGGAAGAACAAACTTTGTAGGTGTCCTAAGCAATAAAAAAAAAAAGTGAAATGTGTGTTAGTCACACGACTAGTCCTGATATGGTTGTGTGTGTCAAAGAGACACGTCAATCAGACTTCTCTCTCCCTTTGACCCCTATATGGTCATCGTGAAAACAAAATTCCTGTTGGTAGACTTGGTCAATTGATTTCCCCACAACCTTTGCCTTATTAAAAAGATGGGAGTAGAGTAAGACCAGGCAAAATCATCCACACAGATGACATCGTCGTTGTTATTCTTGTCAAATAATGATAATGTTTTTGTTCCTTTATTAGGTACAGAAGAAACAATGTATGAACAAAATAATGTTCTCTTGCTAACATCTGGTGCAATTCAATGGCCAGCCTCATCGTCATAGCTGAGAACGAATACAAATCACAGCATATACACACGATATCTCTTTACTTGAACAATAGCTGTAAGTAGAAAGGTCACTTACAATTTAGGAGATGGAGTAAAATTTACGTCTTCAGCAGCATCGTAGAATTCCTCTGTGTCACTATCTGACGCCATTTAGCTAGCTAACGTGAACTAGCTAGCTAGATAGTTTAGATGCATGCAGGGCCTCTACGAGAAGGGAAATCGGTGCAATATTTAGATGTGTTCGGTTCGAACTAATGAAGACTCCCAATTTGTGCAGAAAATAAAAGGTCCTAGACTGAAAACTCACTTCTTTCGCTGGGATACACCCAGATGTTGCTACTAACTAATGCATGGGAGAGGCCACTCACTCACCTGTGTGTGTGTGTGTGTGTGTACTAGCTACTCCTACTGGCTGCTAACGTAGCCAGCTAGCTAACGACGTTAGTTAGCGCTAGTTTTTCCCTAGGTAACTACCAAGTTTCTTGAATCAATTAATAAATAAATACTCCGAAATAAAGGTCTAACGTTAACGATAAAACGACTGCCCATTACCGTCCTCAAAAAAAGGGCTGCAGCCGGGCCAAATGTAGCTAGCTAGTGTAATCACAAACAAGGAAGAACACCCCCCAAAAAAATAGATTAACAACGTATACGGAAATATCGCGATAACTCATCTGACAGCTTCCAAGCCCCCTCGCTTCTCATCTCCTCGTCTCTCCTTCATGCGCTGATCTAAAAACAATAGTGTAATGATGACCCTTGCTTTGTTTCGATACAATCTCCCCCCAAGTGGGTTAACCCTATTGGAGCAGTGTTTAGCAATAGATACCCAGTTTCGAGATCCACAATGGATTTAGATGTACTGTATACGTTGTGAAACTGTTAGATTTACTGCACTGTCGGAGCTAGAAGCACAAGCATTTCGCTACACCCGCAATAACATCTGCTAAACACGTGTATGTGACCAATACAATTTGATTTGATATGATTTTCACAATGGGTGTTTCACTGTTTGCTACGATGGTGTCAGAAGTGAGATGCTACCGTGAAGCCATCAGAGAGGCATGTCGTGTACGGTACACATAAGAGATAGTGAAGTATGTGAATTCACTCTCGAAATAGAGGGGTTAGTGCATAGCAAGGCTCATCACAATCACCTCAACCTCATTGGAGCAGTGGTTAGTAGTCTACGTGCTGGGAGACATGGGTTAGAGTTTAGCAATTGTTTTGTGTTCTCACCTGCTGTCCTTTGATTACAAGTGTGTGAACCACTGTTTTTTAACCGGGTCTTCTACAGGCATACTATTTTAGCGCTCTGAGCTAAAGCCTAGACATTGGCTTGGGGAGCAAACGTAGTCTTCAGGTCTGCAGGAAAGATTGTGGTTCATCGAGTCAATTTCGTTGCAGGGGATCGGACCAGACTCAGAAATAAAACACAACACACTCATCTTGTTAAAAAAAAAATAGCCCCAAAAATTGCTATCGATCAAATTGATTTATAAATAAAACCAACAATATCGACATGTACAGCACTCTTCAATGTGGTTTCACAACCGCAATAAATGGCATATTCTACCACCAGCTGGACCACATTTACTTTGGTATTTAAGTTTTGTGGCTCTGAAAAAATATTGCCGTATGATCCTACCATTTACCAGCGTGGATACGTCACGTTCCCTGCAAACGGCCATTGGATAGGTTGGAGACGGACCTTAGTGAGATCTATGGGTAGTGGATTTGAGGGTTTAAGAAGAAAACAAGGACGTATCAGGTAGGAATCTCGCTATTTAAAAGTTTATAGAATGTTTTTTTTTAAATTCGATTTATATGTAAAATGTTGAATACAACATAAAACGTAACCCAACGTTTCCAATGATGGGTAACTAGCTAGAGAAGTACATAGCTAGCTAAATGGCTTAAGATGTAGCTAGAAAATCATGTAGCTTCAGCTGGCTAGCTAATTAACTTGACGGGTAGCCATGCTCTATGGTTTGTCCTTCCTGTAAATTCTCTCGCCCGGCGAAGTTGGTATACATTGACACTACTTAATGGGTTTAAGTACACCACGACAACTAGCTAGCTAGCTAACTAGCTAGATAAATATACGTTCCACCTTTATTTCCAATTGTTACCCTAGCTTTTCACTTAGGTGACCATGGAATGTTTGAAATAAAGATGTGTTGTAACTAGCGGTAACTAACGCTAGCTAACTATCCAGCCTGTAGTTATAGCTAGCTAGCTAGCTATCCAGCCTGTAGTTACAACTAGCTAGGTAACAGTTACCTAGGTAACTCTTCTGAATGTATGCTAGCTATCTAGCTAACCAGTTCAGCAAGCTAGTCGGCTAAGTTTTAGAAGTTTCCAATAAACATGTGTAGTCATGTCCTCCATGCATGGCTATCCTGGGGTTAATTAGCGGCTAAACTAGCTAACAGTTAACTTTACAGCAACAAGTTATCTATTTGATGTTTTGGTTAGTTGCCTATTACGAACGCCAGGAAAGTGAGTCATAACATTGATAATTATGGATAATATTTGACCCAGCTACCAAGATACCGGCGTGACAAACAGGTTCGAATGGGCGCTGTCCTTTACAGTTTCAGATGACATTCTTGCTGCTGTTTCTCATCTATGTTAATGTATTGACTGACATTAGCTAATGATGTAATGAACTTTAACATAATGTGACCCACTCAATTGCTAAACAATTTGTGCAGCACCTGTTAGAAGGCCTTCTCGTGTTAATAATTTGTACGTAATATAGGGTCGGTATAGGTGCACTCAGGAGGAGCTGGTGTCATGGCCATTGCCATACTAGACAACATCCAAACAGCAAACTGAGTTAGTTACCTGCCACAATTGGGCTGCATGTATTTGCTTTCAAAATCAGTATACCCATCACATGATATACCAATTGTTCTTTTGATACATGTTTGTCAGATCTGTCAACATGTGGGAAGTACATAGAATGTACAGTATGCTACACAGTTTACTTCAAAACTGCACACCTTTTGTGTAGGCTAGGCTAAAGGCTAGACAGACCTAGTGGACTAAACTCCACAGTGAAGGAAGTTTATGATGAACTTCACCAACAGAGTGGAGCAAAGACCAGGCTTTGTGGAATCCAGCTCCGACAACATCAATTCACCCATGGTCAATACTTAAAAAAGATATGTAGATCATGAAACGCCGACCTTTTACCTATGTGTGCCTTCTGTAGTTGTGTGTCTTTCTTCGTTTGCTGAAATCCATAATTTTTCAATAAACGTTAATCAAATACAACCACCAACTTTTTGCTAGTTTCTCTCTCTCGAAGATGGCAACTCAGTGCGGATGTGCATATGTCAATTGAATAAAACATGCAGACATGCAACTACAGAAGACAAACATAGATACAGGGTAGGCGTTTCATGATTGAAAGTATTGAATCAGAGCTAGATTCCACAAAACCTGGTGTCTGCTCCACCAACTTCCTTCACCATGGAGTGGCGTTTAGTCTTCTAAGCCAGACCTAAAGTTTTTCTCTATGTTGGCCATATTGGATGTTTTCGTGTCCACTGTCCTGAGGGTGACTGGAGAAAATAGGCTACACATTGTTCACAGTCAAACAAAGGGTTCTTTGCCACGGACCTGCTACAAATAACTAGTAATGTGCCTTGTAGTGACTGTGTTGTTGTCAGGAGACTGAAGGCCACGTTCAAGATGGCCACTGCTTGGCTTTGTGTTTTGTCCTCTCTAGATGGGGCGTCTTGGTTGAACCTTGTTTGTCACGTCTAGGCCTAGTAGTGTAGTGCTTCAAGGTTGTCCTCTCCTGTCTTAGCCTGTCTTATAATCATATCCCCAGATGTAAACTTTCAAGATCAGGAGGCATTTCATTTTCTTTGAGAGACAAGAGAATGAATCATTTAAATCTTAATTCAACTTTTTTATTTAGGCTAATTAGACTAGGCTCCGGTCCTTTCCAAACAATTGCATTTCAGCGAGACTAGACTAAAGTCATGCCCCAGCCTCTGTTGCACTTCGTATATATGACAGTTCCATCTACTTTGATATGCTTCTGAATCAAATCAAATGTTATTGGTCACATACACGTGTTTAGCAGATGTTATTGTGGGGGTTGCGAAATGCTTGTAGGAAGTGTTATGTCTACTTTAATTCATTAGGATAGTCAATGTAGCTACATAATTGTCAAATTCTAATGCCACTATGCTCACCTAAAAGTAGCTAGGATGGTGTGGAAGCCACAGGTGTTGTCACCTTTTATTATAGGTAGCAGACTTACAGCTATATTAGCTACTTCACTTTCTCTTCCCATGTCCCTCTGTCTGACTATGTAGACCCCTGGTGTGGTCCTGCGGACTGTGAACCCTCCACACAGACTGTGCTGCAATTATCACCCCATCTGATCTCCACTGTAATCATGACCAGGCTGAACAGTGGGGTGCAGGGAAGACAGATGGCAGACAACGCCCCAAAATATGAGTCTGAAATATTAATAGAAATGCCATATGCTCACATGCTGCTAATACATGGAAAAAGAGAAGAGGCAAGCGAGGCATAGTTGAGCTCTGTCCACCTGGCCTTGGAAGTTTGGGAGAGAAATATTTGTAGCCTATTAATTGTCAAACATTTCATCGTCAAGTGTTTGTGTTGATGGTAGACCATATCTCTCTTATTTAAAAGATTTTATGAGATAAACTAGAATAGATAAAGGTGAAATAAAATGAAACAAAGTCTTAAATGTAGATTTTTTACAGTTTCTGTACCATACCGGGGTATACATTGTTACCGGCAGTGCACACAAGGGGCGCTATTTACCCCCAAAATAATTGGACGCCGGGATCTTGATCCAGGAGGGGCTTGAATGTCTTCTTTAACCAAGAAGCTTGATCTTGACATCTAGCCACTTAGCTAGCAAGTTATCAAACCAAATGCGTAGCTGGAGCCCAGAGCTGGATATCATTTATTTGACACATCTTAGATTTCTAATAGTAATACTTAACTAATTATAAGCAGTGGTGTCAGTATTTCGAAAAACCCCTCTATACGGTACATCGCACAAGCCATATTGCTATTATAAACTGGTTACTGGCATACATAGAGCAGTGTGTCATAGCCATGGTATATTGTCTGATATTCCACGTTTTATAGCCAATCAGCATCCAGGACGCAAACTACCAGGTTTATAATGTGATTTTGAAAACAAATGCACTAAAGAAGGGGAGTAGCCTATTGCTTTTTATGACTTTGAAACTAAACAGGGGAACAGGGTTTGGCTAGGAGTCAGTCAGTGTTGGCAAGGGGGTAGCACTGTGACAACTGTTAAAGTAGTGTAGATTGTCCTTCTCCCATTTCCAGTTTGCGGTCTCGCAGCCCTGAGCTTCGGCTTTCGCTTAGACTGAAGGTGACAGTGGGATGGGATAGGACAGGACTGAACCGAACCTATCTTTCATTTTCCAAACACTCCACAAACTTTCTTTAGGCTATTCATGTGTACCGTTGAAGGGGTTGATAATTGTATTATTGTCTTAATGTCCTTTGAAGAGCCCTGACAATATCATTAATGTATTGTTCACCTGTTTTTCAGAGGTGTGGCTTTGGCGAGGGCATGGAGCACCCTATACACAGAGGGGAGACGATGTCCCTCGGACTGCACGACAGGTACTGTGCAATGTATGTCCACCTTTTCTTCTGCATCTATACACACACACACACACACAATCATTCCAACGTTCCTCACTTCCTCTGAAGTATCTAATTTTAGCCGTTCCGGATTCTCTCATGTTATGTGTGAACGTGTTATGTTAGTAATTCTTTCATCTCTTAATTAATATATGAAGTTAGTCTAACAACATTCAATCTTCTGTATTCTCTCCTATTGTAGTTTTACAACTACCTCTTACATAATTTGCAATATTCTGTTTCTATCTTAAAACTCACTTGCCTGTTAACTAAAATTTCATGATTGTCTTAAAGTGAGTCAAATTCATGGTCTGTGTTCAAATATTCATACTATCATACTGTATACTTAATGAGTATATACTATATACTATTAGTTCATTTTAGTATACTGTAAATGAACGGTATCCTTTCAGTCCTTTCAGCATACTAGCGCTACGTGCCAGAGTGCGCTCTGGGCGTTCTTAAATTCAGAGCATTGTCAGATTGTCCATTCGTAAATTCTGAGTCTTTCCCGGAGCGTTCAGAGAGCACACTGGCCAAGGAGTAGGGTTGATCCGAGCGTTCTGACCATCACAACGGCACTGCTGACCATTTTACTGGCTATAGCAGAGTTGGTTAGGCTGTTTTCATGTTATCCAGAACGTTGGTGACTGTAACTGTGCTGCTGGCAACAATTTAATTAATAAAATAATACATATTTTTTGCTGACATTAACTGACACCGGCCATATCAAACGGGTGTTGAGCGTTCGTAAATTCATCAGTTATTCTGTACTCTGGCACACTCAGACGAGAGTGCTCTGAAATCAGAGTACATAGCCAGAGCAAATTTATGTCCATTGAGAACGCACAACGACTATACCACCTAGCTAAGATTGATGTGAATATCAGGTCAATAAACGTTGGGTAGTTAGTTAGATAGCATATAGTTAATATACCGGCAAGTTTGATGTATTAGTAGCCAACTAACGAGCTAGCTAGCTAACATACCTGTAGTATCTACTGCTGTAATGATATGCTATACTGTTCGTAAGGATAGCGTAGCCAACACATTGTCAGCCAACATAAAGTGTAGCGTATGTAAAGTGATTACTTTATTACATTGCTCAACATTTTCTTAATATTTGTCATAATTAGTTAAAGCAATGAATTTGTCGGACTTCGGCTGCATATTTTCTACCATTTTCTTCAAATCTGAAAACGTTGTGAAGCCACACCCATTTTCTGAATAATTGCATTATGGGCCCTAAAAGTACGGAAATAGTGTCCACTGCGTGTATACTTAGTATTTTGGCGAATGTAGTACAACATCTGGGACCTTTGGCATACTAACTCTATCCATACTATGACCAATAATCATACTACATACTGAATTTACAGTACAGTTAGTATTCGAACACAGCTATGGACTAAGTATGGAGTGTTCATGCAGCTCTATGTGTGTGTGTGTGTGGGCTAACTTAGCTGTTGACTATGCTGCAGCAGTGATTCAGGTTGGGTTACAGCATGTATCCATGACTCAGTCTGGCAGAGGGCTTTCATTGTCCCCCTGTTGCTGGGTAAATGGCTGCCTCTTTGGGCCTGTCTCCAGGCCCCTCTTTGGGACGTGTTGTTTTTGTACAAGGTGACTAATGCCTTACTTAGAGCTGTGAGTGGATTTTTATCCTTAAGCCAGTTACTATCGTCAACGGTAATGAATTAGGAAGTTGTGTGATTGTGGAGTGCCAGGGGAGATTACTCACAACATCATGACTGTTGACTATATTCAATCAAAATTATGCTGCTCTCATGACTGTGTTCTGTGTCCTCTCTGGTGCTTGTATAGTGTCAGCGAGGCTTCTCTAAGCCCCTGTCCTTTGTGCCTTCCTGTGTGTTGCTGCAGCTGTTCAGGGATTTTGTCTTCTCGGAGCACTTCATGAAGATTTTAGTGGAGCGCCTCAACTGGAAATGCTTTCATGACACAATGTTACAGATTTAGCTCTAACTAGAATCTGCGTCAGTGCATTTTGGACTATGGTATTTTTTTTTTACAAATTATACTGTTATGTTTAACCTAATACTGCCTTCAGTCATTTTAATGACCATAAACACAACAACAGATATAGTCGGGCAATGCTTCAGTCATGTCGTTTTGTTTCCCTTTTGTAGAGTTTGAATTTCCTTATTATATTGTGTCCAGTACTTTTGGATCTAAGCAGTAGTTTGAGGCTGCTGGACCATAGGCATGGGCAGGGCTACACGCTGACTTTTTTTACAAGGAGCACGTGTGTGCCTAAGTTGAAAAAGGTAGGCGTGCACACAAAGAAATTTAGGAGCACAATGAAAAATATTAGATGTAATAAAGCTAGAATCTTACATTTTTCTAGGCGCACTGATGTTCCTAAATAAAAATTCCACAGCAAAATATTTAGCCGCATATGCCAGTAGAATGGTCACACTGTAGGAACATCTGGGGTATTTTGAAATAACCACGGTATGTTTTTCAATACCGTTGAAATAATTTCTAGCATACATTTTATTTTTAAATAAATACCTGCAGTCAACTTGTGCACTAGGTTAATAGATAAAGCAGATTGCATTCTTCGAAACTGTTCCCTAAAGCAGCTGATTGAGCCAGCCACATGGTAGGTTTGTTAACAAAGTGCACACAGATCAAATGGAAGCTTTTGTGACGAGACTATCCACTGTTGTGCAAGAGAGGTGATCAAGTTACATCATTTAGTTTGCTAACTTGCTAGCTAAGTAGCTAACTTGATCAAGCTTATTGGTTACAGCAAAGACAGCTAGCGTCCGCTATGGGACGTTTGGAAAGATGCACTGCCGGTAATACCATATACCCCGGTATGGTACAGAAGCGGTATGAAAATCTGGACAACGCGGAAGCCTACTGGACCAGCATGCCCCTCTGGTGTCACGCAGCTTTCCACCTTCTAACAGAGCATCAAGGAAGTGGTTGCTAGGCAATGGCTGTCTTTGGCCAGAGAGCGTGCCTCTGGACTGTACAACGTGGTGCAGTGGAGCGAGAGTAAAGGCTACAAGCTGATGGGGGAGGGGTTGATGGCTTAATCGAACACACAGATTGCCAATTATTATTGACAATGGGTTTGTCATCATTCCGCCCCCCTCCCATCCAACAGAAGTTTCAGCTGTATAGCATCACTATTTTGAGTGCTATTGTAATGAATTAACCATACAGCAGCTTGACCTGGTTTTAGCGGGTATGTTGTGGGAGTTGAGGCATTTTATTTCTCTCTTTCATGCTGTGCTGATCAAAGTGTCATTTGGATTTAAGTAGGATCACTATAGTGTACATTTCATGTCCAGATGGTGGTAGTAACAATGTACCAAAAGGGCGGGAACATTTCAGTGTATCACTTGGCAAGTTGATACTCCTGATGCCACAGTTGTTGGCCAGCAAACACTAGACTGCTGCGAACCTTCTATTGAGGTGGACAGTTGACTCTTCTTGGCACTCTCTTAACAGCCAGCTCATGGGAAAGTGTGCCGTTGGCAAGGTTTGTTCCCCCATGTTCGCTAAGCTGTTTTTCACCAGCTTCCGTCTGTTGCATTGATGCACGCCAATGGGCAAATCTGCACTTCTGCTGCCCACATATGAACTCAAGTACCTAAATCCAGTTTCTATTCAACCCTGTAACACTGGTGTGAAACTCTTTTCTAAAGCCCACTCTAACTTCTGTCCTCAACCCCATAAGGTTTGACGATTTGGTCTTTTTCCATGAAGGTATTTTTTCTATTGCTGTGAATTGATCCCTGTGACCTAGCCAAAATCTGTATGCCGTATTCTCTGACTGAGGTTGTCCAAAGTAAAGGCATATGTGATTATGCAGATGAGGCTAATTTCATTCCATAAAATATTTTTTTAAATTCTACTAGCTGTTCTATTTTATTACTCCCTGCCTTGTTTTATTTAGGCCTAGACAGGTTTAAATGTTAAAATGTGAAAAGGAATACAGTGTTCTTATGGTAGAGGTTTGTAGGGTCCTTGAGCGTGGTTCTATCCATGGTGTGTCGAGGAGAGCCTTCTCCAGCCCTGCCTGCTGCTGCTTCTGCACTCCTCAGCTCCTCAGCAGAAGTCCTCAGCCTTCAGCACCTGCTGGGCCTCTGCTTTCGTCACCCCATCCCTCTGATGCCATGCGAACGCCCCTTCTCGCTACCTCAGTCTTTGTGATTTTCTACACTGGGTGAGTTTCTCTTAACTGGCACTTTCAGCAGGATTATTTCTCACCCCAGAAGTGCTTTGATATTTTCTGGTCTGGCCTCGCAAAATGCGCTAAAATGTGAAACAAACCAGGCGCTGTTTCATAGCTAGAACATGATGTTTATGGCACTTGATTTTAGTTTTTTACATGGTTCTTCTGTGTTGGAAAGGGCTGAGCCATTAGTGCTTTTTGACGTCATTTCGGTTTCAGTTAGATTATTACAAATTAATCACGGTTTTCGGTTTCAATTATGTTTTTTGACATTAAATGCGTTATGCATTACAGTATGTGGGTTGAATGCTGTAACACCGAATAAAACAATTTATAAAAGTCCCATGATGATAGTGACTGCCCATTACTGCTTATCATTTATTTACATTTGCTTTATTTCATTACTTTCTTATTTTATTCAAAGTCATCATCTCATCTCTATATAGCTGCTGTCTGACAAAATAAATATTTTAGTGGTTCTTCAAAGTAAATAAGGCATTATTTTATGAATACCATCTATCAATCGCTTAGATCATGTATTGTCAGGTAGAGAGATCTCGTGAAGCAACTGCTTCTGCTGCGCACAGACAAGTTTAAGCGGGCGTGCAATGGATTATGGTTATTGTATTTGTGATTAATTACCATGTTTTCGGCGCTAAACTATGTAGAATATTGGCTTGTTCGAAACTACAACTCCCTACTACATCGCACAGCTCAGTCTTGATCAAATTTATCTCTACAGAAACTGCACATCGCGCTCAAAAATAATAATAAATGGAATTCAAATAATTGAACCGAAGCACCCCCACCCCCCTTCAGACGATCCCGCAGGTGAAGAAGCCGGATGTGGGGGGCCTGGGCTGGCGTGGTTACACGTGGTCTGCGGTTGTGAGGCCGGTTGGACGTACTGCCAAATTCTCTAATTAACATTAAATTCTCTGGCAACAGCTCTGGTGGACATTCCTGCCGTCAGCATGCCATTTGCACTTTCCATCAAAACTTAAGACATTTGTGGTATTGTGTGATGAAACTGCACATTTTAAAGTGGCCTTTTATTGTTCCCAGCACAAGGTGGACCTGTGTAATGATCATACTGTTTAATCAGCTTCTAGATATGCCACAGCTGTCAGGTGGATGGATTATCTTGGCAAAGGAGAAATGCTCACTAACATGGATGTAAACCAATTTCTGCACAACTTTTGAGAGAAATAAGCTTTTTTTTTTGTGTATGGAAAATGTCTGGGATTTTTTAAATTCATCTCATGAAACATGGGACCAACACTTTACATGTTGCGTTTTATATTTGCGTTCAGTTTAGTTATTTAAAAAATAACCAATATTTTGGTTAATCGCTCAGCACTAGTGTTGGATTACTTTAGTCCCTTGTGGCTCAGTTGGTAGAGCATGGTGCTTGCAACACCAGGGTTGTGGGTTCAATTCCTATGTGGGGACCAATACGGAGGATAATAAAAAAGAAAAAAAAAGAAATCTATACACTCACTACTGTAAGTTGCTCTGCACAAGAGCGTATGCTAAATGACCATGTCCAAATGCACCCAGCAGAGTGGTGTTGTTAAAAAGAGGTAGCTGACATTTAATTTTCATATTTTTATTGAGTTGATCTGCTGTGCCCTCTGGTTTCTGCATTTTGGTGTCGTCAATGTTTTACCAATTCCGTGACAGCTGGATAGACTGTCAGATGAGAGAAATTATAATTCTGATGGGGCCAGAGATGGGATGGATGAGGAACCACACTGTGTGGCGGTGACAGCATGTGCAGTCAGCTGCTTGCTGGAGTGTGTGTGTGTATGGCATTTAGACAGTACAGTTCCCTCTGTGTCCAGTAGATGGTATATGTTTTTTCTGTTCTGCAGTCAGTCACGAGGGCTGTCTGTTCCCCTGATGCTCATACAGGCGTGTACACACACACACACACCTAATGGCCTGTACAAATGTCAGGCAAAGGCAAGGTGCACCAAACACAATTAAAAACAGTCTTATAGGCAAGCAAATGTGTGGACGGTCAACACTTCCTTTAATACGGTGTATGTGTTCTTTTAGTCCAGTGTGTTTCTGTTAGAACAATGATGGGGTGTTCGTTAAAGTGATACTCTGAGAGATTATATCAGTGTTCCAACACAGTGAGGGTGTGTTCCTGCCTTTTGGGCCTGTCATCCAGGGCTGTTGGGTCAGTGTGTCTGCGTAGCTCAGGAGTCTCTGTCTCTCTCTCTGTTTCTCTCTCTGTCCCCCCCCCCTCCCTCCCTCCCAGCGACCCTAATCGCTTCTGAAAGAAGCCCACATATTGATGCTCATCAAGGCTCTGATAAAAGCAGCCATTGTCAGGCTTCACTCTAATAGCTGGAGGAGTTTGGTTATTGAGGATTAGGCAATCAGTACTGCCTCCCCTCTTTGTTCCCAGCCTGTCTTGTTCTTCATAATACTGCTCAGTTGTTGTGGCTTGCAGGGCAGAAGTCAAACGATGTAATAATGACGCAATTTCTTCAGTAGATGTTCAGATGACATTCAGCTTTTGGAAAAGGAAAGTGTTTCACGATGAAACATACAATGATTGCGAAATTGCATTGGCCTAATTAGCTTAGTCTGTTTAAATGGGCAACTCTGCATTTAGGACTATTTGGTTTCATGACGGATCCAGTACCAAGTTTAGATGTTTGCCCTCTCCGTTTTGATTTAGGATTGTATCTAAATTAAGAGTTGCAGCTTAAGTACCCTAGATACAGGCTGTAGTGTAGCTTAAGTACCCTAGATACAGGCTGTAGTCTAGCTTAAGTACCCTAGATACAGGCTGTAGTGCAGTGCAGTATAACCTGCACACACAGCTCGTTTTTTGATCCGGAGACAGGCTTCTGTGTGTGTGTCTTCTCTGTTATTAATTGGTTTTTGTATTGAACATATTCAACTATCCTTTGTTCACTCAGACGCATATTAATAATTTTTATGTGCTCACATCTGGCTCAGCGCCATCCCCACTCATCTGACAAAGGACTTTTTAATCCACTGGTTTCCATTGTTTGTGTCCTTCCTACCTCCATCATACAGTTTAATCTGCACCCATAAAAATATTCTCCCCGTCATCCTCTGAAACCACAGACAGAGACTGGGCACGTGATTACCCTGCCTGAGAGACCAGGCTGTGTCCTCTGTTGAAAGAGCTCCACAGTGAAGGAGTGGCCCAAGACATCATGGCTCCAGTGGAAGTACCTGCGGTGGTTCTACTTGTGATAATCTCCCTAGTTATGGGAGGAGATGGGGAGGAGTCAACCTAGAGGGAGGGCCTAAGGGCAGGTTGGAAGACACTCCCTAAAGCTCCAGAGTAAGAAAGCAGGAGTTGGGTGACGGGTCCGGCTTAGCTGAGGCTGGCACGTTTAGAAGTTCAACAAGGGGTCGTTTTTTATGACGACGGGAGTGGAAGAGATTTGAAACAAAGGGCTAGAGAGAGGGCTTGTCAAAAGGAAGTAGCACACAAGAAGTGACATCGCTTTAGACTTCTTGACAGGGCCTACAGAGCTCTTTGGACGAGAGGGACTGCAATTGTGGAAATGAGCTGCACAGTGCTCTATTCTTTTTTTTTTTTTTTGCTCTCAGTGCTTGGGTGAATGTTGATCTAAGGAGGTTGAGGAGAGGTGTTTTAGTGTTCCGTGTTGATCAGCTAGCTGCCTCAGGCAAGGCCATGGCCACTCTGTGGGAAGATCTCAATTGCATACTCCTTGCATCCTCTCTCCTTGTCTCCTTCTCAAAACCCATTGGATGAGAAAGTCAGAGGTCCCTCCCCTTTTGACCTTCTCATCTAATGGGTTTTGAGAAGTAGATGAAGAGAGAGGACGCAAGGAATATGCAATTGAGATATTCTGTGTTCCTGCTAGATAAGACTGCACCATGGATGACCGCCATGCAGGAGACAATCTGCAAGGGTCCAGTGGAATGAGATATGGGATTTTCATTGTATAGCCTATACCAGTAGATATACAATCTGCCATGCTTGCATATTAGGAGTACCTTTTTATATTTGATAAAAGTCTGGAGTGGAGAATTAAGATTCCCTCCATATTAGTCTTTCTATGATGTACTCTCTCTCCCACATGGAATTACACCTAGCCTCCTAGCCTATGTGGGTGTTTCCGAGTCTCACTGTAGAGGTTTTATAACTAGTTATAAATGGAGGATGTAAACTTAATAGATTTAATGGATTGGTTGTTAGAAATTCCAAATGTTCCTTTTTATTTCCCAGTGGAAACTAGTAGTATTTTAGGCACTGTTCTCTTAGGGTGGGGAGATGCTAGCTACTGTATTTAATCCTCTGCTCATTTGCTGTGGTTTTCTTCCTCCCTTTCTCTTACTCATCCCTCCCCTGCACCTCTCCCCTCCCCTCCACCCCTCACTATAACAAGCCCAGCACTGCAGTCACCGCTCCTTTAACAAGGTGGCACTGTTGTTGAGCTGCTGGGCTAGAGACGGCACAGCATCAAAGGACGGGAGGGCTTTTTCCCCTTCAAAAAGAAATGACTGTGAGCTGCCGTTGCCCCAGTAGACACTGGAGATAGGATCCATCTGGCTTCTTCTCACTGCTGCCGTTAGTGTCATAAGTCTGTGTAGGCTGCGCTGCCGCTGCTGCCTGTACCACTCCGCCGTCGCTGCTGCTCTCCCTCCCTCGGATCCGTGTGGGCAGAGTGGGATGGAAGTCCTCGCTGGAAGCCTGTTCATGGAAATGCTCTTTGCTGTTGTTTGCGCTGTAGCTCCTTGCTGGTGACAACATGCCGTTAAAATGGAAAAGCGGTTCTCCTGTCAGCTGGAAATTCCCAGTGCAAGTTCTTAAGACATCCAGGTCCTCGCCGCTCTCTCCTGCCTACATGTGAGTAAGGACAAAAATTGCATTCATAGCATGCTATGGTGGTGTATTTTCAGTTTTTTATTTCAGTTCAGTTGTGGTATATTATTTTTGTGTATGTGGAGTCCCCCTCCTCTCTCATTGCAGCCTAATTGGGCAGAATATGATGGGAGCGTTGTTGTGTGTCAATTTATATCCTCCTTTGTGCCGTGTGCAATAACTAGCCAGCTAGCGGAACGCTGTCCTCTAGAGCGGTGTGATCACTGGCCAGCTAGCAGAACGCTGTCCTCTAGAGCGGTGTGATCACTGGCCAGCTAGCAGAACGCTGTCCTCTAGAGCGGTGTGATCACTGGCCAGCTAGTGGAATGCTGTCCTCTAGAGCGGTGTGATGACTGGCCAGCTAGTGGAACGCTGTCCTGTAGAGCAGTGTGGTTTATTATCCATGACCACATCCACTGCCCCTCTGTTTATCCGGCTGCAAGGACTGCCGGCCACCACAGAAAGCTTGGGAGGAGGAGCCTGCGTGCCTTTGTCAGGGCGTCTGGCTAGCCCTGTTTTAGGAGCTATTGTCTGCTGCTGTGGAGGGGGGAAGGGCAAAATATGGAGGGTCCCTCCAGGCTCCTCCCTCCATCTCCTCCTTTCTGGGTGAGAGAAGCCCCATATCATGTCATCTGCCAGTCACCCTGCTAGGCTAGCTCTAGGTAAATGCCAGGGATCAGAGTATCTTTCCTAACCAGTGTACAGTAACCTGGCTTGGAGGACAGTGTACATTAATCTGGTTTGAAGGACCGTGTACAGTAACCTGGCTTAATCTGTTTTGGAGGATAGTGTACAGTAGTAACCTGGCTTAATCTGGCTTGGAGGATAGTGTACAGTAGTAACCTGGCTTAATCTGGTTTAGAGGATAGTGTACAGTAACCTGTCTTAATCTGGTTTGGAGGACAGTGCACAGTAGTAACCTCGCTTGGAAGACAGTGTACTGTAACCTGGTTTAATCTTCCTTGTGGATGGTGTACAGTAACCTTGCTTAATCTGTGTTGGAGGATAGTGTACATTTATTTAACCTTTATTTAACTAGGCAAGTCGGTTAAGAACAAATTCTTATTTACAATGATGACCTACCAAAAGGCAAAAGACATGCAGGGACGGGGGCTGGGATTAAAAATAAAAATAAATATCGGACCAAACACACATCACGACAAGAGACAAAACAACACTAACAAAAGAGATACCTAACACAACAACATAGCAAGGCAGCAACACATGGCAACACAGCATGGTAGCAACACAAAACATGGTACAAACATTATTGGGCACAGACAACAGCACAAAGGGCAAGAATGTAGAGATGGCAATACATCACGTTAAGCAGCTACAACTGCCAGTAGTAACCTGGTTTAATCTGGTTTGGAGGACAGTGTACAGTAGTAACCTGTCTTAATCTGGTTTGAAGGATAGTGTACAGTATAGTGACATGGTTTAATCTGGTTTGGAGACAGTGGACATTACATGGCTTGGTGGACAGTGTACAGTAACCTGGCTTCATCTGGTTTGGAGGACAGTGTACAGTAGTAACCTGTCTTAATCTGTCTTGGAGGACTGGCATCCTCAGATGCAGAGACCGTATCAGTGCTACCAATCCTGGCAAGTGAAAATGAACATGGGTACATTGCTTCTTAGTTAAAGCTTGATTGAAAGGCTCATGGTCAGTTGATGAATGTGTGTTTTAGATTTTTGCTTAATTTTATCCTAATATTTCTAGTGTAATTTCAGTTGTAAATTCTTTATGGCAAGATGACTGAGATGGTCGCTGTATGCATTACCATACAGTAGATGTGTAATTTACATGATATATTGAACGGTTACAGTAGACTTATTGCCATAAAAATGTCATCATTGTTTTTACCTTTATTTTACTAGGCAAGTCAGTTAAGAACAAATTCTTATTTTCAATGACAGTGGGTTAATTGCCTTGTTCAGGGGCAGAATGACAGATTTTTACCTTGTCAGCTCAGGGATTCGATCCAGAAACCTTTCGGTTACGGGCCCAACACTCTAACCACTGGGCTACCTGCCTACCTTCCTATAACAAGAGAAATGCCTCCTGAGTGGATGCAAATACTGTACGTTTACATTGTGGTCGTCCATGCCCTATTTAAGTGAACTCTCTAAAGCGTTGCAGACGCATAGAATGTTTGAATTTTCCCATCCACCCAATTATATTTACATATAGAACACTGAGAAATGTTCACAGTTCTCCAAATGATGTGGTAAGGCACCAAGAATATGCCTCCAGTGTTCTAGTGTTCAGAGTTTGAGGTAAATTGAATGGCGTTGTCTTCATGTGCATACGTTTACATAGTGAGTCACATCAAGTCTCTGCCTGTGATGTTTAGACCAATATTTCCATAACATAATTGCACAAAACCAAAATGACAGCAGTGTGCTGCTTATAAAAAGGGGCCACCAATTCTCACATGAGACTTAGGTTCTCAATCCATATTAATCATCTTTAAACTAACATCTAGGGCTATAGACCTGCATAAAGCATTTTGTCTCTAACGCTAGGACAGTCAAATAGCTTTTTCCCTTTAAAAATGACTAACAAAAAGACAAACCTTTATTACTGAGCCATGGGAAGGGCCTCTGTGTGCGTAGCTTCTCCCCTTTAACTAGATATGGTCGTTGACATAGAGACTGTGAGTAGCATATGGGGATGCCTGTATAACATCTACCACAGGAATAGGGTGGTGTTTTTGTTTGTGCACAAGTACAGTGAAATAAATACATGTCTAGTAAGATTTAAACTTAACAATTCACTAATCAATATCAATGTTGTACTAAAAATAACAAAGTAGAACAAAAACACAGGAGAAATAAGAACACGAAAAGTAAGTAAGCTGCCCGTAAACTGCCCACAGGGTCAGTAGCTATATACAGGGTCAGTTCCAGGGTCAGTAGCTATATACAGGGTCAGTTCCAGGGTCAGTAGCTATATTCAGGGTCAGTTCCAGGGTCAGTAGCTATATTCAGGGTCAGTTCCAGGGTCAGTCGCTAAATACAGGGTCAGTTCCAGGGTCAGTAGCTATACACAGGGTAAGTTCCAGGGTCAGTAGCTATATACAGGGACAGTTTAATACCATATTTACAATGTGCAGGGATACTGGAGTGATGGAAGTAGATATGTATAGGGGTAAGGTGACTAGACATCAGGCTATATGATCAACAGTAGCAGCAGTGTAAATTAAGATTCATGTGAGTGTGTGTAGTATAAATGTGTGTTTGAGTGTCTGTGTGCATGGAGGCAGTACAATAATCAACTCAGTCCTTATGGCTATTTTGTTAGCTATTTGCTGTCTTATAGCTTTGGGATAGAAGCTATTCAGGAGCCTGTTGGTGTCAGACTTGATGCACCGGTACCGCTTGCCTTGCGGAAGCAAAGAGAACAGTCTATGGCTTGGGTGGCTGGAGTCTAACGATTTTCCGTGGCTTCCTTTCACACACTGCCTGATTTATAAAGGTCCTAGATGGCAGGGAGCTCGGCCCCAGTGATTTACTGGGCTGTCCGCCCCACCCTATGTAGTGCTATGCGACCGAGGGCGATGCTGTTGCCATACCAAGCAGTGATGCAGCAGGTCAAGATGCTCTCTGGTGCAGCTGTAGATGGTGCAGCCAAACCTTTTTTCAACCTCCTGTCGCGCCTTCTTCACGACTTTGTGTGGACCATTTTAAGTCCTTAGTGATTTGGGCACCGAGGAACTTGAAGCTCTCGACCCGCTCCACTGCAGCACCGCCGATGTGGATGGGGCGTGTTCCTGTATTTCACAGAAGAAGAGTGCGTTAATGTGTGATTTGTGTGTTAGCTGGAGATTATTATGGAGAGGGATCTGTGTGTTTGCCTGCAGTGATTCCACTCAGGTCTAAATATAGCCTCTGCCTGTGGTGCGGATTTCATGCTTGGAAGGAATGGCAAAGGTGCACTTCCCGGAAGACCCACGGAATAACTGGAAGTACACTGGGAATTTTGGGCGTTTATCCTTGCCACTATGCAAAGTCCTTTGCAGTTAATTTCATCCTTGCGTCAAAGACATTGGTAAAACCAGCGTTTTGCGCTATTTTTACATTCTTAAACATTTTCCCATCTGTCTTTCTCAGCCAATGTCCATAAGATTGTTTGAAGCCATATGACAAATTAGTACAGGTTGTACGATCTGGTCTGGAAATTACATCATAGGCCTAGCGTTTCATTACTAAGCAGCAGTGTAAGGTGGTCGACAAGAAATGAGACGGAAGTGTATTATTTTTCCATGGTGGTGTAAGTAGAAGAAACGCATCACCCTGGTTTCCTGATTTTCCTGGCATCTGAGGGGAAAAAAATGAAAAAAATAAACAGTGTAGTAGACTGTATAGCTGGAAGCATATTGTGCAGTAAAACTTAGCATTTGGCGGCAGAATCAGCTCATGCTAACATTGATCTCTAGTCCCTAAGGAATGTAGCTGGCTGGCCCAAACCCACCATGGCCGCTCTGTACCTCTCTGTTTTCTCTCCACTGCTCCCAGTTCCCTTGACACCACTGTTTTATCTTGTTACAATGAGGCTGAACACTACAGTCCAGTTTGACACCACTGTTTTATCTTGTTACAATGAGGCAGAACACTACAGTCCAGTTTGACACCACTGTTTTATCTTGTTACAATGAGGCTGAACACTACAGTCCAGTTTGACACCACTGTTTTATCTTGTTACAATGAGGCTGAACACTACAGTCCAGTTTGACACCACTGTTTTATCTTGTTACAATGAGGCAGAACACTACAGTCCAGTTTGACACCACTGTTTTATCTTGTTACAATGAGGCAGAACACTACAGTCCAGTTTGACTTGAGTGTGATTATCATCCTGACTTGGCTACTGGTCCATACCATAGCAGGGGTTTGTAGACTAGTTCAACTGTAACCAGTCTAACCACACATTTTATTCTCTTTACTTTCAAGAGAGCTGGCCAGGATTTATTTCTTTTCATGGTGGATGGATTTCTTTAACCCAGCCTTAATGGGTATTTAACTGTTTTTTTTTTTTAACCTTGTTTTATCAAAAGGCATCTTACTCTAATCCTACGTTATTGTTATTTAATAAATGGGCTTATTAAGTTGGGTGTATGTATCTAGCCTCCTGGCAGGTACAGCAATGCCATCAATGCCATATGACCCCCCCAGTCCTCAGTTCATCGTGATAGGCAGCTAAACCCAATAGCTCCACATTTCTCCTAGTTTGACCTGTTCGATTAGGTTTGATTGTTCAATGTTTTCAACAACACTCCAACACTCATTAAGCCTACACGTTCTGTGACCCCTGCCTGTCAATTTCGCACGGTTGAGAAGAGAGACGAGCACAGCCTCAAAAACCCAATCTAAATGCGATTTGATTATGCAATACTCAGTATTTATTTACACAATAGGCTAGTAATGATGCTTGAATGGATTGACTACAATTCAGAGTCCTTGCTCTCTCCCCTAGACAGTGTTTCCTGATTAATCATACCTCTGTTTTCACAAAATGTCCACAATTAACCTTTGCTCCAGAAATAGAAATTTGGCAAGTAAGACTTTCTTCAAGGGGCAGTGCTGTTTAAAAATGTGATTTACAAGTTTCTTTTGTGATACTTCCACACTATGAGGTCGAAATAACACAGGTTGGATTAAACTTTTGGCCCACATGATGTCACAATGGGATCTGATTTATAATAGACCAATGACTGTTCATCTGGTTAAGGGGGTGGGCTATAGTTAATCCGATCTGCCAATCAGGGCTGTGTAAAATATTGTATATTAAAATGTGTCTCCAAAGGAGGCTCAGGGAAATAAATGATAAATTATGTTGGAGGTTTTTTTTCATTAAATAAACACAGGGATTTCAAATCAAATTTTAGTGGTCACATACACATATTTAGTAGATGTTATTGCGGGTGTAGCGAAATGCTTGTTTTCCTAGCTCCAACAGTGCAGTAGTATCTAACAATTCACAACAATACACACATTTAAAAAGAAAATAATGGAATTAAGCAATATAGAAATATTAGGACGAGCAATGTCGGAGTGGCATAGACTAAAATACAGTAGAATAGAATACAGTATATACGTATGAAATGAGTAAAGCAGTATGTAAACATTATTAAATTGAACAGTGATTCCATGTCTATGTACATAGGGCAGCAGCCTCTAAGGTGCGGGCTTTGAGTAGCCGGCTGGAAGCGATGATGGCTATTTAACAGTCTAATGGCCTTGAGGTAGAAGCTGTTTTTCAGTCTCTCTGTCCCAGCTTTGATGCACCTGTACTGACCTGGCCATCTGGATGATAGCAGGGTGAACATGCCGTGGTTCGGGTGGTTGAAGTCCTTGATGATCTTCTTGGCCTTCCTGTGACATTGGGTGCTGTAGGTGTCCTGGAGGGCAGGTAGTTTGCCCCCGGTGATGCATTGGGCAGGCCTCACCACCCTCTGGAGAGCCCTGCGGTTGCAGGCGGTGCAGTTGCCGTACCAGGTGGTAATACAGCCCGACAGGATGCTCTCAATTGTGCATCTGTAAAAGTTTGTGATGGTCTTAGTGGCCAAGCCAAATTTCTTCAGCCTCCTGAGGTTGAAGAGGTGCTGTTGCTAGGACCTAGTTTAACAATAATGCAGCTAATTGAAACATGCAACATTTTCACTTACCTGTTCATTTAGCAAGTCTGTCTATTAAGTAAACTGTTATTATTACCCTCGCTCATATCATACGCATTTTTAGCTACTGATGTATTTCTCTGTATAGTATAGTTAACCATCCAACATCCACCAATGTATAGTGTACATATTCAGCCAACCACCCATACTATGCAATATCTTTTTATAGCTTTTTTTTGCACTCCAGATATCTTGTATTTCTATACTTTTTCGTACTGCCGCTCTATGTATCATGTACCGTGTATCTGTCTTTTCTGTACTTTCGTTGTGGCATTTTGCACCTGCCCTGTGTTTTGTTGTAGCTGCTTGACAATGAAATTTCCCCCCCGGGGATCAATAAAGTACCTATCTATCTATCTATCTTGCGCCTTCCTCACCACACTCTGTGTGAGTGGACCATTTCAGATGGTCAGTGATGTGTACGCTTTTCACCTTCTCCACCGTGGTCCCGTCGATGTGGACAGGGGCGTGCTCCCTCCGCCAGGGCCCTCAACTCCTATACATACAGTGATGATTTTAAAAATACAATTATAAAGACTGCATGGGGCCTTTAATCTATGTAGGCTAAAGGGAATTGATATAGGCCTATGCAGGTGTATGTTTTCAGGTGGAGGAGACTGGAGAGGATTGGTAATAATTTGTTCTTAACTGACTTGCCTAGTTAAATAAAAAATAAGCTACATTCACCACAAGGTTTATTTCTGTTCCAGACAGTTCAGATAGGATGGCATCATGGCAGCTCCCTGTAGCATTATCATATCTTTCTTCCTGACTTTTTAAATTATGAAAAAAATAATAATAATACTGCTGTGCTGGGTAAATAAATGCTAGAGGTCTGAAGTGTTTCTCAGTAAAGCGTATTTGGTGCATTATGTGGTGACTCATATTGCGTGACCGGAAATCTTAGGAAGTCTATTCTCCTTCATATCAGAAATGTCAATTTTCTTGGCATAATCGCTCAAGCTATCCTCTCAGTAGACGCTCACAAACTCATAATAATGTAGCAGGAGATGATACCAGAGGGTTGCATGATCAATCAAAAGTGTTTTTAGCTGCTGTGTCATCTTAACAGTTGAGTGGCATCTGTTTGCAGTCAAAATGCAACCTCTTAATCAAAATGCCTGCTGCTTATATTACATTATGGATACTTTGTCTTGTTGAAAAATCTGAGTTCAAAGCTAGTATTATTATGCACATAACATTTTCTGTAAATTAATCAATGTTTTTTCTCTTCATTCGAGTGCTTTATTTGCAAATGGGTATAAACACTAACTGGCACAGCAACCATTTTGTTATTTTCTAGTCCGCAGCGTCAGAGGTCGATGTGTGGGGGGGGGGTAGAAATACACCTTTTCTGTTTGATCTGGTCGCTCCCTCAAAGCTTGATTTAGAGGCGAGCGTCGTGTCCAAAGTTGAAAGGGATGTTGGGGTAATCAAAGATGGGGTTGTGTTAAGGTCAGTCCCTCAGTGAATCTCATTCGCAGGGAGCAGAAGTCTGGCACAGAATGAAATCGCATCACAGCTGCTCCTCAAACCAGCAGCCTACTGGAACACGCTATAGTTCATCATTATGAATTATTAAAAAAAGATATGTTATGCTAATTCTCTATTTTAGGGATTGTGCTGTTCTTTTCTTTTACCTGTCTGAAACAATGTCCTGGTTTTATAATGTGACACAGTACAGGAGTACATGAGGTGAATTAGGATTTCTCCAATGTGCTGCAGGGGGTCTTTTCACCTCCTTTGGGGCCCTGTTGGACTGGAAGTCATTTATACGGCACAGGCAGCGGTTTATTGTTGGCTTTTCCATCATGCTACACACTTTCAGGTTCTGCCCAGGTAGCAACTATGGTATCATCCTGTGTTGGTGTTCGAGGGGAAACCTTGCTCAAACTTTAACATTGTAAAACACGACTTCCAGCGAGCGCGTGGCTTTGTTGGAGCAGTATGCTGCATAGCATCTAGCCGTTTTAATTATACTGAACCAGTTCCCTGGGGGCTCGGGGAGGGGAGGGGGGGTGACGGTTATCTTTTGTTGGTATTGGTGGTGTGTTTTTGTGCAGTATTTTTTTATTCTTATTTTTTTAAGAATGTCAGTAAAGGCATTCTCTATTTTGTTATTCCAATGATTGTCACACAAACAGGAAGTGGAGAAATATCCTACTAAACAGTGTCAGTTTGATGAATGAGCAGCTGTCAATGGGTTTTATTTCCTCATTGTAGGGTGGAGATCTCCATTAAGTAGATAGATGGTTTGACAACATTCTGTTCCTCTAGCTTTAGTTTTAATCCAATACTTCCCCACTTTTATAAATGAATCCCTCAAACAGATGCGTGAATGAGAGGAAATAGTCTGCTGCTCTTAAGATGCAATTCTTCATTATAGTCATCTTCCAATTTACAAAAGCAATTAAGACTCATCGCACGCCTAACCCCCATCCAATTTGGCCAATTTAATTAATTATTCCCTGATGTATTTCTGATAAATGGTTCAGTCCCCATTCCACAAAGCAGATGATTCTTGCCATCTTCCAGCATCTTGTTAAAAGAAAACTGCCATCCACACACAATGAAGATTTGGCCTAATAAAATGTACTTTCCTCAAATAAAATGGTATTTGTGAGATGTGTGTGTGTGTGTGTGTGTGTGTGTGTGTGTGTGTGTATACAGTTGAAGCCGGAAGTTTACATACACTTAGGTTGAAGTCATTAACTCATTTTTCAACCACTCCACTGATTTCATGTTAACAAACTATAGTTTTGGCAAGTCGGTTAGGACATCTACTTTGTGCATGACACAAGTAATTCTTCCAACAATTGTTTACAGACAGATTATTTCACTTATAATTCACTATATCACAATTCCAGTGGGTCAGAAGTTTACATACACTAAGTTGACTGGGCCTTTAAACATTCCAGAAAATGATGTCATGGCTTTAGAAGCTTCTGATAGGCTAATTGACATAATTTGAGTCAATTGGAGGTGTACCTGTGGATGTATTTCAAGGCCTACCTTCAAACTCAGTGACTCTTTGCTCGACATCATGGGGAAAATCAAAAGAAATCAGCCAAGACTTCAGAAAAGAAATTGTAGCTGGGGAACACCCTCCCAACTGTGAAGCACGGCGGTGGCAGCATCATGTTGTGAGGGTGCTTTGCTGCAGGAGGGCCTGGTGCACTTCACAAAATAGATGGCATCATGAGGAAGGAAAATTTATGTGGATATATTGAAGCAACATCTCAAGACATCAGTCAGGAAGTTAAAGCTTGCTCACAAATGGGTCTTCCAAATGGACAATGTCCCCAAGCATACTTCCAAAGCAAAACGGCTTAAGGACAACAAAGTCAAGGTATTGGAGTGGCCATCACAAAGCCCTGACCTCAATCCTACAGAACATTTGTGGGCAGAACTGAAAAAGCTTGTGCGAGGGCTTCTTAAAGAAAAACTAACAGGTCTGTGAGAGCTGGAATTCTTACTGGTTGGTAGGTGATCAAATACTTATGTCATGCAATAAAATGCAAATTACTTATTACTGTGTGTGTGTGTGTGTGTGTGTGTGTGTGTGTGTGTGTGTGTGTATATATGTGTGTGTGTATGTACATACATACATACATACATACATACATACATACATACATACATACATACATACATACATACATACATACATACATACATACATACATACATACATACATACATACATACATACATACATACGTATATGTGTATATGTGTATATATGTGTGTGTGTGTATGTGTATATATATATATGTGTGTGTGTGTGTGTATGTATGTATGTATGTATATATATATGCGCATCTATTGTAGGTCCTAGGATACAACAATTTAATAATGTGGAACGAATAAATACCATCACAGGATACCTTACAACTTACAATAATGAACACCTCGTGAAACAGCTGTGAAAACCAACATGGCAATATTTAACATTTTAATACACTTTTTTTTTTTCGCGTCATTCATTTATTTTTACAGAATTTGTTTTACAATCACATGGCAATCAGACTGAAATACTTAATTCTGGTGTGTGGAATAGAGAGGCCGGTGCTCTGTGGTTGGGAGGTTCTGCCTGTCACTTGTTCTCAACAGGCAACCAGTATCGGAAGGGGAACTTGGAAGAGGGAGACTGCGAAGTCCAGGCACTGCTGCTCTCTGTGTTCTGAGTGTTTGCAGTGCTAGTGTTAGTTCATCTGTGTATCTCACATATTATGTGCCCAGTATGATACAGCTAGCCAACTTTATTAGCCGATAATGACAACATGACAATAACAGTAGCTTTAGATGATGTAATGAGATGGATGGGATGAGTGGGCAGATTGTTGGGCAATGAGACGTCACTAGATGCAGAATTTCGTCGGGAGAGGAGAGAGAAAAGAGGAGACAGGTGCTGCGGCTAGTTCTTCCTGTCACTTGTCCTCGACAGGCAGCCAGTCTCAGTCAAGAGTTCAATAACATGGGCCTGGTTTAGTTGGAAGCCCTCTCACCACGTCAAGGTACAGACCAGTTAAATTAAGACCTTTAACCCCCAACTCTATCTTTATAGTGTTTGACCTGATGGGGCTTGGAAAGGTGCAGCAATATGGCGATGACCTAGTCCTGCTGTGTAATGGAATCTGGGAGACTTCTGCCATATTACACACACACAGATCTAGAACCTCCAGATATGCAAACACTAACTAGAAACCAATGATTATGAATGTTCAATTCCATACCAACCCTGGCCTAAAATTTGATTTGGAATTGGGCACAAAAGATTAATGCCTAGGGAGAATGGGTTAAGGACCAGTAAGGAACTGGGCAACTGAACAGTCAATTGAACATTTTACTTCCAATAAATAGATTTAGTATGCACATTTATACATTTGCAGCTAATTCAAGCAAGTTTAAAATATACAAATATTGACATGCTTGTGAACATTACTTGCACTACAAGACATATACATGTGAAATTTCCCCCCCGGGGGATCAATAAAGTACCTATCTATCTATGTGCTTTATACTTACCAACCAACTTCTATACAAATTTAAAAACAATATTACAACAGGTTATTAAGGTTATTTACAATAACATACAATTTACAATTCAGTAAAATACCTGCCGTCTTGAGGTGGGGAGCCGGCCAAGCAGTGAAAACAAGGGTGGAGAATACATCAGACAAAACAGATGACGGACGATGGACAGACGAATTCACTCACATTGATGACATGAGACAAACAAGTCACATGAAAAGGCTTGCCGCATCTCCTGCACCGGGCCACCTCTTTACCTTCTCTTACGTATTTCCGACAGAAGCAGTGACCTCTGTTGTGTAGGGTGTGGACACCTTGGGAGGCCTGGACCCAGGACGTGGACTGGAAAATGGTGACAGGTGCCCAGCCTGAAAACAAGAGAAAATATGTTTTATCATGGATTTTTGATGGTATCGTGCCATGGAGGGTTCCTCATCTCTGCAATAGCAAACAGCCCACAATCTGTGCCCCATTTCTGAGGCTGGACGGCCGGCCACTCCACAGTCACAGAGGTCCCTGGAAAAGATAAGAGAGAGGTGAGTTGTGAGAGAAACTCTGGGATGGCGTCATGACCACTGGAGTCATACACCTTAACAGTACCTACCTGGCAGCGAAGATTACTTACTGTGACCCAGTGGTTAGCCTTGAGATTGACTATCTGGACAAACCCCTGGGCCAGTGTTGGTACTGCTGACATCATGGCGATGCCGCCCACCGAGAGGAGGCCTCCTACTTCTGGATGCTGCATATGCAAACAAGCTTGAAAAAGAGCACTTGTAAAATTGTCTAACTGGTAGTGTGACAGAAGAATGAACCCCCCGAAGTTCCTCCATTCGGCCACAGAGAGCTGCTGGCCTTACCTGCCCCTGTTGGACACTAGTGATGAGAACCTCACTAGTGACTTCTAGTCCAGTGACTGGACTTACCTGCCCCTGTTCCTCCAATACGACACAAGCCACCTGTGAGAACATTTTATGGATTAGTGCATTGTTATGAAGGGGTGAAATGTACTTTTCAACAGTTTTTGAAAGTATAGCCTACCTCAAGCTGGTCCCCTTCCGACTCAACGCACAGGGAATCAGAATGATACAAACTTAATGGTTCTGGTGGGTGGGATACCTCCTGGGTGGCTCAGGCAGTCTATAGTCCTAAAGTCATTTGGAGAGGTAAATTGAAGAGGTACATTTTTATGAGCTCAGCATAACTACCATTTCTTGGTTTCTCAAATGTCAACCAAAGCCTAACATACTTTGTCTCACAGGCTTCACCGAAGTGTAGAGCGTCAGAGATTTCAGTGGTCGACCGTCCAACTGCTCCAACTGGAGAAGATTGTTGGCTTCCACCGAGGTAACCCTAGGAAGACAAAGGGAAAAATAACAGTGTTAGGAAAACTAAAACTAGCTTCAGGTTATTTTGTTTGTAAATTCAAATAGTTATGATCAGGATTTATTTTTTAATATTCACCTTAATGTATGATGACCCCAGCTAGGAGCGAAAGAGCAGTGAGGTTTCCCAGGTCTCGCCTTTCTTTCGTCCTTCCAAACCAATTCATTCACCTGGCTGTCACTTGTCCCCTTCTTCATTCTCCTCCAGTAGCTCTCCTTCTGTTTCTCCTGCACCTTGTCCATGTTCAGTCTCCCCAGGAATAAATGCAAATGTATTTCATATTATTACAAATATATCTCTTGGAGGGCCAGAAAATAAATTAACAGCAGACAATTTTTATCTGGTCAATAACCTCCACATCCTTCGCATCCTGTGCCTGAACGTGGTCCTCGAAGGCATGCTGATCTGGTTCGACAACTTCCACCACATCAGGTGGAGTTCCAGTGATCTGAAAGTATGTTATTCAAAAATAGCAATAGACAAACAATAACACATAAAGTCAATCACACATTTGAATGACTGCAGTATATGCAATACTTTGATATAATTGTATATACAATTGCATTGTTTACCTCAGTCAACAGCTGTGGCTGCCGTCCGTAGAGCAGGCAATGGGGCGAGTATTTGGTGGACACCGTTCCTGGTACCCGTCAAGAAACTTGCCCATGACAATCTTAATCTTGAGGGTCTGGTTTTCTGACCAGAATCTAGCCTATAATATTATTACCTTGTTCCAGAGTTCACAACCTCAGTCACTCAAGATGACCTCAGGAGCACCGTGGGTGTTGAAGATGTCCATCATCGCCTTGGAGGTGGTCTTGTCCTTGATGGGTATCATACAACATAAAAATATTTTTTTTGGGTTCCAAGCAGCCTTTTTAATGAGTTACAGAGTTAAGCACATTTTTCTTCCTTTACTGACCTTAATGGGTATTGCCCCACCCACTTGGTGAAGTAATCGGTCGCCGTCAGACACCAGCGGTTGCCATTCCTGGATTTCATGAAGGGTCCAATGAGGTCCACCCGTAACATTTAAAATGTTAGAGAGGTTTGTAAGGATAGTGACACAAACATTTTATCATATTGAACTCTGCTGTGGTAAAATAAAGAAAACATTTAAAAAACAACTTATCAATGCAAAATTTGAATTGTGACACACTTGCCGATCATGTGCCATGGTGAAACAACTTTGATGGGCTTCAACTCTGGCGCCACAGTCTCCACCCTCTCAAACTTCTGGCAGGCTAAACAGGTACTGACCTACAAGCACAAAGTGACAAATTGAAACACTGTGTACACTCTGATATGACATTCATTGAAATCATTATTATTTCAAAAGGTTATTTCACTTGCCCAGCTGTCCACATCCTTGACAATTCCACGCCAGAAGAAGTGTAGGTTGATTTTGGCTATCATGCGCTTCACTCCGAAATGCCCAGCATGCATCTCGGTCAGCTCGGCCTCCTTCTCCTCTTTAGTGAAAATCACCCTCCTGTTTGGCTGGCCATCTTTCCCCCCTCGGTACATGTGATTGCCTAACAAAATGGAAGACAATAGTTGTTGAAATACTAAAGTCTAAGTAAATTACCACTGCTGTCTTTTCTTTTTGTTTCTCTGTCTTTTTACTCTCTTCCCACCTCTCTCGCTCTCCCTCTGTCACTTTCTTTCTCACTTTCTTCATCTCTCTCTTTCTGTATGGGTCTCTCTCTGTCTAGCAAAGACACCTAGTTAACGGCAGTTGGAGTTACCATAATACACTTATCCATTTGATTGATCAGGGTTAACTTGTCGCTAGATACCTCAATGTGACAGACATATAACTAAATGTATAGCTAGTGACATGTAGATGACCAACTCACGATAGCTAGATGGAAAATGGTCATTAAATGATAGTACATAAATCCTTAGTTATCTAACTGTAACAGTAATAGAAATTAACTGCTTAACGTTACCCTGAATTGTGAATTTCGCTGACCCCCCTACAAATGTTGCACCTATTGTCGAGATCAGTGGTGCCTTCATAGTACTTCGCCTGGTTGGAAAGATAAAATAAAATCTCCTAAAGGGGATGCCATTAAAGTGCAAATAGAAGCAGCTACAATAACAGTTAGCTAGCTAGATAATGTTACCTAAATAAAACTGTCTGGCTGAGGTAAATAAGTAGCTAGCTATATATATATATATATATATATATATATATATATATATATATATATATATATATATATATATATATATATCAACATGTTCTTACATGAAGACTAATAGATATGGTAAATAAAAAGTTCTCTTACCAGTATTTTCGGTCCTCTGAAGCAGCAGGTAGTTAGCAGGTTGTCACCGTCAAAAACACCGTCCTTGGAGAGCAATTCTGAGGTAATAACTTTGTGCGGACTGAGCGAGGGCTTCTGAGGTGAAATAGAAATAGGACTGCCGGCGTCCTCCTTCCTTCGCGACCACTGAGGTAAAATAGAGCCAAGCAACCAGCATAGCAATGGACGCTTTGGCTCATTACGTAATCCAGTCTGAATTTAGCAAATTCTAGCAACAGCCCTAGCAACAGAAGCTAGAACTCATCAAATTCCCATTTTGACATAGAGGGGGACACTATTTGGCTGGGGGACATTATTTGGTATGACAGGTCCCCAATTACATTCAGCCGTGGGCCGATTCTTCCTTGAGTGGGTGGGGGGGCAGAACATAATTATACATAATTTGTCCACTGCAAATTGACCACAAGAATCCCAAACGGATATACAGTGTCTTCGGAAAGTATTCAGACCCCTTTACTTTTTCCACATTTTGTTACAGTACAGCCTTATTTTAAAATTATTAAATCAATATCAATTTCAGGAATCTACACACAATACCCCATAATGACTTGATTGGAGTCCACCTGTAGTAAATTCAATTGATTGGACATGATTTGGAAAAGCACACCTGTCTATATAAGGTTCCACAGTTGACAGTGCATGGCAGAGCAAAAACCAAGCCATGAGGTCGAAGGAATTGTGCGTAGAGCTCCAAGACAGGATTGTGTCGAGGCACAGATCTGGGGAAGGGTACCAAATAATGTATGCTCTATTGAAGGTCCCCAAGGACACATTGGCCTCCATCATTCTTAAATGGAAGAAGTTTGGAACCACCCAGACTCTTTCTAGAGCTGGCCGTCCAGCCAAACTGAGCTCCGGAGTTCCTCTGTGGAGATGAGAGAACCTTCCAGAAGGACAGCCATACCTGCAGCACTCCACCAATCAAGCCTTTATGGTAGAGTGGCCAGACGGAAGCCACACCTCAGTAAAAGGCACATGACAGCCTGCTTGGAGTTTGCCAAAAAGTACCTTAAGACTCTCAGACCATGAAAAACAAGATTCTCTGGTCTGATGAAACCAAGATTGAACTCTTTGGCCTGAATGCCAAGCGTCACGTCTGGAGGAAACCTAGGACCATCCCTGCGGTGAAGAATGGTGTTGGCAGCATCATGCTGTGGGGATGTTTATCAGCAGCAGGGACTGGGCGACTAGTCAGGATCAAGGCAAAGATGAATGTAGCAAAGTACAGAGAGATCCTTGATGAAAACCTGCTCCAGAGCACTCAGTACCTCAGACTGGGGCGAAGGTTCACCTTCCAACAAGACAACGACCCTATTCACACAGCCAAGACAACGCAGGAGTGGTTTCGGGACAAGTCTTTGAATGTCCTTGAGTGGCCAAGACAGAGCACGGAATTGAACCCCATCAAACATCTCTGGAGAGACCTGTCAATAGCTGTGCAGCAACGCTCCCCATCCAACCTGACAGAGCTTGAGAGGATCTGCAGAGAAGAATGGGAGAAACTCCCCAAATACAGGTGTGCCAAGAAGACTCAAGGCTGTAATCGTTGTCAAAGGTGCTTCAACAAAGTAGTGAGTAAAGGGTCTGAATACTTATGTAAATGTTTTTTATTTGTTTTACATTTTCAATTTTAAAAAACTTTTTCTTTGTCATTATGGGGTATTCTGTGTGGATTGATGAGGATTTGTTTTGATTTTATTACGTTTTAGAATAAGGCTGTAACTTAAAAATACTTTCCGAAAGGCACTGTATAGTATTTGACAAAAACATATTTTCAAACCTTGGTTAGATTGGCATATGATTACATATGCCCCTCTATTTTTTTTCCTCAATTTAAATCACTTTGAGATGATTTCCTGGTGATTGTCCAATAATGAATATTATTATTGTTTTTGTTAAGAAAACTTGGGGGGCCAAATAACATCCTGCTCTAGATTTTGTTGTTCTTTGTTTTTCGTTCCGGCAGCCACCAACACTCCTTTGTGGTTTGGACAACCCACTCTCTCCTCGCTGCTTCTCCGACTTACCACCTGACAGGGTAAATGTACCAGTACCCTGCCTGTGCTGTGTGTCAGTGTGATTGTTGTCACTCCTCTAGCCATGAATCCTCAGCATCTAGTGGTGGTGTTGACCCTGAATTCCTCCAAGCTACACTAGAGCCCACTAGGTAATCTACCTTCACCTCCCTGTAGAAACACTAGAGCCCACTAGGCTGTCTACCTTCACCCTGTAGAAACATACCTGATAGTATTAACTGACCCCCTGATTGGCTCATCTAGTTCCATTCATTAGAGACTCCAGTCCTGGACGATCATCATATGTGTTTAACATAACTTGTATAGAATGTGTTGTAGCTATATATGGACTGGTTGTGCTTAGTTTTGTAGCCTAGATATATAAATAGATCTCCTTTTGTTGGCCTAAAATGTCAATTAGATTTTTCTTTGTAAGTTTGATATATTTTTGCATTACCATGTTTTTTACATGCTGTGTGATGAGAATGAGATACACCATTATTCTTCTCAGCCCCTCTCGGTCTGACTTTTTCAGCCGTGCCTCTCTTTGAAGTAGAAACCATTTAATCACTATTTCATGTAAAATGAAAGGACGGAAAGAAGACGTCTTCAGCCCACACAAACAACTGCCCCATTTCTAATGAAAGTGCCAGTCTGGGCTTTCTTCCCAAGTGAGCCTGAATGCGTCTGACTGAATAGTTACAGAATTCAATCTGTTCTGCTTCAAGAATTCCCAGGGCAGTTGCATGCTCCATTGTGATTAGGAGTGTGGAGACATTTTGGCTATGATGGATCTCATAAGAGTGCATGGTGCTACGTTTCGGCTTCCCAGAGGAAGCTCCCCCTCCTGCATGTCTTCAAGTTAATATGACCCTGGTTTAGGTGCCGTGCCCTACTAATCAGTGGAAACACTGGTCAGTCTCCAGTAATTATAGGCCTAATTAAAGTTTCTGTAGTTAACAAGATGTTGCGTCGGTGTGTTGCATACAGCACTAGTATTGCATCACCATGTTCAAAGTGGAGCGCTCCTAATGATGGTGCGTAATGCATTATGACTGGCTCAGGGACACCAACCAAAGCAAGTCGTGTCATTCTCTCCCAATCTCAATGAGAGCGTGGCGAGGCCGTCTGGCATCAAAAAAGATGGGATACTAATTGCAGTTTCTGAGGTACAGAACTTTTGAAGTTTGCTGTTATTTGAAGTGTGAGAATTTAAATTTCTGATGATGATGATTTTATTTTCATTTGTATTTAACCATTATTTAACAAGGCAAGTCAGTTAAGAACAAATTCTTATTTACAATGACAGCCTACATTGTTCTACAGAGTCAGCCATAGTAGTACAAATTAGGGTTAAGTGCCTTGCGCAAGGGCACGTCGACAGGTTTTTCAACTTGTCGGCTCGAGTATTCGAACCAGCGACTTTTTGGTTACTGGCCCAACGCTCTAACCACTAGGGGTATTCAACTCATACACTACGAGGTCCGAAGCCTTCTCGTTCTCTGTTCTACCTGATGATTATTTACTTAAATTTGGTGGTTGTTAGTTAACAAATATTATCTTATTTTTAAATCTATTGCTCCATAATCTTTTTCTACGTACTTTTATATTTGGTACACAGAATTTTTTCTAGTATCCCGAAAATTATTCCCTGTATTTTTTGCAGTGGTGTCCATGATTTAGCAGAGATGGTGTGCCGCTGCTTAATGCATATAGGGTAAACATTTTCTTCTGGAGCTGTGTATTAATTAGCCTTTTCCTAAAACCCCCTTCCTCAGCCTCTCTGCTGTACTTGTAGCATCAGGAAATCTCAAGGTTCTCTCATCATGTCGGCTAATGAATCTAGAGTGCCTTCAGAAAGGATTCAGACCCCTTGACCTTTTCCACATTTTGTTACGTTACAGCCTTATTCTAAAATGTATTAAATTTGTATTTTTCCCTCATCAATTTGCACACAATACCCCATAATGACAAAGCAAAAACAAGCAAAATGTTTGCACCTTTGGCAGCGATTACAGCATTGAGTCTAATTTGGTATGACGCTACAAGCTTGGCACACCTGTATTTGGGGAGTTTCTCCCATTCTTCTCTGCAGATCCACTCAAGCTCTGTCAGGTTGGATGAGGAGCATCGCTGCACAGCTATTTTCAGGTCTCTCCAGAGATGATCGATGGAGTTCAAGTCCGGGCTCTGGCTGGGCCACTCAAGGACATTCAGAGATTTGTCCCGAAACCACTCCTGCATTGTCTTGGCTGTGTGTTTAGAGTCGTTGTCCTGTTGTAAGGTGAACCTTCGCTCCAGTCTGAGCTCCAGAGCGCACTGGAGCAGGTTTTCATCAACGATCTCTTTGTACTTTGCTCTGTTCTTATCCTCGATTCTGACTAGTCTTCCAGTCCCTGCTGCTGAAAAACATCCCCACAACATGATGCTGCCACCACCATGCTTCACCGTAGGGATGGTGCCAGGTTTCTTCCAGACGTGACACTTGGCACTCAGGCCAAAGAATTCAAGCTTGGTTTCATCAGACCAGAGAATCTGACCAGAGAGTCCTTCAGGTGCCTTTTGACAAACACCAAGTGGGCTGTCATGTGCCTTTTACTGAGGAGTGGCTTCCGTCTGGCCACTCTACCATAAAGGCCTAAGTGGTGGAGTGCTGCAGAGATGGTTGTCCTTCTGTAAGGTTCTCCCATCTCCACAGAGAAACTCTGGAGCTCTGTCAGTGACCATCGGGTTCTTGGTCACCTCCCAGACCAAGGCTGGGCGGCCAGCTCTAGGAAGAGTCTTGGTGGTTCCAAACTTCTTCCGTTTAAGAATGATGGAGGCCACTGTATTCTTGGGGACCTTCAATGGTGCAGAAATTTTATGGTACCCTCCCCCAGATCTGTGCCTCCACACAATCCTGTCTCGAAGCTCTACGCACAAATCCTTCGACCTGTTGGCTTGGTTTTTGCTCTGACATGAATTGTCAACTGTGGGACCTTTATATAGACAGGTGTGTGTCTTTTCAAATCATGTCCAATCAATTGAATCTACCACAGGTGGACTCCAATCAAGTTGTAGAAACATCTCAAAGATGATCAATGGAAACAGGATGCACCTGAGCTCAATTTCAAATCTCATAGCAAAGGGTCTGAACACTTATGTAAATAAGGTATTGATGTTACTTTATACATTTGCAAGAATTTCTAAAAACCTGTTTTCGCTTTGTCATTATGGGGTATTGTGTGTAGATTGAGGATATTTTTTTTTTTTAAACCTTTTATTTAACTAGGCAAGTCAGTTAAGAACAAATTCTTATTTACAATGACGGCCTACCCCGGCCAAACCTGGACTACACTGGGTCAGTTGTGCGCCGCCCTATGGGACTCCCAATCACGGCCGGATTAATTTAATACATTTTGGAATAAGGTTGTAACGTAACAAAATGTGGAAAAAGTCAAGGGGTCTGAATACTTTCCGAATGCACTCTACATGCAAATCACACTCCAATAAATTGATTTTTAAGGTACATTAGTGCTTGTACTGCATGATTGTGAGCTAAACGTATCTTTCCCTCTCGCTCTCTTTTCCACTCCTTTTTTGTCTTCCCTGAAGATCCCTCGTGGAGGACGACGACCCTCACATGAAAGTGTCGCTGGGGTGTGGTGACATGGGCGTCTCTGCCCACCTACAGGCTTCCAAAACAGGAAATACTCGCTTCTTCACCAGCAACACACACAGCTCAGTGGTCCTTCAGGTGAGTAGTAATGGATGGGAGGGGTACAGGAGAGAGACCAAGAGATGTACAGATTGATAAAGATTGATGAACTTCATAAAAGCCATAATGAAATATGCCAGGGTGATTTTCGTGGGTCTCCAGAGGTCCAGTGATTGATTGAAAAGATAGATATACAGTAGGTCTGTATGGTGTCTGATAATCTTCCATACAAAGGCCAAGGGTCTGATCTGGTTTGGTTTCAATAAGGTTTTCTGTTAATAATTCTAATCTAAAGACCATTGCCGTAAAAAAAATTTGATCCTGTGCAGCACCAAACATGCTTATCTATCTACAACCACTGCCACAATTCTAGATTATGTTTCAGAACCACGGAAAGTGGCCATATCCAATGTGTGATAAAGTGCGTTTGTTATAAAATATTAGATTTATTAGTGTTGCACCATTAAATTTTTTTACATAATATAACCATATACAATTTCAGGATCACATGTCTAACAGTGATGGACTATGCCATCCCCGTGGCCTCCGCAATGGATTAGTCCACTGAGACAGGCACGAATCCAGTGCGACCGGGGTCTTGTGCAGAATGAAAAACAAAAAAGAAATTGCGCCTGCTTGTTTAAAGAAATCTCGGTCGACCAACAGTCTATCGACCAAACAATTGACCATTCGACTGTATGGGGTCCGCCCTAGAAAAAATATATGGAGTTTTTCACAACGCAATGAACCTTTTCATAATTATAATAATTGCGGTTTTCTAAAACACCCACGCTAAGAACACGACTCACCCACTCTAATCACTGGCACATCTGAAGTCAGTATACGATGCGCGTGGAGGGCCAAAGCGCATAAATAATGGAATGAATCAGGGTTGTGTGTGCAAGCTGGTAAAGATGTGTAAGACTTGACTTTCAAACCCATTCACTGCATTTGATAAGGAGAGTGAGCAGGAAAATTATTCCTTTGACTCAAAGGGAATTATGTTCTAAGAACATTGAGAAGTGTCTGTTATGCTCTCTACAAAGAGTTGTCAAACTGATATCATTCATGAAGTTGCATTCAAATAATGGAAATGACTGCTGTTCCCTCTAGTTGAAATGGCCTACTTTTTTCATTGCACGCATAGAACGAGATGTCTTCTGCATATGAGAAGATGCAAATAAAACGTGATGACAGTTGAATTGGAGAAGAAATCCATGATATTATTTCTATACAGTAGCTAGCTGGAAGGGAAAGACAAGAGACGTGGTTGTGACTCCTGCAGTGTAGACAGACAGTGGCTCAGCGTGTCGGGCTCCAGCCTTGGAATGAAGCATCAGTATCAGTCAGTGAGTCATTCAGTCAGTGAGTCAGGCTCCTTGGCCAGTCTCTGTCCACACGTGAAGGTGGTCACTGAGAGAAGGGCCCCCAGGCCAGGCAGGAGCTGGCAGAAAGCTGTTGGAATCGTCAATGTGTGACCTGTCCACACTGTTTGTACTCCTGTCACTATGATGGCGGTGTGTTGTGTTGACGTGTTAGTAAGACAAAGTGCTCCAGAGGTCTCCCTTCAACAGTGTAATAACCTTTTAGCTGGTGAATAGTTTTTCTACCTGCTGTTGAAGTTTATTATTGTGTTTTGAAAAGATCTCAGGAACACAACACAGGGTGGGTGTATACGTGTGATTCAGCAAATATATAATTATTCTTTTTTTGCCATTACCATAAACCAAAATTCCATGACCATCACAGCCCTAATTGCAACAATGACAGAGACGGTGTCAATATGATTAAGTGTCATCCCACACCGTGTGTGTGTGTGTGTGTGTGTGTGTGTGTGTGTGTGTGTGTGTGTGTGTGTGTGTGTGTGTGTGTGTGTGTGTATATACACACACACACACACACACAGTGGGGAGAACAAGTATTTTTTATCATAGGTACACTTCAACTGAGAGACGGAATCTAAAACAAAAATCCAGAAAATCACATTGTATGATTTCTAAATAATTAATTTGTATTTTATTGCATGACATAAGTATTTGATCACCTACCAACCAGTAAGAATTCCGGCTCACACAGACCTGTCAGTTTTTCTTTAAGAAGCCCTCCTGTTCTCCACTCATTACCTGTATTAACTGCACCTGTTTGAACTCGTTACCTGTATAAAAGACACCTGTCCACACACTCAATCAAACAGACTCCAACCTCTCAACAATGGCCAAGACCAGAGAGCTGTGTAAGGACATCAGGGATACAATTGTAGACCTGCACAAGGCTGGGATGGGCTACAGGACAATAGGCAAGCAGCTTGGTGAGAAGGCAACAACTGTTGGCGCAATTATTAGAAAATGGAAGAAGTTCAAGATGACGGTCAATCTCCCTCGGTCTGGGGCACCATGCAAGATCTCACCTCGTGGGGCATCAATGATCATGAGGAAGGTGAGGGATCAGCCCAGAACTACACGGCAGGACCTGGTCAATGACCTGAAGAGAGCTGGGACCACAGTCTCAAAGAAAACCATTAGTAACACACTACGCCGTCATGGATTAAAATCCTGCAGCGCACGCAAGGTCCCCCTGCTCAAGCCAGCGCATGTCCAGGCCCGTCTGAAGTTTGCCAATGACCATCTGGATGATCCAGAGGAAGAATGGGAGAAGGTCATGTGGTCTGATGTGGTCATGTATCGCGAGATCTTGGCCAAAACCTCCTTCCCGCAGTAAGAGCATTGAAGATGGGTCGTGGCTGGGTCTTCCAGCATAACAACGACCCGAAACACACAGCCAGGGCAACTAAGGAGTGGCTCCGTAAGAAGCATCTCAAGGTCCTGGAGTGGCCTAGCCAATCTCCAGACCTGAACCCAATAGAAAATCTTTGGAGGGAGCTGAACGTCCGTATTGCCCAGCGACAGCCCCGAAACCTGAAGGATCTGGATGGAGGTCACGCAAACAGGATAAACAGTGTGTGCAAACCTGGTCAAGAACTACAGGAAACGTATGATCTCTGTAATTGCAAACAAAGGTTTCTGTACCAAATATTAAGTTCTGCTTTTCTGATGTATCAAATACTTATGTCTTGCAATAAAATGCAAATGAATTACTTAAAAATCATACAATGTGATTTTCTGGATTTTTGTTTTAGATTCCGTCACTCACAGTTGAAGAGTACCTATGATAAAAATTACAGACTTCTACATGCTTTGTAAGTGGGAAAACCTGCAAAATAGGCAGTGTATCAAATACTTGTTCTCCCCACTGTGCATATATATATATATATATATATATATATATATATATATATATAGAACGTGTGTCCCCATTCGTCAATGATGTGTATGTATATATATATATAGAACGTGTGTCCCCATTCGTCAATGATGGTATAATGGGTAGACTGGCGGCCATTGCGAGTGTAACTATAGCAGCATCGCATTAGTGGAAACCAAGACTGTTCTAAGGGCAGGCCTGGTTGTAGCTAGATATGTTTGAGTCACGTCAGGGACAATTTTAGCTAACCCTTTAACTAACCTTAACCTAATTCTCCTAACCTGCCACGTTAATTCTCCTAACCTGCTACAAAAAGTAACTTCTGCTAGTCAAAACCGGCAGACTTGCCCTGAGAACAGTCTTGGTTTCCACTAATGCGATACAGCATTGCCATAGGCACAAAGCAGGAGGTGTACCCATCAATATGTACTGTAATTTATTGATTCAACTGAACTGACATTACAAAAAACACATTCCATTGCGTAAGCCACATTAGTTAACGTCATTTGAATGAACATTCTACATTACCATGGAAATTATCGATTTGATATTGCATCACAGTTTGGTGCAATATTTCTGAAGTGAAAAAATGTGCATTAAAACCATTGGTCTCGTTGAATGACAACAAGCACTTTATTGAAGAATCCCTACTGTTGACCAACCACTGACGAAGGGGCGTAGACTTCAGCTACCGACTTCTGCTTGCCTCCAGGAAAAAATGTTGTGTGCACAAACAGCCAAAATGTCGTCGTAATATATACACAACAAGTTCCAAACTGTTTCAGATGGGAAGCATGCAGACACCTTTAGACTCCACTGTGTTCTTTATAGGGACCTCAGTCTGTGACTGAGCACTGGGCTTGGCGACACCATAATTGTCCTATTTACCTAACATCGACATCAGTTTTTCCTCAACATAAAAAGGTTAAAAAGAATGTTGTTGGAGTAATGCCTTTGGGTTTGGAATGTCAAGGGAGCTGTCTAGAAACAATCAATTTGACCAGTAGAAAATGTGATATCATTGCTACGTTTTGCAATTAAGCCGGGTGAGAATTATAGTTCTATTATAGTGTCATATTCATTTAAGATGTATTTGGCTGGTTTTACCCCGAACAAATATTTTCCTTCAAGAAATGCATATTAAATCAGAATATGAAATAAAAAACATATAGTAACATTTTCTGTATGAAGGTAGACAAATAATTACTCTAGGGATATACATTTATTTATTTGCAGGATGGTTGTCAAGAATCTGTAGCACTGTCATGTAGTGATTGAGTTAGGTTAATCCAGTCTCGGTGTACCAGTCTGGACAGGGCTATAAAGAGCAGGTTGAGCCCCTCAGGAATGAGGCCATGGTTCAGGACAGACCGGGTCTCTCCACAGAGCAGCTCTCTAACAGACTGGTCTCTCCTGCCTCTCTCTCGCTCTCTCTTCCTCCCTCCCAGGGATTTGACCAGCTGAGGATAGAGGGATTACTGTGTGATGTCACGCTGGTGGCGGGGGACGGAGACGAAGCCTTCCCAGTGCACCGCGCCATGATGGCCTCCTCCAGCGACTACTTCAAAGCCATGTTCACAGGTAAGACATTATGTCTCTCTCTCTCTCTCCCTCACCCGCAACAGCAAGCACGGGATGGGACGACTGCATATTGTGTTTAATATTGATGTTGATTAAAAGTGATCAGAGGATTAACCTGCTTGTCACACGTCCATCAATCACTCTCTGCTCTGGGGCTCTGCAGCTGTTAGCATTGTGTTGTCAAAGGGCGGTGTTGGTCTCTGTCTTGTTTCTCATACCTGGTAGATGGAAATATTATTAACGTGTCAATCTCCCTGGAAGAGCTTTCTCCCAAAGTGCTTTTTTTCTTTAAGCACAGCGTGACTCCTATAGGGTTTGAGATGCTGCTTTTAACTTCCCCTGTCATATCTGCAATCTGACAAGCTACACTACATGACCAAAAGTATGTGGACACCTGCTCGTCGAACATCTCTTTCCAAAATCATGGGCATTAATATGGATAAGTTGGTCCCCCGTCCACTCTTCTGGGAAGGCTTTCCACTAGATGTTGGAACATTGCTGCAGGGACTTGATTCCATTCAGCCACAAGAGCATTAGTGAGGTCGGACACTGATGTTGGGCTGCTAGGCCTGGTTCACAGTCAATGTTCCAATTCATCCCAAAGGTGTTGGATGGGGTTGAGGTCAGGGCTCTGTGCAGGCCAGTCATGTTGTTCCACATTTTGCAGGCCTTCTCATACAGCTGCAACTGTATATGCATTCGTAAAGCAATATTTTTCTTTACAAACATATATTATGATAAATAGAAACTTGTGTCTCAGTATGGTAACTGGTGAAATAAGTATAGCCAGTTATAATTGTAATGGATTAGCAGATAATAAGAAAAGACGATCAGTATTTACCTGCTAAAAGAAAAGGAATATAATATCTATTGTTTACAGGAAACTCACTCAACAATTTTAGATGAAGTTTTGTGGAAAAAGGACTGGGTATGCGAAACATATTTCTCCCATGGGCAAAGTAATTCAAAGATTCAAAGGGGGTGTTGATATTAATTAACAGTAATTTTGATCCAAATGTGCAAATTGTCCTGACAGACCCTAAAGGTAGATGGATGATTTAAAATATGTTATTGGACCATAAGCAGATATGGCTTATTAACCTATACGGTCCAAATAATGATGATCCACTCTTCTTTGAAAATATATATAAGAATTGATCAACCCTACAAGCAACACAAGACTATTATTATGGTGGGAGCTTATAATACGTTTTTAAATACTCCTATGGACCGTAAAGGAAATCACACTAGAAACTATCACCCACAGGCACTTAAGGAAATAATGAATATCATGGATATATTGGAGTTAGTGGATATATGGAGGATTAAATATTCTGACCTAGTGGAGGCTTATGTGGTGGAGGCTTAACCAAGCTAGTCGTCTTGATTACATTCTTATGTCATTCTCTCTGGCACCAAAAGTTTAAAAAGTGTTGATAGAGGACAGAATGCGGTCGGACCATCACATAATTGGCATATACAGCAGGTGAAATAAGTATTGAACACGTCACCATTTTTCTCAGTAAATATATTTCCAAAGGTGCTATTGACATGACATTTTCACCAGATGTTGGTAACAACCCAAGTAATCCATACATACAAAGAAACCAAAACAAATAAGTTCAGAAATTAAGTTATGTGTAATAATGTGAAATGACACAGGGAAAAAGTATTGAACACACTTACTGATATTTATTTAATACTTTGTACAAAAGCCTTTGTTGGTAATGACAGCTTGCCTCCTGTATGGAGAAACTAGTCGCATGCATTGCTCTGGTGTGATTTTGGCCCATTCTTCCACACAAACAGTCTTCAAATCTTGAAGGTTCCATGGGCCTCTTCTATGAATCTTGATCTTCAGTTCTTTCCATAGATTTTCAATGGGATTTAAGTCAGGTGATTGGCTGGGCCATTCTAGCAGCTTTATTTTCTTTCTTTGAAACCAATTGAGAGTTTCCTTGGCTGTGTATTTGGGATCATTGTCTTGCTGAAATGTCCACCCTCGTTTCATCTTCATCATCCTGGTAGATGGCAGCAGATTTTTGTCAAGAATGTCTCGGTAAATTTGCCCATTCATCCTTCCTTCAATTATGTGAAGTTTGCCAGTACCATTTGCTGAAAAGCAGCCCCACACCATGATGTTCCCACCTCCAAACTTCACTGTTGGTATGGTGTTTTTAGGGTGATGTGCAGTGCCATTTCTCCTCCAAACATGGTGTGTATTATGACATCCAAACAGTTCAATTTTGCTCTCATCTGACCACACTATATTCTCCCAGTATTTCACTGGCTTTTCCAAATGTTGTGCAGCAAACTTTAAATGAGCTTCAACATGCTTTTTTTTCAGCAATGGAGTCTTGCGTGGTGAGCGTGCATACAGGCCATGGGGGTGGAGTGCATTACTTACTGTTTTCTTTGAGACAACAGTACCTGCTAATTGCAGGTCTTTTTGAAGCTCTCCACAAGTGGTCCTTGGCTCTTGGACAACTCTTCTGATTATTCTTTTCACTCCTCTGTCAGAAATCTTGCGAGGAGCACCTGGTCGAGGCAAATTTATGGTGAAATGATTGTCTTTCCACTTCCGTATTATGGCCCCAACAGTGCTCACTGGAACATTCAGAAGCTTAGAAATACGCCTATAACCAATGCCATCATTATGTTTTGCAACAATTAGGTTGCGAAGGTCTTGAGACAGCTCTTTGCTTTTACCCATCATGAGATGTGTCTTGTGTGACACCTTGGCAATGAGACCTTTTTGTAGGCCATCAGTTGGGACTGAACCAGCTGATATTAATTTGCACTGACAGGGGGCTGGATTGCTTTTTAATTACTGATAGTTTTCAGCTGTTGTCTTGGCTTTACATGCCTTTTTGCACCTCCCTTTCTTCGTGTGTTCAATACTTTTTCCCTGTGTCATTTCACATTATTACACACAACTTAATTTCTGAACGCATTTGTTTTGGTTTCTTTGTATGTATGGATTACTTGGGTTGTTACTAACATCTGGTGAAAAGTTAATGTCAATAGCACCTTTGGAAATATATTTACTGAGAAAAATGGTGACGTGTTCAATACTTATTTCACCCGCTGTATATTACTCTTACAGAGTTCCACGTGGGCGAGGATATTGGAAATATAATCAAAGCTTACTGGATGATGTCAATTTATAACAGACTTTTTTTCCGACCTAACATAGTTACAGCAGATCCCCTTGTTGTATGGGATTCTTTTAAATGTGCCTTTAGAGGCCATGCAGTTCAGTACTCATCTATAAAACAAAAGCAATTCAGGTCAAAAGAGTCCATATTAACAAAAGAAATTGAAGGACTAGTAGTACAGATCGATAGCAATAAAAACTGTACCATAGAGGTTCAGAGTAAGTTAGAGGAAAAACAAAAAATTAATTAGGAAATTATTCAAGGAAAATCCAGTGTAATATATTATAAAAAATAAAGTGAACTGGATGGAATATGGAGAAAAATGCACCATCTTCAACATGGAAATGCTACCAAATGTTTTTTTTACTGAAACTTGTTACAAATGACTCACCAAACAAGATGTTGAAAGAGGAAGTAAAGTACTTTAAGCATATGTTCTCGTTTCAGTCTCCTCCATCTCCACTAACCCAAACTAATTGTATGGAGTTTTGATAACGTCAAATTTATATCTGTACAGAAAGACTAATGTGAAGGCCAAATGACAGAGGATGAACTTCTTGATGCTGTCAAAGCCTTTAAGTCTGGGGAAAACTCCAGGGCTGGATGGCATACCAGTGGAGGTATACCACAATTTTTTGGGATATACTCAGAGGACCACTATTAGCATGTTTTAACCACTCTTATATAAATGGTAGATTACCAGACACTCAACAAGAAGGTCTGATTTCATTATTACTGAAACAGGATCCAAGCGGTATATATAAAGATCCAGTCCATTTAAAAAACTGGTTTTCATAGCTGACTTAAAGGCTTTTGATAAAGTACGACTGGAGTTTATATATAAATGCCTGGAATATTTAAATTTTGGAGAATCTCTTATAAAATGGGTTAAAGTTATGTATAGAAACCCTACGTGTAAAATTCTATTTTATTTGGAATGGCAAGACAAAATTAAAAGGGCCTATTTATATAATGAATATGAATTTGGAGGGCAGAAATTATTAAACATTATTTGAAAACTAAATAATCTGCAGAATATCGTTATTTTTTAAACAAGCCATAGAAAGTTGGCTTCAATATCAGTTTAATCCACCTGAAAATACAGAACAAATAATACAACAAATATTGTGGTTAAACTCAAATATATACAGTGGGGAGAACAAGTATTTGATACACTGCCGATTTTGCAGGTTTTCCTACTTACAAAGCATGTAGAGGTCTGTCATTTTTATCATAGGTACTCTTCAACTGTGAGAGACGGAATCTAAAACAAAAATCCAGAAAATCACATTGTATGATTTTTAAATAATTAATTTGCATTTTATTGCATGACATAAGTATTTGATCACCTACCAACCAGTAAGAATTCCGGCTCTCACAGACCTGTTAGTTCTTCTTTAAGAAGCCCTTCTGTTCTCCACTCATTACTTGTATTAACTGCACCTGTTTGAACTCGTTACCTGTATAAAAGACACCTGTCCACACACTCAATCAAACAGACTCCAACCTCTCCACAATGGCCAAGACCAGAGAGCTGTGTAAGGACATCAGGGATACAATTGTAGACCTGCACAAGGCTGGGATGGGCTACAGGACAATAGGCAAGCAGCTTGGTGAGAAGGCAACAACTGTTGGCGCAATTATTAGAAAATGGAAGAAGTTCAAGATGACGGTCAATCTCCCTCGGTCTGGGGCACCATGCAAGATCTCACCTCGTGGGGCATCAATGATCATGAGGAAGGTGAGGGATCAGCCCAGAACTACACGGCAGGACCTGGTCAGTGACCTGAAGAGAGCTGGGACCACAGTCTCAAAGAAAACCATTAGTAACACACTACGCCGTCATGGATTAAAGTCATGCAGCGCACGCAAGGTCCCCCTGCTCAAGCCAGCGCATGTCCAGGCCCGTCTGAAGTTTGCCAATGACCATCTGGATGATCCAGAGGAGGAATGGGAGAAGGTCATGTGGTCTGATGAGACAAAAATAGAGCTTTTTGGTCTAAACTCCACTCGCCGTGTTTTGGAGGAAGAAGAAGGATGAGTACAACCCCAAGAACACCATCCCAACCGTGAAGCATGGAGGTGGAAACATCATTCTTTGGGGATGCTTTTCTGCAAAGGGGACAGGACGACTGCACCGTATTGAGGGGAGGATGGATGGGGCCATGTATCGCGAGATCTTGGCCAACAACCTCCTTCCCTCAGTAAGAGCATTGAAGATGGGTCGTGGCTGGGTCTTCCAGCATGACAACGACCCGAAACACACAGCCAGGGCAACTAAGGAGTGGCTCCGTAAGAAGCATCTCAAGGTCCTGGAGTGGCCTAGCCAGTCTCCAGACCTGAACCCAATAGAAAATCTTTGGAGGGAGCTGAAAGTCCGTATTGCCCAGTGACAGCCCCGAAACCTGAAGGATCTGGATGGAGGAGTGGGCCAAAATCCCTGCTGCAGTGTGTGCAAACCTGGTCAAGAACTACAGGAAGCGTATGATCTCTGTAATTGCAAACAAAGGTTTCTGTACCAAATATTAAGTTCTGCTTTTCTGATGTATCAAATACTTATGTCATGCAATAAAAAAATCATACAATGTGATTTTCTGGATTTTTGTTTTAGATTCCGTCACTCACAGTTGAAAAAATTACAGACTTCTACATGCTTTGTAAGTGGGAAAACCTGCAAAATCGGCAGTGTATCAAATACTTGTTCTCCCCACTGTATATATAGATAGATAGATAGATAGATAGATAGATAGATAGATAGATAGATAGATAGATAGATAGATAGATAGATAGATAGATAGATAGATAGATAGATAGATAGATAGATAGATAGATAGATAGATAGATAGATAGATAGATAGATAGATAGATAGATAACTATATTTTTCGATAATGATATCATAAATAGGACTGGTGGAGTTATGTCACACATGCAGCTAACACAGACATATGGAAATGTCTGCTCTACCCAAAATTACAATCAAATAATTGCAGCATTACCACAAAAAGGGAAGTGGAAGGGGGAAAAGGTAAGGAACTTGTCTGTCGGCCCTGCATTAAAGACCGAAAATGGTGATAAATAAAAATATATACCAGTTCTATTTAAGGACCAAAAAATGTACAGCTGTGCCATACTGTATAAATTGCAAAATAGTTGGGAAGAAATCTTCGATGTACCAATTCCATGGCACATGGTTTATGAATTAACACGCAAAACGACGCCGGATTCAAAACTTAGAATGTTTCAATTTAACTTATTATGCAAAGTGCAACCAATAGAATGTTATATTTATGGGGGATACATTTTTGGTGAAGGAATGTCAACATTTACCTAGAGCTAACGCTGCAGATAGCAATACTGGGTGATAGGTGATGCTATTCTGTTTTTATCTGACTGTCAAAGGCAGAGCTCATAGGTGATGCTATTCTGTTTTTATCTGACTGGTGCCTTGTATAATATGCTCCTTGTGTTTGCCGCCTCTGTCTCTCTCTCTCTCTCTCTCTCTCCTCGTCACGCAGGTGGAATGAAGGAACAAGATTTGATGTGCATCAAGCTTCATGGTGTCAACCGAATAGGCCTGAAGAAGATCATAGACTTCATCTACACGGCCAAGCTGTCTCTCAACATGGAGAACCTGCAGGACACATTGGAGGCTGCCAGCTTCCTCCAGATCCTCCCCGTGCTCGACTTCTGCAAGGTCTTTCTCATATCTGGGGTAAGGAGCCTAACACAGCCTGCTCGTCCAGCCTAACACTCTACAACAATGTAAAGTGTACATATTCAGCCATTCACCCATACTATGCAATGTCTTTTTATAGCTTTTTTGCACTCCAGACTTCTTGTATTTTTATACTTTTTCATACTGCCGCACTATGTATCATGTATCTGTCTTTTTGTTTATTTTCGTTCTGGCATTTTGCACCTGCCCTGTTTTTTTTTTGTAGCTGCTTGACGAAGAAATTTCCACTCGGGGATCAATAAAGTGTCCATCTAATCTATCTAATCTATTCTATCTTGTCCAGCCTACACGTATAGCCTACTCAGCCCTCCAGAACCAGCCAGGGGGATTATAATCAACAGTTTAAGATTTCTGACTACTGTACTCTACTGCTTACTTTAATATCTACATTTGGATTGCGGTAAAAGTACTGTGTAAAATGTGGTGTTTCTGTAAATGATTGAGAGTGGTTGCTTCTCACTGCTTCCCCTCTCTCCTTGGCTGCAGGTGTCCTTGGATAACTGTGTGGAGGTGGGGCGCATCGCTAACACATACAACCTCACGGAGGTGGACAAATACGTCAACAACTTCATCCTCAAGAACTTTCCCTCGCTGCTGGGCACGGGGGACTTTGTCAAGCTGCCCTTTGAGCGGCTGGCCTTCGTTCTGTCCAGTAACAGTCTGAAGCACTGCAGCGAGCTGGACCTGTTCAAGGCCGCGTGCCGCTGGCTCCGCTATGAGGACGGACGCATGGACCATGCCCCCAAGCTCATGAAGAACATCCGCTTCCCCCTCATGAACCCCCAGGAGCTCATCAACCACGTGCAGACTGTGGACTTTATGCGCACAGACAACACATGCGTCAACCTCCTCCTGGAGGCCAGTAACTACCAGATGATGCCCTACATGCAGCCGGTCATGCAGTCGGAGAGGACGGCCATCCGTTCAGACAGTGGCCACCTGGTCACCCTGGGCGGCGTCCTGCGCCAGCAGCTGGTGGTCAGTAAGGAGCTGCGTCTGTTTGACGAGAAGGCCCACGAGTGGAAGGCACTGGCGCCCATGGACGCCCCCCGCTACCAGCACGGCATTGCCGTCATCGGCAACTTCCTCTACGTGGTGGGAGGCCAGAGCAACTACGACACCAAAGGCAAGACGGCGGTGGACACGGTGTTCCGGTACGACCCGCGCTACAACAAGTGGATGCAGGTGGCGTGCCTTAACGAGAAACGCACCTTCTTCCACCTCAGCGCTCTCAAGGGACACCTCTACGCCGTGGGCGGACGCAACGCTGCCGGAGAGCTGGGTTAGTTTAATTCACCAGGGTCGGTTTATCACACTGCTTTTAGTCCTGCTTTACCTCTTAACATATCTGGGTGTATTTGGAAAAGGACAATTCACAGGAATTAGTGAAAGGCAAGGATAAGGCACACCATTTTGTCAGTTGTCACAACATCACGGTGTAGCGTGGCTGTGTGATTATGACATGTGTAGGATGAGATGAGGGAGGGCTAGCTGCAGAGTGTAGGATGAGATGAGGGAGGGCTAGCTGCAGAGTGTAGGATGAGATGAGGGAGGGCTAGCTGCAGAGTGTAGGATGAGATGAGGGAGGGCTAGCTGCAGAGTGTAGGATGAGATGAGGGAGGGCTAGCTGCAGAGTGTAGGATGAGATGAGGGAGGGCTAGCTGCAGCTAGACCCTATGAACGACAGCAGCAAAAACGGTGAAGGAGGAAGAGGAGGTCAGGAAGAGAGGGAGGAGGAGTTTTGGGAGGAGGAGGTGGTCAGGGAGGAAGAGGTCAGAGAGAGGGAGGAGGTCAGAGAGATGGAGTGGCCGGTGGAATGTCTGTAAGTAGCATTGCAGGACTGTGATCTGATGTCAGTGACCAGCCCAGCTCAGCAGCTGGACTCTCATAGTAGAGTGCAGACGACAGAGAGGTGCCACACTACTACAGCCCTGTAATTGTACGGGACCGGCTGGCCAGGTCATGCTATCCTCTCTGCTCCTGTGGGCTTTTGGCTGTAATTACCACAGTGGGCACGCGTCCTCTTGGGGTCCCCCCCCCCCCCCTGCACGTATGCACACTAGTTCACTTTGAATAGGTAGAAGGGACAGTCTCCTGTGCCGGTTACTTCCTGTTATCCATGGGAAGCCAGTCTGGCACTCAGACATTCTATCACTTGTTTCAAACGCAGCACAGAGTTCAGCCTTTTGAACATAAATCATTTTTTTTTTATGTAACCACGCGGAGGAGGCAGGGTTTTGAAACTTTGATTTGCTACTGAGGTTCTGTCAGCTTATTTAAAAAGATTTAAAGAGCATAAAAGTCAGTCAGGGCAGTTTGAGAGTACAGTATGGCTGTGTGTGTGTAAAGTCAGTGACACACACACATTTGTTAACATAAGTTATGATGTGCTATATGTGCAGGTTTAGCGCCCATCTGTCCTGTTTATACCTCTATGACCACTCTCCAGAACTGACCATGTGAAAGCCTGTCACATTAATCCTCTCTACTAGGACAGCCAGAGCACGGACGTGTGAGGAACAATGACAGCACAGCTCTCTCTGATGTTTGAATAATTGATTTGTAGGACGCTCTATAGCAGCTTGTTACCAAAGCGCTCGAACACTCATTTGCATGTATACCTTAAAGCACCAAGCTCTCTGGGGACAAGTGAAAAATGCACTTGGTAGCTGGGGCTATTACTTAATTTATTAACTTTGGATATTTTAGATCGAGAATATAAATGGAAGAGATTACTAATCAGTAGGGTTCTGATAAATCACTAGTGTCTGCTGCTGCCGTTTTAGCCTCCCAGTAAAGTTCGTCAAAGATGTTTCTTCTTCTTCTAATGATTTGGACTGTTAATGTTAATTAGGTCTAGGCTGCTTCCCCTTTGTTTGACAAGTTCTCACAGGTAATATCGGTGAAGTGACCGCTGGCCTTACTTAGTGAGATAATGATGAAAACGTGATGTAGTGACGCTCTGAATTGGAGACCATCCATTTGGTCCACTGAATCAGAACTGTAGCCAGAGCTCTTTTGTATCTGGGCCTGGGTTAAACCCTATGGGTAGATCCCAGGGATTAGCCCATGGTTTCCCAAACTCATTGTTTTTTTTACCCCAGCACTACGCAACTGATTTCAAATAATCAACTAATCATCAAGCTTTAATTATTTGAATCCGCTGTCTAGTGCTAGGGCAACAAACTGGTAGCCTACGTGCCAACATGGTGTGGATTTGACCCTTGACCCTTGGGATCTATTTTCTTTTATATTCAGCACAAAAAGCACAGGTCTGTAAGGAGAGTGGAGAGTCGAGAAAGATGCTCTTGACTAAGTTGGAATCAGAGCTTTAGGAGATGTTAAATTATTATAGGGAGAGGTCATTTAACTAGTGTTTCCCCTATATGCATTTCGCAGATAAAAGATATATCCAAATAAAAGATGACCGATCAGGATAATGAAATCAGATTGCGATGTCAGGCTGTGGGCTAAAAACTCCGTCCCACCTGAAATTCCAGGCGTAAAAAGAAAATAGCTATTACACTAAATTAATTACATAATAATTTTCACAATTTCAGTGTTATTTCAAGCTCATAGTGTGGAAATATCATGAAACAGGAAAACCACGTTTTTGACTGCACTGCCACTTTGAATAAAATAAAACATTTTGCTTTTCATTTGCCTGACCAATAATTCCCATGACTGTCACAGCCCTAGCCAGGGCTAAGACAGAGGATTGAGTGTTTCTCCTGATCACCTGGACAGTCGGGTGGTGTCTAAGACCTTATTACCCTCCAACCCAGCTTCACTTTTTGACTACCTCATAATATCCTTTCTACTTTACCACTCTGCCTGGGTGCCAGCCAGCTTGAGAAATCAGCTTTGCCCTCTGTCTGGAAACTTGATTGGACAAATCATTTTCTAACCTGACAAATCACTGCACAATTGAGAGGCTCCAGACGGAGTGGAGTGAAGAGAACATCCCAGTCTGGCACCCAGGCTAGCCTACATACTACCGAATTATGATAAGAGCCTTCAAGTGGAGTGGTACAGATAAGGCCCTAATTATGTAATGGGGAGTGGATACACCCTCCCTAGTCTCTCTGTGTAGACTAGAGTCACTGCACGGAAGGGGCTAGTGAGGGGAGTAGTGGTTGGTGGGGGGGATCTCTGGTTCAGCAGCTCCCACGCTGACACCCTCCCCAAGGCTGCATTTGCAGCTGTGTTTGTTCTCTCTTGAACTACTTTCCCCTTCAATACTATTTTTTTTCTCATCTCTTTTTCCCCCCCATGCAGCCACAGTGGAGTGCTACAACCCCAGGACAAACGAATGGACCTACGTCGCTAAAATGAACGAGCCACACTACGGCCATGCAGGGACGGTGTACGGTGGTTACATGTATATTTCAGGTACGTACTTGGCTCCAAATCAAGTTGCTAATACAGTTTAGTCCAATTAGATCCGGGGTTTGGTGAACTTTTGTACTATTGTAGATTGACATGGGCTAGTGCATTTGCTGTTCGTTAGGCCTACTCATCTTGTTGGCTGACGAAAAGTAAATGCGGACAGTTCTTCTAACATCTTCAATATGTGTTTTGAAATTCGATAAGAAGGATGCACGCAGTCCCCAATGTGTCGGTCTTCACTTGTAGCCTACTTTGGAGCTGAGATGCCAGTGAGAAGAACCTGATCAAGTGAGGGCATTGGCTAATAAGAATTGAGATATCTGACAGAGCCATGTGAGTGAAAGGTGCTTCAATGCACGGCAATTGGAAGCCGGGAGAAGGGAATTATATGTATTATATTCAGCCCAAGGGCACAATGGCCACTTAGGCCAAAGGCATGGATTTTTTTAGGGGGCATCACGGCCACACAAGGGGGATGCCGCCGGGAAATTCGAGGTCTGGTGAGAATATTATCAAGTGCTTGTCAAATTGTGAATGAGAAACTGATGAAGTGTGTGCAGCCTGTGCAAGAAACAGCAGCGCTCATGCCTTTCATGCTACTTTTTTCAAATCATCATTAAAGTTGCATAAATAACTCTAAACTAAGCATATAGGAGTACCTGTTTCTTTGTTAACCACTCAACACAGAATATATGCATGTCCGCAATCCCTCAAATCGTTTGGAGAAAATATCCTTTCTATTTTATTCAGCTATGTTTAATTGTATTCTTCACACTATAAAATAATGCCACAGAATTCTAAGCAAATGTTGTCTGCTAAGTGAACTAGTGTAGCCCACAGCCATATAGCATAGCCAGATCAGGGCCTAACATAAGGGCAACTCAGAGTATACTATTCTGTTCTTCTGAAATAGACTACATTTTCTTCATATCATGCTTCTTTAGACCTGTCTAAAATAAATAATGGATTTATTGTGATGTTGTAGGCTATATTAAATGGAGTTATTAGACTTGTTAAGGTCTGTGTCAGTGGCTTGTAGGCTATGTGTGAAAGCCAGGAGATGGTAAACATGTTTATGTTATGACCGCCACAGCCCCAATGCGGCGCACGACAAACTGAGCATTCATTTTCCAGAATCAATGTTCATTGATACTCTCGTTTTAGTAGTGTCTTCTGCGCGCAATTTGAGGAGTTGAGACACAAAAAGGGTAGCGTTAGAAAGGTTAACTTGTCTCAATGTTTTTGTGTCCATATGACTGAGTCTGTTGGACCAAACCTCAAATGCAAATAAAGAGTTGAGACCACTAGTCAGAGAGGAAGATGTGGTCTCTTAACTTTGTTAGTGTGAGAGGCAGGGGGAGGGGGTGTGTGTGAATGGGGAGGTGCCCACAGCACAGAAGGAGCGAATGAGACGAGACCAAAAAGACAACATGAGAACAAGTGGACATAAACGCTCATAAAAAACGAAAAGTATCAAAAACCTTAATTTGTCGCTCAAAAACATACATTTGAATTAATTGGATATATCGCCCTACTGTGATGTCTGTAAAGCATCCTTTATTAAAAGGTCATACAGTGGCATCCTGGTCCCTCCCAAGTCACACTGCTGGGGTCCAGTTCTCTGGGATGTTTTCGAGGGGGACCTTCTAAAGATGATTGGAAGTAATGATTGGTGCTACTAATCCCCTGTCTCTCTGTAGGAGTCAGCCCTGTGCTTGTTTACTTCATATGATTGAAATCAAATCCTGCCTTAAGGAGAGATGAGCCCCACTTTCCCAATGTGTGACTAACGCAAAGTGATGTTATACAGAGCGAACGAGACGGAAGACTAAATGAGAGAGAGTAATGGGAGGGACAGGTTGATGACTGTGTAGGAGGTGCAGAACCATAGAGCTCCAACACACAGGCAAGGTTATGTTAATCTCCCCCGGCCTCTGGGCACAAGTGTTCATATAAGCGTAACCCAGCCACCTACCACTAACACCATAACCCTCCCTCACCCAGTTGCACATCACCTGCTCCAGCCTGAGCCTCCAGCCTCCAGTAGAGTAACAACATAGGCCTGTTGCCTTTAGCTTTGGTATTCCCAGCTGATGGGGCTTACTGCCTCATCCTCCATGTCAGGGGTGCACCTTTTGGTTTTTGCTCTAGCACTACACAGCGGATTCAAATAACCAACTCAACGTCAAGCTTCGATGATTTGAATCAGCAGTGTAGTACTAGGGCATAAACCAAAATATGCACCCAGGGGGAGGACCGAGTTTGGGACACCCTGCTCTATGTATTTCTGTCTCTAGTTGTCTTATGGTCCGACTGACACCTCTGGGTTCCTCTACTGAGAGGAAACAGGAAGTGTAACGGTCATGGTGTTTGAACTATTAATACACCAGAAAGTCAACTTCCCTCGATGTGAATGAGCAACTCTTAGTGTCATCCTGATCTCACTGCACATGTAGCTCACTACAGTTACAGTAGTCTTCCTGGAGGAACTGGGCAGTGGTTAGACTTCTCTCCACCTTTCCCAATAGATGTCTGTACTGCAGAGCATATAAAAAAAACAAGCTCCAATCAAGCACTGAGGCAGGTTTCATTCCTCCAAGGTCACTGGCAGCTTGCGGAGATGAGATTTTCTGACGGCCTGCATGTTATAACCTCTTACTAGTGATGGTAGTCAGGTGGAGTTGAGTAATTTTTTGCCAGTGTCTCTGTACCGGGAGTGTACCCCGTATCTCAGGGGTCACGACCTCACTGTGCAAGGTGACCCACGTGGGGGTGCAGGCCGTGTCTCGCTGTCGGTCCAGATCAGGTGCTGGGCGGTGGCTGTGCTGGCATGCTGTCTAAAGGCATCCTGTCAGGTAAATGGAGCTGACACGCTGAGTCAAGACACAGGTCCTCACAGCTCTGCTCTCACTCCCAGGTTGGGGCTCAGACCCCTAGCCAGCACGGCTTTACACTACAACTTCTGTCACACAACAACACGCCTACTGTAAATCGCAGGGGAGGAGGCACCTTTTTAATTACATCTGGAGTGCAGTGACCACTGATTTTTTTTTTTTTTTTTTTTTTTTATATGATTGTGATCTCAAGAAATGCATTTTATTTTCCTCTTGGTCTATCTGTAAAGAAGGGTTTATTTTAATAGGATTTTATTCTATTTAAATTTAAGCTGCTCTACAGTATATATCTCTGGCTTAAACCAACTGCCTCCTTAAGCTGCCGGTCGGTCAGCATGTTTATAGACCAGGGCTAGATCTTCCGTGGGTAACATTGGAGCTCACCCACTCCTCTCTCTTTATCATCATTGGGTATTTTTGGAACTTGCTGACCCCATGGTTGTGTGTCTCTCCTCTGTGTTCCCCGCCTCGGTTCTTCGGGTCTCATTTGTGCCAACTCTGTGCTTCCTCCAAACAGGTCATACAGTTCTACAACGGGTCAAAGCATCGGCATAATTTTATCTCCACAAATAATCAGATACATTTTCCAGGAAATGGCAATCATGGGGAGATATTATCTAGAGGGCACCGGCACCAATGAGCTCAGGTTTTGCCTTTGTTTGAAATGAAAGCTACTATCGTCTTTAAACTGCGATGATACACATTCCTTAATTAAAGGCTGTAATTAATAGTGATGATAAAGGATCATGATTAATTATAACAAAGAAACAGAACATTGCGTCTCTGAGATTCTTTTGTCAAATATTTTGGGAACAAAATCTATCCTCTCCACAGTTGCTGTACAAATGTGTATCTGCAATAGAGCTATCCTTCAGCCATTAGAAGCCCTGAAGGTTGTTGGCCAGTGACATCAGTTAGGGTAAGATGCTACTTACCTTGGGCAGCGAGCTGCAGCTCAACATACAAAAGAATCACAGCCCATATCAAGTTGCTGTTCTATCAGTGGGTTTGATATGTCTTTCTTGTCTGAAAGAGATTATTTTCATTACACACACACACACACACACACACACACACACACACACACACACACACACAAACACTTGAATAAAGAGAATGGCTCGAACTCTGGCTATCTAAGTGTTTGCTCTAATGGTCGAGCAGGAGGCTGGTGTTAGACTCCTGATCAGTCCGGGCCACTGATTAAAAATAGGTCTGTACAGATGAATGACTTTGGGAGGGAGAGCGAGAGGGAGAGAAAGGGGTAAAGAAAGCGAGAGAGATCATTGGGCAGCAGTGGATGGATTGAGGCTCCATTCAGCATGCACTGCAGATCCTCACTTTGCTGTGTATGCTCCCAGCCACTCTGCACAGCACAGGGAGGGAGGGGCTGCCTGCCTGTCTCCAGCTCAGATGCATGCTGGGATTGTGTTCCTCTTTATTTTCAGCCTTCCCTATAGACATGTCCTGTTTTTTCCCCTCCCCACTTTCCCTCAGCTTTGTGTACCTTTTATTTCTTTGTTTCCACCACTACAGTGCTTATGTGTACATGCCGAGCTTATTATAGTAAACTAAAACGAACTAAAATATAATTCAAAATATTAATTATGTTCAGTTGGATTTGGGTTTTTTTATCAAATGGTGTTTTCGAGCTTCTTATTCTGGCGGGTAAATGCTGCCAGTAGATGGCAATGTTTCAAATAGGCCTAGCTCGTGAATCACCATCACTAGCTATCACCAGAGAGGAAGAGGCGACCTGAGAGGATTACCTCCGCCTAAAATCTGTCCCCACGAGATAAGCAGACCTTTTTGCATGGTCTATGAGAGTGTCAAATTACGTGAGGCTTATTTGATTAAGTAGAGTATTGTTTAGGTTGTTACAAATGTAATGATTTAAGTGCATTCATATAGCATTCTGCAACTTTGAGAAAAACAACTTAGTTATGCCTGTTGTTCACAACTGATCTCGTGTTCTCCCGCCTGCCTTCCATCTTTGAGGACATGTATTTTCATTGTTAGAGCGATTACTTGAACATCTTCAATATAATAGAAAATCTTTGCTATCACTAGCTAACAACAGGGAAGAAATCTGAGGCAAAGACAGTAGAGAAAGCGAGACAACCCCTCTTTTCTGATCAGGGAGGGTCCACTCTGGTCTGCGTAGAGTGGCCCCTAACAAAAAAAATTGCCAGTAAGATGTTTTGCTCCCCGTTCCGCAGAGCGGGGGCAATAAGCAGACAATGGTTGCGTTCCCCTGCTCAGACATTGCATGCATCAACCAATGGTTGCGTGCCAGGTCATCGACTGTGTCATCGACTCACTGATTACTATAACACATGATGTAGTTAGCTGACTTAAAATATCGGTCAGGCTTCAGCAACGTCTATGCTCTGGAACGCAACCTAAGATAAGTTTAGTTAGGTTTAAATTATAAATCAATGACGATCCTTATTACTGCCTCCCAGTGGCATGAAGTGGCATCCCAAAAAAACTAACTACAGACCTACAACACATAAATGGCTCCTAGCCTCCCACGCATAGACTACTCTCTGTCCCTAACAATACAAATAAAACTAAATCATATAAAAAATGTTTTTATCAAACTAAATAAAAACTAGTAACTAATCTACATTTTAGTCATTCAGCAGACACTCTTATCCAGAGCGACACGTTCATACTTTTTTCGTACCGGTCCCCCGTGGGAATCGAACCCACAACCCTGGCGTTCCAAGCGCCATGCTCTACCATCTGAGCTACACGGGACAATCTGAAAACTAAACTAAACTGAATTTTTAAATAAACAAACAGAAATCAAAAGCAAATATAAAATCACAAAACTATAATAACCTTGGTACACATACATTTCTGATGCTTTTATTTGTGTCAATATATTTTATTGCAGGTGAGTGTATGTAGCTGAGAAAAGGTGTGTGTTAGTGGCGCTAAGCATTGGGCTAATTGCGTGTGTGTTGCTGGGGAGAGCAGCTGGATGTTTCCTAGGAGGTTGGGGGGGGGGGGGGTTGGGTGGAGTAAAGTGAACTGGGGGTTCAAGATTACATGCTCTGCAAGGCCAATCACAGTGCTGTGGTCTGGCCATGTGACTGACAGGACAGGAGCTGGTCAAGGCCAACCCTGCCCACCATGCTACACAGCGTGGCAACCCAACGTGGCAGGGCTGAATGTAGATCTAGGTTGAGACCAGGATAGAGTTACTATTAGGTACAGTTCAATTGGCTTGGTCTGCTACATGCTTTTGATTAGAACCCAGGGCTGTTTTCAACCCCAGGAAATCAATGTCATGGGACTTCATTTAATATGGTTTTGTTCTGTGTTGCAGGGGGAATAACTCACGACACATTTCAGAAAGAGCTGATGTGCTTTGACCCAGACGCAGACAAATGGACTCAGAAAGCGCCCATGACCACGGTGCGTGGTCTGCACTGTATGTGCACGGTGGGCGACCGCCTCTACGTCATCGGGGGGAATCACTTCCGGGGCACCAGCGACTACGATGACGTGTTGAGCTGTGAGTACTACTCCCCGGCCCTGGACCTGTGGACGCCCATCGCCGCCATGCTGCGGGGACAGAGCGACGTGGGTGTGGCCGTGTTCGAGAACAAGATCTACGTGGTGGGAGGCTACTCGTGGAACAACCGCTGCATGGTGGAGATAGTGCAGAAGTACGACCCGGAGAAGGACGAGTGGTGCAAAGTGTTTGACCTGCCTGAGTCGCTGGGTGGGATCCGAGCCTGCACACTGACCGTGTTTCCTCCAGAGGACTTGATGGGCTCCCCCTCCAGAGAGTCACCCCTCTCAGCACCTTGAAGAACGGGGGGGGGAGCCCACCCCGCTCCTCTCACACCCCCACAACCCACAACCCCCCACACCCTATAGACATTGTTTGCACTTCTTCTTTGGACTACATCTGTACTGCATCCCTAAACCCCCCCGTCCTCCCCCAAAGCTGTGCAGAAACCCCCTCCCTAGTGATGAAATCCGCATACCGATATGGTTTGGCAACCTAATTACATGTTAATGTTACATATTTGGTATATTTTGGCAGGAAATACCTTGACTTGAAGAGTGACTTTGCAATTCAACTTTTCTACCTGATGTCTTTGGAGTTTTATTACGTCCTTTTTTTTTCTTTAGACGTTTTAGCGGGTAAAAACCATGGTTACCATACCGACTCTTTTAATCTGTGCCAGGTTAGGACCAGTTGACCCCCAGAGCAGCAGTACAGGGGCAGCTGAGCTCCACACAGAGATGGTTTTAAACTCAGGGGTTGGCCCACACCCCCTCTCTCTCTCCCTCTTTCAGTTTCAGTTCTTTCCTGCTATTGCTATGAAACCGTTAACAAAATGGTGTTTTCTAAATTTAATAAACAAGATTTTGAAAAAAAGAATGGTGTCTCCCAAAAGTATCTTGCCATTTACTTATTCACATGGTTGACGGTTCTCTTTTTATTGAGCTTAACGTTTTACAAACGCCTGGAAAGTATTTTCCACATTAAAAACACTGACCGTTTCTATTTGTCTCTATTTACTGGTTGAAAATAATCTCATCATTATGCATAATGTCCCTTCAGTAGCAGCTACAGCCTCATACCTCCCTCCTTCTCATCTCCTTCCTCTCCTCTCCTCTCCTCTCCTCTCCTCTCCTCCTCCCCTCCCCAGCTAGTGTTGTCCTCAGAATGAACCAGTTATGTGATTTAAATAGAAAAAACGGTTATTGTTCTCAAGATGCAGGAGATTTTCAAGACTGTAACTGTCGATGTACACACAAAGTGAAGATGCAGTGTCTGCTGTCTCAATCCTAATCACAAACATAACCAGCATTCTTCACTTAGCTGATTCCTGTCCACTGTGCCCAGTGCTTCAGGACACCGTCATCCTCCTCCACTGGCTCCTTCCACCTGGCACACAGACGGTAAGGTCACCCACAACCTGGCCACCTGCCTCTGGCCCATTAAAACCTCAGTGGCAGCATATGGTGTCCGACACAAACAAATCTGCTACATGCTGTAGCGAGGAAAATAAGGGTAAGATATGTCAGTGGTTGTTTTTGTTTGACGGTGCATGAAATGATACACGATTGGGCACATAATATAAAAAAATTAAAATGTGTATATAAATGTATGACTGAAAACATGTAAAAAATGCTATGAGATGATCCAGTGGTGCCTCGGGCGGTGCATCTGGGCAGCAGCCTCCACTGGATGTGCTCCATCTCCACTGCCTACCCTTGTCCTCTTCACTCATGTCTCCTCCAGCTCCAGACCCTCAGGGCCAGTAGTGTGCTGGGCTATTTTAACACAACATCCAGATTCCAGCGCCAGTTTGAGGGCAGGCGACTGGGAACTCTGTGGGATCAGGAGAAGGTGCTGCTGGGGGAGGGAGGGAAGGAAAGACATGGTTGGGGAATGGGACTGGAGGAACTGGCCTTGGCTTTCTTGATGGATGTTCTGCTTATCGACAGCTGCACTCTGAATACTACTCATATGGGACTCTGACCTCGAGTGGCGGCAGTTGTCGAGAGAGCCATTGCCTGCGCTCTTTGCTCAGGAACCATGTGCTCTTTTTCACTAAGCTTGAATTACTTGCACTTAACTGCTGTCTTTCCATCAGTTCATCACAGTCACTGATATTTGAGAAGCACAGAGGTCCCTGGGAGAGAAGACTGCATTCTCACTTGACTGGGAGATTTGTTTAAGCCGGACTTGCATTATATTTGAGATGAGCGCAATACAAAGCATAACCCATCACATAGTAGCTGTATAATAAAAGGTTCTGGACTTGTTTTACTGCTATACAGTGTGATAAGAGATCAATGTGACCTTCGTGGTAAATGCATTCATAATGCCAACCAAGAGGACAGAGCAAGCCATCTGTTTGGATGTGTTAAGGCTGATACGGCTTCACTCATTTCATATGTATATACTGTATTCTATTCTACTGTATTTGTCAATGTCATTCCGACATTGCTCGCCCTAATATTTATATATTTCTTAATTCCATTATTTTACTTTTAGATTTGTGTGTATTGTTGTAAATTGTTAGATGTTACTGCACTGTTGGAGCTAGCATTTAGCTACACAAGGATTTCGCTACACCCGCAATAACATCTGCTAAATATGTGCATGTGACAAATAAAATGTGATTTGATGGTAAAGATACAGTTAGTCACCTATTTGTTGTCTTCAGAAGGTACAGCGGGTGAAATAAGTATTGAACACGTCACCATTTTTCTCAGTAAATATATTTCCAAAGGTGCTATTGACATTACATTTTCACCAGATGTTGGTAACAACCCAAGTAATCCATACATACAAAGAAACCAAAACAAATAAGTTCAGAAATTAAGTTATGTGTAATAATGTGAAATGACACAGGGAAAAAGTATTGAACACACTTACTGATATTTATTTAATACTTTGTACAAAAGCCTTTGTTGGTAATGACAGCTTCAAGACGCCTCCTGTATGGAGAAACTAGTCACATGCTTTGCTCTGGTGTGATTTTGGCCCATTCTTCCACACAAACAGTCTTCAAATCTTGAAGGTTCCGTGGGCCTCTTCTATGAATCTTGATCTTCAGTTCTTTCCATAGATTTTCAATGGGATTTAAGTCAGGTGATTGGCTGGGCCATTTTAGCAGCTGTATTTTCTTTCTTTGAAACCAATTGAGAGTTTCCTTGGCTGTGTGTTTGGGAACATTGTCATGGCAGCAGATTTTTGTCAAGAATGTCTCGGTAAATTTGCCCATTCATCCTTCCTTCAATTATGTGAAGTTTGCCAGTACCATTTGCTGAAAAGCAGCCCCACACCATGATGTTCCCACCTCCAAACTTCACTGTTGGTATGGTGTTTTTAGGGTGATGTGCAGTGCCATTTCTCCTCCAAACATGGTGTGTATTATGACATCCAAACAGTTCAATTTTGCTCTCATCTGACCACACTATATTCTCCCAGTATTTCACTGGCTTTTCCAAATGTTTAAACGAGCTTCAACATGCTTTGTTTTCAGCAATGGAGTCTTGCGTGGTGAGCGTGCATACAGGCCATGGCGGTGGAGTGCATTACTTACTGTTTTCTTTGAGACAACAGTACCTGCTAATTGCAGGTCTTTTTGAAGCTCTCCACAAGTGGTCCTTGGCTCTTGCACAACTCTTCTGATTATTCTTTTCACTCCTCTGTCAGAAATCTTGCGAGGAGCACCTGGTCGAGGCAAATTTATAGTGAAATGATTGTCTTTCCACTTCCGTATTATGGCCCCAACAGTGCTCACTGGAACATTCCGAAGCTTAGAAATGCGCCTATAACCAATGCCATCATTATGTTTTGCAACAATGGGACTGAACCAGCTGATATTAATTTGCACTGACAGGGGGCTGGATTGCTTTTTAATTACTGATAGTTTTCAGCTGTTGTCTTGGCTTTCCATGCCTTTTTGCACCTCTCTTTCTTCATGTGTTCAATACTTTTTCACTGTGTCATTTCACATTATTACACACAACTTAATTTCTGAACTTATTTGTTTTGGTTTGTATGTATGGATTACTTGGGTTGTTGCCAACATCTGGTGAAAATGTCATGTCAATAGCACCTTTGGAAATATATTTACTGAGAAAAATGGTGACGTGTTCAATACTTATTTCACCCGCTGTATACTTCAGGGCTGCTCCAGTAGGCCTACTTCACATTTAGTTGTATGCATTGTTTGTTTGTCCTGTTCGTGTGTGGCTGTTTCTTTGCATCACCCCTGCGTGGTTTCTGCTTGAGCAGAGTACTTTGGTATTCTCTGTGGACCAGGATATGGTAATAGTTTAAGAGATGTGAATTAAGCTGAGATTAATTAAATTGTTTTTTGGGCTATTTATCTTACTCCAAAGAGACTAGGCTAAATTAAATACTGTACAAAACTAGAAACGCAACAATTGTATTTAGTTACAGTTCATATAAGGAAATCAGCCAATTTAAATACATTTATTAGGCCCTAATTTATGGATTTCACATGACTGGGAATACAGATATGCATCTGTTGCTCGCAGATACCTTAAATAAAAAATGGGCCTCACAATGGGCCTCAGGATCTCGTCACAGTATTTCTGTGCATTCAAATTGCCATCAATAAAATGCAATTGTGTTTGTTGTCTGTAGCTTATGCCTGTCCATACCATAACCACACCGCCACCATGGGACACTGTTCACAACGTTGACATCAGCAAACTATACACGTGGTCTGCGGTTATGAGACTGGTTGGAAAAAAGCTTTCTTTGTGTATGGAAAATGTCTGGGTCTTTTATTTCTGCTCATGAAACATGGGACCAACACTTTACATGTTGTGTTTATATTTTTGTTCAGTGTATATTAATTATATGCTAATGCAAACATGCATTGTCCATAAACTAAAAAAACAATTTAATGACATGGTGCTTCAGTGAAAGTCTTCCAGTCTGTGTCGGTAGCTCCCTGTCTGTCTGTCTGTCTGTCTATACAGCCCAGTAAAAATCCCCCTCTTGTATACCAGGGTCTCTACTGTGATCCATTACAGCTATCATCGCTCTCACTTCATTTTCCCTGTATGCTCAGTGTTCTCACACAACTGATTGTGAAAAGGTCAGCAGAGTTTGACGGGGGTTGCAGAGAGGGGCTGTTGGAATAAGTGTGTTCCCAAACCCTGGCTACTGCCTTTGTGTCTGCAGATAGAATAGACAGGATCAGATAGGCTGCAATAGACTTCTATACAACATAGACTGGTAAAGGGGTTGTACGTGATTTCATCATCTTCATATCAATAATGTGAGATATTAGATCTAGTCAACACAGTCTAATTAGTGTCCCAGTGATATCTTGTGTTTCCTATTAGTCAGTCTCAATGCGGCAGCATCTAGAACCTGGCTAAACACATCCTTCAGTCTGTAGCGTTGGTTTGTTAATGAGTGCTGCTGTGCCCCAAATGCTAATCCAACGTTAAGGGAACAACAGAATGCATGGAGAAGTGGAGCGCTTTGGAGTTGGGAACCACACTGCCTCCCATCTCTTACCCATCTCTCTCCCAGGTGTTCAGCACCACTGTCAGCATGTTCACTTCCTTTGAGAGGAGATGGAGGGAAATGTGGATTTCAGTGTGAGTTTTTACACATGCATGGTTTTATGTCTCCTGGGGGCCTGTGGTCCCAAACAGCAAATGACCCAGATTCTCCAGGATGTAGGTTGTGTGCACAACACATTGTCAGTCCAAATATTGCTTGTGTTGGATTAAGTAAAGGAGGTGGAGGGGGGAGTCTGGTGGAATCTTGATTTTAAAGCCAACAGTTCTCATTCCTTTGTCTAAAGCTGAAAGAGAAGTGCATCACATGGCTAGCAGCAGCATGACTGGGATGTGTGGAGGAGATTGGTATGAACATTAATCGGGGGGGGGGGGGTCTGTGTTGATAGGTGAGGTAATGCAATGGTGAACAGTGAAGGGCCAGAGACTCTGCTGTCTCACTAATACTCCTAACACATCAATACACTCCGGATGGTGATTGACTCCAAGGCCATTTCAGTGTTGCGCTGAAGGCTTTTCTTTCTGGCACTAAATGAACGGTCCTATACACAGATTCCCTGACACGCACAGGCCATTTAATACACAGAACAAACCCCATTATTGATCATTTTTTATTGTCCGACCAATTTAATTTAATCTGAACAAAGAATACTTGATTTATTTGAATTCTGTTTCTTGTTGGAGGACATTGTGCACATTGTCTTTGCCTGACCCTGCTATGTAATTTGTGATAAAGTGCACAGGAATGCAGCAAAATAATGAACCCCAACCATGGGCGGCAGGTAGCCTAGTGGTTAAGATAGTTGGGCCAGTAACTGCAAAGTTGCTGGTTCGATTCTCTGAGCTGACTAAATTGCTCAGCATAAAAGCATCTGCTAAATTACTAATATGTAACTCAACTCAATAGCCCCAAAACAAGTAGTGTGTTTCCTACCAGATCTAATTGGATATAAACAGAGACAGATTATTTTCTTGTCTGTATTCCTGCTACATCCTCAAATTATTTTCTACTATTGAAAAATGTGTTTTTGAACGATTTTCCTCAGTTTATCATGCTGTTTCATTCATGTGGGGGAATATTTATCTGAATATCTTAGCCGAAATACTCTTGAAATGGGTTTATCCATGTACAAATATTCTCCACCACTCCAATCCCTACTATTCTGCTCTGTGCTATTGAATATATCTCATATTAGAGTGGTTTTGTTCCTGTTTGCGTGACCAGAAGAGTGTTTGCCCCCAGGGCCAGGGGGTGGGTGGGTGCTCAGGTTGCCATGCTAATGAAACAGAGAACCCCCAGAGGGTGTATGGCGTGACACTGGGCCAGGCGGGGATGCTGCTGTGAGTGGAATGGACCCCTGTGGCAATTGGCTAAGCAGACCAACAGACACACACACACTGGGCTGTTCTGTGTGTCTCAGTGGTCTGGTTCTTTTTCTTTTAATCTATGAGACTCCTCTCTGTCACTGCAAAGGAAGCGTCTGATTGATCTCACATCTCCTGACTCCTGGTCTGAGGAGAAGGCCATCCTGCCTGGGCAACAGAGGAGACGAACCACTGGGAGAACTCGGTGTGTGAAAGCTCACTCGCTCTGTGAACATTTATTTCTCAGGGTTAAATACTGTTCAGGTTGTATTAAATACTGTTTTACACCAGAGATCAGGCTACAGACTCACAGATTCATCTCAAGTACCCTTTATGTGAAATAAGTGTATTGAGAAAAAAATGTATATAAAACAAAAAAAAACTGAAATACCTTATTTACGTAAGTATTCATTCTTTGCTATGAGACTCGAAATTGAGCTCAGGTGCATCCTGTTTCCATTGATCATCCTTGAGATGTTTCTACAACTTGATTGGAGTCCACCTGTGGTAAATTCAATTGACTGGACATGATTTGTAAAGGCACACACCTGTCTATACAAGGTCCCACAGTTGACAGTGCATGTCAGAGCAAAAACCAAGCCATGAGGTCGACGGAATTGTCCGTAGAGCACCTGGAGAGGATTGTGTCGAGAAACAGAAAAGGGTACCAAAAAATGTCTGCAGCATCGAAGGTCCCCAAGAACACAGTGGCCTCCATCATTCTTAAATGGAAGAAGTTTGGAACCACCAAGACTCTTCCTAGAGTTGGCCACCTGGTCAAACTGAGCAATCGGGGGAGAAGGGCCTTGATCAGGGAGGTGACCAAGAACCCAATGGTCACTCTGACAGAGCTCCAGAGTTCCTCTGTAGAGATGGGAGAGGACAAGGGACAACCATCTCTGCAGCACTCTACCAATCAGGCCTTTATGGTAGAGTGGCCAGACGGAAGCCACGCCTCAGTAAAAGGCACATGACAGCCCGCTTGGACCTAACGCACCTAAAGACCATGAGAAACAATGGTCTGATGAAACCAAGATTGAACTCTTTGGCCTGAATGCCAAGCGTAAAGTCTGGAGGAAACCTGGCACCATCCCTACAGTAAAGCATGGTGGTGGCAGCATCATGCTGTGGCGATGTTTTTCAGCAGCAGGGACTGGGACCTCAGACTCTCAGGACCCCTAAGCGCACAGCCAAGACAAAGCAGGAGTGGCTTTGGGACTCTGAATGGACTTGAACACGATCGAACATCTCTGGAGAGACCTGACAATAGCTGTGCAGCGATGCCCCCATCCAACCTGACAGCTTGAGAGGATCTGCAGAGAAGAATGGGAGAAACTCCCCAAATACACGTGTGCCAAGCTTATAGCGTCATACCCAAGAAGACTCAAGGCTGTAATCGCTTCCAAAGGTGCTTCAACAAAGTACTGAGTAAAGGGTCTGAATACTTATATAAATGTGATAAATATATGTTGCTTTGTTGTTCTGGGGTATTGTGTGTAGATTGATGAGGGAAAAAACTATTTAATCAATTTTAGAATAAGGCTGTAACATAACAAAATATGGAAAAAGTCAAGGGGTCCGAATATTTTCCGAATGCACTGTAAATTAATATTCTATCAAGTCTTGCAAATACCTGATTAAAGTTATATCTGATTAATTCCCAATATAATATACTTAATCAATAAACAATCCACTTGCAGTGAAACTTCAAAGTAAAATATGCACCGCATTGCTGCTATGCTATTGGAATGTTGCTCTTGGCAAGAAATTAATTCAAGTAATTAATTGATGTTAATTAATACCAAAACTAAACATTTTCCTTATTTTTCACTGACTCATTGCAAGCCTGCAGCCTACACAATGACCTTGAATTTGTTCAAACATTTTTTATTATTGTACCTTTTTGTACCCTTTTAATATTGTAACAAAATAGAAAAAAACACAATGCCTCAATTATTTTTTCACTAAATAGTTCACTTGAGTATAAAACATTAAATTGCTATGACTTGTTGAGTGAGGGAAGTTCTCTTATCTCTTTAAGATACCCAGACAGGGTTAGGGAAAAGGCTAGTATGGTCAAATGTTAATATATGTTTGGTTTATCTGTGTTCTACTGGACTATAGGAGCAGAGCATCCGGGGGAGGAAGGGGGAGCACTGCGGTTGAGTGGTGATTAAGCCTGGAACAGGGCTGCCTGGGACACGGTGCCAAGTCTGTCAGAGTACTATACCCACCCCCACTTCGGCATCCGTCCGCACTCACGCTACCTCCCCTCTCGGCACTGACTGTAGTCTGTACCCATCACTGTCTGTAGTCTGTAGTCTGTAGTCTGTACCCACCACTGTCGGTAGTCTGTACCCACCACTGTCTGTAGTCTGTAGTCTGTACCCACCACTGTCTGTAGTCTGTAGTCTGTACCCACCACTGTATGCATGGCACTCAAGGGTACAGAAAGCACCTCCTTCTCCAAACAGCCAGGCTGCCCATGACAGCTGAAACAGAGCAGTACCTAGCCAATTGATTTGCCCTAGTTTTTGTCAGGCCCGCAATCTGGAGGCCACGCACTGCAAGCCTGTGTATGTGGCCGAGACTGCCAAATATCAGCGCCACCAGCTTGCACCTACACCCGAGGCTGTCCAAGCGTGCCACGAGGGGCTGGTATTTAAGCAGCTACTCGGCAAAAGCCTGCTCAATGTAGCCGTCAAATGAGCAGACCACTTCCAAAATGAGCCCCTCCCCCTGGCCTCCCCCACAACAACAATATCTGGTGTATTTGGCACACAGGAAAACACATCATCGTCAACATTAAACCAGCTTCCCCTTACACAAACATTTTTATGCCTGTGTGCTGTTGACGAGACTACTTGTCTCACCTCGCTGTCTATCAGGTCAACAAGGCGGTCATGTCTAGCAATGTACAAATCCTTGTTTGAACAGCAGCCATTCACAACATGGCCAATGGACTCCATTACATTTGACTCATGTAGAATACAAAACGGGTCATGGTTTGCAGCATACCAGAGTGCTAGATTATATTTTGTTGGTAGAACATGCAGCCTCACCTTAACAGTAAAGGTGAGAAGGTCCTTGCCAACGGCAGCATTCTGGTACCTTGAATGGGAGACAGAGAGGTCAGCCCAGTCCAGAGCAGCCAGTTTCCCCTGCAGCCCCTGCTGTCATAGCACCCTCTATTTACCACAGACAGTCAAGCTTTCCTTCGCTTTTATCCTCCACCTACTTACCTATTTCCTCCTCCCTACACAGCTGAAATCAGCTTCATTAGTATGGCAATTTTGTAAACCCACTTACAAATGGAATAAAATGCCGATAAAAAAGCTTTCCCCACACACAATCCATTCAGTGTGACTATGTAATTTCAGTAGTGTGTGCAAACGTGGCAATGATCGCTAGCTGACGATTGAAAAGCAGTGTCTGAATTACTAGATAAACATCCAGGAGTTTGTATATACTTACAGAAGCTGTTGTTAACAATGATGTCAAACTCTGAGTCAGTCATGCGTACTGGTGGCCATTTGGACAATGCTCTGATCCACAGGCGCCAGCAGGGGCGGCAGGTAGCCTAGCGGTTAAGAGAGTTGGGCCAGTAACTGAAAGGTTCCTGGTTCGAATCCCCAAGATCACTAGGTGAAACATCTGCCCATGTGCCCTTGAGCAAGGCACTTAACCTTAAATGCTCCTGTAAGTGGCTCTGTATAAGAGTGTCTGTTAAATGTTAAAGCAACAGTTCACTGCTATGTCTGTATTGCTTAATCAGTCTTGTACCTGGAAAAAATGGCATATAGGAGGACCGGCTGCAATCCATGATTTCTGGATGATTACTCTGCTTCACTTGCAAAACATCATCATCAACCATTGGAACCCTATGCCTTGCCGCACTAATATTATGACAAAATCTAATTGGGTTCTCATGGTTTTCAATCATCCTGACAAGTGTCACCCACATTTCTCCCTATGTCATGATTTTCTACCTCTCCAACTGACATCTTTGTTCAGTCAGGCAGCTTTTGTCTCATTCCATCATATTTCAAAACCAATGTGTCACACAGTTCCAGCTCTCCCTTCCATTTTGTTCCAATCAGAGAACGCCTCTGGCAGTTACGTTTCTGACAATAACAAGAGGCAGGAGTAAACTGTGGCAACCTGGACGCAGTGCAGCACAGCATCCTGGGCCTGCCTCACTGTGTTCAGCTGTGGATCTGGGGCAGTGCAGTTCGCCACCACTCCTCAGAATGAGCTGTTGCCATGACACCTTCCCCTGGGCCACCCGGCTCTTGGCTGCCACCCTTCTTGCGTGACAAAATGGCGGTTAATTATTCAATGGCTAACTGGGCATGAGGCTGATGAGCTTCGTAATCGGTAAAGCCATGAGCACTTTCACAGATCCACATTACACTAAAGACTACAGTAAAAAGTTGACTTTGTTATTGACCAGCTAGAGCAGGTGAGGGCTCAGGAATGTAATGAGGCTTCAGAATCACCCAATGACTCTATATATGGAAAAGGGATGCATGGGTTCTGTTTTCTCTCAATGTTTTGTTGTTGTATTGAAAATACTTATGTTATGGCCTATTCTCTTCTTGTCAGTCTGAGTAATGGCCTCACTGCTGCAGCCAAGTCAACCTTCAGATGTCTGATGTGGCGGGGTATCACATCAGCCCTGGCTTCGCTCAGAGGGGCTTTGGAGACCAGAACACGCAGAAGAAGCTGCCAGGTCTGTGATCCAGTCCAACCCCATCCTAACTTCACCCCTTACCCCTCTCCAGGCCACTGTATTGATCAGCTGGGGGAGGCTGACTAGGTCATTACTCTCTGGAGAAGAGGGGTTTAGGTTGCTATTGACAATGTCATTATCAACTGTAGCTTTATGTTGACATGCGGCATGCTCCCAGGCCGGTGATGGATCATAAGTAAAGGCATATTGGCATCTAACTGGTAGACTCGTTTAATTTGATGAAAGGGGTTAAGTATTTTATTATAGCGTCACTGTGCAGAGAGAGAGATATAAAGGGAGAGGAGAGAGAGGATATGCATGTTGACAGTGTGTGTTGGCAACAGTGATTTATACTGCTTTCTTCCTGACTGAACTCAATATCAGCTTCCTCAGCTCTCTCCTGCATAATCATGCAGTGCTGCTAGTTGCCACGGTAACCAATCTAATGATATTAGAAATAAAAAGGAAAATATTGTAGGCCTTTTCGGTTTGCTTTTCTCCAATTCAAGTCCTATTTTATTGAACACACCAATCAATAGGAACTAAGGAGAGTCTGTTGGGTAGCAAATAACAGATCAGAAGCAAGCCAAAGGAAGGGGGTTGAATTCACAAAATAAAAAATGTATACTTTAGTAATAATCAATTATCTACATAGTAAGAGAGCAACATATGCTTATTCTAAATATTATATTTTGAATCCCCAAACATTGTACTTTTTACTCTTTATGCAGAAAAGGTCTTACTTTCTGCATTATTGTCTGTAATGAGGACATCTACTGGTAATCATGAGAACGGGACTGCCGAAAAACACGCCAGTTCGATACAGCTCCTGGAAGTGACTTTTCATAGCAGGTTAGGAGAGCATTTTTGATAACCCTAACCCTTTTCCTAACCTTAACCTAATTCCCCTAACTTGCTACGTTGATTCTCCTAATCTGCTACGTAAGTTCTCCTAACCTGCTATGAAAAAGTCACTTCTGGGATGTAGCTGTATCGAAGTGGTGTGTTTTTAGGAAATATCCATGAGAACGCTGGTACATCCATGTCCTCCAAATGAATCAGTAACGTTCATAAAGGATACTATAATTTCCTTTACTAGTAGATCACGTACTATTTCTATATCTCTGATGAATTTGTATCAACAAAAGACAAATTCTTTATATTTGTAACCTTGGGTCTACAATGTGGTATGTTATGTTTTTTTATCAGAAATTAGTTCATTATAATTTTTCATTCATTTTTAGTACCCTAACCTTAACTCTCACCCTAACCCTTATTCTAAACTTAACACACTACGTAACCTTAGCAAGCAGTTGCTTATCAACAGATAAGTTATTTGATATTATGACCATCTGCAGAGCATCTATCCGGACTATCCAAATAAAGTGTGACCATTATTTTCAACATTTCAACTGTTGCTGTTGATGTGACTGTTTCCTCCTGCAATTAGTGAGATCACTTGTGTAGGCTACTCACCATGAGCCAGCATTAGGGAAGTGGTTTGTGTTTACATCAGAGACAAAAGAGACAAACAGCCCTAAACCACACAGGAAGTCAGAGCAGGATAGAATGCTAGAGAATCTGTTTTCCACAACACCCCCTCCATCCATCCCGGGGTTTCCTCTGTGGAGGGCCTCAGTCTGCTAAGTGACATGTCTCTCTCTGGGAGGGTCAGTTGTGTGCCCCTGAGTCTAAACCTGCTCTACTCTGCAGGACAGATAGCCACAGAACTGTGAGGTTAGAGTACCCTGAGAGGCCCTCCCAAAGACCATGTGACCATATGAGGGGGCGCTGGCTGTCCACACCCAGATGGCAGGGGTCAGGCACAGGGATTCTGGGATGGTTAAAGAGAATATTATCAATGACGTTTCCTATTTGCTCATAGATTAGTTGATTTGAATGTCTGCCAAAGCAATGGAGCCGTCTCAACATACTAGCTGGTGTTTCCATGGAGACTATGAGTAGGAAGCTGTGGAGCCAACACCTTGAAATAGAGGATACAGCCTCTGCTGAACAGGTGGATAGAAAGGCAGGTATCACATATAACACTAACTCTCCCTCACTGACGTCTACTGTATTTCTATAGAAATACAGACCTGTTACATTTTTTGCTGCACACTGTGTATTTGCTCCATGACTTCGCATTTGTCTTGCTGCATTCTCCGTAGTTGTCATGACATTGTGTTGTTGTTGCATTCTCAGTAGTTGTCATGACATTCTGTTGTTGTTGCATTCTCAGTAGCAGTCATGACATTGTGTTGTTGTTGCATTCTCAGTAGTAGTCATGACATTGTGTTGTTGTTGCATTCTCAGTAGTTGTCATGACATTGTGTTGCATGGTGAAAGCTTTATGTAACCCAGAGCCAAAGTCCTTCACTTCATGGCTGTGACGTCATGTATGTGATTATAAAAAATAATAAGGTGATTCATTCTCACAGAGACCTGGTGTTCAAAAGCTCTCTTTTCCCCTAAGTTATTTTTGCTCCCACTGTGTGGCTTTTGATGTGTGCATTTGTGGAGTGTTCATAATTAGTTGAGCTAATATCTAATTAGCCATAGGTTTTATCTGGTTCTTCTCTCATCACCCCTAACTGGTGACTATAGAGACACCTGGAGGTCATATACCGAACTGCATAAAGGAAAGGTACGTTCAATTTACACATAGAGACAAGCACATATACTCAAACATGTACATTAACACTCAGTAAGAAGCGTCCGACCCCATGCCGCTGTCCCTCTCTCCGTGACTGATCGCTCAGTCTGATGTGAATCCATTCCAAATGGTAGCTGTGTTTTTTGTGGCCGCCACAGGCAGACACCAGGAATGAGCTCTGGAGTGATTCAACTTGTTTGGACTAGGTGAGACTGGAGGCCGGAGCCTGTCAACATTCAATACATTGGTCATTAGCTACAATAACAGTCCACTTCTCCTGTCTAACTGTGAACTAACACTGACTAGACCGACAAACATTCCGCAAATTACTCTGACAGACTACTTCTTGAGAAATACCTGTTCAAAGCTCTATCCCAGCCTTGACTAGTAACCCTTCAGACCTAACACTGACTGGTCATATTACTCACTTCTGTGAGTGTCTACTGTCTTAGCTTTTCTTACTGTTAGCATTCAGATTGAGTCTTTCATTCTGAGTAAATCAAACCCTATATAGAGTTAATTCGGAAAGTATTGGGACCACTTCCCTTTTTCCACATTTTGTTACGTTACAGCCTTATTCTAAAATGCATCAAATAAAAAAGTCTTCATCAATCTACACACAATACCCCATAATGACAAGGCAAAAACTGTTCTTTAGAAATATTTGCCAATTTATTAAAAATAATAAACAGAAATACATTATTTACATAAGTATTCAGACCCTTTGTTATGAGACCATCGATATTGAGCTCAGGTGCATCCTGTTTCCATTGATCATCCTTGAGATGTTTCTACAACTTGATTGTAGTCCACCTGTGGTAGATTCAATTGATTGGACATGATTTGTAAAAGTACACACCTGTCTATATACGGTCCCAGCGCTGACAGTTCAAGTCAGAGCAAAAACCAAGCCATGAGGTCGACGGAATTGTCCGTAGAGCTCCGAGACAGAATTGTGTCGAGGCACAGATCTTGGGAAGGGTACCAAAAAATGGCTGCAGCATTGAAGGGCCCCAAGGACACATTGGCCTCCATCATTCTTAAATGGAAGAAGTTTGGAACCACCAAGACTCTTCCTAGAGCTGGCCGCCCAGCCAAACTGAGTAATTGGGGGAGAAGGGCCTTGGTCATGGAGGTGACCAAGAACCCAATGGTCACTCTGACAGAGCTCCAGAGTTCCGCTGTGGAGATGGGAGAACTCCACCAATCAGGCCTTTATGGTAGGGTGGCCAGACGGAACCCACTCCTCAGTAAAAGGCACATGACAGCCCGCTTGGAGTTTGCCAAAAGGCACCTAAAGGACTCTCTGGCCATGAGAAACAAGATTCTCTAGTCTGATGAAACCAAGATTGAAATCTTTGGCCTGACTGCCAAGCCTCACGTCTGGAGGAAACCTGGCACCATCCCACCTCCCCAAATACAGGTGTGCCAAGCTTGTAGCGTCATACCCAAGAAGACTCAAGGCTGTAATCTCTGTCAAAGGTGCTTCAACAAAGTGCTGAGTAAAGGGTGTAAATACTTGTGTAAATGTGATATTTCTGTTTTTTATTTTTAATACATTTGCAAAAATTCCTAAAAACTGTTTTTGCTTTGTCATTATGAGGTATTGTGTGTAGATTGATGAGGTAAAAACATATATTTAGAATAAGGCTGTAATGTACAGTTGTATGAAAAGGTTTGGGCACCCCTCTGAGGCTGCATAATAATTTACTCTGTCGTCACAGAAAATGATCACAGTGGCATGCCATTCATTTTCTAATAAAAGCTGAGTACTGGGGTATTGTCCAGACAAAGATTTTTAGTGTAGCAATATTAAATTGTATGAAATTAAATCAGATGTGAAAAATAGGCTATGCAAAAATTTGGGCACCCTTGTCATTCTGTTGATTTGAATACCTGTAACTACTTCGCACTGATTAATTGGAACACACAATTGGTTTTGTGAGCTCATTAAGCCTTGAACTTCATAGACAAGTGCATCCAATCATGAGAAAAGGTATTTAAGGTGGCCAATTGCAAGTTGTTGTTCTCTTTGACTCTCCTCTGAAGAGTGGCAACATGGGGGCCTCAAAACAACTCTCAAATGACCTGAAAACAAAGATTGTTCAACATTATGGTTTAGGGGAAGGCTACAAAAAGCTATCGCAGAGATGTAAGCTGTCAGTGGCCAAGTAAAATATCGGAGAAGCAAAGGCGAAGGATGGTGAGAACGGTCAAAAAGGTGCTGTGGACAAAGATTGAGTTATTTGGTCATAACAAGGGGCGTTATGCATGGCGGCAAAAGAACACAGCGTTCCAAGAAAAACACTTGCTACCCACAGTAAAATTTGGTGGGGGTTCCATCATGCTGTGTGGCTGTGTGGCCAGTGCCGGTACTGGGAATCTTGTTAAAGTTGAGGGTCGCATGGATTCCACTCAATATCAGCAGATATCTTGGGAATAATGTTGAAGAATAAGTCATAAAGTTGAAGTTACGCCGGGGCTGGATATTTCAACAAGACAACGACCCAAAACACTCATCAAAATCTACCCGGGCATTTATGCAGAGGAACAAGTACAATGTTCTGGAATGGCCATCCCAGTCCCCAGACTTGAATATCATTGAGAATCTGTGGGATGATTTGAAGCGGGCTGTCCATGCTCGGCAACCATCAAACCTAACTGAACTGGAGATGTTTTGTAAGGAGGAATGGTCCAAAATACCTTCATCCAGAATCCAGACACTCATTATAGGAGTGTCTGTAGGAAGCGTCTAGAGGCTGTTATTTTAGAAAAAGGAGGCTCTACTAAATATTGATGTGATTTTTCTGTTGGGGTGCCCACATTTATGCACCTGTCTAATTTCGTTTTGATGCATATTGCACATTTTCTGTTAATCCAATAAACCTCATTTCACTACTGAAATATTACTGTGTCCATCAGTTAATTGATAGATCAAAATGAAATTGCTGATCCAAACACCCAATTATTTATAAATAGAAATCATGGAAATTGTTAGGGGTGCCCAAACTTTTTCATATGATTGTATGTGTAAAAAGTCAGGGGGTCTGAATACTTTCCGAATGCACGAATGCATGTATGGCAATACTGCGTACGTGATGAAGCAGTGTCTGGCTTATGTTCTTGGACAGGAGGAAGCTTCTATGACAGCTTGTGTATTTCGCCCTGTTGAGCAATTCCTCATCCAGCCAGTCAGGCTACTCACATAAATCTTCATAATTACCTAGTAACCTTCTTTCTAAAGGAAATACCCCGACTGAACACACACAGAGACTAGTGATAATAATAATTGCGAGGATGTTGACGCAGAAAGTGTCTAGGTTAGTGCACTGCTATGATCCTAGCAACTGCTCTGAAATGCAGGATATGAAATCTGCGCTGGTTTTCCCGACAGCTGGTCCCTGCCCATATTACCACACCGTGTAACTAAAAACAGATGTGGAGAAAGAAGAGGGAGGGACGAATAGAGATGGAGAAAGGAAGGAAGGAGTGCAGATAGGAAGGGGTCGTGGAGCAGATGGACAGAGAGAGGGAGGGGTTGTGGAGCAGATGGACAGAGAGAGGAAGGAAGGATGAGAGTGGACAGAGAGCTGGTGCAAGGAGAGGTGGAAGAGCATGGGGTTATAAAGCTGGTGCAGGGAGAGGTGGAAGCTGGGCTGGAATTTACAGTCTTGACATCACTGCTAACATGCCAAAGTAAGCCTCTGCAAAAAGCCCCACCTCACAACCCTGCAGAAAGTGCACTCATGTAGAATACGGGTGTGTTGAACTCAGAGTGTAATGGCAGACTAGTAAGGCTTATTGAGGTTGACCTTTGGAATCCAAATATTTGTAATTTAACTGATGTTATTGCACAGGGCTAGCCAGTTACTGACTACAACAGTGTTTCTAGACATTGCATGCACCAAAGAACGGAATAATTGGGCAAGAGAGAACTGGGATCAACTGTAACCATTGTAAAGCCCCTAATGTGTCATAGTCTCACAGCAAGAGAATTCCATTTCCGTCAGCTACGACATTTCACATCCCACCTGCCCTGACTAATTCTTACAAAACAACGTTTTTTATAGAGTAATTCAAAAAATGTGAAGAAATCAATACTCAACCTGATTTGCTATTCTATCTTCTCCTTCTCTTGTCCAGCTTGTGCAACTGTTTCAATGTGTTGCCTTCTCTTGACGGTAAAGCTCTGCCTCTCTTCAGTGTAAATAAGTAACTATTATTTTCTGTGGAGCTTTGATTCAGAGCAGCAGTTGGGCCAGTCCAGTCAAATTCTTACTGTGACATCCCTCAACCACTGAACACTTGCTTCCTGTTGGGGTGTTAGGACCTAGTTTAACAATTATGCATCCATCCGTGAGTAACTCTGGTCTGTAATCACTCATTCACTCAGGACTTGTTTATTAATTCAGGTCTGTATATACATATTCATGTACAGTTGTTATATCATATCACATGCAATATTGTAAGTCATTCTTGGACTGAACTTACGTAGTCATTCACTCAGGAATGCAAATTAGTATCCTGTAAGTTGTATCTTTTTTCATTGATTTTAGTATATCGAATGTGCAATACGGGCATTGATCTGTAATTAAACCTGTATTTTAAGGGAATTACTATTATTACCCTAAATTATATCATACACACATTTAGCTATTTAAGTATCTCTTCCTGTCATTTACCTGTACAGTTAATGTAACCATGCAAATATTCACATACCTGTAAATTTAACCAGTCTGTATATTAAGTAGACTATTATTATTACTATTATAGCTTTTTAAGTATTTCTCTGCCATCGACCTGTATAGTATAGTTAACCATCCAACATCCACCAATGTATAGTGTACATATTCAGCCATCCACCCATACTATGAAATGTCTTTTTATAGTTTTTTTTTGCACTCCAGACTTCTTGTATTTTGATACTTTTTCATACTGCCGCTCTATGTATCATGTTTCGTGTATCTGTCTTTTGTAGCTGTCTATTTTTTCGTAGCTGCTTGACAACTAAATTTCCCCTCGGGGATCAATAAAGTATCTATCTATCTATCTATCTATCTATCTATCTATCTATCTATCTATCTATCTATCTATCTATCTATCTATCTATCTATCTATCTATCTATCTATCTATCTATCTATCTATCTATCTATCTATCTATCTATCTATCTATCTATCCTCCATGTTTGATGACAGCATATCCATGACAGCATAACATTCTTAACCACACAGTGTCTGGGACAGTCATACAGCCAGTAAAAGGGAAGAAAGAGAGGTGAGCCATTGAGCGGAAGGGTTGGGAGGTACTGGTGCGTGTCTGAGGGTGAGAGATGTGTGTGAATCAGCCTGGGCAGCAGATAGAACCACCCCCATCCATTCACTGTGCTCCAGCCCTAACAGGCAGAAAGAGGATCATTAATGAACAGGGTTTGTTCTGAGAAAAAAATGCACGTCAATGGAATGCAATAAGAGTTCATGTGGTTTGCAGTTCTGAGAAAAAAATGCACATCAATGGAATGCAATAAGAGTTCATGTGGTTTGCAGCTGACTGCACTGGCAGTTACCTCACATACAGGGCCAGCATGCAAGAAGGCACACACACATTGGCTAACCACCATGGAGCAGAGAGAGAGGTGGAGCGGGAGGAGAGGGATAGCAATAGAGCAAAGGGGGGCAACGAAAGCAGAGAAGGGGTATGGGGGAGGGAGAAAAGAAGGAGGGGATTGATGGGGAGTTAGGAAAAATGTATAAAAAGTGGGGGGTGAGTAAAAGAACAGAAAGCGAGAGAAGATTTCAGAAGCAATAAAGGACTATCGACTATCAGGTGAACAAATCTTTTTTGAACATTTTCATCAGTCTGTTCCTTGATATGAATTACTAAAGAGAACATGTGTCTACAACTTTTTGAAGTCTATTGACACACATCTAACTCATTAACTACTGGCATACAGTTGTGTTGAGTCGGGTCGTCTCTCTCTCTCTCACTTAACTATGTTTTTTTGGTCTGTTCTGTTCGCTGTTAGCATTAGTATGTTTATTCATCCATACCTGTTCATTTCGGGCATCTGTCAGGAAGATATACTGTTTTTTGTATAGAATCATGTGGGATTGCACTGGCAGCTCTGCTGTAAGTTTAATCAGCTGACAGGGAGGTGCTGTGTGTGTAAAGCCTGGCTCTGACCTATTGTGCAAAAGAGGCTGCTAGTTCGATTTATGCACCAGTGCTTCAAAATATTCCCAAAATGTTCAACATGATAGGGCAGCTGCATAACTTTTGCATGGCCATATCAATCAAGAGAAACGATCGATAAGGATCGTGAATAACACTTTAATTAACATATGATTCATTGCGGGATTGGATCCGTTTTCTTTTGAGTGTATGTCTGTTATATATATACAGTGTGTTCAGAAAGTATTCAGACCCCTTGACTGATTCCACATTTTGTTACGTTACAGCCTTATTCTAAAATGGATTAAATAAATAAAAATCCTCAGGAATCTACACACAATACCCCATAATGACAAAGCAAAAACCAGTTTAGAAATGTTTGCTAATTTATTACAAATACAAAACAGAAATACCTTATTTACAAAAGTATTCAGACCCTTTGCTGTGAGACTCTTCCTAGAGCTGGCCGCCCGGACAAACTGAGCAATCGGGGGAGAAGGGCCATGGTCAGGAAGGTGACCAAGAACCCGATGGTCACTCTGACAGAGCACCAGAGTTCCTCTGTGGAGATGGGAGAACATTCCAGAAGGACAACCATCTCTGCAGCACTCCACCAATCAGGCCTTTATGGTAGAGTGGCCAGACGGAAGCCACTCCTCAGTAAAAGGCATATGACAACCCGCTTTGAGTTTGCCAAAAGGCACCTAAAGACACCTAGTCTGGTGAATCTTAGATTGAATTCTTTGGCCTGAATGCCAAGCGTCACGTCTGGAGGAAACCTGGCGCCATCTCTACGGTGAAGCATGGTGGTGGCAGCATCATGCTGTGGGGATGTTTTTCAGCAGCAGGGACTGGGAGACTAGTCAGGATCGAGGCAAAGATTAACGGAGCAAAGGACAGAGATGTCCTTGATAAAAACCTGCTCCAGGCTCTCAGGACCTCAGACTTGGACGAAGGTTCACCTTCCAACAGGACAACGACCCTAAATACACAGCCAAGACAACGCAAGAGTGGTTTCGGGACAAGTCTCTGAATGTCCTTGAGTGGCCCAGCCAGAGCCTGGACTTGAATCTAATCGAACATCTCTGGAGAGACCTGAAAATAGCTGTGCAGCAATGCTTCCCATCCAACCTGACAGAGCTTGAGAAGATCTGCAGAGAAGACTGGGAGAAAATCCCCAAATATAGGTTTGCCAAGCTTATAGCGTCATACCCAAGAAGACCTGAGGCTGTAATCTCTGCCAAAGGTGCTTCAACAAAGTACTGAGTAAAGGGTCTGCATACATACAGCGGGTGAAATAAGTATTGAACACGTCACCATTTTTCTCAGTATATATATTTCCAAAGGTGCTATTGACATGAACTCAAGTAATCCATACATACAAAGAAACCAAAACAAATACGTTCAGAAATTAAGTGTGTAATAATGTGAAATGACACAGGGAAAAAGTATTGAACAGTACTGATATTTATTTAATATTTTGTACAAAAGCCTTTGTTGGTAATGACAGCTTGCCTCCTGTATGGAGAAACTAGTCGCATGCATTGCTCTGGTGTGATTTTGGCCCATTCTTCCACACAAACAGTCTTCAAATCTTAAAGGTTCCATGGGCCTCTTCTATGAATCTTGATCTTCAGTTCTTTCCATAGATTTTCAATGGGATTTAAGTCAGGTGATTGGCTGGGCCATTCTAGCAGCTTTATTTTCTTTCTTTGAAACCAATTGAGAGTTTCCTTGGCTGTGTGTTTGGGATCATTGTCTTGCTGAAATGTCCACCCTCGTTTCATCTTCATCATCCTGGTAGATGGCAGCAGATTTTTGTCAAGAATGTCTCGGTAAATTTGCCCATTCATCCTTCCTTCAATTATGTGAAGTTTGCCAGTACCATTTGCTGAAAAGCAGCCCCACACCATGATGTTCCCACCTCCAAACTTCACTGTTGGTATGGTGTTTTTAGGGTGATGTGCAGTGCCATTTCTCCTCCAAACATGGTGTGTATTACGACATCCAAACAGTTCAATTTTGCTCACATCTGACCACACTATATTCTCCCAGTATTTCACTGGCTTTTCCAAATGTTGTGCAGCAAACTTTAAACGAGCTTCAACATGCTTTGGAGTCTTGCGTGGTGAGCGTGCATACAGGCCATGGCGGTGGAGTGCATTACTTACTGTTTTCTTTGAGACAACAGTACCTGCTAATTGCAGGTCTTTTTGAAGCTCTCCACAAGTGGTCCTTGGCTCTTGGACAACTCTTCTGATTATTCTTTTCACTCCTCTGTCAGCAATCTTGCGAGGAGCACCTGGTCGAGGCAAATTTATGGTGAAATGATTGTCTTTCCACTTCCGTATTATGGCCCCAACAGTGCTCAATGGAACATTTTGAAGCTTAGAAATGCGCCTATAACCAATGCCATCATTATGTTTTGCAACAATTAGGTTGCGAAGGTCTTGAGACAGCTCTTTGCTTTTACCCATCATGAGATGTGTCTTGTGTGACACCTTGGCAATGATACCTTTTTGTAGGCCATCAGTTGGGACTGAACCAGCTGATATTAATTTGCACTGACAGGGGGCTGGATTGCTTTATAATTACTGATAGTTTTCAGCTGTTGTCTTGGCTTTCCATGCCTTTTTGTACCTCCCTTTCTTCATGTGTTCAATACTTTTTCCCTGTGTCATTTCACAGGGTTTCTTTGTATGTATGGATTACGTGGGTTGTTACCAACATCTGGTGAAAATTTCATGTCAATAGCTCCTTTGGAAATATATTTACTGAGAAAAATGGTGACGTGTTCAATACCCGCTGTATGTAAATGTTATATTTCAGTTTTTTATTTCTAATAAATTAGCAAACATTTCTACAAACATGTTATTGCTTTGTCATTATGGGGTATTTTGTGTAGATTGATGAGGGGGAAAACTATTAAATACATGTTTTAATAAGGCTGTAACGTTACAAAATGTCGATAAAGTCAAGGGGTCTGAATACTTTCCAAAGGCACTGTATATATTTATATATACACATGTACACTACTGTTCAAAAGTTTGGGGTCACTTAGAAATGTCCTTGTTTTTGAAAGAAAAGCTAAATTTTAAAAAATAACATCCAATTGATCAAAAATACTGTGTAGACATTGTTAATGTTGTAAATGACTATTGTAGCTAGAAATGGCAGATTTCTTTAGGCGTACAGAAGCCCATTATCAGCACTCCTGTGTTCCAATGGCACGTTGTGTTAGCTAATCCAAGGTTATCATTTTAAAAGGCTAATTGATCATTAGAAAACCCTTTTGAAATGATGTTTGCCCTGCTGAAAACTGTTGCGCTGATTAAAGAAGCAATAAAACTGGCCTTCTTTAGACTAGTTGAGTATCTGGAGCATCAGCATTTGTGGGTTCGATTACAGGCTCAAAATGGCCGAAACAAAGAACTTTCTTCTTAAACTCATCAGTCTATTCTTGTTCTGAGAAATTAAGGCTATTCCACGCAAGAAATTGCCAAGAAACTGTGTACTACTCCTTTCACAGAACAGCACAAACTGTCTCTAACCAGAATAGAAAGAGGAGTGGGAGGCCCCGGTGCACAACTGAGCAAGAGGACAAGTACATTAGTGTCTAGTTTGAGAAACAGACGCCTCACAAGTCCTCAACTGGCAGTTTCATTAAATAGTACCCGCAAAACACCAGTCTCAACGTCAACATTGAAGAGGCGATCTTCAGTTTCTTGGCCATTTCTCGCATGGAATAGCCTTCATTTCTTAGAACAAGAATAGACTGACCAGTTTAAGAAGAAAGTTCTTTGTTTCTGGCCATTTTGAGCCTGTTATCGAACCCACAAATGCTGATGCTAGTCTAAAGGTCTGTTTTATTGCTTCTTTAATAAACAGTTTTCAGCTGTGCTAACATAATTTCAAAAGAGTTTTCTAATGATCAATTAGCCTTTTAAAATTATAAACTTGGATTAGCTAACACAACGTGCCATTGGAACACATGAGTGATGGTTGCTGATAATGGGCCTCTGTACGCCTACAATAGTCATTTACAACATTAACAATGTCTACACTGTATTTCTGATCAATTTGATGTTATTTTAATGGACAAAAAAACAAGGACATTTCTAAGTGACCCCAAACTTTTGAACGGTAGTTTATATTCAAATGTAATCTTTGGGTTTCAGATTGCTATGTTGTTGTTTCAGATGACCAAATGGGTACTTAGTGCTTGGTATGTCTCCTACCAAATACTTTTAGCCCGTTTCACTAGCAGATAATTTCTCAAACCCTCTTAGTGGAATATTATTTTCTATCTTCAGATGCCATGTCCACCCACAGGGATCAACCACCTCGTCTCGTATTCTTCATACTGGCCCTCCTCAATGGCTCCTCCTCCTTCGTTGCACCCTCGGACGTCTCAGAGACCACCCACACAGCCACCCTTCCTCTAAAGCCACACGGACGCATGTACGAAATGTTGAAGCTCTACTCGGATGATGACTACGACACGAATTTGGACACCAATACACCCTCACCTGCTCCCTCACGGGGCACCAATCCTCAGTCCTGTGACTATGACCCCTGCCGGGAGCTACAGACCCCCTGTGCCCAGCTGGCAGCCTCCAGCGGCTGCCTGTGTCCTGGGGTGAGTGGGCCCCATGTGACCCCAGAGCCTCCCAACCTGAAGAGACTGTCTATGGTAGGGTCAGCGGTGGTTGTTCAGTGGTGTGCCCCATCGTCTGTTGTGACCCATTATGAGGTGGTGGTGGGTGCCCTGGAGCCCTTGAAGTTTGGGGAGTACCAGAGGAGTGGTGTTGTGGGGGAGGTGGGGCAGGGGGTGGAGGTGTGTGTGGTGGCGGTGAATGACGCAGGAGTCAGCGAGCGTCAGAGGTGGTCCTGTACGATGTACGAGCCCCCTGGAGACAGCAGTCTGGCACTCAAAGCGGGGCTGATCGGAGGGGCCCTGGGGCTCCTACTGCTCCTCTCACTGGCTGTCCTGCTCTGGAGGCACAGGGCTCGGAGAAAAGCAGATGCCAGCATCACCCAGGTCACGGAGGAAACACTATGAAAGGACTGAGGGAAGGCTATGGAAGAGGCTAACTCAAGGGTGGCTGTCCAGAACAGAGGCATATTTTACCATAACAGAGACTGATTATGTAGTGTGTGTGTGTGTGTGTGTGTGTGTGTGTGTGTGTGTGTGTGTGTGTGTGTGTGTGTGTGTGTGTGCTGCACAGCTTCCTGTCTTCTCTACACATATACTCAATTCAAACAATTACTCTTTTTGCTGACTTAAACTGCTTGCACAGTCCAGATCATATGCAAAACCAAATGCATTCAAAATTAAACGAGACGCAGGTATCATAAAATATTTTCAAAATATATACAACATATAATTTTATTTACCATTTGTTATTTGTTGTTTCTTATTTCTTTCTTGCTCATCACTGAAATAATGTACATAGTCGAGAGGAGAAACAATTTAATTGTTTCAGAAAAGGAGGTGAATTCTCCTCTCACTGTATGTTCTGTAAAGGCAACCATTCAGCAGTTGTTTTCCTTTATAAACAGCTGTTGAACTAGCAGCCTATGAAATCATTATTGAATGGGTTGTTGAGACGATGTCATGGACTCATGGATCTTTAAATGTTATGAAGTCCAATCCTGTAGAACTGGGATCAGAACAAAAGTAGCACCAACGTTCTATTTCCCCACAGATGAGATTCAAGTAAAACCTATTTCTGGATGTGAAATTAGGAAGGGGATGTAACCTCTTCCCCAGGCTATAATGAAATGCATTAGGCCGGACTAGTCTAAGGGGGATGTGGCACAGGATGTTATACTCCTTTAGGAATAGTCTAAGTGGAAATATATAGCAAAAGTCTTAGAGGGATCCTTGGGAGGCCCAACTCTGACGTCACCCCAATGAAGTAGAAATGTAAAGGTTAGGGTAAGGGTTAGGTAAGTAATGGTTATTGTTAAAGTTAGGGTTAGGGTTAAGCTTAGAGTCGGGACGTCCCAAGGATCCCGCTAAGCATCTACTGAATAATATACACTGAGTATACAAAACACCTGCTCTTTCCATGACATAGACTGACCAGGTGAATCCAGGTGAAAGCTATGATCCCCTGAACGGAGTACGATAGGTACCAGGCGCACCGGTTGGATTGTGTCGAGAACTGCAAACCTGCCGGGTTTTTCAGGCTCAACCGTTTCCCATCGAGAATGGTCCACCACCCAAAGGACATTCAGACAACTTGACAACTGTAGGAAGCAATGGAGTCAACATGGGCCAGCATCCCTGTGGAATGCTTTCGACACCTTGTAGAGTCTGCGCACCGACAAATTGTGGCTGTTCTGAGGGCAAAAGGGGGTGCAACTCAATATTAGTTCCTTATGTTTTGTCCACTCAGTGTATATCAGGGCCATATAGGCTACCTGGGTACCAGTCTGTTTAGCTAACATTACAAGGGCTGAGGGTTAATATGTCCACCAGATGTACCACTAAGGGGCAGCAGACTTCATAGATCCAGATTGCTGATACCATTAGGCCTAGACTACCTCAAATATTGGTACAAAAACACTTCAGAATTGTTTTTGCAGTCATAGGCTCTATTAAATGTATAACCTACAAACAGAGTTGGCACTGAACATACAAGATGACATTCATGGAAATAAATATACATATTATACTCTTTGTGTTGGTTTGGTCATTATGCCTACTTTAATTCCTTGTAATTTACATAATTGAACCCAAGAGCAGACCGCCTCCTAAAAATACAGTTAGTAAGTGCTTATAGCCTACCAGGCTTATTTAAGGCCTACAAGGCTGGTGTTTTTAGTCATACCAAAGAGTATTGACTATTACTGGTTTAACAACTCTGTAGTCATCATACCCTAGCCATTATTGTCAGATAGGTAGCCAGCATTTATTGATCACCCTTGTTTGATCTCCGAGTGGCCATTGATTTGGTGTCAGAGGGTTTGTTAGAAATTGCAGCCGACTGTGCAGGCGACTGCTGAATGACTTATCTACAAAGAACTTTGCATCATAAATAGCTAGGCTAGTTATTATTTGTAGATCAGTCAGTCAGTCACAATTTACCCATACTACATTACGGTTTTGATCCTCTCGAACAAGGCCAAACCCATGCAGTGCGATAAATGTGTCTGTAGATGGGAGGGGTATTATATGCCAGCTGAGCCTAAATGCTGCAATTGTGGGGTTGAACATGCACCTGAATTTCTAAAGTGTCCTGTTAGGGTGAAGGAGACGGATGTGGCAAGATTAAGGGCTGTCCAGAATGTCTCCTATCCGGAAGGGTTGAGAAGAAAGGAGTGAAGTTGAGGAAGTAAGGCAAGTAGTAGTAAAGACACAAGATGATGTTCCTTGTCAACAGAGGGATCCTGACATGTTGCAGGTTAAGAAGGTGGACTTTGTGGCGTTTATTACTTTGGTTATCAACTGCACAGCGCAAACGGAGTGGAAATCGGAGAAAATAGGCATCGCTGTGAGTGCAGCTGAGCGTTTTTGGGGGGATTCAAGGACTTTTCTGCAGAGGCATTACAAGGTGTCCAGTCGATGAATGCCCCACCACAGGCTCCTGAGGGATGTGATTTGAATGTGACTAGGGTTGCACATTTTGGGGAATATTCAGAGGTGGAAACTTTCTGTGGGAATTAATGGGAATATATGCAAATGAATATTAATACCATATAAATGTAGATGTTTTTTGCATTGGATATATTTACATTATCATATGGAGACAGAAACAAACCTTTTACCTTCTCATAAGTAGACATAATTGCAAATGAATAAATCCTTACAATAGAAATAAAAACATTTTGAGTTACAAATTGAACTTTAATTAAATGAGTTGACTCTTCGCATGGGATGATTTCACTGAACAACAAAAGAAAGGGAATATTGAATGATCCCCAATGATCCATCGCATCTCCCAAAAACGTTTTCAACATACATCTTTAAAATGATAGTCTAGAAACCAAATCTATTGCATCTCCAACCCAAAGCCCTTGCTTGGAAGTGTACTTTGCCAGACTGCCAAGAACATTGCCCTCATCCAGGCCAAGGTGGTGAGACGCAGTAGTGATGACACCATAGGCCTTGTTGATCTCTGCACCAGACAGGATGCTCTTGCCAGCATACTTGGGGTCCAACATGTACACTGCAGCGTGTATGGGCTTCAGGCAGAAGTCTTCATGCTTTTTTATGTATTTCAGAACTGCAGTTTCCTCTGCTTGGAGCAACAGGGAAGTGGGCAGGGCAGTACGGTTTCTTCTCTTACATCTGCAAGCAAAGTCTGAACATCAGACAGGATGGCATTGTCTCCCTAAACCAGTGCAATGGCTACTGCTATAGGTTTCAGGCTGCTTACCACTCTCTCCCAAAATACATCATCCAGGAGGCTCCTCTTGATGGGGCTGTCCATATCGGCAGATTGTGATATGGCCATTTCTTGGAGAGACTCCTTCCCTCCAGGAGACTGTTGAACATGATGACAACACAACCCAATAGGTGTTGCTGGGCAGCTTCGATGTGGTGCTCTTATTTTTCTCACTTTGCTTGGTGAGGTAGATTGCTGCTATAACTTGATGACCCTTCACATACCTAACCATTTCCTTGGCTCTCTTGTAGAGTGTATCCATTGTTTTCAGTGCCATAATGCCATTGATGATAAGATTCAATGCATGAGCAGCACAGCCAATGGGTATGATGTGAGGGCAGGACTCCTCCACTTTAGACCAAGCAGACTTCATGTTCACAGCATTGTCTGTCACCAGTGAAAATACCTTCTGTGGTCCAAGGTCATTGATAACTGCCTTCAGCTCATCTGCAATGTAGAGACCGGTGTGTCTGTTGTCCCTTGTGTCTGTGCAATTGTAGAATACTGGTTGAGAGGTGGAGATGATGTAGTTAATTATTCATTGCCTACAAACATTCGACTACGCATCAGAGATTATTGCAATACAGTCTGATTTCTCTATGATTTGCTTGACCTTCACTTGAACTCTGCATCCAGCAAATGAGTAGATAAAGCATGTCTGGTTGGAGGGGTGTATGCTGGGTCACAGAAATGTACAGTCGTGGCCAAAGGTTTTGAGAATGACACAAGTATTGGTCTCCACAAAGTTTGCTGCCTCAGTGTTGATGATGGCAATTTGCATATACTCCAGAATGTCATGAAGAGTGATCAGATGAATTGCAATTAATTGCAAAGTCCCTCTTTGCCATGAAAATGAACTTAATCCCCAAAAAACATTTCCACTGCATTTCAGCCCTGCCACAAAAGGACCAGCTGCCATCATGTCAGTGATTGTCTTGGCCAGGTCGCAGTTGCAAATGAGAACTTGTTCTCAACTGACCTACCTGGTTAAATAAAGGTGAAATAAAAATAAAAAAAAATAAATTGTCTCGTTAACACAGGTGAGAGTGTTGACGAGGACAAGGCTGGAGATCACTCTGTCATGCTGATTGAGCCAGAATAACAGACTGGAAGCTTTAAAAGGAGGGTGGTGCTTGAAATCATTGTTCTTCCTCTGTCAACCATGGTTACCTGCAAGGAAACACATGCCGTCAATCATTGCTTTGCACAAAAGGGGCTTCACAGGCAAGGATATTGCTGCTGGTAAGATTGCACCTAAATCAACCATTTATCAGATCATCAAGAACTTAAAGGAGAGAGGTTCAATTGTTGTGAAGAAGGCGTCAGGGCGCCCAAGAAAGTCCAGCAAGTGCCAGGACCGTCTCCTAAAGTTGATTCAGCTGCGGGATTGGGGCACCACCAGTGCAGAGCTTGCTCAGGAATGGCAGCAGGCAGGTGTGACTGCATCTGCACGCACAGTGAGGCAAATACTTTTGGAGGATGGCCTGGTGTCAAGAAGGGCAGCAAAGAAGCCACTTCTCTCCAGGAAAAACATCAGGGACAGACTGATATTCTGCAAAAGGTACAGGGATTGGACTGCTGAGGACTGGGGTAGTCATTTTCTCTGATGAATCCCCTTTCTGATTGTTTAGGCCATCCGGAAAACACCTTTTCCGGAGAAGACAAGGTGAGCGCTACCATCAGTCCTGTGTCATGCCAACAGTAAAGCATCCTGAGACCATTCATGTGTGGGGTTGCTTCTCAGCCAAGGGAGTGGGCTCACAATTTTGCCTAAGAACACAGCCATGAATAAAGAATGGTACCAACAAATCCTCCGAGAGCAACTTCTCCCAACCATCCAAGAACAGTTTGGTGACGACCAATGCCTTTTCCAGCATGATGGAGCACCTTGCCATAAGGCAAAAGTGATAACTAAGTGGCTCGGGGAACAAAACATCGACATTTTGGGTCCATGGCCAGGAAACTCCCCAGACCTTAATCCCATTGAGAACTTGTGGTCGATCCTCAAGAGGCGGGTGGACAAACTCCAAGCATTGATTATGCAAGAATGGCCTGCCATCAGTCAGGATGTGGCCCAGAAGTTATTTGACAGCATGCCAGGGCAGATTGCAGAGGTCTTGAAAAAGAAGGCTCAACACTGCAAATATTGACTCTTTGCATAAACTGAATGGCATTGTCAATGAAAGCCTTTGACACTTATGGAATACTTGTAATTATACTTCAGTGTACCATAGTAACTACTGAGTAACTAAGATCTAAGAACACTGAAGCAGCAAACTTTGTGGAGACCAATACTTGTGTCATTCTCAAAACTTTTGGCCACGATTGTACGTTCAGCCTGTTCATTATTTCAGTCCGATTGGACTTGTATTACTTCATCAGCATGGCTTAACATAGTTTCTTTCGTTTTTGACCTCGACATTCTTGCTGGATAGATAATTTGCTAACTAACATGCTGGCGCTGCTAGCTAATGCTAACAACGCTAGCTAACCTCCTATGTGGATGCCTCCATCTAGTTCCCAAGCAACAGACCGGTAAGTCAACTTTGCTTTTGTTGAGTTGCGTCAATTCAAATCTGGTATTGGAACAAAGAGATTACTACGCCGTTTAAATCATCTATGTATTTTATTCTAACAAACCGTTCAATGGTAAATATGAAGTTCGTATATACAGGCTCACTGTGACACCACGCAGGGCAAACAGCAAGTCAGGGCATGGAAAAGAGAGCGCCCCTATCCTTTGTTCTTCCTTAAATACCCCGACAGGATAATTTCCGCTCCCTGCTGATCTGTCGGAGTAGAGGCTGAGTGTGGTTTAAACTTACTCAGCCTATCGTTGGCGTGCAGGCTGGTCCCAGCCTCGTGACGCAATCCAGTTGACGGAAGTAGTGGTCTTCTCAGTAGATGTCCAAGCTCCATATTACAACAAGACACAGTTCTATCATAAAACCCCCAGCTAGCACATTCCTTCCACATAGCTCCCCCTTACCCAAACCTACAGCAGTTCTAAAGATCTATGATCACACAATACATTCACTTAATAACTCTTGTTGTAGATTAACATATTCATTAGCTAAAACATAGATCAGCCCTTACACTTTCGAACTTAGTAATCATCTGTCAAATTGTTTTACATGCAATCATACTACCTGGCTAGATATTATGTTAAAAACCCTGTTGATGTAATTTGTTGTTTCTTTTTAACAAGCTAGCTAAGCTATCGCTAGTAACGTTACCATTACAGTATTACTAAAGGATAACAACGTAGCCTTGTCACCAGCTAGTAGTTGGTTGATTGGGTGGGGAGTATAGTAGGCTACAATACAGCAACACAAGCCTTCCTACTGTTATGTTATTCGTTAAGTCTGGAAATTGTTAAACTAGCTAATATTATAGAAATATCACACATTAATGCAGCTGTGGTGATGTCACGTTGTCTTTATCCATACCATTGCTGCTGCTATAAATATACATTTTACTTGAGAGCTCTGTCCTCTTTGCCAGGTCTCCCTTGACACAAGTGTTATTTTTGACCTGGTAAAATAAGCTAACGGTTGTGTGCACTCTAACTAGATAGAATTGTGTGGTTCGGTGGCAGATTTTCAAAAGACATATACAGTATATCATCAGCAATTCTCAATCAGATGACACACAGCTAAACCAAATTGAATTTCATTCATTCATAAATGTGTACACTAATTATTGTTAATATTCCAATTATCTAGGCTCTCCATTCCCGAACCTGAAGCCCGTGTCCCCAGCAGGAAAGACCAGGAAAAGGTGTTAGCTTAAGGTACAACTTCCTATTGAGGAAATGTAAGACAACTCAATGTCATATTTAGAGTTACTGACATGAATATAAACATACTGTATACAAGCAATCTATCAAATGTATTTTATAAAGCCCCTTTTACATCAGCAGTTGTCACAAGTGTTTATACAGATACCCAGCCTAAACCCAGAAGAGCAAGCAATGCAGACGTAGAAGCACAGTGGCTAGGAAAAACTCCCTAGAAAGGCAGGAACCTAGGAAGAAACCTAGAGAGGAACCAGGCTGTGAGGGTGGGCCAGTACTCTTCTGGCTGTGCTGGTAGAGATTATAAAAGAGTACAGCCATTTAGGCCAGATCGTTCTTCAAGAACGTTCATACCTAGAGAGTTCAGCACCTAGAGAGTAAATGCCAGTTGGCACTTCATAGATGAGCATTTAAAGGTTGAGACAGCAGGTCCGTTAGAGAGAGAGAGACAGGATCAAACACCAGGTCTTGGACAAGGTAGCACTTCATGAGCAGGTCCTGAGTAGGTCAGGGTTCCATAGACGAAGACAGAAACAGATTGGATTAACAACACGACCAAGTGGACTGGGGACAGGGATAGCCAGGAGTCATTAGGCCAAGTAGTCCTGGTCCTAGGTCTCAGGTCCAGCATCCTTTATTTAATTTGTGTAGACTAAGCCCTAGAGGTTTTGTAACATCACATGATTTAGCGTACTTGTCAATCCAGATGTGTATATTTGATATCCTTTTTACTACACACTGTTTTTTACAAACCTAATCACTGAATGTCCTACTGCAAGGATGTGGTCAGGTTGACACACTTCTGAGTCACAATAACACATATCACACACACCAGATTGCGAGAGCAAGTAAAATGAGCAGTTGGGAAGACGTTTGCTGCGTGGTTGCCCCACACACACACAAACTTAATTTAGGTTAGTGTGTAGTTTATAATTATTTTCAGAAATAAGAAAAATTGTTCCTCTCCTTTTGATCTGACACCCCTATTAGCTCAACCACAGCCCTCACAGCTGCATTCGTCTGCCCGTTACACCGGCTGCAACAGGTGATACAGGTAATTATCACATACATGTATACACACATGCATACTCTCCCTCACTGGCTCTATTCAATCACATCCGCTTTAGCCGACATCCGCATAGCGGTTGTTTTGGCGGTGTCTTAGGTGGAACTGTGTTAGACCTGTCAAATCCACAACCGGCTCCTGGCATTATATACCTAAAGCTGATATTGCCATTGGCTGTATGGAGTTGCATTAAACAGAATCTCATGCAGCCCTGTATACTTACTGTCACTTTGTGCATCTCTCTTTCAGATCGGCCATGCACTCCACCACTGCCTGAAAGCCTCGCCCAGAAATGCGTACACTGGGCCTATCAAGACTGACAAAGCAGAGATGGGTGGCTGACAAGGAAAAATAAAACACAACATGCACACTCTCTGTCTGTGTCACACACACTCACACACATTATTCCCAATGTAAATGATTTGTAATTACTTGTTTGTTTTATGTTTGCTCCATTTTATTTTAGGATTGGAGATATCTACTCCTACATATCCATTCTCAATATCTACATACTTACTCTAAATATCTATCCAAGTGTGATTGATAATATTGTATAAGACTATTGCTTAATGTGTACAGTTTGAGGAAATTCTGTGTGCTTTTTTCTGAGTTGAAAAACATGCCTTCCTCTCACACACACATTAGAACCAATGTAAACACATTGTTTAATTTGTTTGTTCCATTTTAATTGAAGATTGTGTGCAATAAAGTACATTCACAGTTTAAGCAACAGTTTGGTTTATTGGATATCTCTCTGATTAAAATAAATGGCCAAAAGGAAGTCAGCAGACCTGCAACCCTCTGGGAGTATGTGCATGTTTTGTCATCTGGAGCTGAAACGGCCCCAACGGTCCTTACATACAGTGGGGAGAACAAGTATTTGATACACTGCCGATTTTGCAGGTTTTCCCACTTACAAAGCATGTAGAAGTCTCTCATTTTTATCATAGGTACTCTTCAACTGTGAGTGACGGAATCTAAAACAAAAATCCAGAAAATCACATTGTATGATTTTTAAGTAATTAATTTTCATTTTATTGCATGACATAAGTATTTGATACATCAGAAAAGCAGAACTTAATATTTGGTACAGAAACCTTTGTTTGCAATTACAGAGATCATACGTTTCCTGTAGTTCTTGACCAGGTTTGCACACACTGCAGCAGGGATTTTGGCCCACTCCTCCATACAGAACTTCTCCAGATCCATCAGGTTTCGGGGCTGTCGCTGGGCAATACAGACTTTCAGCTCCCTCCAAAGATTTCCTATTGGGTTCAGGTCTGGAGACTGGCTAGGCCACTCAAGGACCTTGAGATGCTTCTTACGGAGCCACTCCTTAGTTGCCCTGGCTGTGTGTTTCATGCTGGAAGACCCAGCCACGACCCATCTTCAATGCTCTTACTGAGGGAAGGAGGTTGTTGGCCAAGATCTTGCGATACATGGCCCCATCCATCCTCCCCTCAATACGGTGCAGTCGTCCTGCCCCTATTGAAAAAAAGCATCCCCAAAGAATGATGTTTCCACCTCCATGTTTCACCGTTGGGATGGTGTTATTGGGGTTGTACTCATCCTTCTTCTTCCTCCAAACACGGCAAGTGGAGTTTAGACCAAAAAGCTCTATTTTTGTCTCATCAGACCACATCACCTTCTCCCATTCCTCCTCTGGATCATCCAGATGGTCATTGGCAAACTTCAGACGGGCCTGGACATGCGCTGGCTTGAGCAGGGGGACCTTGCGTGCGCTGCAGGATTTTAATCCATGACGGCATAGTGTGTTACTAATGGTTTTCTTTGAGACTGTGGTCCCAGATCTCTTCAGGTCATTGACCAGGTCCTGCCGTGTAGTTCTGGGCTGATCCCTCACTTTCCTCATGATCATTGAAGCCCCACGAGGTGAGATCTTGCATGGTGCCCCAGACCGAGGGAGATTGACCGTCATCTTGAACTTCTTCCATTTTCTAATAATTGCGCCAACAGTTGTTGCCTTCTCACCAAGCTGCTTGCCTATTGTCCTGTAGCCCATCCCAGCCTTGTGCAGGTCTACAATTTTATCCCCGATGTCTTTACACAGCTCTCTGGTCTTGGCCATTGTGGAGAGGTTGGAGTCTGTTTGATTGAGTGTGTGGACAGGTGTCTTTTATACAAGTAACAAGTTCAAACAGGTGCAGTTAATACAGGTAATGAGTGGAGAACAGGAGGGCTTCTTAAAGAAAAACTAACAGGTCTGTGAGAGCTGGAATTCTTACTGGTTGGTAGGTGATCAAATACTTATGTCATGCAATAAAATGCAAATTAATTATTTAAAAATCATACAATGTGATTTTCTGGATTTTTGTTTTAGATTCCGTCTCTCACAGTTGAAGTGTACCTATGATAAAAATTACAGACCTCTACATGCTTTGTAAGTAGGAAAACCTGCAAAATCGGCAGTGTATCAAATACTTGTTCTCCCCACTGTATGTACAGGGTTCCCAGGAATGGCAGGCAAATATGTTTATTGTCCTGCAAAAATATGTTGAATGTACCAATGTCATTCCTTGGCTATCCACATTGTTCAAGCCAAAGTTTGTTCTTAACAATTAATGTGTGTAGCAATTAAAATTCAGGGCGAGTCAATTTAATATATTATTTTTGTTTCAATACCCCGTACAGTAGGTGGCGGCAATACACCAATGGAAAAGTAACTCTCAGAACATGTGCTTTTCTAGTGGGGCCCTTGGTTTAGGATATTGGGAGCTCAGTTCAATCGAAACTTTGGAGACAATATGTTGGTGCTGTTTTATAGTGCCTGCTTCGTCCAAGAGACGTGGCAAATCGCGTGCTAACAAGTGTAATTTTCTAAACACGGGTAACTATTTTTGGCGCGCATTCTGAGCCTCAAAGCAAATTAACCGGACAGACGCAAGTAATTCCATATGGCGCATGTCCATGGATCCTGGTTGCCTAATAAATCAGGGCCCGGTCTCCCAAAAACATCTTAAGGCTAAGTTAATCTTACAAACACTCTGCATTTAGCCTTAGCGGAAAGGTTGAATGTTATGTTTTTGTGCATTCCTGAGTGATGTTCTATCGACTCCCGGTGTCATTTCATGTGTATCGGAGTAATTCGCATTAAAACAGGCAGAAATCCGACCGGTATTGGGTAACAACGTGATAAAAGTCGCTCTCACTACACTGGAAGTTATTAGGAATCACAACCAAATCACATTGTATTGGTTACATACGTGTTTAGCAGGTGTTATTGTGGGTGTAGCGAAATGCTGGTAAAACGCCTTTTAGATCGCGAAAACGTATCATACATTTCAGATTTCAATACTGGCCGATGTCATAACTTGGGAGGATGTATTCTCTTGAAAGAGCCATTGATCATATTTTAGCGATATTCCTGCCTCGAGAAATGTGTCTAGCACATTTTCCTATTTCTTCCTCTGGCCAGGGGGTCCATTGAATGGTGCAGTTGCCAGAGATATTATAGAAAGGAATCGAATTAATTAAAGTTAAACGCCCCACCCAGTTTACTACCGACCAATCGTGTTCACGTTGTCATACTGCATCACGCAGTTGCTAAACTAATCGCAATCCCGTCTCAAAATCCGTCGAGAAACGTGTCTATTTTCCTCGAAAGTACGTAATGGCACGATTCCAAAGTTATACGATACTACAGAGTCTATTATCCGCAAGTTAATTCTCTCACATCTCGGAGTAATGTTGACGAAATTCATGCTAATGTTGAGTTTCACTCGTTGAAGGAGACGCTCCTTGTCCCATGATTTCACAGAATGCACCGCGCGGCCCGCTGACGTAGCATGAGCAACGTTTTCCAATGTCCTCAAAAGCATATCTGCGGTTGTGGATGTTAGACTCCACTCTGTGAGGCACATCGATCTGCAGGTTCAACTTGGTGAGATTGTACACTCAAATGTATAGTGCAGTTTGTTTAGACGGTTTTACCGCTAACTATCATTCTGATATTGTCTTTGGTATTATTGTGTGTAGCTACGTTTACTTACTTACTTACTAGCTAGCCAGCCCATAGAGAGCATTGCGGATTTTGTAGTCGACTTGGGCTGCAACAGAGTTCCACAACGATTTTCCATGCAGTTACCAATCTTATTATAACGCCAAAATGAAACATTTAACAAAACCTTTTGTTCTCACATTATTGTTATTTAATACTGTAAATTAAACAAATGAGTGGTTTTGGGTTGATTTTTCTGTGAAGATGCTTTTGGGAAACCGGGCCCAGGTTGTTTACACAGGCAGCCCAATTTAGATATTTTGCTTGCTAGCAGATTGTAATGGGCTAATGTGATTCTCCAGACCAATAATATAATGTTACTCCTTATAGTCGAAGGACCTTACATGTTCTGTTTAGAGGCGAATTGGCCTGGCAGCCAAATCATAATGGCATGAATGGAATGGCAAACATGTCCATTACCCCAAGCACGTCCTACCCAATTAAGATGCCACCAACCTCCTGCGCTGTACACTGACACTGGTTTAACTGGTTAACATTGTTGTAGCCTACAGTATTTTTTAGTAACAACATGTTTGTGGCGTCCATCTTCCGTTTACACACAGGTGTTCAGAGACATACAGGTGTTTGGCGTGTTAAAGTTTAGAGCACGCATCGGGGGCTTTTAACAAAACACCTCCTGTCAATAGGCAGTAAAGGATGTTAGTGTCTATGAATGGGTTATGTACTGTTTGGTAGCACAGAGAATTTTCGACCAACCTTAGCTTGTCGACACTTTCCAAAATCCTGACTTGAAAGACAGCTAATGTCTAGTTGCAATCTCTAGTTGCAGAGGGTTTGTTTTAATTTAGAAAATGTTCTGTTATTAAATATTTTGCTTCATGAAGCAATCCAACAATGCTCCATGTGATCAGTCTGGATGCTCAAATCAGTTTTTTCTTTGTTAAACATGTTTTTGCACATGACCTGCCATTACCATGACAACCACCTCAACATTTTATGGAACAGTGACATGAAATGAGCATAGCATCTGTGTGCTACTTCAAAGGCTACATCAGTATGAATGTGCAAATATGATATGGTTACATGTACAACTGGTTTGAGCAGTCAGAAAAAAATATTGGATATGGAATGGAAAAAAAATCTGAATTCTGTTCTTTGGGTGGCATAGGCACTGTGATACCAGCTTTCTGGGTACACAGTGTGAATACCTTTAAAAAAAAAAAAAAATGTGGGCCTGTGGATCAGAAAGCCAGTCAGTATCTGTTGTGACCACCATTTGCCGTATTCAGCACAAAACATTACTTTGAGTTAGAGTTGATCATGCTGTTGATTGTGGCCTGTGGAATGTTGTCCCACTCCTCTGTGCGAAGTTGCTGGATATTGGTTAAAACTGGAACACACTGTCATAAATGTTGATCCAGAGCATCCCAAACATGCTCAATCAGCTTCCAAGAATTGTGTACAGATTTTTGCGACATGGGGCTGTGTATTATCATGCTGAAACATGAAGTGATGGCGGCGGATGAATGGCACGACAATGGGCCTCAGGATCTCGTTGCGTTATCTTTGTGCATTTGCCCACTGAAGTCAGTTACTACGCCAAACTGCAGTCAGGTCAAAACCCTGGTGAGGACGACGAGCATGCAGATGAGCTTCCCTGAGACGGTTTCTTTGGTTGTGCAAACTCAGTTTCATCAGCTGTCCAGGTGGCTGGTCTCAGACGATCCCGCAGGTGAAGAAGCCAGATGTGGAGGTCGTGGGCTGGTGTGGTTACACGTGGTCTGTGGTTGTGAGGCAGGTTGGACGTACTGCCAAATTCTCTAAAATGACGTTGGAGGTGGCTTATGGTAAAGAAATTAACATAAAATTATCTGGAAACGGCTCTGGTCTACATTCCTGCAGTCAGCATGCCAATTGCACACTCATTTGTGGCATTGTGTTGTGTGACACAACTGCAGGTCTTGGCAAAGGAGAAATGCTCACTAACAGGGATTGTTCACAACATTTTAGAGAAATAAGGTTTTTGTGCATATGCTACATTTCTCAGATCTTTTATTTCTGATGATGAAACCAACACTTTACATGTTGTGTTTATATTTTTGTTCAGTGTACTTCCGTCTTGTGCTTGTGCCTTAAGTGATGAGCATTCAAATCGTGATAGCCACACACACACACACAGACCTGAGGTTAAGTCTGGTTAATAATACTTTCCTGGTGTTATTTGGTGTCATATTTCCACCTGAATAAGGATGAAATCAGCAGACAACAGGTAGAGTAAGTTCAAATTCAGTTTATTCAACATTCTGACTTGTAAACGGACTGTTAGATAGCGATGTGTGAGGAGGGAAATTCCACACTCGGATTCGAAAGGGGCAAGGATCCTGGAAGTCTACTGTTGTGTGTATATATACATGTTTTTTTTATTATGTGTTTCATTAAAGATAGCCACCACTTTCGCTCAGAATGAAAATGTTAACATGAAATATAGGCTATGTTCTCATACACATGAAATGCTCTCATAGATTTGCATACAATTGAATATGCAGCATTATTATAAAATATAATAAAATAAAATATAGGTCTAATATAATGATTGTTACTAGTTTATATTTCGACTCAATAACCCCCTGCATCTCATTTTGCAGGTAAGGACACTGCTGTGAATGTTGAGGACCAGAATAATATATCTGGAGGAGGTGATTCCCATCAGGAACTACAGATGGACCCACGTTGGACATCCTCCCTTTCCTCTGAGCCTGTGCCTCAAACGCTGGGACATTCAGTCGGTTTAAGACTAGATCCAGAGACATTACCAGCCGGCAACAAAACACCAGCAGCTATGATGGGGGATGTTCCTGTGTTTACTCTAGCCTCACAAATGAATATGTCCAATGGAGGAATAACATGTGAGCCAGATGATGTTAAGAAAGTACCTACAGAGACCAAATGCAGTGAATTGATCTCCCTTCACATGAGATCCAAAGAGTCAGAGTCTAGTAAAAAAAGTGAGTTGGATTCATCTCATTATAAAAGTGAGATTATGTCTGAATGTCCTGAGATGAAAGTTGAGGATCCTGTTTGGGCATATTATTCTCAGATGAAAACAAAAACCATCCCGGTCAAAATAGAGTCCTTAGAAAATGCTACTGTGACTGTCAAAGCAAAAAATGAAGTTGATTCTGAAATGAAAGTGGAGGATCCTATTTGGGCATGTTATTTTGCAGAACAGGAAAAAGTGGTGCCTAATGTTGAAAGGAAAACATATGCTGCACATCTGAAAGAGGAACCTGTAGATACTGAGATTGGAGGTACTGGAGGTACTGAGAGTCCATCTACCTCTGCTCTTTGTTCATCCACTTCACAGGAAAATGCTGTTCAGCTGACTCTGACTGATGGATGTGATCAAGATGGAAATGGAGGCCTATGTACAGTGAAACCTGCCAAAGAACAAAGTGTGAAAAACTCTACAGAAACTCACTATGTGAAACGAGAAATGGTGGACATCAAAAATGAAGATCCCATATGGGCAAATTTTCACCTGAAAGAAGTAAGAAAAGATTTGAAGCCAAAATATGATAATTTAGCATCTCTGCTTCCATCAATGATAGAAAACAACCATCAGCCTGCAACCTCCAAGGAAATGCTGTCGTTGTGGACTGAGAGTAGGCAACCCATCCTTATGGTCAACGTATCAGTGCCTGCAATCATAGGAGGGCAGGAACACACTATGACCTCTGACCCAAAAGGATATTCTCAGTCAATTTCACACCAGCCCACCAAAAAGCACAGGCTGGAGAGCGAGCCTGGTGACCAATCACTGGCCTCCAACTCTATACAGGCAAACACAAACCAGAGATCACACCATAAGCCACAGCAGCAAGATGGTACATCAGGCTTTTATACATCTACTCAGTCTCATCATATAGATATTTCCCAGTCAGACCCGGGTTCTCAGTCAAATACGACAGAACCCTCATTACCAATGCCAGGTACAGGTATGAAACAGCTGCATCAAACATCAAACACATACATCAAACAACCATATACTGCAACAGAAATTATAAACACCTGCCAACTCTGTGGTAAATCCATTGCTTCACATAAACAGGACCAAGATCAGGGGAAACTGTCAGTAGAGGCTGTAAAAGGACAGGGAAAGACAGACAAAACTAAACCCTGGACATGTTGTGTATGTAAAGCAACATTTAAAGGCCAAGGAACGTGGTGGTTTCATAGACAAAAACACATTAGTGGCTTAAAATGCCCTGAGTGTGGAAAGTGTTTTAAAACAAAACATAGCTTGGATGTTCATATGAAGACACATTCTAAGGAAAGGCCTTTCTCTTGTGAGGAGTGCGGCAAGACTTATCGCACTCTCAGCCTTCGCAACGCACACATTTACAGTTGTCACAAAACTCCTGACCATGTCTGTCAGGAGTGTGGCAAGAGTTTTAGGCAAAGAGCCCACCTAGACATTCACATGAACATACACACAGGAAATAGACCCTATCAGTGCACAGACTGTGAGGCCACCTTCAAGTCACCCTCAGCACTGTATACGCACAAGACTATTCACACAGGTGAGAAGCCCTTTGCCTGCCCTCAGTGTGGCATGCGCTTCCGCCTCAATGGCTTTCTCACTGTCCACCTGGCCACACACTCTACCACCAAAGGAACACTGCACAATAAGTCAGGGATAAAACAATCTAAGAGGGAGCAGTCAGACTCTGAAGAGAGCTCAGACTCCCTGTCAGACTCCACACCTCAAACCCCCACCTCTACAGAGACCAGGAGTCAGAGGAAACCGAAGCAGGTGGAAAACTGAAGGTGACTTGAACACCTCTTTAGACACTATGATCTGATAATCCATGGATGAAGCATATCTTTTCATCTGTATATTTTACAAAAACTTTGTGCTTAGTAAAACTAATTAAACTATGTAACTTTACAATGTCTTTGTTTATTTGTCTCCATTTGCTGTTGTCATAGCACACTGGGGTCCTCAACATTGATAAAATCAATGAACTGGACAGCGGGATCTGTTACCCCTCACAGTGGCCATGTGTACATGCACGTGTGTATTAGTGTTAGTACTTGACCTTTTTTTGCAATACAAAGAAAACAGGTCAGAACGAGTAGTATTGTGCAGGTAATATTTCCCTCCACATTTTTTTATTTATTTCACCTTTATTTAACCAGGTAGGCCAGTTAAGAACAAGTTCTCATTTACAACTGGGACCTGGCCAAGACAAAGCAAAGCAGTGCGACAAAAAACAACACAGTTACAAGAGATAAACAAACGTACAGTCAATAACACAATAGAAAATCTATATACAGAGTGCAAATGTAGTGCAAAATGCAGTAAGGTTAGGAAGGTAGGACAATAAATAGGCCATAGTGGCGAAATAAATTACAAATTAGCATTAACACTGGATAAGGTTCCTGCGAATCCTTTTGCTGAAGCGCTTTTGATTGTGTGCTGGATGTTAACGAATTGGGCTGTGTGGCACAGGATGTAACAAGTGTGATATATTGTATCATTGAGCAGCCCAAACTGCTGAGGACTACCACAATGCAACACATCAGATCCACAACTGAAGGGCAGTAGACTCCATAGATTCGGATATATCCTTTTATTAATTTTTTTACAAAAACACTATTTCTTGTTAATTACACAATATATTTCATATTCATGGATCAATTGTGTAGGTAATTTGTGTGTTGATTTGGTGTCTAGGACTATAAATATCAGGGCCATATAGGCTATACCTAGGGCCCAACGTAGTTTCAGGTCCATTGTCCTAACCTAGGGCCCTGAGTCGTGATCTGACCAGAAAATAACGTTGTCTAGGACTATAATATATCAGGGCCATATAGGCTATACCTAGGGCCCAACGAAGTTTCAGGTCCATTGTCAGTAAAAGACTAATGGTCAGGGCACATGCTCATGAAAAAGGTACACCAGATCTACCACTAAGAGGCAGCAGACACCATAGACTCAGATTTCTGATACTGTACGTCAGGGATGGGCAACTTTGCTGGGCGTAGGGGCCACAAAAAAACTGAACTCATCATGAGGGGCCGCAGTGGCTCGTGGGTCTGCGTAACTTAACAATAATAAAAAAAAAATGACATGGGCTAATTGAGTGACTGCTGATGCACAAACACATTTAGAAATTACACCTTGTGTATTCTATTATTGTAACCCTCAACAGTACGTTGAGACCCCGACTGAGTTCCTAAAAAAAAAGGATATATATATATACACTGAACAAAAATATAAAACGCAACATGTAAAGTGTTGGTCCCATGTTTCATGAGCTGAAATAAAAGATCCCATAAATGTTCCATACACACAAAAAGCTTATTTCTATCAAATGTTTACATCCCTGTTAGTGAGCATTTCTCCTTTGTCAAGATAATCAAAACAAACTTTATTGGTCACATACACGTGTTTAGCAGATGTTATTGTGGGTGTAGCGAAATGCTTGTGTTTCTAGCTCCAACAGTGCAGTAATATTTAACAAGTAATATCTAACAAATTCACAACAATACACACAAATCTAAAGTAAAGGAATGGAATTAAGAATAGATAAATATTTGGACAAGCAATGTCAGAGCTAAGATACAGTAGAATATAATATAATGCAGTATATACATATGCAAAGTATGTCAACATTATTAAAGTGGCCAGTGATTTCGGGCTATGTATATAGGGCAGTAGCCTCTAATGTGCTAGTGATGGCTATTTAACAGTCTGATGGCCTTGAGATAGAAGCAGTTTTATCTCTCGGTCCCAGCTTTGATGCACCTTTACTGACCTCGCCTTCTGGATGATAGCGGGTGAGATCTTTTTGGCCTTCCTGTGACATCGGGTGCTGGAGCCCTGCGGTTGCGGGCGGTGCAGTTGCCGTACCAGGCGGTGATACAGCCCGACAGGATGCTCTCAGTTGTGCATTTGTAAAAGTTTGTGAGGGTTTTAGGTGCCAAGCCAAACTTCTTCAGCCTCCTGAGGCTGGAACTTGAATCTGTTTGTATAACCTACAAACAGTTAGCGCTGAACAGACAAAATTACATTAATGTTGCAATTGTATACTGTTTGTGTTGGTTTGGTCATAATGACTCAATGTAAATTAGAGGTACTTTATTGTAGCCAAGTGGAATTGATCCCCTCGCTTAACCTCTGAGTGGCCCTCGATTTGTCAAGTCACGGGCTACAGGATTGACTGTATATGAATGGCCAAAGCCATCAATGATGTCACACCATATGTGAAGACTCAATGGTGTATTTGAAGACTAGGAAATTGATATTAGTGACTAAGATGGCGTCTCATGGGGGACATTTTCAAGATAACATCAGAAAGACAGAGGCGAAGCGAGAGGGTCCACTCCCATCAAAATCTGTCTATGCGGGAATACAACGATAAGCAGACCTCCTGCCTTCCTGCCTTCGGGATAATGACTCCCAATGTTTGGGCAGGGTTGGGAGACAAGACAATCTCGTCATTATATTATGCAGTCAATTTTCCCTGGGCTATAGACGGGTTGATTGTTAAACAACAAAACCAACAAGTGCACAACTATGGGGCAAAACAGACTGGGTTGGCTTAGATTGTTGACATGTAAACTATATTTTGTCTCCAATGTTCATTAAGCACTTGTCTCTCAAACACATCTTGGTTAGCTAGATAGTGAATTTTTTGCCATATTAGTATTGACATGAAATCAGTCAAAACACCTCAAAACAGGACATGGTATCAACAAAAAGATTAAACTAGCTGAAATGAGCCACATGGCAGTTTTTTGTAATTGTTTCTGGCTATCCAGGACCACAACAACTCGCGCTTCTGCCCTATCGAAGTGTGCGCATCATTTTCATGATGTTGTTTCATCTAAGAAGGAGGGGTCGATCCTGCCCTCAGGCTCTGCTTCTTCTTCTTCTACTTCAATGGCGGTCCGCAAACAATCGTTTAAATGCATGCCGCTACCTACTGTTTATTTAGAATTTTTTATTTAACCTTTATTTTACTAGGTAAGTCAATTAAGAAAACATTATTATTTACAATGAAGGCCTACCACGGCCAAGCCTTGACAATTGTGCGCCGCCATTCTCCCAATCACGGCCAGATAATTTCCCAGTATTGGCAGCGCCCTGTGTGGTCGCCTGTTAAGCAGCTCCCATTGTTTGTGCGTAAATTGTTGTTTTAGTATGTTTTTTGTCAGTTTTTCTGCAACAGTTGAACTATAATAGTTCAGGATTATAGAGTGCTACTGTTTTACGAAGATTTTAGTGGTCCTTTTTATCACTGAGACACTTTTTATTTTTCTCAGCGCCAAACATACACGCGAGTCAATTATTTACAACCGAGCACAGCTCCTGGATTTAGCACACGCAGCGCTGCTGCACCCCAGGGAAAAGTTCGTTATTCCGGACGAGTTGAAAAGGCGACAGTGTGGACGCCTGGCGGGATTGAAGTGTAAGGCAAAGCTGAGGAAGTACAAGCCGGCTATACCGTCTATCATTATGGGCAACGTGAGATCACTACATAACAAGATGGACGAGCTTGAGGGTCTGGTCCATGGGCAAAGAGAATACCGGGAAGCCAGCCTATTGTGCTTTACTGAAACATGGCTGAATGATAACATCCCCATAGAGAACGTAACTATTGGCGGTTTCCAGACCATCAGAGAGGACAGGGATAGCGTTTCTTCTGGTAAGAGTAAGGGAGGGGGACTGGCTTTATTAGTTAACAACAGATGGTATAATCCGAGACATATTACTCTTAAGGAACAGTTTTGTAGCCCGGGCATTGAGCTGTTAGCCGTTAGCCTGAGACCCTACTATTTGCCGAGGGAATTCATGGCGGCCATTGCTGTTATTGTTTACATCCCACCCTCCGCGGATAAAAACACAGCGTGTGACGTCATCCACTCTGCTATCGCGAGGTTACAGATAGCGCATCCCAGTGCCTTCTTTGTCATTTCGGGGGATTTTAACCATGCATCTCTCTCTTCAACGCTGCCCACATTCAAACAGTTCGTGAAGTGCCCAACCAGGAATAATACAACTCTGGACTTGTAATATGCTAATGTGAAGGATGCATACAACTCCACTGCACTCCCTCCCCTCGGTAGATCAGATCACAACCTTGTCCACATCACCCCACTCTACAGGCCTATGGTCCAATAGTAGCCTGCGACCACTAGGGCCATTAGGAGATGGTCCCCGGAGGCAAATGAGGACTGCTTTGAAACAACAGACTGGGATGTGCTCTGTGAGGCTCATGGGGAGGACATTGATGGACTTACTGACTGCATAACGGACTATATACATTTTTGTGTAGACAACACTGTACCCACCAGGAAGGTACGCTGGTTCACCAGCGACCTGAAGGCCCTGCTGAATGAGAAGAAGAGGGCCTTCAAGGAGGGGGACAGGGACAAATTAAAATGCGTCCAGAGGGAGCTGAAGTTGCGGATTGCTGAGGGGAAGAGAGGGTATAAGGAGAAGATGGACGACAAGCTGAGGCAGAGCCAGGTGAGAGAGGTGTGGAAGGGTATGAGAAATATCACTGGCTTCAAAAAGTCAAACAGTGGGCAGACGAAGGGGACCCAGGACAGAGCCAATGAGCTGAACCAATTTTTTAACAGGTTCGATACTGGCCCTGTCCACCTCCCCTCCAGCTCCCCAAGCCACACACCCTCACGGCTGTCCCACCCCCACTTTGCTCACAACACCTCTGTTGAGACAATCAGCGACCACCTCCCCACCTCCGCCCCCGCTCCCTCTGGACTGATCTGCAACACCTCCCTTCCCCCCACCTCTGGACTGATCCTCAACATAATCCTGGCCAAACTGCTGGCCATCATGGACAACGTCACCCACCCTCTGCATGCCATGGTTATGATGCAGAGGAGCACCTTCAGTCACAGACTGATCCCACCACGGTGTGCCAGAGAGCTCTACAGGAGGTCCTTCCTGCTGGCAGCTATTAGGCTATTTAATGCCTCACCTGGGTGTCGTGCCGTCGGCAACATAGACCTGGAACTGTTGGTGTGTTAGGACCTAGTTTAACAATTAGGCATCCATCCATCCGTTAGTAACTTTCTGTTCTGTAATCACTCATTCACTCAGGACTCATTCATTCAGCACTCATTCATTCAGGACTATATATACTTATTCATATACAGTTGTTATATCATATCACGTGCAATATTGTAAGTAATTATTGGACTGAACTTACGTAGTCATTCACTCTGGGCTGTATATTAGTATCCTGTCAGTAGTATCTTTTTTCATTGCATATAGTATATTGAATGTGCAATACGTGCATTTATCTGTAATTAAACCCTTTACTAAGGACAGTATGTTAAGGGAATTATTATTAATCTAAATTATATCATATGCACATTTAGCTATTTAAGTATCTCTTCCTGTCATTTACCTGTACAGTTAATGTAACCATGCAAATATTCACTTACCTGTTCATTTAACCAGACTGTATATTAAGTAAACTATTATTACCCTCATTTATATCATACGCACTTTTAGCTATTTACGTTTTTTTTTCTTCTGCCATTGACCTGTATAGTTGACCATGCAAATGTTTTTTATTTATATCAACTTGCAATAATTGTGTCCTTTTTTTCACCTAACACTCTATAACAATGTATAGTGTACGTATTCAGTCATTCACTCATACTATGCAATGCCTTTTTATAGCTTTTTGCACTCCTGACTTCTTATTTTTATACTTTTCATACTATCGCACTATGTATAATGTATCGTGTATCTGTCTTTCGTTCTGGCAATTTGCACCTGTCCTGTGTTTTTCGTAGCTGCTTGACAAAGAAATGTCCCTTGGGGATCAATACATTATCTATCTATCTATCTTTGCTTACGAGCTCTATGTCAGAGTGTGTAAGCGCAGAAGTAGCTAGTTAGCCTCTCCATCAGGGTGTTCTGCTGTCGGTTTGTGCCATCTAATTTGGGTTTCGTTACTTGTGACAGTGTAGCAACCTGGGCGATACTTGGTTTGGCCACCAGTATTGCGTCGCTGAGGGTTTGTCTTAGTTGTCAGTGTGACTTGTCTGTCCGCCGGAACCCTTCGGGTTGGGGGACCGCGCCTACCCCGCAAGATCGGTAGACTGTATGTTTCGCTCCAGTGGGCTTGAAGATCTCACCTGAGAGTGAATTAGGTGTAGCGAGGCGCACCACATTTTATTTCTCACAGGGCGCAGAAATCTTGTCTAGACTAGTGTGTTCCACGATGAACCAGCTAAGCAAAGTAGCATGCTTCTAGAGTTGACCATTGCAGGACTAAGCCCGGGTATAAACACACTTTCCCTTAAATCCTGCCAACCTGGAGTTACAGCCTACCCACACCTATAAAGCAAGAAATAAGCTATAAACTTGTGAGGTAGAATGCCCTGACACTTCACGATCAGGCAGTTTACACTGTTGACTTAATTATTTTTTTCCACCAGGAGAAGCTACAGCCATTCATGTCTCCTCCTTCATTCAGATAGTGTATGAGACAAAGGCTGATACTGTAGGTCTGTAGTAATCTTTACTATTATACAGTATTGCTCAGTGTTTACTTTAAACAGTATATTACACTGTCAGCTTAATTATTTCCACAAGGAAAAGGTACAGCCATTCACGTCTCCTCTCCTTCAGATAGTGTATGAGACTAAGGCTGATACTGTAGGTCCCATTCTATACTAAATCAAATAAAATCAAATCAGATGTTATTGCTTGTGTTTTTAGCTCCAGCAAATCTAAAGTAAAGGAATGGAATTAAGAATATATACATATTTGGACGAGCAATGACAGGGCGGCATATACCAAGATACAGTAGAATAGAATATAATACAGTATATACATGAGATGAGTAACGTGAAATACGTAAACAGTATTAAAGTGGCTAGTGTCCCGTTATTAAAGTGGCCAGGGATTTCAAGTCTATGTATATAGGGCAGCAGCCTCTAATGTGCTAGTGGTAGCTATTTAACAGTCTGATGGCCTTGAGATAAAAGCTGTTTTTCAGTGTCTCGGTCCCAGCTTTGATGCACCTGTACTGACCTCGCCTTCTGGATGATAGCAGGGTAAACAGGCCGTGCCTCGGGTGGTTGATGACCTTTTTGGCCTTCCTGTGACATCGGATGCTGTAGGTGTCCTGGAGGGCAGGCAGTTTGCCCCCGGTGATGCGTTGGGCAGGCCTCACCACCCTCTGGAGAGCCCTGCGGTTGTTTGTGCACAAAATTTGAGAGAAAGAAGCTTTTTGTGCTTATGGAACATTTCTGGGATCTTTTATTTCAGCTCATGAAACATGGGACCAACACGTTACATGTTGCGTTTATATTTTTGTTCAGTATACTTTGTTTACAAACATTGGAGTAAAACAAGCTTAAATTTTGGATTGTGCTGGAGTACGACAGTTGAACTAATATCATAAGGCATTTATAAGTTATATTCTTCAAGAATCAATGGGCACATTTTATTAACTTATACATCCCTTTAAATGTAGGCCTATGTTCTCACACACGTGAAATACTCACATTATATTGCATATAATTCAATAGGCCTACAACACTACACATAAACTATTGGCATTATAAAAAGCTGTAAGCAATAGGATTTGTAATTGATAACTCAATAACTCCCTGTATCTTATTTTGCAGGTAAGTTCACTGCTGTTAATAATGTTACTATGCCCATGAAGGCAGTTATGAGAGGACCAGAATAATAGAATCTCTGGAGGAGGTGATTTCCATCAAGAACTAGAGATGGAACACTCCGACGGTTTAAGACTAGACAATTGTCTGGGTGTGTCTGGATGTTAAGGAGCTCCTGGACTACTGGAGACTGGGCCATGTTTGCAGTCCTGGAGGTTCAAAGACATAAGCTGGAGATCCAGAGACATTACTAGCCGGTAACAAGACACCAGCAGCTATGAGGATAGCTGGAGGTCAGGGCTGTGTCTGGGGAGGGTTTCTTGCTGGCCGTTCAGCAGGTGTTGATTAACATATGGGACAAAGAAGAGTAGGACACCTCCGACCATGGGAGGAACCCCAGCCAGATAGAAGGCCATGTGGGAAGGCCATGTGATTACCACTTTGGTAATCACCAAAGTGGTCATGGAGTAACCCTGCGAAGACACACAACTCAGTATCACACAGAGAGGCACCAGTGAGGAGCACTTCAAGGTGATTCACACAGGAACCCCAGCCAGATAGAAGGCGTGTCTCAAATACGACAGAACCCTCATTACCAATGCCAGGTACAGGTATAAAACATCTACAGCAAACATATACATCAAACATCAACCATATACTGCAACAGAAATTATGAATACCTGCCAACTCTGTGGTAAATCCATTGCTGCACATAAACAAGATCAGGGGAAACTGTCAGTAGAGGCTGTAAAAGGACAGGGAAAGACAGACAAAACTAAACCCTGGACATGTTGTGTATATAAAGCAACATTTAAAGGCCAAGGAACGTGGTGGTTTCATAGACAAAAACACATTAGTGGCTTAAAATGCCCTGAGTGTGGAAAGTGTTTTAAAACAAAACATAGCTTGGATGTTCATATGAAGACACATTCTAAGGAAAGGCCTTTCTCTTGTGAGGAGTTTGGCAAGACTTATCGCACTCTCAGCCTTCGCAACGCACACATTTACAGTTGTCACAAAACTCCTGACCATGTCTGTCAGGAGTGTGGCAAGAGTTTTAGGCAAAGAGCCCACCTAGACATTCACATGAACATACACACAGGAAATAGACCCTATCAGTGCACAGTGAGGCCACCTTCAAGTCACCCTCAGCACTGTATACGCACAAGACTATTCACACAGGTGAGAAGCCCTTTGCCTGCCCTCAGTGTGGCATGCGCTTCCGCCTCAATGGCTTTCTCACTGTCCACCTGGCCACACACTCTACCACCAAAGGAACACTGCACAATAAGTCAGGGATAAGACAATCTAAGAAGGAGCAGTCAGACTCTGAAGAGAGCTCAGACTCCCTGTCAGACTCCACACTTCAAACCCCCACCTCTAGAGAGACCAGGAGTCAGAGGAAACCGAAGCAGGTGGAAAACTGAAGGTAACTGGAATCTGCTAGTTTTAATATTCTGATGTTCAAAGGATCCTCTCTGATGTCAATCTTTTCTTATGCATATTGAGTCACACTTGTAGGCGATGGCGAGTTGTCTAGCTAGGCTCATGCATAGAAACACGACATTGGGTCTAATAGATGTCTGGCGCCGAACTGCGCAAATCCAATGCACTCTTTCGATATAGTTGTTTTTGACCAAATTGGAAACGTGTCAGTTTGTCACTTTCACAAGGTTGGATTAACAACATATTAAACTACTTTAGACATTGTCTCGAATCTAGGTTGTGCCTTTAGATTTCGAGAAAATGAACAACTAAGAAAGAGTTTTTCACTTCTCTCATTGAATTCTCAAACCCCAAATCCGTCCTGGTCTGTTTCGCGAGGGTTCCCGGAAACCTCGCTATGTTGCAGCTCTGGGTTTAGAAACTCTTGTGAAAAGAACGTGTAGCCAGTTATTGGTCGCGTCCCCCTGCTTAGACATTGCATGCATCAAGCAATCTTTGCGTGCTACGTTATCGACTGTATCATTGAGTTAGTGATTGCTTTAACTATTTGCACATCGTTACAACACTGTATATATACATAATATGACTTTTTAAATGTTTTTATTATTTTGAAACTTGTGTAATATTTACTGTTAACTTTTTCATGTTTATTTCACTTTTGTTTATCCATTTCACTTGCTTTGGCAATGTAAACATATGTTTCCCATGCCAATAAAACCCCTTGAATTGAATTGATTGCTATAACATATGATGTGGTTAGCTGATACTGAAAATGCCTTCCAGGCGTTGTAAGATCTGTTATCCGTCGGCAACATCCGGGCAGAGGAACGCTTCCATTGTATGTACCAGAGGATACGTCATTCATATGCGACGGTGAAACGCCCCTACCTAGAAGTAGAAGATGGACGTCGAACGGTGGTTGGCATTGCTACTAGCATAGCGCGCTATTAGATTACAGTGCAAGTTTACTCCAGACACGCTGTTAATATAAAGCAAAAAAAAAAAACGAATGTTGCTGAATTTTGCAGAACATTTCCATTCATCACCGTCAGCATATTTGGCTAGCTAGCAGCGCGCAGTGAACTAGCTAGCTAACGTTAGCTCGCTTGCCAGCTAACAGTAAAGGTAGCTTATTTTTTCGGGCTTAGCTAGTGAGCTAGCTATGTAACTTTTCAAGATACCTAGTTGGGTTTGCTTACAGTTAAATATTTATCTTTCACGTTTTAACTATTAGGTAGTTGGCCTGCGCAGTAACGTTAGCTACTGTAGCTAGTTAGCTATGGCTTCCAGGCGAGGAAATTCTAACAGCGGCATGGATTCTCCGTTGAATAGCAATAGCACAGCCAGTGGTGCTAATCGTAAACAAAGTATAATCAACGCTCCAAACCGAGCTGGGACTGAGTCTTGTTATGATCGGAAAGTAGAGAAGGCTGAGTATGCTCACCAAACATGCCAGGGCAACATGACTGTATCCTCACTCAAGACACGTTTAGCCCCCACCATTCGAACCACGTTATCCGCTGCTGTGGATACCCTTTTGGGTGAGGTAGTACTTGTGCTCAACGAGACCCAACAAGAGCTGGTTAACAAGGAGCAGGAGAACGAAAGACTTAAAGTGGAATTGAGGACGTTGCAGGAATGCCTTAGCAGCGCCCAAAAGTTAATTGACCAGTTGCAAATTCCTTTCCCTGGTGCACAGACCATGGGTCAGTCAGTTTTCGCCCCCTCTCCATCTATTGGCTCTATGAACACAAGTATGGACAGGGACCGCCAGAGCCACCGTAATGTCAACGGCGCGGACAGCCGGTGTGTTTCCGGGGTCGACTTAGAGATGGGTGGCTCTCTCAGTGAGTCTCTGCATGGGTACGACTCCAGGGATGACTATAAAATGTGTCAGCTCTCTATCCAACCAGACGGCTCTGTGACCAACCATTCTATGGACTCCTATGCTGCCAACACACCTAACATAGGCTCCAACCCCAGCCGGCCAGGTAAATTATTCCTATTTGTCATATCCTATGTATACATGTAGATATACAAATTGAGAATATCACTACCTACACTATATACACAAAAGTATGTGGATACCCATTCAAATCAGTCGATTCGGCTATTTCAGCCACACCTGTTGATGATGGTGTATAACATCGAGCACACAGCCATGCAATCTCCATAGACCAATATAGACAGTAGAATGGCCTTACTGAAGAGCTCAGTGACTTTCAACATGGCACTGTCATAGGATGCCGCCTTCCCAACAAGTCAGTTTGTCAAATTTCTGCCCTGCTAGAGCTGCCTCGGTCAACTGTAAGTGCCGTTATTGTGAAGTGGAAATGTCTAGGAACAACAGCTCAGCCGCGAAGTGGTAGGCCACACAAGCTCACAGAACTGGAGTGCTGAAGGGTGTAGAAGGTATGTCATCAGTTGTAACACTCACTACCGTGTTCCAAACTGCCTCTGGAAGCAACGTCAGCACAATAACTGTTCGTCGGGAGCTTCATGAAATGGGTTTCTGTGGCCGAGCAGCTGCACACAAGCCTAAGATCACCATGCGCAATGCCAAGCGTCGGCTGGAGTGGTGTAAAGCTTGCCGCCATTGGACTCTGGAGCAGTGGAAACACGTTCTCTGGAGTGATGAATCACGCTTCACCGTCTGACAGACGAATCTGTGTTTGGCGGATGCCAGGAGAACGCTACCTGCCCCAATGCGTAGTGCCAACTGTAAAGTTTGGTGTAATAATGATAAATAATAATGGTCTGGGGCTGTTTTCTATGGTTTGGGCTGGGCCACTTAATTCCAGTGAAGGGAAATCTTAATGTGGTCAGTGCCCAAACTACTGTACGTAGTAACATATCAACTGCTGCTATCTGACGCAGGCACAGCTGTATGTAGTAACATATCAACTGCTGCATATCAGTGCTCTTATGGCTGAATGGAAGCAAGTCCCTGCCGCAATGTTCCAACATCTAGTGGAAATCCTTCCCAGAAGAGTGTAGGCTGTTATAGCTGCAAAGGGGGCACCAACTCCATATTAATGCCCATGATTTTGGAATGAGATGTTTGACGAGCAGGTGTCCACATACTTTTGTTAATGTAGATAGATAGATAGATAGATAGATAGGTACTTTATTGATCCCCCGGGGGGGAAATTTCATTATCAAGCAGCTACAACAAAAACACAGGGCAGGTGCAAAATGCCACAACGAAAGTACACAAAAGACAGATACACGGTACATGATACATAGAGCGGCAGTATGAAAAAGTATAGAAATACAGGATATCTGGAGTGCAAAAAAAAGCTATAAAAGGACATTGCATAGTATGAGTGGTTGGCTGAATATGTACACTATACATTGGTGGATGTTGGATGGTTAACTATACTATACAGGTTGATGGCAGAGAAATACTTCAGTAGCTAATGCGTATGATATGAGCGAGGGTAATAATAGTTTACTTAATAGACAGACTGGGTAAATGAACAGGTAGGTGAAAATTTTGCATGGTTAAATTAGCTGTACAGTTAGGTATACAGTTATATTTACAGATAAGTGAATACTTGCATGTTTACACAAACTGTACAGGTAAATGACAGGAAGAGATACTTTAATAGCTAAATGTGTGTATGATATCATTGGGGTAATAATAGTAATTCCCTTAAAATACAGTCCTTAGTGCGCAGGGTTTAATTACAGACAACTGCACTTATTGCACATTTGATATACTAAAAGCAATGAGAAAAGGTGCAACTGGCAGGATACTAATATGCATTCCTGAGTGAATGCCTAGGTCCAATAATTACTTACAATATTGCATGTGATATAATATAACAACTGTACATGGGTATGTATATACAGACCTGTATGAATACGTATGGCCTGAGTGGATGAGTGCTGACGGAACAGAGTTACTCACGGATGGATGCATAATTATTAAACTAGGTCCTAGCACCCCAACAGTTCCAGATCTATGTTGCCGACGGCACGGCACCCCGGTGAGGCATTATATAGTCTCATAGCCGCCGGCAGGAAGGACCTCCTGTAGCGCTCTCTGGCACACCGTGGTGGGATCAGTCTGTGACTGAAAGAGCTCCTCTGCGTCATAACCATAGCGTGCAGAGGGTGGGTGACGTTGTCCATGATGGCCAGCAGTTTGGCCAGGATCCGTCTCTCCGCCACCTCCTCTAGAGTGTCAAGGCTCATCCCCAGGACAGAGCTAGCCTTCCTGATCAGCTTATTTACCCGAGTAGCATCACCGGCTTTGATGTTTGCTCCCCAGCACACCACTGCAAAAAAGATGGCACTGGCCACCACAGACTGGTAGAAGGTATGCAGTAGTTTACTGCACACGTTGAAGGACCTGAGCCTCCTCAGAAAGTAGAGTCGGCTCTGGCCCTTTTTGTACAGGGCCCCGGTGTTACCAGCCCATTCCAGTCTGTTGTCCATATGGACACCCAAGAACTTGTATGACTCAACCATTTCCACATCCATCCCCTTTATAGGGACTGCAGTCAGTTGTGCCTTGGTTCTCCTGAAGTCCACCACCATCTCCTTAGTTTTGCTGATGTTGAGCTGAAGGTGGTTCTGCTCACACCACAACACAAAGTCACTGATTGTGCTCCTGTACTCCTCCTCCTGCCCACCCCTGATGCACCCTACAATAGCAGAGTCATCCGAGAACTTCTGTAGGTGGCATGTTTCAGAGTTATATCTGAAGTCTGAGGTGTAGAGGGTGAACAGGAAGGGGGACAGGACCGTACCCTGGGGGGCCCCTGTGTTGCTAACTGCCCGTTCTGACACACAGCTCTGTAGTCGCACAAATTGTGGCCTACCGGTCAGGTAGTCCGTGACCCAGGAGACTAAGGGTCCTTCCACTTTCATCCTCCTCATCTTCTCACCCAGTAGCAGGGGCTGAATGGTATTGAAGGCACTGGAGAAGTCAAAAAACATGACCCTCACAGTGCAACCTGCGTTGTCCAGGTGAGAGTAGGCCCTCTGCAGAAGGTAGATGATTGCATCATCCACCCCGATGTTGCGCTGGTATGCAAACTGCAGGGGGTCCATTGATGAACACACCAGGGGTCTGAGGTGAGCGAGGACTAACCTTTCCAGGGTCTTCATGATGTGGGATGTTAGCGCTACAGGTCTGAAGTCATTCAGGACAGTGGGGTGTGCCTTCTTGGGCACTGGGACGAGGCAGGATGTTTTCCACAGCACAGGGACCCTTTCTAGGCTCAGGCTAAGGTTGAAAAGACGCTGGAGTATTCCACACAGTTGGTCAGCACAGACCCTCAGCACCCTTGGGCTGATGCCATCAGGGCCCGCCGCTTTCCACTGGTGTAGTCTCTCCAGCTCTCTCTTCACTTGGTTGGTGGTGAAAGCCAGCCCAGGTAGGGAGGTGGGGGGAAGGGGGGTGTTGAGGATCAGTCCAGGGGGGGCAGGGGCGGAGGTGGGGTCACTGATTGTCTCAGCAGAGGTGCTGTGAGCAAAGTGGGGGTGGGATAGCCGTGAGGGTGTGTGGTCTGGGGAGCTGGAGGGGAGGTGGACAGGGCCAGTATCGAACCTGTTAAAAAATTGGTTCAGCTCATTGGCTCTGTCCTGGGTCCCCTCCGTCTGCCCACTGTTTGACTTTTTGAAGCCAGTGATATTTCTCATACCCTTCCACACCTCTCTCACCTGGCTCTGCCTCAGCTTGTCCTCCATCTTCTCCTTATACACTCTCTTCCCCTCAGCAATCCGCAACTTCAGCTCCCTCTGGACGCATTTCAATTTGTCCTTGTCCTTCTCCTTGAAGGCCCTCTTCTTCTCATTCAGCAGGGCCTTCAGGTCGCTGGTGACCCAGGGTTTATTGTTTGGGAAACAGCGTACCTTCCTGGTGGGTACAGTGTTGTCTACACAAAAATTAATATAGTCTGTTATGCAGTCAGTGAGTCCATCGATGTCCTCCCCATGAGCCTCACAGAACACATCCCAGTCTGTTGTTTCAAAGCAGTCCTGTAGGGCCTCATTCGCCTCCGGGGACCATCTCCTAATAGTCCTGGTGGTTGCAGGCTGCTGTTGGACCATAGGCCTGTAGAGTGGGGTGAGGTGGACAAGGTTGTGATCCGATCTACCGAGGGGAGGGAGTGCAGTGGAGTTGTATGCATCCTTCACATTAGCATATAACAAGTCCAGAGTTTTATTATTCCTGGTTGGGCACTTCACGAACTGTTTGAACGTGGGCAGCGTTGAAGAGAGAGATGCATGGTTAAAATCCCCCGAAATTGCAAGGAAAGCACTGGGATGCGCTGTCTGTAACCTCGCGATAACAGAGTGGATGACGTCACACGCTGCGTTTGCGTCAGCAGAGGGCGGGATGTAAACAATAACAGCAATGGCCGCCGTGAATTCCCTAGGTAGATAGTAGGGTCTCAGGCTAACGGCTAGCAGTTCAATGTCCGGGCTACAAAACTTTTCCTTAAGAGTAATATGGTTCGGATGACACCATCTGTTGTTAACTAATAAAGCCAGCCCACCACCCTTACTCTTACCGGAAGAGACGCGATCCCTGTCCGCTGTGATGGTCTGGAAACCGTCGATAGTGACGTTCTGTATGGGGATGTTATCGTTCAGCCAAGTCTCAGTAAAACACATTAGGCTAGCTTCCCGATAAATCCTTTGTCCACGAACAAGTCCCGCCAACTCATCCATCTTGTTATGTAGACACCTCACATTGCCCATAATAATAGACGGTATAACCGGCTTGTACTTGAACCTCCTCCGCTTTGCCTTACATTTCAATCCCGCCCTGCGTCCACGGCGTCGTCTTTTCAATTCGTCCGGAATATCAAACTTTTCCCTGGGGAGCAGCAGCGCTGTGTGGGCTAAATCCAGGAGCTGGGCTCGGTTGTAGTGTATGTGTTGTAGCTTCATGCTATTAATTTGGAATGAATTGAAACTTTGAATGTCTGTGTGCTTATAGCCCTTTCTGCTCTTTTGTACTTAACAGATGAGAGGAGGCAGCAGCAGGGGACACAAGCAGGAGGAGCGAGATTTGAGATCAAAGAAGAGCATGGGCCCGGTCCAAGTTCAGGTCCAGGGCAGGCCTGCAGGAGAGGGCCAGGGCCGAGGAGCGCCGGGGGTGCAGGCGGCGGTGAGCAGACGGCCCAGGATGTGGCTGATCTGGGATATATCCATGTGGTGGAGCAGGAGGGGTCTTCGCGCTCCGGCAGCTACTCCCTTCGTCACCCAAAACCCATGAGGCCACGTACCGCCACTGGTGTTCCGGCTCAGGGTGGACTGGCAGGACAGAAAGCAGTCTTGAGGTCTCCTGGAGCAGTGGGGAGGGACAGCGTGTCCTCAGGGAGGGCGGGAGAGACGGCAGGACCGTCCACCTCTCCAGGAGACCCAGATGCAGATCGCCCCCACCACTGTCTAGAGTGTGGGAAGACCTTCCGCCTCATTTCCAGCCTGAAGAAGCACATCCGCATCCACACAGGAGAGAAGCCCTACCCGTGTGGGGTGTGTGGCCGCCGCTTCCGTGAGTCAGGGGCCCTGAAAACCCATCTTCGCATTCACACCGGCGAGAAGCCCTACTCCTGCTCTGAATGTCCTAAAATCTTCCGCCATTTAGACGGCCTGCGCAAGCACCAGCGCACCCACACTGGTGACAAGCCCTACGTGTGTGCCATCTGTGGCAAGCGTTTGAGCCGACTGCAGCACCTGAAGCACCACCAGCGCATCCACACCGGAGAGAAACCCTGCATCTGCCCCTTCTGCAACCGCACCTTCAAGGAGCCTGCGGCGCTGCGCAAGCATGTGCGCACTCACCGTGAGGAGTCTGGCAACATGGAGGCAGGCCTGGGAGAGGTGCCGGACCCAGATGCCCTGGACAACATCAACAGCCTCCACCCTGCTGCTCCCTCTCCTCAGATGAGGTTTGATGAGTGGGGAGCTGAAGGGGACGATGTGGACTGTGTGTAGGATGGGCACATCCTTCTGTCTACAGCATTAGAAACATGACATTAAAGAGTCTTCCTATTCCATTACTGTACTGTGTGAGGAAGTATACAATTCCATCCCTGAGAAACAGGCAATCAACCTACATCCTTAGTATTGTCACGTGACCAGGGTAGCCTATTCATTTCGGATACACTTCATGTGCCTGTGTGACCCCCCCCCCCCCCCCCCTGACATATCCTTTAATGTTTTATAATCTTAGAAATGTGAAAGTAGTTTATAGAATATGAAATGTACCCATGTATCATTGTCCCCCTTCTCCCATACAACTCCACAGCCTAACCGGTGCGTATCAGCGTTGTCTGCTGGAGATGCGCATCCTTTAAGGTGCTCGTCATATGTATTTTGATATGGAATGGAATTATATGCAACCACGTCCAAAGACCATTTTTATGGAATTGTAACAATAGTTAGTTTGCTACTATTAATGCCACCGCCATGGTGACGTTAAACGGAGACTCAGCGATGTGACGTTACCATGAACAGCGTTGCAATAACTTCAGAGGGAGCACAAGGCCTTTTTAGCAGTGGTGGAAAAAGTGCCCAATTGTCATGCTTGAGTTAAAGTAAATATATCGTAATAGAAGAATGACTCGAGTAAAATGGAAAGTCACCCAGTAAATACTACTTGAGTAGAAGTCTAAAAGTATTTGGTTTTAAATATACTGTAGTATCAAAAGTAAATGTGATTGCTCAAATAAACTTAAGTATAAATCATTTCAAATTCCTTATTATAATCGTGTTTTAGTAATTTACGGATAGCCAGGGGCACACTCCAACACTCATACATAATTTACAAACAAATAATTTGTGTTTAGTGAGTCCGCCAAGTCAGCGGCAGTAGAGATGACCAGGGATGTTCTCTTGATAAGTGTGTGAAGTGGACCATGTTCCTGTCCTGCTAAGCATTCAAAATGTAACAAGTACTTTTGGGTGTCAGGGAAAATGTATGGAATAAAAAAATGCATTATTTTCTTTAGGATTGAAGTGAAGTGAAAGTTGTCCGAAATGTAAATAGTAAAGTACAGATGCCCAAAAAAAATCTACTTAAGTAGTACTTTAAAGTATTTTTACTTAATTACTTTACACCACTGCTTGTTAGCACCCACCCACACAGATATACTGATAAACAGCTGCATATATTTGTACCAGCCAGGAGTTCCCTACTCTCATGCAGTGTGAAAGCTGTGTGGTTATGCTGCCCAGATTAGCTTCTTTCTTCCTACTCTCTTTGTCAGAAGTCGCTATTTAATAGTGTACGTCATATTGCTGAATGTACCTTTTAACTATTAATGCCACCATGAAATGTAAATATGTAATCAATTCCAATTGTTCCAATTCTTCCTGGTATTGATTGGACCTTTCAGAGAGAAAATGGAAACCATCTCGATCTGAAGGAGTGTTTTGTCTGATTAGAACAGAGCTCATTTAGTGTCAGCCTTTTAGCTGTCATTCTCTGTCCCAGTGTATTATCCTTGTAAACTGGTCCATCTGCATTTATGGAAAATGTACATTACCAATTTCAATCCCCTATAAATAGGTTGACAATACTGAGAATATACTTTAAAATGCACAGCTGGAGTTAAATCCAGCATACGTAGTGGGTTCTCTGGACCCAAGGCAACAGGGTCATGTAGTGCATTCAGGGGTTATTTTTGCACGTCAATTTTGAACAAAATGTAATTTTTCTTCCATCCAAGAATTTGGTATGAAATGTTAAAGAACATGATTTTATTATGACCTTTCCTCCTGTGTTTAAAATGTAGTTTTGACCCATCTGATGCATCCAGTTACTTTGTCTTAATGTTATACTATACCTATTAAAGGGCCTTTGTTCATATTGTGTTCTCTTAGTTATGGTTATTATTGTACAGTGTGTTCAGAAAGTTTTCAGACCCCCCAGAATGACAAAGCGAAAACAGATTTAAAAAAAAAAATGTTTGCTAATGTATAAAATATCACATTTACATCAGTATTCAGACCCTTCACTCAGTACTTTGTTGAAGCACCTTTGACAGCGATTACAGCCTTGTGTATTCTTGGGTATGACGCTACAAGCTTGGCACACCTGAATTTGGGGAGTTTCTCCCATTCTTCTCTGCAGATCCTCTCAAGCTCTTGTCAGGTTGGATGGGGAGCATCGCTGCACAGCTGTTTTCAGGTGTCTCCAGAGAGAGTCTCATAGCAAAGGGTCTGAATACTTATGTAAATAAGGTATTTCTGTTATTTTAAATACATTTGCAAAAAAAATCTAAAAACCCATTTTCACTTTGTCATTATGGGGTATAATGGGTGTGTGTGTAGATTGATGAGGAAAATGTTTTATTTAATCAGTTTTAGAATAAGGCTGTGGGCCTCCCAAGTGGCGCAGCAGTCTAAGGCACTGCATCGGAGTGCTAGAGGCGTCACTACAGATTCGGGTTCAATCCCGGGCTGTGTCGCAGCTGGCCGCGACCCGGGAAACCATGAGGCGGCGCACAATTGGCCCATCGTCGTCCGGGTTAAGGGAGGGTTTGACTTTGGTCGTGCACGCTGACTTTGGTCGCCAGCTGTACAGTTTTTCCTCAGACACATTGGTGCGTCTGGCTTCCGGGTTAAGTGAGCATTGTGTCAAGAAGCATTGCAGCTTGGCGGGTTCGTGTTTCGGGGGACGCACGGCTCTCTACCTTCGAGTCTCCCGAGTCTGTACGGGAGTTGCAGCGATGGGACAAGACAGTAACTACCATTTGATATCATGAAATTGGGGAGAAAAAGGGGTAAAACATTTAAACACAAGGCTGTAATGTAACAAAATGTGGAAAAAGTCAAGCGGTCTGAATACTTTCCGAATGGACTGTGTAATCAATAACAGAATATTTCTTGATCTTGCTATGAGGGCTTGAGGTCCATGAGGATTAGTGGCAGTACAATTTCAAGTCAACAGTGGAGCGCAGGCATATTAAATGTAAGATGTTCTTGGTTAACAGAGGCACAGTTGAAACAGTGTCCTCTGTGGTCGCTGGTGTGGTCAGACTGGTGTTGTGGTGTTTTTCAGCCGTGCAACCACAGTAGTGACCCTACTCCCTTCCCTGACGGATATGGCCCTGCGGACACCCTCACCCAAAGACCACTGACAAACAGTGACACACACAGCCCTCCTGGATTGATTATAATGACAGTCTTGTGTAAAAGCACACAGAAAAACAGCCACCCATTCCCTACTTTTTCCACAGGGCCCTCGTCATAAATGTTGATGACATGCTAGTAGACTGGGTGACAGGATATGACTGGAGAAGCACCATATTTAACATAATCAGGCTCATGGAAAACCAGAAGCATACAAAGGTTAGATAAATAGAAAACCACAGCAAAACACTTCCATCCATCCCTCAGACTTACGCACAGCAGTCCCTCCTTGTTTGCACAGTCCCACTCTAATGTGAATGTTGGTCTGTCATGTCTGAAGGCCCACAGCATCCGCCCTTCCCTGGCCTTGTGGTCTCACTGTCTGTCCCACTGGTACCACTGACCAAGTCTGGTGGGGTTCTGGCTTTCACAGTTATCCCATGTGAGGATTGTCTCGATACGGTAGATGAAAATGAGTCACAGTAGCCTTACTACTGGGTTTGTAAGTAATAACTATTGAGTTTACGAAGGGGAAAGTTTTACACAATTGCCCCCATTGTGCATTGTGTCTTTAGCAACAGAAATAACTGGAATTCCTTTGGCCTCCATGCAACTGAAGAAATTAGGCAATGAGGTAGCCCCCTCTTTTCTATATCTGTAACCCCTCACATTCCTCTCCTGTATGAGTGGAAGTCAGTGATCAGACCTTTGATAGTCTTCTGTCCGCTCTGTGTGCAGCTGGTGGTTCCCTGAGTGTGTTATTGTATTCCCAACTCTCCGTTTCTCATCTGTCCGGTCTCTTGAGTACCTCTCTCCGTTCTAATGTTAAAAGCTGGACTAGGATCTTGAGTCAGTAATTAGTTTAGTTGTGGTGTGAGTGAGTAGGTGTTTTTTTCGTATGTTACAGCTCGACTGGATTCTATTTTTTGTGCTCCTGTGAGTTTTTGTTTGATTTCGTTGTGAGTTTGCATGTGAGTGTTTTTTGCAAGTGTGTCTTGGCAGTGGATGTCGCTGTGAGGGGGAGAAGCGGAGGCAAAGAAATGTGAGAGCAGCCTGTGAACTCTCTCCAGGCCCATGCAGTCATTTCCTTAGCGACAGAAAGCACACATTCTCACTTTTCAGAGAGGAAGTGACTCAACCTGCTCTACCCAACTCTCACTTTCTCCTCCTGGCCAATCACATGACCCAACCGGATGATATTCCTGACCCCAACTGTACACCGTTGACTGATTGTGAAGGTCAGCTAATCATCATGGTGTGTGGTCTGTAAAAGGTGGTCTGTAAAAGGTGGTCTGTAAAAGGTGGTCTGTAAAAGGTGGTCTGTAAAAGGCACTGCATGGTCAATTCGATGTTTGCATTGGCCGTGCAGCATTTACTCTGATATGGCCTCTGCAGATGTCAGGGCATTCATACTTGTTGCGCGTCGCCTAGCAGCGCAGAGCTGTTGTGAAGGAAGTTGTCGAAGAAGTGAGTTTGTGTTTATACAGGACCTCCCGCCCTCACCTACCGTAAACCAATCATGTCAATGTGGAGCTATACGGAGCTTTCCATTGTTACAAAATTTGAGAGGCGCACTGCAATGCGGTACAGAGCTCAATTCGTCCTCTGCTTGCCCCTTGTGGCTCTGCAATTGCTTCACACCATCCATACAGTCAGGGCCGGCCCTGGACGTTCTTTTGCCCTAGGCAGAGAGTGTATTGTTTACAATGCTGTGTGCAAATAATTACATCTTAGACATCCTTATGAATCTAAGCATGGCACTTTTAAAAGTAACATTTCCACCCAGACAGACGCTCTAACGAGGCAGAAAAATTTAAGCTTCAACTGCTGGCTACTTGTCCATTGCATAACCCAAAAACAGAAGTGCTTCCCTAATAGGTGCCTTGATTTAAACAAACATCTATTTTTTTCAGAAAGCGGAAAGCTCAATTAATAGGGACAGAATAGCAAAGTCAAATTGTTTGTCTCCTTGAATATTATAGGCTTCAGCTCAACTTCAGAATGTCATAGAGAGGAATCAATATATCCTCATAAGCATTGGAGTCACGTCTTTTGCGGGCATTTCAAAGCTTGTTTCTATCATAAAGCATCACGGAGCTAAGCCTTTTATAGAACGTTTTATATAATCTGGTTACTTTTCATGTATTTTTTTGAAAATATGAAGCAAACAATAGATATCCTTTTGACCATTTTCTTTAACAAAGGGTATTGGATACCCTCACTCAATTCGAGCCCTGGTCTTAACCGAACACACCAAGCCCTTCCCAGACACAGAGGCATTTAAGGAGTGCATGCTACAGTATTTGGCTATACCGACATCTATGGATAGAATTGTGTTTATCAAATAGGTAGGCGTACCACTTATTTTTGTGAATAGGAAGAAATAGGCTCCAATTACGTATGTAATTCTATGATTACATATGTAATCTATGATTACATACTGGAGAGGTCCCTTACCAGACAGAAGGGAATATTACTTAAACCCCTGCATCGGAGAGTTACAATTTTGCTATCACTATGCAGCCAACTACCTCTAGTAGGAAACTGAGTTTCTTATTAATAATATGATACCTGTTATCACACACAGCACGATGCCATAATTGTTACAATTACAATAAAAATAATTGTAGAACTGTAAAAAAGATTGAGATCATTTGAGCTTTAGAAACAAGTACTTTCATAAATGCATATGGCCGGCCTCGTTTCGCTGGAGCAGTGTAAAATAAGCGATATGTCGATGTCCCAGCCTTAACGAATTTAGTTTATTTACATATCGAATTTGATTGATTAGTTTCAGCATTTATTTATTTTGTCTGCGCCTAGAGTGGCCTCTTTCCTCCGCTGTCATGCTGCATTGCAGTCAGCGATGTTTTCTCTCTGTAGCTGTTCATGGTCCTGAAATCAAATCATCTGAGCGAGACAGAGCGAGATAGAGAGCTCAGTTGATATGGTGGCGAGTCCATTGAGTCTCTCTTGATTCATAGCAGAGCGCAGGCGTTTTTGATGAGTTTGAGCCATGGTCTCCACCCTCTCCCCGTTCGCCATCCTCCTATTGTAGTGGGCCACCGAAAACTTTCGTTGGGAAATTCCCCTCCTTATCCTGATGTGGCCCAGCCTGCACTAAAATATCCCGTAATGAACCATTCATATATTTTGGCCACTCGCCGGGATCTTTTATGTTTTTAGCAGACAAAAAACATAAAAGATCCGGGTGTGGCCAAATCAATAATGAAAATGCAAAGGCTTACAACTACTAATTACAAAAAGGGGTGGGAAAGGAAAAGCAGTTTTATTGACTTTTACAAGCAGGGCTTACGTTGGCTAACTAGACTAGCTAAGACGTCAATAAAATGTAGTCCTATGCCTGGTTTCTTGAGGTAGACAGTGGATGGTTCATGCAGCACACTTGAAAGAAAAAGTGTATTTCTCAAAATTATGTTATAGGTTAGGTTATTCCCCAAAAACCTGAATAGTCTTTCCAACATTCCCTAATAAATTTAAGGTAAAAGTAACTGACATTAACTCTAGCTAGCTAGCTTTTTAAATTAGCGAACGTTACTAGTATCATCCAAAGTAAACTAGCTAGTAGTAGGCTGGACACATGACAATTTTTACAATGATTTTTTCTGATAAAAACTAGTTCACTGCATCCGCTGTGGAGCCCAGTTTCATAATATGACCAAATTTCCCAGCGGCTTGCCATAGTTTTGAAGTAATCACAAAATGTTTCACCCTGCCAGCTCCTATTAGTTTTATTGAGCACTGTGGCACCAACTCACCTTCCAAACATTCTATTCCCAGTTCATTGTTCTATGTCACAATTCCTGCTTCGCTATTGTTGGCAATGAGACCTGTCCACGTTGTTAAAATGTAAACAACAACAAAAAATTACTCATGAAACTCTGAGGTCGTCCCATTGTTTCCTATAGGGAAATACAGCTATGTCTGTCTATTACGCCAAATATCTCATAATGTGTATATTTAGAATTTTTCATGTCGGTAACCATTTTAATTAGCATAATCTCTTTGTAATTATGTAAGTCTGGGCAGCGATCTCGGTTGTCATCGATCACTTGACCAGAAAGTCAGAAGTTTTCATTTCTTCCTTACTTTCTCATCATGCAGACATAAGCACAGTTGACACCATTGAGGTGCGGATGTTTACTTTCTACACAAGTAGTTTTTTTTCCAGTTTCGTCCGGTGAACAGATTGTAGTGGTCAAATAAAAATGAATACATTTTTTGGTGCCATTTAGGCAAAATGGAATTCTAAGCATCACTCCAGTCAAAACAGCCTCTGCGAACGTTCAATTCCATTCATTTGCTACGGGCTGGCGCTAGTGTTCCAACTTAGCCAACGTTCTTTTGTCCAGCCTACTAGTAGTAACACTGCTCCAACGGTAACTACTATGCAATTAGATCAACTATTCATTCATCACATCACATTACCTCTGTCCTTATCCCGTTTTTCCTCCTCTTCTCTTCTTCTTTTTCTTCCCTGGGCACCAGAGGACTTTGGTCTTTTTGACATTGTTTGAAGTAGGCTACTGATGCTAATTTATCATGTTTCACGTTCAGTGTCACTCACCACTTCAGATAACTGAACTCACCCATCCCCCACCGCGATTGATGCACCGGCCGGGGTGACACTGCGGGCAACAGAAAATATAGCCTAATAAGCTATGTAGTTTTGTTGTTGTGGGGGATTTAGCTTTTTTGTAATATTTCGAATTAATAGTATTAAAATAGTATTAGTAAAAAAAAGATATAATAATAATAAAACATTTATAAATAAATTAATACAAATCTACACTCATTTGGGCGATCCTATGGATGGACTGCGCCCTTAACATTTACCTATTCCCCCTATGCCAAGGGCCGGCCCTGCATACAGTGCCTCCGACCCTTAGGCTACTCCCCCTTCCCTATTTGGTAATGCTCTGTTATTGTTCATGCTTTCTTTATATTTAATTTCACTACTAAATTAAAACCCTGTATACTTTGATTGGATAGCAAGATTTGGCACTGTTACTGTATCATCCAGTCGTTTTGCTGTCTCACATGTATTGGGTCGCCCAATATTGGCCATTCATTTTTCATGAGATAGGCCTAAACGATGAGAGCTAATGATTAATGTTTTTTGGAAACAGTTTTGTCGACAGGCACCTTTTTTCCTCCCACAACTGTAACTATGCTACATTCTTCTGACTGAAGAGCTGATGCGCACTGTTGGCAGTTCACCCTTTTTGATTAGGAGGTGTTTTCCAGAGCGACACTCACAGCTGTGCCTTTATAGTTCGCTTTATGGGAGCATGGGTGTGTTAGAAACATAACAACGAAACCACTTTCACTTTAGCTCCTGCGCTGCCTGGCCTGCTGCCAGCCCTCTCCCTCTCTCCTCCCCTTCTTTCCCAAACCCAGATACGCACACACCAACCATCCAAGCACATCAGGGAGAAGAGAGCGACAAAGCGGGTAGGAAAAGGGGAACGTTATCTCGGTAACTTTTGGGTTGTTAACGACGTCCTGTATTTTAGTTTTAAAAAAGGCATACATTTTACTGTTCCGAATTAATCATTTGTAGGGTGACTGAAATTAGCTGTTTTGAAAGGAAAGGAAGGAAGAATTACACCACTGCAGTTTTCTCCACACTTTTGTCGTTATTTGAGGCACCTTTATAATCAACATTTTGGAATATCTCCGGAAGTTAGTCGGTTGTTTTCAGGGTTCCATTGAAAGGAATACCGACTCCATTGGGGGTTTGGTCCGGGCTAAAACGTATTTAGCAGCATTCCATTTTGCCACCGTGAATGCCCCCATCTCTTCCCGCACGGCAGTGAAGGATGCCAGGATGCCTTCTCTGATAATTTCCCATCTGCTCGTCATCTGGCTGGGTGTCCAGAGGCTGGCCTGGTGCGCAGAGCGCGCATCCACCCGGGAGCGCTTCAAAGTGGTCATCGCCCCTCTCATCTGTAAGAGGATTTGTTTGAAAGGCCAGTGCCATAACACCTGTGAGCAGGGCAACAATACCACACTGATAGGCGAGAACGGACAGTCAGCGGATACTCTCACAGGTCCTGGATTCAGAGTGGGTGAGTGGTTGTTTACTCAGGTGTTATGATGCCCTTTATGGCGACATATCTGTGAACAATATCTGTCCAAGTAGGGAAGAAATTACACATAGGCCCCTGAGCCAAATTCATCCCCCAAAAAAGGCAACTTTACTATTACTGTTTCATTGCTCAGACATGGCTCATTGGCATATTTCAGCTTTGCCCCTCTAATCACATCTCTCACATCTCCACGTTGTCTGTCTGGCATGTGTTGAGTCTATCTGCACAGTATCATATAAACTGTGGTAGGTTCACGGTCTCACAGAGCCATGCAGTCCACACACAGGCGCTATACTACTTTACACTCTGGAGCCGACACTGGAGATAACTGGTCCCTCTCCCACTCTGACATTGGCGGGGACACATTTTGCTACAGTGTTCCAGGGGCATGCCCTGATAAAAAATAATAATGTGAAAAACTGGTTTTAAATGTTAATTTCTAGTGACTTTTGAGAAAATGATACAGACAAATCTCGACTTACAAATAGGCACATTTACAAGGCTAAGGCGGACTTTGCAGAGTGGCACTTACTCTGGTACAGTCCAATCAGTCTTGGTCCCGTGGACATTCATACTGCACTGAATACCAGTGTGACTGTTAATAAGGATATATTCAATTAAACAACCATTTTGTACTCTTTAGTTTTTCATTTTGTACTACTGCTGCTCTACATACAGTATGGTTTGAAACTTAACATCATATATTAAATGTATAATACAGTTATTAAACTGTAATTATAACCAGCAACATACACAGTTGACTGTTTAAAAAAAAAAAAAAGTACACATGAAAGGTCAAACTAAAATTAATTAATATCTCCAATGGCAATGGCCATTTATCTACTTCCCCAGAGTCAGATGAACTCGTGGATACCATTTTTATGTCTCTGCTTGCCAGTGGAGGCTCGTCAGAGGAGGAAGGGGAGGACCATCCTCCTCAGTGAATTTCATAGAAATAAAAATAGTGAATCATAAAAGAGTTTTGATAGAACTATACTAAATATATTCACATGTCACCAAATAATTGATTTAAACACACTGTTTTGCAATCAAGGTCTACAGTAGCCTCAACAGCACTCTGTAGGGTAGCACCATGGTGTAGCTGGAGGACAGCTAGTTCCCGTCCTCCTCTGGGTACATTGACTTCAATAAAAAACCTAGGAGGCTCAAAGTTCTCAATAGTTGAACAGTTTTGAACAAATTAATTTCTTGAACAATTAAGGAAAAGCAAGAGAGAGAGAGCTAGCTACATTTTGTTGTATTTTTTTTCACTTTCACTTACTAGTTTAGCCTACTCAAACACGACTCAAACAGAGAGGGATGCTATGTTAGCTAGCTGGCTATGGCTATCCAATCCTGGAAGTCTTCCAAGTCAAGTTAAGCTTTTGGTTTTATAAATTGAATTGCTACCGGGGCCCACCGTTGTAACTGCTAAAGTGCTTGCTGTACACTATACTGCATGATTGGTAGCTGGTTTACTAATGCATTAGTTCCAGTAGCTATGTTGACTATGACGTTAGCTAATATGGTGACAAAATAATGTAGGCTGTGTATAGTGGTTAGCGGTTATGGTAGGAAGGTTTGGCTAGGAAAGGTTTTTTTGCCTGGTCACAGACAGTTGTTTTGTTGTGCAATGAAGTCCACAAGTGGAGGGAAAAGGTGAGAGAAGGAGAGCACGTAGATGCAAGAAGGAATTACACAATGAGCAAAGTGATCATGCTGTTTGTATGTGGCTGCAATGACACTGAACTGTGTTTGCGGCCAGGTGATCAGGGGTGTATTCATTCTGTTGAAAAACATTTCTTAAATGGAAGCAAACAAAACAGGGTTAAACATACCTGAATTTGTCCAATAGAAATGATCCTTTGCAACTGGTTGGAGTGCACTAATAATTACACCCTAGGTCAGCTAGATGCAGGCAAGAGTGTACAAGGTGTTATTGAATGTGTCACTGTCTGTCACTTTGATTACTCACATTTCTCTCGACCTGGGCACATACGTTGTACATTTTCATTTGTAGGCTAGGTTGTAGCAACCTCATGATGGGTATAGATAAAATTTGAGTATCATGTAGTAGCCTAAACCTAGCGATGTTACATTGAGCTGTGTGAATGGAATATGAATGACAGTCATCCAATATGCTGTAATAGAAAAAAGGCCACGCTCATAAAAAAAAATCGGCCTCCCTCATCTTAAATGGCAGTTTGAAGGAAGTTGCTAGCTAGCGCAATTGCTAACTAGCGTCCTTTGGGCGGTGGACCATTCTTGATACACACGGGAAACTGTTGAGTGTGAAAAACCCAGCAGCATTGCAGTTCTTGACACAAATTGGTACGCCTGGCACCTACTACTATATCCCGTTCAAAGGCACTTACATTTTTGGTCTTGTCCGTTCACCCTCTGAATGGCACACATAAACAATTAATGTCTCAATTGTCTCAAGGCTTAAAAAATATTCTATAACCTGTCTCCTGCCCTTCATCTACACTGATTGAAGTGGATTTAACAAGTGTCATCAATAAGGGACCATAGCTTTTACCTGGATTCACCTGGTCAGTCTATGTCATGGAAAGAGCATAATGTTCATTATGTTTTGTATACTCAGTGTATATGATCATTCAGATTCATTCACAGTTCACACTATGACAGATAATCAGTCTATTCACATTATGGGCTTGGAGAGGCACTTCTCACTATCTTACCTGTTGGTTTGTGTCCTCTCTCTCTGCCTGTCTGTCTGTCTTTTCATGGCTGTCACGCTCCTGCCATGATCATGATAGCACCAAACAAAGTCTTAACACATAGAACACACCTTCATGACCCATAATCACTGTTATGAAGTTAAAGACATTTAAGGTATCTGAAAGCCCTCACATTTCCAGCTAGAACCTTACTTACAGTCACAATAAAAACAAAACAAGCCTCTTTTTTTTAAATAATTTTTAAACCAGTATTGGGTTTTAAAAGCACCCTTGCCAGTTCACATTTAAATAATCTACTGTGATGGAACACATGATCACAGCAATAAATATACCTCCTCTGTTTTGAGAGAGCACTGTTATTATTTGCTCAGCTTTTTCATTAGTTGTGATGAGGGGGTGTCCCTTTCTGTGTTGATCCATGTGGAGACCAGGGTTATTTTAGGGTGATTTGCCCCCCCATCCCTGCAATTAAGGCAGACTACGACCCAAAAATAAACTGCAGTGGTAAAAATAAACAAGGACACTGATTCAGTCACTGTGAAAGCAAAATGTATGGAAATGCAGCATAGGTCATCCTTGAAGGGTTGGCTGTGAGGCACTGTGGTCAAGAGGGTTAGAGCAATATTCACATTCACTTAGTCCCACACACTTCCTATACATTTACACAAATCTTTCCCAAGGTTTTTTTAATTTTATTTTTTAAATTATATAACTAATGACTGTAATTTCTGTCATGGTGTTTTGTACTAATTTTGTTTTGGAAAATATTGTAGAGAATATTGTAGACTTACTGTTCAGAAATTACTAAGCTTTTTCTCACTCCAGCCCGTCATTACAGAACTACAGCATATTTGTAAATGACAATGCACTGTGAATTAATTGCTCACACTTGTAAAACAACATCAGAATGGCCCTGCATTTATACTCCAGTTGTAATTACATTACAATACAGGATTATTCATTTTGTGTAATCTGAACATTTGGTCTAGAGAATCAAACTAGAGTACAATCGGGCCTGTGTCTAGTATTTTATGGGTACTGTAAGCTGCATTTAACCAGGCTTTTGTTCAATTGTGTGGATTTGTCTGGCTGGGGCTACAGAGTGCAACCTAAGCCAGTGTTAGCTTTTGGCAGACCAAAAGTGTGTGTGGATTGTGCACTCAATGGACATGTGGAATTTTCTCTTTAGCATTTTAAAATGGCCGCTGGTCAATGACAACAATATGAACACTTTTCCATATCTGATTGGCTGTGACGTCAGCACCACAGCTAGACTGAGGCTTATACTGAGCAGACCTGCCACAACCTTGCCGTGAAGCAGTTTGCTTCCAAATGCAGTCAGTTTCTGCCTAATGATTCAATATTGCCTTTCTTAAAAGAACAATGTTGTTAAAGCTGTTGTAGAACATTATGAGAAAAAGGAGAAATAAAGCTTGGTGAGTTTCAGATAAGTCTATTAAGCCTCAGTCTACTAGGCTGGTTTTATGTCGCTATTACTATATATTGCAGTAATTACATTTCCATCCTAGGTTCTGAGAGTTCATTTAAAGTAACTGAAAATCTCACTTTTAAAAGTTAATATTCTGTTAACTCATACCCAAATAATGTTGTTGACTTGTCCTATACTCATATTTGTGTCCAAAGCATAAATTGGGGGGGAAAAAAACACTTCAAAAACCCCACCTCAACAGACCGTATCTCCAACAGACCGTTTATAAAATGCTTACTATTTCCTTGGCTCTTTGGCTGAACTGGTAAACTCACATGAATATTTTTAATGACCGGTATATGACCAAAACATTCTGTTGTTGGGGTACACCTTTCCAACACAGAAAAGCTGCTTTTAACATAATAAAATTGACATTGCAGTCAAAGACGTGATTTTCCTGCTTTTGTTATATTTCAACAATATGAGGTTGAAGTAACACTCTGAAATTGTGAGAATTATGATAATGCCCTTTTTGTGTAAGGGTATTTGAAAAAAAATCCTGAATTGTCACAAATCAATCAACCTCAACTCCAACAGTGAAATGATATGTGACCCTTTTCCCAGCTCATTCTCTTAATATTTATCTTATGCTACTGTCAGAAGTGTATGGCACAGGCCCCCTAATACAGTAAATCATGTTGAGGAATTCCAGTGGTGTGTGGAATCCAGCAGGGTCAGAGAAGGATTAGTTACTGCTACTGTAACTGTTACCAGGGTTGAGCGGATTACTTGAAAATGTAATTCGATGCTGATTACAGCTACATGAAAAATAAAATCAACAGTAACGTAATCCTTTAGATTACTCAAAATGAATAATGTAATCTGATTACTTTCACTTGCAACCTAAACCAGTGATTGTCATGACAACTATGCAATTCTCATTATTATTTTAATATCAAAATAGGGTTCCAGAATGTTAAGAGTTTTTTGTTCAATAGAGATGAATTTGTCTACATCTTTTTAGGCACTAATATTACATAGACTAATTCATTTGGGGCTAATTCCCCACCTAAAGCAGTAGTTAGCTAGATCACTAACTCTAAATACAGTACCCTTGACTTTTTCCACATTTTGTTACGTTACAGCCTCATTCTAAAATGGATTAAATAAAATAAAATACTCAACAATCTACACATAATACCCCATAATGTCAAAGCGAAACTAGTTTTTAAAAAATAAGGTAGAAATACCTTATTTACATACGTTTTCAGACCCTTTGCAATGAGACTTGAAATTTTGCTCAAATGCATCCTGTTTCCATTGATCATCCTTTTATACAACTTGATTGGAGTCCACCTGTGGTAAATTCAAATGATTGGACATGATTTGGAAAGGCACACACTTGTCTATATAAGTTCCCACAGTTGACAGTGCATGTCAGAGCAAAAACCAAGCCATGAGGTCGAAAGAAATTGTCCATATAGCTCCGAGACAGGATTGTGTTGAGGATCAGAAAAAATTTCTGCAACATTGAAGGTCCCCAAGAACACAGTGGCCTCAATCATTCTTAAATGGAACAAGTTTGTACCAACCACCAAGATTCTTTCTAGAGCTGGCCACCTGGCCAAACTGAGCAATCAGGGGAGAAGGGCCTTGGTCGGGGAGGTGACCAAGAATCCGATGGTCACTCTGACAGAGCTCTAGAGTTCCTCTGAGGAGATGGGAGAACATTCCAGAAGGACAACCATCTCTGCAGCACTCCACCAATCAGGCGTTTATGGTAGAGTGACCAGATGGAAGCCACTCCTCAGTAAAAGACACATGACTGCCTGCTTGGAGTTTGCAAAAAGGCACCTAAAAACTCTCAGGCCATGAGAAACAAGATTCTCTGGTCTGATGAAACCAAGATTGAACTCTTTGGCCTGAATGCCAAGCGTCACGTCTAGAGGAAACATGGCACCATCCCTACGGTGAAACATGCTGGTTGAAGCATCATACTGTGGGTATGTTTTTCAGCGGCAGGGACTGGAAGACTAGTCAGGATCGAGGCAAATATGAACGTAGCAAAGTACAGATAGATCCTTTGATGAAAACCTGCTCCAGATCACTCAGGACCTCAGACTGGGGCGAGGGTTCACCTTCTAACAGGACAACAACCCTATTCACACAGCCAAGACAACACAGGAGTGGCTTCTGGACAAGTCTCTGAATGTCCTTGAGTGGCCCAGCCAGAGCCTGATGTTGAACCTGATCGAACATCTCTGGAGAGACCTGAAAATAGCTGTGCAGCGACGCTCCCCCATCCAACCTGACAGAGCTTGAGAGGATCTGCAGAGAAGAATGGAATAAACTCCCCAAATACAGGTTTGCCAAGCTTGTAGCGTCATAACCAAAAATACTCGAGGCAGTAATCGCTGCCATAGGTGCTTTAACAAAGTACTGGGTAAAGGGTCTGAATACTTATGCAAATGTCCTATTTCAGTTATTGATGAGGGAACATTTTAGAATAAGTCTGTAACGTAACAAAATGTGGAAAATTCAAGGGGTCTGAATACTTTGCACTGTATAGCCTAATATTATTAATAGTTGATATCTAACAGTACATTTAACGTATATGTGTACAGGCCTATGCACCCACCTTGAATGGCCGACGTGAGAGTAATTTGTTCAATATTGAATACAATTCAGACCAGAAAACTGGGACCCAGTTCTTCAACAATTACAATTACAGCAATTACATTTTGAAATATTGTGCAATCAGAAAGCATTTTACAAAGGAGAGAGAGTGTGAAACTGCACTGCTTCAAAGCAGCAAGCAGGAACTCTGTAGTCCAGAACAGGGTTTCCCAAATTGCCAGAGAATAGGTAAGGAAGTAGCTACATAAATGTAAGCTTGAATATTTTTCTGCATTTTCTCTTACTCATACTCAAATTAAATATCAGACATAAATCCCCAAATCATGTCAGATATGGCATGTGCTGTGTATGTTGACATACTTTTACAAGTTTCGTTTCCGGCAGGTTCTATAGATTAAAAGAGTCTGTCGGCGGTTGGTCTTTGAATCAGGCTCGCATTGTTCTGTGTTATGTCTCCTCCACGCAGTCATAGAGGTTGAGCTGGATTGTGCAGGTCAGAGTGAAGCAGCACTGTATGACCAAAGAGACTGGGAATGGGAATCCAGTGATTTCACTGATAGACATTCCTCTCACCCCCACCCTGCCTGCAGTATTTACCTACGGTTGCTCTGAGCCTGGGTTTTCCTGCACACGGCTCTGATTGGGCGCGGGACGCTGGACGCTGCCTTTCTTCTCCTCAAAGGTTGCTACGCAACAGGCATTCCATCCATCAACCTCACCCGAATGGCAGCAGCTGCTTTCCATCTCAACTAGACCTGCTTCTGCTTCTCTCTGTCCAGTTGTTCTCCCTCTGTATCTATCTGTATCCTTAACCAGACCTACCCAGCCCAGTCATGGTTTCCATGTCTTTGATGCAATTCCATTCACTCCGTTCCGGCCATTATTATGAGCCGTCCTCCCCTCAGCAGCCTCCTGTGGCCCAGTCTCTCTGGCTCTGTGTCTCTGTGGATCTATCGTATCGTAAACTCAGAACTTTGATATGCTGGGTAGTGCTAGACCTTTAACATTATTCCCGTCCTTACTATTAAGGCTGATCTGACTCCTGTCTCTCTAGAATGTCCTGTAGCACTCCCCCTTTATTCAGTGCCTGATGGACTTCTCCCTCCATCCTACTACAGTACATCTGGTTCATTTCTCTCTATCCGTGACTCAGGACGGAGGTCATGTGAGGATGTAAAATGGCCAATGTGGTCATGCCTCAAAGATGACTAATAGGTAATTCAATACCAATCATGCATTTAATTCTGAAGGCTCAGCTTCTGTTTTATTGCAGTGATTTATTTAGGTTTTCCCTTGGTATGGGTCAGAGGTCAATGGGAGAATGAAAAGTCAAAGAGAAGTGAGCAAAATAAGCACAACTGGACTACAAGCAGAACTGGATTACAAGCAGAACTGGACTACAAAAGCAGAACTGGACTACAAAAGCAGAACTGGACTACAAAAACAGAACTGGACTACACAAGTAAAACTGGACTACAAAAGCAGAACTGGACTACAAAAGTAAAACTGGACTACAAAAGCAGAACTGGACTACAAAAGCAGAACTGGACTACAAAAACAGAACTGGACTACACAAGTAAAACTGGACTACAAAAGCAGAACTGGACTACAAGCAAGCTGTCCCTGTTTAGATACTTAATTTTTCCCCTGAGAGCCCTTTACTCTTCCCCACACTCACTCACTTCCTCCTCTGATGCCAAGTTATGGGTGCTGTGGTAAACATGGGAAACCCAGAAACCTGCACTACTCCACAGTGTGCCACAGGCCTGGCTGTGCCCAGAGGTGAGGCTAAACAGGGCTTCACTCACACTCTCTCTGTCAGTCTCTCCCAGGGCCATAGAGGGGGGAACTGTGTGTATGTTTGATGACTGCTTGATGACTGCCCGATGACTGCTTGATGACTGCCTGATGACTGCCTGTCATCTGAATCATTGCTTCTCATGAGCCTCATCCTCTGTGAACTCTACATTAAGGGTGTGTGTGTGTGTGTGTGTGTGTGTGTTTGGTGCCATGTCACCAGCCTTCCCTCAAGGCTGTGTTTTAGTGTTTATGAGTGCATGGTTGGGTTGTCTCTCTCTCTTATTTAGGCTACTCTTGTATGGAGGGAAAATATCTCAGGTTATTTGAGGTCAGGAGCGATGTCGATCTACAGTCCAATACCAGTGTTTGTTGATATCTGTTCAGGCTTTTACTGCGCCAGGGTAACCATTCAGGTCACATCCACGCAAAGTCACATGTTTATTTGGTGATCTTAACAGGGATTTCTCATGGAATTAGATTCTTCCTCTCAGGGCTATTCCCGTCCTGTCACGGGCTCTATTCAAGTCGACACTTTGGCGCAGGTTGAGAAAAAAAGTAACATGAGGCAAATTGTTTTTGGCAGCTGAAGCTCCAAAAACAAAACAGTAATTAGAGGTAATTTTTTTAAGTGATGAGGGAACACAATGTGTGTGTCGTAGAGGAGGCCATCTTGCATTTGAGGGAAATTTAGGAGCTGGCGCAAAAACAACATCCCCGTCTTTAACACGCTTTCCTCCCATTTGCTTAGTGAGGAGAAAGGGAGCAGTTATTTAACGCTGGCCAGTGGAATGTGAGCACTGTGAGACCGTGTGACTGCACCCCGCCAGACCTCTGGAGCTGCACAGCCATTAGCCAGGGTAAATACAGAATAACAGTGCTGCTGCCAGGCCAGCCCAGGCCAGGGGGAGAGGGCCCTAAGATACCCCTACAGCTCCCCAGAGGGGTGTGCCACCGCACTGCAGCCCGGCCTGGGCAGATATCTGACATCATCTCTGTCAGCGCTCCTCTCTCTACCTGCCTGGTCTGCTGTTATACTGTAGGCCCAATGACAGTGGGATTAGGCCAGTGATTACATGACATCACTCACTCAGAGCTGGTGCCAACATTCTGTCTCCCTCTCTCTCTCTCCATAGACATTAAATAGCTCTGACGCAGGAGTTACACTGGTTCATGCCAACCTCTGGGCCATGTAAACAACCTCACATACTTCCATGACATGTCATGCCCATTGAGAAATCAGGAATTGGAGTGATGGGGAGGGCAATTACACATGATCAGACAGACAGACAGTGCAGTGTCATGGTCTCAAACCAGATTAATTGTAATGATATGTAATGTTACAAATTATAAGCCTATCATTCTGCTTTTAAAAAGGGGGTGGGCGGGGTTAATGAAAGTGGACTGAGTAGTCAAATGGGTTAACAGTGGCGGTCTGTGCCATTTAAATATTTTTCTACATATTGAAAGAACAGTGGTCTAGGCCAACATGAATTTACACAAGACAGAGTAGGTTCCCACAGCAGGTTCCCAGAGCTCCCTGAAGCTCATTTGGGTACTTATTTGAATGTTTCTTAAAGATACACTTTAGCCAGCCAGCCAAAAGGTCCCTGTATTTTATCTACTATGTCATCAAATTGTACTTCGTCATCCATTTCGTATGATATGTTATGTCCTGCAAATATATACAGTTGAAGTTGGAAGTTTACATACACTCAGGTGGAAGTCGTTAAAACTCAATTTTTCAACCACTCCACAGATTTCATGTTAACAAACTATAGTTTGGCAAGTCGGTTAGGACATCTACTTTGTGCATGAAAGTAATTCTTCCAACAATTGTTTACAGACAGATTATTTCACTAATAATTCACTATATCACAATTTACATACACTAAGTTGACTGTGCCTTTAAACACCTTGGAAAATTCCAGAAAATAATATAATGACTTTAGAAGCTTCTGATAGGCTAATTGACATAATTTGAGTCAATTGGAGGTGTACCTGTGGATGAATTTCAAGGCCTACCTTCAAACTCAGTGGCTCTTTGCTCGACATCATGGGAAAATCAAAAGAAACCAGCCAAGACCTCAGAAAAAACATTGTAGACCTCCCCAAGTCAGGTTCATCCTTGGGAGCAATTTCCAAACGCCTGAAGGTACCACGTTCATCTGTACAAACAATAGTACGCAAGTATAAACACCATGGGACCACGCAGCCGTCGTACCACTCAGGAAGGAGACGTGTTCTGTCTCCTAGAGATGAACGTACTTTGATGCGAAAAGTGCAAATCAATCCCAGAACAACAGCAAAGGACCTTGTGAAGATGCTGGAGGAAACAGGTACAAAAGTATCTATATCCACAGTAAAACGAGTCCTATATCGACATAACCTGAAAGGCCGCTGAGCAAGGAAGAAGCCACTGCTCCAAAACCACCATAAATAAAATACAAACCTGACTCAGTTACACCAGTTTTGTCAGGAGGAATGAGCCAAAATTCACCCAACTTATTGTGGGAAGCTTGTGGAAGGCTACCCGAAACATTTGACCCAAGTTAAACAATTTAAAGGCAATGCTATCAAATACTAATTGAGTGTATGTATTCTGACTCACTGGGAATGTGATGAAAGAAATAAAAGCTGAAATAAATCATTCTCTCTACTATTATTATGACATTTCACTTTCTTAAAATAAAGTGGTGATCCTAACTGACCTAAGACAGGGAATTGTTACTAGGATTAAATGTCAGGAATTGTGAAAAACTGAGTTTAAATGTATTTGGCTAAGGTGTATGTAAACCTCTGACTTCAACTGTACATGTATATATATACAGTGCTTTCAGAAAGTATTCACACCCCTTGACTTTGTTGTGTTACATCCTGAATTTAAAATGTATTAAGTTGAGATTTTTTGGTCACAGGCCTACACACAATACCCCATAATGTCAAAGTGGAATTCTGTTTTTAGAACATTTTACTAATTAATTCAAAATGAAAAGCTGAAATGTACACAACCCCTTTGTTATGGTAAGCCTAAATAAGTTCAGGAGTAAACATTTGCTAAACAAGTCACATAATAAGTTACATGGACTCACTCTGTGTGCAATAAAAGTGTTTACTTGATTTTTGAATGACTACCTCATCTTTGTACCACACACATACAATTATCTGTAAGGTCCCTCAGTCGAACAGTGAATTTCAAACACATATTCAACAAAAATATTGCTTAGCAAAAAAAATATTTAACCTTTATTTAACTAGGCAAGTCAGTTAAGAACAAATTCTTATTTACAATGACGGCCTACACCGGCCAAACTCAGACGACGCTGGGCCAATTGTGCACCGCCTTATGGGACTCCCAATCACAGCCGGTTGTGATACAGTCTGGATTCAATCCAGGTTGTCTGTAGTGATGCCTCTAGCACTGAGATGCAGTCTTAGACCACTGCGCCACTTGTAGATGGGTAAAAAAATGAATATCCCTTTGAGTGTGGTGAAGTTATTAGTTATACTTTGGATGGTGTATCAATAGACCCAGTCTCTACAAAGATACAGGCGTCCTTCCTAACTCGGTTGCTGGAGAGGAAGGAAACCTCTCAGGGATTTCACAATGAGGCCAATGGTGACTTTAAAACAGTTTATTGGCTGTGATAGGAGAAAACTGACGATGGATCAACAACATTGTAGTTACTCCACAATACTAACCTAACTGACAGAGTGAAAAGAAGGAAGAATAAAAATATTCCTAATCATGCATGCTGTTTGCAACAAAGCACTAAAGTAATACTGCAAAAAATGTGGCAATGTAATTCACTTTTTGTCCTGAATATAAATTGTTATGTTTGGGGCAAATCCAATACAACACTTTATTGAGTACCACTCTGCATATTTTCAAGCATAGTGGTGGCTGCATAATGTTATGGGTATGCTTGTAATCGTTAAGGACTGGGTAGTTTTTCAGGATAGAAAATAAACGGAATGGAGCTAAGCACAGGCAAAATCCTAGAGTAAAACCTGGTTCAGTCTGCTTTCCACCAGACACTGGGAGACAAATTCACCTTTCAGCAGGACAATTTCCTAAAACAGGCCAAATCTACACTGGAGTCACTTACCAAAAAGACAGTGAATGTTCCTGAGTGGCCAAGTTACAGTTTTGACTAAAATGTACTTGAAAATCTATGGAAAGAAAATGGTTGCCTAGCAATTTGACAGAGCTTGAAGTATTTGGAAAAGAATAATGGGCAAATATTGTACAATCCATGTGTGCAAAGCTCTTACCCAGAAAGACTCACAGCTGTAATCACTGCCAAAGGTGATTCTACCATATATTGACTCAGGGGTGAATACTTATGTAAATGAAATACTGTTTTTCTGTATTTAATTTTCAATACATTTGCAAATATTTCTAAAAACATGTTTTCACTTTGTCATTATGTAGGCAATGTATGTGTGAAGGCAATGTATGCGTGTTGAGCGTTGAAGCAGGCACTGTTTGGAAAGCTTAGAGCTACAGCTCTCCTTGCCAAGCAATCTGGGGCAGATGCGCGGTGTTGAGAGGATGCAGGAGTGCAGAATGGGTAGGCCTATCTATTTCCCAGTCAGTCAACAGAGTCCCTTACTCCCTGCTAGCCGGCAGTAGGACGCGGAGGAGACTTGCTCAGTCTGTGCTTCTGTGTTTTAAAAACCCAGTGATTATGTAATTTACTCTGGGCTATGTGCACAGCTACAGAAGTCTGGAGTCCACTCAGTGTATGTGGTATGTGGTCTCACAGCTCCATCTTAAAGCAGGCATATTTGGGGATGTGGTTTTTTGCTGTTCTACTGACAGTAAAGACAAGAGCGTCATAAGACATTGTGCCTCCCATGATTGTAATCATGCCCTTTTAATAGTGGTAGTAGTGGTAGTGGTGGTGATCGTTATTGTGGTGTATTGTTGTTTTTGTTATTGTCCTTTTGATGGTATTTCTGTAGTGGGTGTGAAGAAATTAAAATGGAGTGATTTGACGTGGGTTGTGGAGCTAACTGGCATTATTAAATCATACACTGATTGCTAGTGACCCATAATGTGTCATCCTCTCATCATTATATTGTTATATATTATTATTATATTATTAGAATGTATTTTATCTGTTAACACTAGTACAGTATGTGTAATGTTGAGTGTTCATGGGGAATTTACTGTAGTTACAGATAGAAGGTTTCACTTAATAGTATTTTCTGATGGTTTCGCAAATACTCTCTCCTCTTTAACACCATGCTTTTTAAGACATATAATCATAATTTTCTGATCCCTTTGACTCAGGGGGGGGGTTCTTAGAAGGGGTGTGGGCCACAAAAAATCTGAACTCATCCTGAGGGGCAGCAGTGGCTTATGAGTCAGCGTACCCGCTTCTCCAGAGACTAGTCTATACACCTTATAAATACCCACATCCATAGTCAGAGTAATACAAATTTTTTGGAGGCCCCCCTACCTTGCGAGCAAAACATTTTAGTGGCCCCCCCTCTTGACATCGGAGAGAACGTTTTAGAGTTAATTTCCGGAAATGTACACATTTTGCCATGGAGCGTAGAGAAAATGTTGCAGTTTTAAAGCAAGTTTTCTGCAATATTACACATTTTGCCATGGGGCGGAGAGAAGATTTAGCAATTGTATAACTAATTTCATGCAGTTCTACACATTTTTTCATGGAACACAGAGACAAATGTGAGTTGTACAACTAATTCCCTGAAATTGTATTTATTTTGCCATAGGGTGGAGTATGATATCTGAGTGAGAGTGACTAACCAATATTACTACAAGTTTAGATAGCTGGCTAGACCAACTCGCCAAACTTAAACATGTTAGCTGACATGGGCTAATTAAGTAACTGCCAGTGAATGACATAACACAAAATAAATTCAAAATTTGGAAATTGCACCTTGTGTATTCTACTATTCTAGCATACAAAGGGGGGGCTACCAGTTGCCCATCCCTGCTTTAAATGATAATAAATATTTGTTAAGCCATGAGAAGCTGCCCAGTTTTACTGACCCACTGACATATTTCAGATTGTCTTCTAAGAAACATACACTTTCAGATGTAAACAGAGATTCATTCCTTTTGCAGCTCACTGTATGTAAACAAGCTGTTGAACTGGAGCACTAAACTATAATTTGTTCATTTTGAGCTGGGAATATTTGAGTTGGGAGAGAGAGGCTGTGGTTGGATGGGAGGCTGTAGGGGGAGGCGGCCACGCTGCTGCTGCGTCATCTCCAGACAGACAGAAGTGTGTAGGTGGGAGGCCGCACTCCGAGCAAAACCCCAGGGGCAAGCAAAGAGCACCCCTTATCTAAACACACAAACAGCGTACAGACAGGCAGGAGATCCCCTCTACTAAAGCTCATGCTGAGGTCTGGTACAGTATGAGTTTTTCTGGTTAAACATGCACTTTATGAACTGTGATACAGTGACATGAGAGAGCACTGAGTTTTCATCTCTTCAGCTAGGTTTCATTTGAATGGGGACTTACTGAAAAGGAAATCGAATGGTCCTTGCTCAACCTGGAGTGTAGAAATGTCCAGGTTTGGCATTGAAAATGGGTCATGTCTTGAGTTAGTAAAGTAAGACATATTGTTAAAATATGAAAACTCTTCCCCCCTGTTGTCATCAAACCTGGTTGGTTAGAATGAAAAACCTAGCAACCAGTAATTGGTCTGAATTAACATAATTAAACATTCCAAATGTGTCAGTATTTCTGTGTATGTACAGTATGGTACATACAGGTCTATGTTAGTGCAACCTGGACTCAGGGGTAGACATAATAAACGTGAATCCGGGACACTCCAATTAGTATGATATGCTATGTTTCATATGGTATATATTAACTTGTGGATATCCATCATCCATTTCGTATTAAATGTTACGAATTACATTTTGAATGATATACTATGTATTTCAATTTGTACAATATACTATGAATTGCAATTCGTACAATATGTTACGTATTACAATTTGTTGTTGCTAACGTAAGCTAGGTGACTAAGAATATCAAGACACAACTGACTTTACCCAGGTGTTGTCTGGCAAAAGTCAGTTGTATCTTGATATTCATTTTTGAGAGCAGAGGCTTCTTCCAATAAGCACATTTGGGCAGTCTTGTTACAACATTTTGAACAGTAATGCAATGGTTCATTGGATCAGTCTAAAACTTTACACATACACTGCTGCTATCTAGTGGCCAAAATCAGAATTGTGGCTGGACTCCTAAGTAATATTATCTCCTTTCTCTTGCATTTCAAAGATGATGTGATAAACCCCCCCCCCCCCCCCCCAAAAAAAAAGCATGTTTTATTCTTTGTATTATCTTTTACCAGATCTAATGTGTTATATTCTCCTACATTAATTTCACATTTCCACAAACTTCAAAGTGTTTCCTTTCAAATGGTATCAAGAATATGCATATCCTTCCTTCAGGTCCTGAGCAACAGGCAGTTAGATTTGGGTGTGTAATTTTATGCGAAAATTCCAAAAAAGGGACCGATCCTTAAGAGGTTAAAGGGTTAAGGTTAGGGTTAGGAGAAAGGTTAATTAGCATGATACGTGGTTACAAAGTAGCCAGTAAGTACACTGAACCAAAATATAAACGCAACATGCAACAATTTCAAAGGTTAGATAGATAGATAGATAGATAGGTACTTTATTGATCCCCCGGGGGGGAAATTTCATTATCAAGCAGCTACAACAAAAACACAGGGCAGGTGCAAAATGCCACAACGAAAGTACACAAAAGACAGATACACGGTACATGATACATAGAGCGGCAGTATGAAAAAGCATAGAAATACAGGATATCTGGAGTGCAAAAAAAAGCTATAAAAGGACATTGCATAGTATGAGTGGTTGGCTGAATATGTACACTATACATTGGTGGATGTTGGATGGTTAACTATACTATACAGGTCGATGGCAGAGAAATACTTCAGTAGCTAATGCGTATGATATGAGCGAGGGTAATAATAGTTTACTTAATAGACAGACTGGGTAAATGAACAGGTAAGTGAAAATTTTGCATGGTTAAATTAGCTGTACAGTTAGGTATACAGTTATATTTACAGATAAGTGAATACTTGCATGTTTACACAAACTGTACAGGTAAATGACAGGAAGAGATACTTTAATAGCTAAATGTGTGTATGATATCATTGGGGTAATAATAGTAATTCCCTTAAAATACAGTCCTTAGTGCGCAGGGTTTAATTACAGACAACTGCACTTATTGCACATTTGATATACTAAAAGCAATGAGAAAAGGTGCAACTGGCAGGATACTAATATGCATTCCTGAGTGAATGCCTAGGTCCAATAATTACTTACAATATTGCATGTGATATAATATAACAACTGTACATGGGTATGTATATACAGACCTGTATGAATAAGTAGGTCCTGAGTGGATGAGTGCTGACGGAACAGAGTTACTCACGGATGGATGCATAATTGTTAAACTAGGTCCTAGCACCCCAACAGTTCCAGATCTATGTTGCCGACGGCACGGCACCCCGGTGAGGCATTATATAGTCTCATAGCCGCCGGCAGGAAGGACCTCCTGTAGCGCTCTCTGGCACACCGTGGTGGGATCAGTCTGTGACTGAAAGAGCTCCTCTGCGTCATAACCATAGCGTGCAGAGGGTGGGTGACGTTGTCCATGATGGCCAGCAGTTTGGCCAGGATCCGTCTCTCCGCCACCTCCTCTAGAGTGTCAAGGCTCATCCCCAGGACAGAGCTAGCCTTCCTGATCAGCTTATTTACCCGAGAAGCATCACCGGCTTTGATGTTTGTTCCCCAGCACACCACTGCAAAAAAGATGGCACTGGCCACCACAGACTGGTAGAAGGTATGCAGTAGTTTACTGCACACGTTGAAGGACCTGAGCCTCCTCAGAAAGTAGAGTCGGCTCTGGCCCTTTTTGTACAGGGCCCCGGTGTTACCAGCCCATTCCAGTCTGTTGTCCATATGGACACCCAAGAACTTGTATGACTCAACCATTTCCACATCCATCCCCTTTATAGGGACTGCAGTCAGTTGTGCCTTGGTTCTCCTGAAGTCCACCACCATCTCCTTAGTTTTGCTGATGTTGAGCTGAAGGTGGTTCTGCTCACACCACAACACAAAGTCACTGATTGTGCTCCTGTACTCCTCCTCCTGCCCACCCCTGATGCACCCTACAATAGCAGAGTCATCCGAGAACTTCTGTAGGTGGCATGTTTCAGAGTTATATCTGAAGTCTGAGGTGTAGAGGGTGAACAGGAAGGGGGACAGGACCGTACCCTGGGGGGCCCCTGTGTTGCTAACTGCCCGTTCTGACACACAGCTCTGTAGTCGCACAAATTGTGGCCTACCGGTCAGGTAGTCCGTGACCCAGGAGACTAAGGGTGCTTCCACTTTCATCCTCCTCATCTTCTCACCCAGTAGCAGGGGCTGAATGGTATTGAAGGCACTGGAGAAGTCAAAAAACATGACCCTCACAGTGCAACCTGCGTTGTCCAGGTGAGAGTAGGCCCTCTGCAGAAAGTAGATGATTGCATCATCCACCCCGATGTTGCGCTGGTATGCAAACTGCAGGGGGTCCATTGATGAACACACCAGGGGTCTGAGGTGAGCGAGGACTAACCTTTCCAGGGTCTTCATGATGTGGGATGTTAGCGCTACAGGTCTGAAGTCATTCAGGACAGTGGGGTGTGCCTTCTTGGGCACTGGGACGAGGCAGGATGTTTTCCACAGCACAGGGACCCTTTCTAGGCTCAGGCTAAGGTTGAAAAGACGCTGGAGTATTCCACACAGTTGGTCAGCACAGACCCTCAGCACCCTTGGGCTGATGCCATCAGGGCCCGCCGCTTTCCACTGGTGTAGTCTCTCCAGCTCTCTCTTCACTTGGTTGGTGGTGAAAGCCAGCCCAGGTAGGGAGGTGGGGGGAAGGGGGGGTGTTGAGGATCAGTCCAGGGGGGGCAGGGGCGGAGGTGGGGTCACTGATTGTCTCAGCAGAGGTGCTGTGAGCAAAGTGGGGGTGGGATAGCTGTGAGGGTGTGTGGTCTGGGGAGCTGGAGGGGAGGTGGACAGGGCCAGTATCGAACCTGTTAAAAAATTGGTTCAGCTCATTGGCTCTGTCCTGGGTCCCCTCCGTCTGCCCACTGTTTGACTTTTTGAAGCCAGTGATATTTCTCATACCCTTCCACACCTCTCTCACCTGGCTCTGCCTCAGCTTGTCCTCCATCTTCTCCTTATACACTCTCTTCCCCTCAGCAATCCGCAACTTCAGCTCCCTCTGGACGCATTTCAATTTGTCCTTGTCCTTCTCCTTGAAGGCCCTCTTCTTCTCATTCAGCAGGGCCTTCAGGTCGCTGGTGACCCAGGGTTTATTGTTTGGGAAACAGCGTACCTTCCTGGTGGGTACAGTGTTGTCTACACAAAAATTAATATAGTCTGTTATGCAGTCAGTGAGTCCATCGATGTCCTCCCCATGAGCCTCACAGAACACATCCCAGTCTGTTGTTTCAAAGCAGTCCTGTAGGGCCTCATTCGCCTCCGGGGACCATCTCCTAATAGTCCTGGTGGTTGCAGGCTGCTGTTGGACCATAGGCCTGTAGAGTGGGGTGAGGTGGACAAGGTTGTGATCTGATCTACCGAGGGGAGGGAGTGCAGTGGAGTTGTATGCATCCTTCACATTAGCATATAACAAGTCCAGAGTTTTATTATTCCTGGTTGGGCACTTCACGAACTGTTTGAACATGGGCAGCGTTGAAGAGAGAGATGCATGGTTAAAATCCCCCGAAATTGCAAAGAAAGCACTGGGATGCGCTGTCTGTAACCTCGCGATAACAGAGTGAGTTACAGTTCAAGTTACAGTTCAAATACAGTTCAAGTTACAGTTCAAATAAGTAAATCAGCCTTCTGAGTGGCGCAGCGGTCTAAGGCACTGCATCACAGTGCTTGAGTCACTACAGACCCGGGCTCGATCCAAGGCTGGGTCACAACCGGCCGTGACCGGGAGTCTCATAGGGCGGCTCACAGTTGGCTCAGTGTCATCCGGGTTAGGTGAGGGTTTGGCTGGGGGTGCTTTACTTGGCTCATCGCGCTCTAGCGACTCATTGTGGCGGGCTGGGCCGGGCGCCCGCAGGCTGACTTCGGTCGTCAGTTGAACAGTGTTTCCTCCGGCACATTGGTGGAGCTGGCTTCCAGTTAAGCGAGCAGGTGTTAAGAAGTGCGGTTTGGCGGGCAATGTTTCGGAGGACTCGACCTTCGCCTCCCCCGAGCCCATTGGGGAGTTGCAGCGATGAGACAAGATTGCAATTGGATATCACGAAAATTGGGGAAATAAATCAATTAGGCCCTAATCTATGGATTTTGTATGACTGGGAAAACAGAAATACATATTTTGGTCACAGATACCCTAAAAAAAAGGTTGGGGCATGAATCAGGAAACCAGTCAGTGTCTGGAGTGACCACAATTTGCCTCATGCAGCGTGACACATCTCCTTCGCATAGAGTTGATCAGGCTGTTGATTGTGGCCTGTGGAATGTTGTTCCACTCTTCAATGGCTGTGCGACGTTGCTGGATATTGGTGGGAACTGTAACGCGCTGTCGTACACGTCGATCCAGAGTATCCCAAACAGCTCAATGGGTGACATGTCTGGTGAGTATGCAATGCAATGAGACATGGGGCTATGCATTATCATGCTGAAACATGAGATGTGCAAACCAACAGTTTCATCAGCTTTCTGGGTGGCTCGTCTCAGACCATCCTGCAGGTGAAGAAGCCGGATGTGGAGGTCCTGGGCTGGCATGGTTACATGTGGTCTGTGGTTGTGGAACATTTCTGGGATCTTTTATTTCAGCTCATGAAACATGGGACCAACACTTTACATGTTGCGTTTATATTTTTGTTCAGTATAGTTGCAAAGTTGCTAATTAGCTAAAATGCTAAAGTTGTCCACGATGAGATTCGAACACCAACCTTTGGGTTACTAGACGTTTCATTTTATACGTCCACCTGTCCACTTCGACCAACCACCGTACTTTTTGCTTTAAGTAACCTTCTGTCTTATGTAACCATACCAAATGAAACATATCATACTAATTTGAGTGTCTGTGATTCACATTTATTATGTTAAGTCTAGTCGATGAAACCAGGCTGATTAGTGTGCGTGCCAAATCTGTGGTAGTGTGTAAGTGGGCTGTAAGTGGGCTGTATGTGTATGTGTGTGTGTGTGTGTGTGTGTGTGTGTGTGTGTGTGTGTGTGTGTGTGTGTGTGTGTGTGTGTGTGTGTGTGTGTGTGTGTACATTCATATCTATGTGTGTATCGTTGTCTCAGCTTGCTCACACTACAGTTGAAGAATGACAGGTATGTATTTATGAAAAAGTCCCTCTACATCTGGAGAAGCGATAACAGCAGATTCATTTGGATCCCTCTGATGGTTCTTCCATTGCACTTTCTCTATTCTACTTCTCTTTCTTTCTCTCTCTCTTTCTCACGCACTCTCCTCCCCTCTCCCCCTCTCTCCACTTCTCCCTCTTTCCCTTTTCTTCCTTCTCTCTCTCTCGCCCTCCCACTCTCTCTCTCTCTCTCTCTCTCTCTCTCTCTCTCTCTCTCTCTCTCTCTCTCTCTCTCTCTATCTCTCTATCTCTCTCTCTCTCTCTCTCTCTCTCTCTCTCTCTCTCTCTCTCTCTCTCTCTCTCTCCCTCTCTCTCTTTCTCTCCCTCTATTTCCTGCAGTTTCCTGAAGTTCCTCCCCTACACACTGTCTGTCTCAGTCTAAATCATGGCATTATGGGTAAGGAGCTCTCACTCCTCTGTCACATAAAACACTATGTCGAGAAGAGCTTTGAAACAGAAGAAAAAGTCAGTTCTCCCTCCTCCTCTCCCCCTGTCTTTTCTCTCTTTTGCTTCCAGCACATGCTGGATAGGAAAAGGATTTTCCCTTTAAATGCCGTTTGGAACATAGCTGTGAGCCAATTTTGAGTATGAAATCTATTTCCAAAGACATGGCATTAAAATTGTATAATGTGAAAGTGACATGTGAGGATAATTTAAAACACATCCCCTGAGGATTTGGGCCTCGTTATTAATGGTTGTGGCCGAGAATTTATATCCATATTGGGATCATGGGTTTCATAGAAGTGCTTTCTAATATACAGCCTAGAGAGCACCACCCACTGGGCAGAGACGTCAGTTCAACGTCTAGTTTTGATTTACATTTGGTTGTTGTCAACTAACGTGAATTCAATGTGAACTCAACAACAAATGTCATTGAATTTAGGTTCGATTTTTAAATGCACTTACGTTGATGACTTTTTGCAAGTACAATCAGTTTTCCATGGAGATTCAGCGTCCTCACATAGATTCCACTTTGATTCCACCAGTCTTTGCCCAGTGGGCAAGAATTTGTTGGCGTGGTAATACAGCTTAAAGCTGGGTGGCTTTAGTGTTTCAGATGATCTACGCTAGGACATTCTGACACTGTCTGCTACCCTTTCAAAAGAGTGGGATATTTTCACCTCTGCAGACTTTCTGTGCCCAGTTGAGTTTCATAATTCAGGGATGCAGTGGAACCCATATTATCACGACTGGATCATAACAGTCCCACATCGTCTCACTCACTCAGACAGTCTGCAGAAAGCATTTGTCTATGTATATTACACCTAGGTCTCTCAAACTGCCCTGTGTTGGTTTAGATAGACGAAGCAGATGTGGAGGAGAGCCCAGTTTAAACTCCTCCTGTACACTGTAAGAGGATCAGTTTGAGTCCTGGCCTCCTGATCCAGTCAGTGTGGTATAGACTGATTAGTGGACTTGGAGGTCCACCCTCTCTACCTGATTAGTTAATATATGTGGTGAGCCTTTCACGCTAAGCACCAGTCCTCCATCCAACTACTGTAGCTAATCTGTGGGGGAGGGAATACCTTTCTGAATACAAGCACACATCAAGATATGTGCTTGAGATGGCAGACAGCCCTGTGCTGCGGTCTCTGTTGTGAAGCCCAGTGCTGGGGTTATTTCTAAACATCCAAAAATAATGACTCATTCACCTGATTTCATTTTAACCACAGCGAAGTACAGTCTGCTTCACGGCATGTGCACAACATTTTCTTGGAGACGGAGATATCATTTTGAGTACCGTTACCTAAGGGCTGTGTTGTTTGCCATTCCTGTTGTTTGTCATGGAGGGGACCTAAATATAGCTTGTGTATGTATGTATGTATGTGTGTGTGTGTGTGTGTGTGTGTGTGTGTGTGTGTGTGTGTGTGTGTGTGTGTGTGTGTGTGTGTGTGTGTGTGTGTGTGTGTGTGTGTGTGTGTGTGTGTGTGTGTGTGTGTGTGCACATGTGAGCTCCAGCTCCCCGTCAGAGGGTCTACTCTGCTCTCTCTAAAACAGCGTCTCAGCCAGACCGGCCCTCTCCCCAAGCCTTACCAGACTTTTCCTGTGTTGTCTCTCCAATCTCTGTGGGTTTAAGTTGTATAGTCGTTTTTGGATGGAGGTTACGCCCCTGTCTTTCTTTCTCCGTTAGCTGTTGCCATGGCAGCAGCTACTCTTCCTGGGGTCCAACAAAATTAAGGCAGTTATACATTTGAAAAACATTACAATACATTCAAAACTGATTTCACAACATATTAAGTTTGTGCCCTCAGGCCTCTACTCTACTATCACATATCTATAACACAAAAGCTATGTGTACATGTGTGTATAGTGCGTATGTTATTGTGTGTTTGTATGCATGTGTCTATGTTTGTGTTACTTCACAGTCCCCGCTGTTCCATAAGGTGTATTTTTATCTATTTTTTTCAATCAAATTTTACTGCTGGCATGAGTTACTGTGAAGTTGCGAGTGGTGAAGGTGACAGAGGAGGCGACACTCGGACACCCAGCTCGGACACTCGGCATGGGTGTCCGAGCTGTGTGCCAGTAGTTCAAACAGACAGCTCTGTGTATTCAACATGTCAATACCTCTCACAAATACATGTAGTGATGAGCCAGGAGAGATTGACATGCATATTATTAATATTAGCTCTCTGTGTACATCCAAAGGCCAGCCATGCTGCCGTGTTCTGAACCAATTGCAATTTTTCTAAGTACCTCTTTGTGGCACCTAACCACACTACTGAACAGTAGTCCAGGTGCGACAAAACTAGGTCCTGTTGGACCTGCGTTGTTGATAGTGCTGTTAAGAAGGTCCATTCATCATAGCTTTTTCGGCTTTCTCCCTCCCTCTTTTTCTCCCTTTCCAGCTTTCTATACTGAGACACACAATAGATGTCTGGAGAGCTCTGCTCAGTGCGAGATTGGGAAGTCCTTCTCCAGCTGGATTACTCTCCATGTTTTCTCCTGCTATCTGTGAGCCTCCCCAATAACCTGCTGCTGCATGTAGCTGCCTGCTCTGGGTTAAAGACCACTGTCACGGGTAATTATGGTGAAGGCTGCGTCAGAACAGCCCAGCCCACCCCGCTGCACATTTAAACATTAGAGGGATTTCTCCAGTTGCTCTTTTCCTTGACATTCATTGGTTTAAAGATGTCCCCTGTTGTGTTTGAGGTGGTCTAGTCCCGTTATTACACAGCGGCCTGAGGGCACAAACAGTCCAGGCCTAATTGCTTCAGTGTGTGGAGCTCTGCTCTACCAGGCAGGTAACATGAAGAGGCCTCCTCTCAACCACTGGGTGGGTCTCCGTCTTAGTCAGACATGCTGAGCGGTCTCTCTCTCTCTCTCTCTCTCTCTCTCTCTCTCTCTCTCTCTCTCTCTCTCTCCGCCTGCCTGCCCAGGGACTCACACTGCCTGCATCCCTGTGATTCTGTTCTGTTAGACTGCAGGGCAAGACATCCAGCTTCAGATTTCTTTCATGAACGCAATATGGGACAGAGAGAGACTACAACATTTTGGGAATGATTCATTGTCAAAATGTCAATTTGTTACTGTGTATATTATTTAGTGCAATTTATTGCACAATTTGTGGTATGTCTATTCTAATATGTGTGTTATTAATGCACCAACCTTCCTGGGTATTATTTCTGCTAATTGTATCAGTCTGTACTCTGCCCCACTGTTTAATCTGATTCTACAATAGGGAGAAAAGGAAACACAAATATATAGTGGCACAAGTATATATATATAATGACACAAGTATATATGGCATAGCAAAGTCTTTTCCATATACCAGTAAAAAGCAGTCATTTGTATCAGTGTTCTCCTCTGCTCTGACCTAACATAGCAGGCGTAAAAGATATCCGTGAAACTACATCCCCTACATCAGGGGTATCAAATCGTACCCTACAAGGTCTGAGGCCTGCTGGTTTTCTGTTCTACCTGATAATTAATTGCACACACTAATTCAGAACCTGATTAGAAGGGAACAATGAAAAAATGCAGTGGAACTGACTTCGAGGTCCAGAGTTGAGTTTGATGGCCCTACATGCTGGGCTTGATGAGAAGAAAGAAACCTGTCGGGGGAGGTTCTCTTCTGCACTTTTCAACCAATCCAGTAAATGTGGAGGAGGAGTTAAGATGGAGTGTCGCCTTGTTAACGCTAATCAGAATCCTTGGGACGTTCCTACCCCTAAACCCCAAACTCTGTCCAATTCACCTGAAAACCAGAACATCTAGCTCTGGCCTGCTCTCATCCACAGCCAGCTCCTGCTACCTGCTGATGATTGACTGAGGCAGCTTATTTGCGCATGGAGCTGATGTGATTTGACCGTGGCATTTAGTCCCAAAATCCAAAGTGACTCATACTGGAAGCTGCGGACATCGGGGTTTTGTTTTCTACTGGTTCTATGGTAGAAGTCCCAACTGTTCTCTGTTTAAAATAATGCTTAAATTAAAAAGGCCCGACATTACATGATGTTGATTGATGATGTCATGTGCTGTGCTTCTCCTCTCCTATACTACTCATGGCTTGGTGATGTGTTTTATTTTTTATTCAATAACAACTTATTTTTCTCTCTCCCTGTCTTTCTAGTTGTGTGTCCACTGACCTGTATGAATGGAGGGGAGTGCAGCTCGCGGACCCACTGCCTGTGCCCGCCAGGTTTCACTGGTCGGCTGTGCCAGTTCCCGCTACGGCAGATGCCCGAGGCTCAGGCGGCGCGGGGCAACAAGCAGCCCGTATACACAGTGTCAGTGCTGCCAGACAGCCAGAGCCAGGGAGAGCAGGCGGCCATGGGGCGACCACAGCTGGCACAGACCCACTCTGTGTTCACCCTACCCCTGGCACAGGGGGCAGGACACCACTCATCAGAAGGTACCCATCTTGTCAAACTGTTGCCACTGAAACCACAGTCATATTTCTGTATATTCAATACCTGTGCCCATATAGAAGTTTAATTTGGGTGACATTATAAAGAACTGTAGTCGTATTCATGTAATCTCCCATGTGTGTGCCCCCCCCCCCCCCCCCCCCCCACTATCGCTTTCTCTCTTTTCAGTGCAGTTCAATGTGCGTGTCCACCATACACACGATACATCCGTTGTCATCCGCCCTCTCGACCAATCGAATTCCAAGCCCCCTCATAAAACTGTGACACGCTTGACCCCTCAGACGCACAAACCCAGAGGGCGGTGCTTCCAGGAGACAACGCCCAAACAAGCTGTGAGTTACACCACCCATTAACACAGTGATTATCACTTCACATTCTATAAATGTGTTATGGTTTTTCAATCGCCATTTTGTGCTTTTTCCATCTTTCTTTCTCTTTCTCACTCCATGTGCTTCAGTGTAGCAGTACCCCTCTCCCTGTACTGACCAATCAGGAGGACTGCTGTGGAAGTGTCGGGAACTCCTGGGGACAAAACAAATGTTATAAATGTCCTAAGCTACCATGTGAGTACCAAAGGCCTCAGAATGGACTTCTTGACTTGCTTAAGTGTGTGTGTGTGTGTGTGTGTGTGTGTGTGTGTGTGTGTGTGTGTGTGTGTGTGTGTGTGTGTGTGTGTGTGTGTGTGTGTGTGTGTGTGTGTGCGTGCAAGTGTCCTTTCTGAAATACTGGTGATCTGCCATTCTTTTATCTGTCCTCCGTCTCTAACTGGATATCTGTCATGTATCTTGGTTATTATCTCTCATGGTGTGAGCACTAAGTTTCCATTGTTTATAATCTGACTCCTTGGCAGATATCTGATCTGGATCTCTCTGCTGTTATACGCATTAAGTCATTTGTTTACGGCGCCAAAAACGTCAAGCGTCCCCACCAATCATTAGTTCCCGGCTTATGAAAAAATGTGCATGCATTAACTCAATAAATGTATGTGTATGTCTGTGTTTGTATAATTGTGTGTGTATGCGTGTGTATTTGTGTGTGTGAGCTCAAGTGAGTGAGGGAGAGAGAGGGAGACAGAGGGAGAGAGAGAGAGAGAGAGAGGGAGAGAGAGAGGGAGAGGGAGAGGGAGAGAGAGAGGGAGAGAGAGAGAGAGAGAGAGGGAGAAGTACCCTGCAGTTATGTGTCTTCCCATGTGCCAGGCCAGTGGAATACTGTCATCGAATTGCTGAAGATTGAATTTCAAGCTGCGCCCCAAGAAAATCTTGGCTACTCCATTTTTCTATTACTCCATTCCTCAGTTGTGAGTCAGACAAAGAAACCTTTGTAACAAAAGGATAGTTGTGGTTATTCTTTAAACTTGGGACAGCAGGCTCCCTGTCGGGCGTGCTTCTCGTCTCTTTTCTGGTAACGTTGTAGGAACGTTGTAGGAACGTTCTAGTAACGTTGTCGGAACGTTCTAGTAACGTTGTCGGAACATTCTAGGAACGTTGTATTGTTCGCATGACACGCCTTCTGAGTATGAACAGGCAAAAAGAGTCAAGTGGAAAATAGGATTCTGGGCATTTCTTGGGAAGCGTTAACTTTTACAGTTGTACTTTTCTTTCAATCTATTTTTGAAAGGTATTCTGGAAGGAAATGTTACCACAGTTTCCGACGAGTTTTCTTGCCATCTTTCTGCCTGGTGAAAGAATGCACTCCTCATTGACCAACCACTGTTTTCTGTCTTTTTCCTATCTTCATTTGATTCCTTTCTGTTTAATCTCCCAGATGAGGTGCAGTTTGGTTGTTTTACCCCTCTTTTCGTTTCCCCCTCTTGGTACTCTTGCTCAGACTTGGATTCCCTGAATCCAGAGGAGGCTGGTGGGAGGAGCTATAGGAGGACGGGCTCATTGTATTGGCTGGAATGGAGTAAATGGAACCGTATCAAACACATCAAACATATGGAAACCACATTTATTCCATTCCAGACATTACAATGAGCCTGTCCTCGAACTGTTGGGGTGCTAGGACCTAGTCTAACAATTATCTCATCCACTCAGGACCTATTTATTCATACAGGTCTGTATATACATACTCATGTACAGTTGTTATATTATATCACATGCAATATTGTAAGTAATTATTGGACGTAGGCATTCACTCAGGAATGCATATTAGTATCCTGCCAGTTGTACCTTTTCTCATTGCTTTTAGTATATCGAATGTGCAATAAGTGCAGTTGTCTGTAATTAAACCCTGCGCACTAAGGACTGTATTTTAAGGGAATTACTTTTATTACCCCAAATGATATCATACACACATTTAGCTATTAAATTATCTCTTCCTGTCATTTACCTGTACAGTTTGTGTAAACATGCAAGTATTCACTTATCTGTAAATATAACTGTATACCTAACTGTACAGTTAATTTAACCATGCACATTTTCACTTACCTGTTCATTTACCCAGTCTGTCTATTAAGTAAACTATTATTACCCTCGCTCATATCATACCCATTTTTAGCTACTGAAGTATTTCTCTGCCATCGACCTGTATAGTATAGTTAACCATCCACCAATGTATAGTGTACATATTCGGCCAACCACTCATACTATGCAATGTCTTTTTATAGGTTTTTTTCTTTTTTTTTTTTGCACTCCAGATATCTTGTATTTCTATACTTTTTCATACTGCCGCTCTATGTATCATGTACCGTGTATCTGTCTTTTGTGTTCTTTCGTTGTGGCATTTTGCACCTGGCCTGTGTTTTGTTGTAGCTGCTTGACAATGAAATTTCCCCCCCGGGGGATCAAATAAAGTATCTATCTATCTATCTATCTATCTATCTATCTATCTATCTATCTATCTATCTATCTATCTATCTATCTATCTATCTATCTATCTATCTATCTATCTATCTATCTATCTACCTACCTACCTACCTACCTACCTACCTACCTACCTACCTACCTACCTACCTACCTACCTACCTACCTACCTACCTACCTACCTACCTACCTACCTACCTACCTACCTACCTACCTACCTACCTACCTACCTACCTACCTACCTACCTACCTACCTACCTTACTACCTACCTACCTACCTACCTACCTACCTACCTACCTACCTACCTACCTACCTACCTACCTACCTACCTACCTACCTACCTACCTACCTACCTACCTACCTACCTACCTACCTACCTACCTACCTACCTACCTACCTACCTACCTACCTACCTACCTACCTACCTACCTACCTACCTACCTACCTACCTACCTACCTACCTACCTACCTACCTACCTACCTACCTACCTATCTATCTATCTATCTATCTATCTATCTATCGTATAGCTCCTCCCATCAGCCTCCTCTGCCATGATCTCTCAAACCCAGGCTCTGATCAATCTTGTGTCCCATGGAATCACACACACTTACTGTCATGCTGCCTATGTTGACAGTGTGTCCAGACAAAACAAGGAACAGCTGAATGAGCTAGCTACATAGTGTATCTCAGACCCTACTGCTATTAGAAACAGACTAGGATGAGTAGTATTTATTTTTGTTGATCTCTGTGTAGTGTGTCCCCTTCCTCTCTCATTCCTCAATCCCCCCATTCCCTGCCTTACCCTCAGATGCTGGAGGGAAGCTGCAGACCATCATAGAGGACTTTGGTTCCACCTGCCCTCTGGGCTACAAGAGACTCAACAGCACCCACTGTCAAGGTAACATGAACCAAGTTTTGTTTGGTACGCATTTGGTATGAGTGTAAATCTTTGCCCATGTGCTACAGCTACTGCTTCACTGACAAGCCAATCCTCACTTTTTCTTTCTCTCTCTCTCTCCCCCCACTCTCTCTCCTCCCACTCTCTGTCCCCCCACTCTCTCTCCTCCCACTCTCTGTCCCCCACTCTCTCCCCCCCCCACTCTCTCTCCTCCCACTCTCTGTCCCCCACCCCCCCCCCCCCACTCTCTCTCCCCCCACTCTCTGTCCCCACTCTCTTTTTCTTTCTCTCTCTCTCCCCCCACTCTCTCTCCCCCACTCTCTCTCTGTCCCCCACTGTCTCTCCCCCCACTCTCTCTCCTCCACTCTCTTTCCCCCCACTCTCTCCCCCCACACTCTCTGTCCCCCACTCTCTCTCCCCCACTCTCTCTCCCCCCACTCTCTGTCCCCCTCTCTCTCTCTGTCCCCCACTGTCTCTCCTCCACTCTCTCTCCCCCCACTTTCTCTCCCCACACTCTCTGTTCCCCACTCTCTCTCCCCACACTCTCTGTCCCCCACTCTCTCTCCCCTCCACTGTCTGTCCCCTACTCTCTCTCCCCCCACTCTCTGTCCCCACTCTCTTTTTCTTTCTCTCTCTCTCCCCCCATTCTCTGTCCCCCACTCTCTTTTTCTTTGCCACTCACCTGTAAGACATCAACGAGTGCACCATGCAGGGGGTGTGTCAGAACGGGGAGTGCCTGAACACCCAGGGTAGCTTCCTGTGTGCCTGTAAGCCTGGCTTCACCCTGGACAGGACCAGATGTGTGGGTGAGACTCAGAACCTCTTCCAGACAGATCTGGGCCCAGATTCACAAAATACTTCTTAAGAAAAAAAAAAATAAGTTGATAAGATAGTTCGTAAGTGCAATTCATGATCTTCTGACGAACTTCTCAAATATCTTCTTAAGAACTTCTTAACTATCTTCTTAAGATGATATCTACAACCGATTTAGCTAGCTAACTAGCTCCCAATGGCAATCATGTTAGCATATTTCGTACCAAGATTACTGTTCTAAAACACGTTCTTGGGTTTAGAATAATCAATATGAAGTTTGTGAGTGAATGAAACATGTTCAGTTGCTTTAATTAGCATATTATCTCACTGCCCTTAGTTTAAGACAAGGGTTTAGTTATCTTGGAATTCATACCTTTTTCAAGAACAAATTCAATAACTTTATTTTCAAGAACCACATTTATTTTTAACTTTTTCCTTGAGAAGAAACAGACAATAATCTTTTAGAGGAATAGCAACTTTGCTTAACTTTCTTCATAAGTCTATAGTTCAGGAACAAATTGCAGTTAAGAAGACATTTCTTCGTAAGGTTTTGTGAATCTGGGCCCTGCTCCACACATGATTCTGCATTCCCTCAGCACAGACATGTCGTTTTCAGTAGCAGCAGCACTATTCTCCTGTCTCCTCTTCTCCCATCTGGGGCTAGTTTAGAGACTGTGAAGTGTTAAGTAGGGTTTTTTATATGTTGGCAATCGAGAGGCTGAAATGTGTTTCACATCCACAAAGCTGTCACCAAAGCAGACAGCTTAGCTTTGATGTCCCAATATGTTGCGTGCTGTTTTTACACATCCATTATTTCCATTATTTAAAATGCCACTCATCTGAAATGATCGAAATTTCATATGATTTTCCTCTCAATAAATACCACTACACCGATTGACCTTTTGTCAGCCTAATTTCTTAACTCAGACCTGTTGTGTTTTGCTCTGTTCTGATTGGTCCTGGCTGTCAGAGTCTCCGTCTCCGGTGGAGCAGGCTCAGTGTTTCCTCATGGCAACGGAGGCGGGTCACTGTGAGTACGCCCTATCAGCGCTCCTGTCCCAGGAGATGTGCTGCTGCACCGTGGGCAAGGCCTGGGGCTCCAGCTGTGAGATGTGTCCCCAAGACGGCACAGGTCAGTGGGATGCTAGAGGAGGAGAGTGGGGGTACATTTTCCAGTATTTGACAAGTGATATGCTGTATGATTAGTGCTCATCTGATCCCCTATTTTTCCTTCTCTGTCCTCTCTCCCTGGTTCCCCAGCCTCCTTCAGCAAGATCTGTCCAGCAGGGAAGGGCTACTTACTCCATAGTGTCCGGGAGACGGTGGCGTTCCCTCCTCAGATCCACACCAGCCTGGAGCAGGAGCACAAGCAGGAGGGTGAGTGAGTCACTGTGGCTTTCCCAAGACGTAGATGAAGGCTGGGCATGATTACCTTTGTCTGCCTGCCAACAGATGTACTACATTCTGGAGTCTCTTAGTCACTTAGAAAGATGATATTGCTAAGCTTGTGAGAGCAATCTGTCAGGTTATTGGAGATGCCTTAATATTACTGTTACTTAAGAGTGCAATTCATAATCTGTGAATTATAATGCGTCATTATTCTGCATTTTGACCAGTTTTTCTCTGTGTGTTCTCTTTTTCAGAAGTCAAGCCCCCGGTAAGAAACTATTTTCCTTTAGACACCAGTCACTGTGTGAGAGACATGCATGTGCAGCTCCTCTTACATTTGACTTTTATTTTTATTTGTAGCCGCTTGGCAGACGCTCTGGTCCAGAGTGACTTACAGTAGTGAGTGCATACATTTTCGCAGGGACGCAACTTTGGTTTTAGAAGTGGGTGTGGGGGACATAATATATATATATATATATATATATATATTTTTTTTTATCCAGTCGGATAAACACTCCAAACAGCCTACCTGACTGCTCGGAGGCTTACGTTGCCTCGTTTTGTATCACATTCCAATGATAAAACTGCAGGAGACAAAAATGCAATTTCAGAATGTGGGGGGGGGGAGATGTCCCCAGTGAAAGTTGCGCCCCTGCGTTTTCGTACTGGCCTGTGTCTCTGTGTCCTGTCCTGTAGGAAGGGCCTCCAGAGACGACCACACCCATGCAGCTGTCCACGCGCGGCCCCCGCGGCCCTGGTACGCCCTCTGATTACTTTATTATTTGTTTAACTTGTATTCATCCAGAAAGTTCTATTGAAGTCAAGAGAGGCCTTTAACTAGGTAAACCCGATGATATTCAGGGAGACATGGGTCAATCAGTGGGTCTGTCTGTTTCTCTGGTTAATCCCACAGAGATCATCACCAAGCCCACCCCACCACCCATCATCAGGGTGAACCCAGACAGTGGCCCCCTGGAGGTCGCACAGACGCAGGTCTCACGTGAGTTCCACTACACAGTCCAATCAAAACTGCCATCTCATGTTGTCTTCTCCATGATGGGATGTACAGTGCAGAGATCAACTGTCTTATGTAGATTGCTGTGTGCCCCCTCCCCACAGCGGAGACAGACGAGTGCAGGCTGAGCAGGAACCTCTGTGGCCATGGGGATTGTGTCAACGTGCACACTGGCTACAAGTGCGAGTGCTACGCTGGCTACCGGCTCCACCCTCAGAGGAACGCCTGTGTGGGTAAGTCAAGGGACTGACAGAGGCACGTCCAAAAGAATGGGAGAGCCATATAACGCACTATATATCATGATAGTTTAATTAAACTTGCGTGTCAATTCTCAAAAGGGGTTGTAACTTCCCAATTCCCTTAAACCTCCAAGTTACCCCTCTCTACTAGATGATGATGAGTGCGGTGCTGAGCCATGTGGCCATGGAAGAGGCATCTGCATCAACACAGAAGGCTCCTACCACTGCCACTGTGTCCCTGGCTACAAGCTCCTGGTGTATCATGGGAAACTCAGATGTATCGGTGGGTTTTATATCTTTTCTTTTCTCTGTTTGTCCCTCTTTGGTCTTTACTTTGTAACTTGTGATTTGTCATAAGTGTCTTTTGGACTTGTCTTTAGATGTGAATGAATGCTCCAATCCAATCTGTGGGCAGGGGGGTCAGTGTGTAAACCTGCCAGGGTCCTACAAGTGTGATTGTCACAAAGGCTTCTGGAGCAAGTCCCAGCGCCAGCCAGCCTGTGAAGGTAAGAACTGCTGCTGCCCTCATATCTGTTCGTAGGGTCCATGTTTGTCTCTACGTTTGTGTGTGCAGTGTGTGTATGTACACTGAGTACACTAAACATTCCTTGACATAGACTGACCAGGTGAATCCAGGTGAAAGCTTTGACCCCTTATTGATGTCACCTCCATCAGTGTAGATGAAGGGGAGGAGACAGGTTAAATAAGGATTTTGAGACATGGATTGTGTATCTGTGCCATTCAGAGGGTGAATGGGCAAGACAAAATATTTAAGTGGCTTTGAACGGGGTATGGTAGTAGGTGCCAGACACACCGGTTTGTGTCAAGAATTCCAATACTGTTGGGTTTTTCACGCTGGGTTTTTCACATTTCCTGTGTGTATCAAGAATGGTCCACCACCCAAAGGACATCCAGCCAACTTGACACAACTGTGGGAAGCATTGGAGTCAACATGGGCCAGCATGGGGGTTCCTAATGTTTTGTACACTCAGTGTAATATGTATGTGTGTCTGCATTGGTTTAATAATGCTCTTGTGTTTATGAGTGGCTGTGTTTGTCTGGTGTATTCTCTTGTCTCAGATATTAATGAGTGTCTGGACCCCAGCAGCTGTCCCAATGAGCAGTGTGAGAACACTCCAGGTTCCTATGAGTGTGTACCCTGCTTACCTGGTCACCAGGCCCAGGGTCGGGTCTGCTACGGTGAGACCTACGTCTTCATACACATGGATAAACACACACTAAAGAGAACGCACCAATCAACTCCCTTCATTACCTTTCACTGTCTATCTCGCTGTGGTCTAAGACACTGCATCTCAGTGTTAGAGGCGTCACTACAGACCCTGGTTCGATTCCAGGCTGTATAGCAATCTGGCCGTGATTGGGAGTTCCATAGGGCGGAGCACAATTGGCCCAGCGTCGTCCCGGTTTGGCCGGGGTAGGCCGTCGTTGTAAATAAGAATTTGTTCTTAACTGACATGCCTAGTTAAATAAAAAAATTAACTTTTCTAACTTGAGACATTACGTTTGGTGATATATTGCCACCTAGTGGCCACATCACCATAGTTGGTGTTACTGAATGGTAAACAAAATAGTCTTATGGAAAACTGTGAAGGCCAGTCAAATCAGCAAGTAGAATATTGATTCTGAACATTTAATATGTTGATCTTCACAACTGTGTTTTGTCTGAACCATGACATGGAAGGTATTCACTATTCAGAGCTGTGTGATGTAGAGAATGGACTTGATCAGTCATAGTCAGTAAATCAGCCAGAGGGAGTCTGCCCCAGACACTACAGGGCCAGCAAGCAGGATGCCAACGGACACCAAGCCAGACCAGTCAATCAGGGCTGTCCAGAGCTGGTATTCCTCTGTGTTTCTATTCCTCATTACTCCGCCGTAACCCCTGCAACCTGCAACCAATGATTTATATATACACTAGATGACTGATAGGGGTTGCTGTGCTGAAGCCACCGTGCCTCCATCTTGGTACCCCCACCGTTGTAAAAATAATTTTGGAAGTTGTAAAAATGCATGTATTAATGTCTACATTTGTTTTCGTCACATTTATTATATGATAGACACCTTAATGCATACTTTTAAATTATATTATGTGAGCTAAACATAAAAATAAAAAAATGGGGAAAAAAGCATTTTCCTACATTTTCATAATTGTTTTAGATAACTAATGTTACTGTCCCCACTACAACAACAAACATACTTAAGTACATGTAATTTTGTCCTTGAAACATTTAATTGAAATACTGTAGAATTCCATTCATTCCTGTGGTGTACTGCAGTGAATATACCAAACATCAGGAACACCTTGCTTATATTGATTTGCACCACACCTTTTGCCTTCAGAACAGCCTTAATTTGTCGGGACATGGCCTCTACAAGGTGTCAAAAGCATTCCACAGGGATGCTGGCCCATGTTGACTCTAATGTTTCTTACAGTTGAGTCAAGTTGGCTGGATGTCCTTTGGGCGGTGGACCTTTCTTGATACACATGGGAAACTGTTGGGTGTGAAAAACACAGCAGCATTGCAGTTCTTGACACAAACCTGTGAGCCTGGCACCTAAAACCATACCCTGTTCAAAGGCACTTAAATATTTTATCTTGCTCTCTGAATGGTACACATACACAATCCATTTTTCAATTGTCTCAAGGCTTAGAAATATTTTTTTTACCTGTCTCCTCCCCTTCATCTGCATTGATTTAAGTGGATTTAACAAGTCACATCAATGAGCGATGTTTTGTATACTCAGTGTAAATCCTTGCCTACAACCTCTCTACCTTTCCACTAGATGTCAATGAGTGCCAGAAGCGTGGGGTGTGTCCCAACGGGCGCTGTGAGAACCTCCCAGGGACCTACCGGTGCCTCTGTAACGAAGGCTTCCTCCCAGCTGCAGACAGCAAAGGCTGCAGAGGTCAGGGCACTCATTAATGTTGAACAGGATATCTCTTAGTGCTGCACATACACCATTATATGCTTGCAGACTTGCAGTGGCATGGTGGTTACCAGTATTTCTTCATAATATTGAACAAAAAAAACAACTAATGGGTATACAGGTTCTATTGACAGGCTGCATGTGTCTCCTTCTCTCCCCTCCAGACATTGACGAGTGCGAGGAAGACAGACTGTGTGCCAACGGCCGCTGCGTCAACACAGAAGGCTCCTTCCAGTGCCAGTGCTACCCAGGATATCAGCGCACTCAAGAGGGCAGCCATTGTGAAGGCAGGAGCTACTTCTTATTAATCACATGACTATAGCTTCATGGACATGTTAACAATGTTTTTACACTACTAGTGAAGTATGAGTACAGTTGACGTTTGATTGTGGTCTTTTCCTCCCCCAGATATAAATGAATGTGAGCGTCCCTCTAACTGCCAGAGGGGCCGCTGTATCAACAGCATGGGCTCCTACCGCTGTGAATGTCAGAAGGGCTACATGCTGGTCGGAGGGAGGCGGTGCCAAGGTCAGTCAGTCGCCACCCTCTCTATGAGGGGAGATAAAAGGTATACTGTCAACCATTCTGGCAGAGGAGCTCTGTAATTAGTCAAAACTGTCATAAGTCAAGCTTAAAGGTCCAATGCAGCCGTTTATATCTTAACATCAAATAATTTCTGGGTAACAATTAACTAGTGGGGAGGGGAAAACGGGCAATTAGCTCTTATTAGCAGAGAGGTTTGGAACTGTCTTTCTTATTGGTCTATTAACTAATTTACCGCATGGTGATGTCACCATGCAAGGCCAAAACTCCCTCCCACCAAATCAGGCTGATATTTCATGCAGTCTTAAAAACACATTTTTAACCCCTTTTTCTCCCAAATTTCGATCTTGTCTCATTGCTGTAACTCCCCAATGTGATCAGGAGGCCAGATTATTCATCCTCCGAAACATGACCCGCCTAACCGCTCTTCTTAACACCCAGTTGTGATATAGCCCGGGATCGAACCCGGGTCTGTAGTGACGCCTTAGACCACTGCTCCACTCGGGAGGCCCCATCATGCAGTTTTTTCAAACAGCTCTTACACTAAAAGGGCATTATCATAATTTTCACAATTTCACAGTATCATTCGAACCTCCTATTGTGGAAATATACAGTATATAAAACACAGGAAAATTATGTTTTTGACTGCACTGGGCCTTATAGTAGCAGATGTCATGATGACAGTAACACATTCTCCTTCCCTCTCTCTCTCGCTCTCTCTCTCTCCCTCTCCCTCTCTCCCTGCCACCCACCCATCCAGACATAGATGAGTGTGCGACAGACAGGGGTCTGTGCCAGCCTCATGGTGTGTGTGAGAACAGACAGGGCTCCTACGTGTGCGTGTGCAAAGACGGCTTCATCCTGTCTGAAGATAAGCAAAGCTGTGAGGGTAAGATTACTGATATCCTCTCAGCCCTCTCTCTATATAGCTATATTCTGCATGCACACACACAAACACACACACAATCACACAAAGACACACACACACACCAATCTACTCTTCCCCCTCCAATACAGAGATTGAGGTGGACATGGAGGATAAGAAGGAGTGTTACCTGAACCTGGATGACACAGTGTTCTGTGACAGTGTCCTGGCCACCAACGTCTCCAAGCAGGAATGCTGCTGCTCCATCGGCGTGGGCTGGGGAGACCACTGTGAGATCTACCCCTGCCCCGTCTACCACTCATGTACGTACCTCAGGCCAAACAACACACACACACTAGTTTACCAAGCCTCTGAGCCGTCGGCGTGGGCTGGGGATCTGTTCAGTTACTTGCACTGTTCAATGTCATTGATTACTGAAGTAAGCTCCTTGTTTTTCCTCCAACCAGCTGAGTTCCATTCCCTGTGTCCAGTGGGCCGAGGTTTCTACCATGAGGAGGGAGTAACTGAGTACGGCCTGTCTGTCCACAGAGGTGAGTAACTGCACAACCTTAGTCCAACCACGGTTGGTTTGCTGTCATCTGATTTACAACATTCATTTACATGGCAGGATTTGTTTTCAGGTGGAGTTTGTTTGTGTTGAGATCGGTGCTCTTGTCTCTCTGTTGTTCAGATATCGATGAGTGTGTGCTCTTCTCCAGTGAGATCTGTAAGGAGGGCCGCTGTATGAACACACAGCCTGGCTATGAATGCTACTGCCAACAGGGCTTCTACTATGACAGCAACCTACTGGAGTGCATCGGTAACCAATGAGCCCCACCTCACTCAGGCCTGCACCAAAACACACCTCTGTATTATTACACATTATAAACTGTGTGGTTTGAGCCCTGAATGCTGATTGGCTGACAGCTGTGGTATATTTAAGCAATAAGGCCAGAGGGGGTGTGGTATATGGCCAATATACCACGTCTAAGGGGCTGTTCTTATGCACGACGCAATGCGGAGTACCTGGATACACCCATTATCCGTGGTATATTGGACATATACCACAAACCCCCAAGGTACCTTATTGCTATTATAAACTGGTTGCCAACATAATTAGCGTAGTCAAAATATATGTTTTTGTCATACCCGTGATATACCACGGCTATCAGCCAATCAGAATTCAGGGCTCGAACCACCCAGTTTATAACAGACCGTATACCACAGGTAATACAAAACATTTATTTTTACTGCTCTAATTACGTTGGTATCCATGGCTAAGGGCTGTATCCACATTGCGTTGTGCCTATGAACTAGCTGTGGTATATTGGCCATATACCACACCCCCTCGGGCAATATTGCTTAATTAAAACACATCAGATGATCCCATGTAGTCACAGATCCTGTATGTTAATGTGTCTCCTCCTCAGATGTGAATGAGTGCCACGATGAGTCTCTGTGTACCAACGGTCAGTGTAAGAACACCAGAGGCTCCTTCTACTGCACCTGTAACTCTCCCTGGACCCCTGATGCTTCCAATAAGAAGTGTGTGATCCCCACTGTGGCAGGTGAGGTCTGGCTAGAGCCCTCTACTGTGCATGCTGTATCCACACACACAGGGCGGTACAGTACAGTACAGGCCAGAGAAGAGGATGTGTGTTAAGTCAGCAGTGTGTTTTTGTTGCTACAGGTGTGGATGAATGCCAGGACCCGTTGAACTGTAAGAGTGGCCACTGTGTGGACACCCCTGGGTCCTACTACTGCATCTGCTCTCCCCCCTGGATCCTGGCCACTGACCGCAACAGATGTGTGACCCCAGAGGAGCAGGCTGGTGAGTGGAGGAGGAGAGACTAAGAGAGGAGGAGGTGGGCTCAGGAATCTCTGGATGGATGACTTGTAGGTGGTGGTGGTAGTGGTGTTGTGAGAGAGGCTGGGTAGTGTAGTTCACAGTGGGTTGGTTCTCAGTGGGGGCTCTGTGTGTGGGCGAGGGAGGTTGAATGAGAGAATGTGTTTTAATGTTAGTTCCAGTCTAACACTACTAATCAGCCAGACCTGCCACTTCAGCCTCACCCTCTCTTACATTCACATAACTTCATATCTGTCACATAGATTAGTGGTTCACAAACTGGTCGACTGGGGGTCCGCGGAGGTACTGCAGGGTGTTTGCGGCCAGATATATACTTGTAATATTATTACTCTATAATATACCCTTAGATTCACAACAGGGCCTTGGAGACTCACAGGGATCCACAGTACTCCACCAATGATCCAGTTTTCAACTCAATACTTCTTGTATTCCCTAAAAAATGTTGCCCCATGTGAAAATGTATAGAGTTGCAGGAAATTAGCTTTAAAACGTTTTCTCCGATGCAAAGAGTGGGGCCTTTAAAATGTTATTTCCCAGGGCCTGAGACTTGGTTAGTCCAGCCATGCACTGCAGCTGTCATAGTAAATAGTATTATTTACTATGACAATAGTATGTTATGTTCCTGATGAATTTGCTATCAAAAGCAGTTTGGAACCCCTGACATACTGTAGATAGATCAGAGATAAACTCAAACACAACCCTGGTCCTATACTAAAGCCACCTACTGGGCTCCTCAACCCCTCAATAGACACCCAAACACTCTGGTGCTCTCAGGAAGCAGTGGAACATAGTGATCTGCCTGCAGGCCTGTTTACCCTCACATCACATTAAGAGCTGGCCCCAGGCTGGTGTCTGTCCCTCCGTCCGTAGGTTGTGTAACCCATGTCTGTGGTGTCTGTGGTGCCCCTTGCAGATATCAATGAGTGCCAGGATCCCTCGTACTGTAAGAATGGGAGGTGTGTGAACACGCCCGGCTCCTTTCACTGTATATGTACCCAGCCCCTCACCTTCAGCGCAGCGCTCAAACAGTGCGTCTATGACGGTGGGTATAACAAATCGGCGCTCAGCTCACCTGAGCCTGACCAATCAGTGCTCAGCTCACCTGAGTTTTGGCTTACCTGTACACCTGCCACTCCTGCTACTCTTTTTAACTCCTCCCCCTTTGAGCCCCCGTTCCCCAATACTGACTCCATGCACAGGCTCAGCACTCCCCCTCTTGCTTGTTTCTATAGAAACACACTCTCAGTTTAGTGAGGGAGATCATGAGACTTGAGATGGTCAGTGTGATCTCAGTTCTACAGGACCAGTGTGATCCCGTTGCACATTTCTCAGTTTCCGTTTCCGTGGTTTCCCCACTAAGCTTGCATAGTCACAGGAAAACACTTCATTACTTCATCCTTCATTGTGTGCATGTGCTTGTGCGTCTGAGACACAGTGAGAGAGTATAAGTCAGATGAAGGCAAGTGATATTGCTTGTGGCATTTTCTGCAACTTTCTCAGAAGCATCGTTTCTCCTTTTAACCTACTGTTGCGATGTATGTGCTGCTGTAACACTTGGATACGATGTTGTGACATTACTCTTGCGATTATGTTATTTTCTTTGCATATTCTTGTTGTAAAGTCTCACAAGTTTGCATTGGCAATCCAGCTTTTACTTTATTGTGTCTGTGTGGTTTTTAATGGCGCCATCCTTGACTGTGATGTTTGACTGTAAATGTATGTGCATAGGAGCAGTCTGGTATAGCTCTGAGCCCTACCACCTCAAGCTAGGCCTCATCACTTATTCATATCTACCTGCTGGCTGTTAACATGCTGAGCAATTACTTGGTTAATCATAGAGGTCATTATAAGTGGCAGGATCTGGCCTGCTTGCATAATGCAGGAGCAAAGATTGGCTTTTTGATTGGATGGAATAATCCTTAATATTCCTCTCTCTCTCTCGCTCTCTCTCTCTCTCTCTCTCTTTCTTTCTCTCTCTCTCTTTCTTTCTCTCTCTCTTTCTTTCTCTATCTCTTTCTCTCTCTCTCCCTACCTCAGACCGCACGGCGGCCCATAAGGATGTGTGTTTCCTGCAGGTGGATGAGGATCTGATCTGCAGCCATCCCAGAAACGGCCTGGTGTTCACCTACTCTGAGTGCTGCTGTCACTATGGCCGTGGCTGGGGCCCTGAGTGTAGGACCTGCCCCCAAATAAACTCAGGTGGGCACCAGCACTCATTCTTTCACTGGTTTTTAGTTTATGGTATATTTGTCATTCCAGTTTTAGCCCGTATCATAATAGTCTAATACTAATAACTTAATTAAGTTCATCTTAATTCTTCCTCTCGTTCAGTGATCTTTAACCGGCTGTGTGACATGCACTTGGAGACAGAGTCTGATGGTGAGGGAGATTTCCTGGCAGCTTTCGCCAACTACAACCCAGGTATTGGTAAGGCCTGTAATATATTTTATTATACTCTGAATTTGGTTATAAATTCACCTCAGAGCACAAACACCACTTTAATAATATTTTCTCTTCCTCTCTCCTATGTCCATCTTTCTCTCTTTCTCTCTCTCTTTCTATCTCTATCTTTCTCTCTCTAATTCTCTTTCTCCTTTTCTCTCTCTCTCTCTCTCTCTCTCTCCCCTTCTCTCTCTCTCTCTTTCTGTTTTGGCTCAGAAGGGGACAGTTCAGAAGAGGACTCAGATGAGTGTAGTTGTGCCAATGGGCGCTGTGTGCGTTCCTACTTGAGCACTATGTGTGATTGTAACACAGGCTTTAGGCTGGATCACTCCCGCACACGCTGCACAGGTACGTTGACAATCCACCTATTCTGCCTGTCTGCTTCCCTTAAACTTTGGGTTAGATTAGAGTGAAGGCGACTGCTTGAATTTCAGTCATCTCAATCTTTAGGTGGATGTCAATTGGATGCTTATCAATTCTGCGAACAAAAGTGTCTCTGTATAATTTGTTGTCCTTTGTTCAATTGTTTTGACCAACAATGCCTGTTGTTGGCATTCTTTAGAATTTAAAGAAACATCTGGTTGTTGATTTTATGTGTAAATAGTGGAAGAGATGGCAAGCTCTCTGTTTTGTTTCAAACCTTCTCCCTCTCTCCCTCCCTCTCTCTCTGTTTTCAGATATTGATGAGTGTGCTGAACCAGGGGTCCGAGTTAATCCATGCAAGAATGCCCGCTGTGTCAACACCGTAGGCTCGTTCAAGTGCTACTGCAAAAATGGCTTTGTCCCTGCACGAAGGCCCAACATGTGTGTACCAGGCACCAAGGCCCAACATACCCGTACTAGGGCTCTATAACAGCTTTATCTCTGTCAAACATACACAAATACACACGTAACCCCTCTGTCTTATAAGTTCAGTATTCAGTGTGTGCCTGTCTGTCCTTGAAGTGTCCCTTGGAAACGCTGCCCTGTCTTCAAAGGCTCATTTGAAATGTTTGAAATTTACAAAATGTGTTGTTGTTGTTGTCGGTTCCTCCTTCACTGAAATGAGATGCAGCATAGGCCTCCAGTTTGGCTCTGAACATATTTATCCCTAGTTCAGTTAATGATTTATCCCTAGTTCAGTTAATGATTTGGGGAAAATATACAGACAAAAGTAACATATTCATAAATATTTTATGTATTTTTGTAATTATATATATTTTTTAATATGTTTGTGTCCATTGACTGTTAAACTTGTGTTTTGTTTATTTTTGTTGAGTTGTGTCCTCCAGTTGTATTGCTCTTATACATCCATGAATCTTATGCCCTCCTGCATTTTGATGAGGAGCTTCCTCCCTTCCTCCCTTCCTTCCTCCCTTCCTCCCTTCCTCCCTTCCTCCCTTCCTCCCTTCCTCCCTTCCTCCCTTCCTCCCTTCCTCCCACTCTGAATGCCTGTATGAGTAGCAGACCATTATTGTCCATTTTTTATCGCCCTCTGTCTCTGTCCTCCCCCATTGTCCAGTTTTGTACAGTATGTAAAGTGTAGATTACTTTGTTGCCTTTTAGCCCAGTGCCTATCGTGCTCCTGTAATCATCTGTTTTATGGAATGTTTTGGAAAGAGATTATACTTCATTGTAAAGCCATTAAGTGCCTTTTAGATTTTAGACATGTGCATATTGAATACAATTGAAGCTCACTAAAGGTAAAGGGGTAAGAGGTCGTATTCAGACCTAACTCGTGGATTCAGAGGGCATCCTCAGGAGTACAGTAGTTTAGTGACTTCTCTTCACAAAATGACAGTTTGTTTATCTACGCATTATATGGAACCAAAGTGGCTTTTGAGCGGGAAAAAAAACATAAACGGCAGAAGTTAACCACCCAAATGTGTGTTTGTGAGTGTATTCTTTATAAAGTGAGTTTGTTCATTCTTTGGGATTAGAAGTCTTTCCAGTCCATATCCTGTTCTGTCTGTCCATGAGAAGAAAATCAACAGAGACTAACACAGTATAGAACAGGTTGCTTGTTGTACCTGTGGTTGTGGATGATGCTTCAGGTTTGGTTGATGGGCTTGTTGTATCTGTGGTTGTGGATGATGCTTCAGGTTTGGTTGATGGGCTTGTTGTACCTGTGGTTGTGGATGATGCTTCAGGTTTGGTTGATGGGCTTGTTGTATCTGTGGTTGTGGATGATGCTTCAGGTTTGGTTGATGGGCTTGTTGTACCTGTGGTTGTGGATGATGCTTCAGGTTTGGTTGATGGGCTTGTTGTATCTGTGGTTGTGGATGATGTTTCAGGTTTGGTTGATGGGCTTGTTGTACCTGTGGTTGTGGATGATGCTTCAGGTTTGGTTGATGGGCTTGTTGTATCTGTGGTTGTGGATGATGCTTCAGGTTTGGTTGATGGGCTTGTTGTACCTGTGGTTGTGGATGATGCTTCAGGTTTGGTTGATGGGCTTGTTGTATCTGTGGTTGTGGATGATGCTTCAGGTTTGGTTGATGGGCTTGTTGTACCTGTGGTTGTGGATGATGCTTCAGGTTTGGTTGATGGGCTTGTTGTATCTGTGGTTGTGGATGATGTTTCAGGTTTGGTTGATGGGCTTGTTGTATCTGTGGTTGTGGATGATGTTTCAGGTGTGTTTATATCAGTTGCAGCTGACGTTTTAGGATTATATTCATCTGTACAGTCCGTTGTAGCTGTAGTTTCCATGTGTTGCAGGAACTGATAAAGTAGGTATGAATGTACTGTAACTGTGGCCAAAGTTATCCTTTCTGATGTAATTGTAGGCAATGTCTCAGAAATGCTGCCTGGCGCTGAAGAAGCAGATGTCGTCATTGGCATTATAGTTGACGTCACTAATGTTGTTTCAGATGGTATTTCAGGGGAGGTGGTTGACAGCTTCTCAAGGGAAGTAGTGAAATGTTTTTTCACCTAATGTCTCAGTTGTTGCTATAGCTGGTGTTTCTAATGTAGTTGTTGTTGCTGTTTCCGGTAAGTTTAAAAGAGAGAGAGATACTGTTTCTGATTTGATTGCAGATTTATTTTTAGGTGTTGTAATAAAATAGGAGGTTGTAGATTTCTTGTGAATTTGAGAATGTTTCAGGAGTGTTAACTAGGACAGGTTCAAATGCACTTGTAGACATGTGTAGACAGATGTTTTTGACTATGACGTTTCAGATGTTTTTGACTATGACGTTTCAGATGTTTTTGACTATGACGTTTCAGATGCTTCTGTAGTTGCAGTTACTCTTTCTGTGGACAATGTTTTCAAGATGCATTTTGCCTGTGTTTCAAAATAAGTTGCTGCTCTTTTCTGTTGTTTTTGTCTAATATGAAGTTTCTCCAAGTATGTTTGTAGTTTCCAAGGCCTTTGGATCCGCTGTTTCAAATTTGGCAGTCTTTGCAAGTGCTGTTTTGAGACGTGCTTGCAGGGGGGTTATTTTGTGGATGGTATAAAAGTTTCCATCATGATGTCATCCACACGTTGAGAGGGAGCTCATTTGGAAAAGGCTGTTTCAGTGGTAGATGCAGACAGGTCCATGGATGGGGTGATAGCTAATTTTTCAGATGACATTGTTGATTCAGGATCTCCAGGACCAGTAGTGGGTTGTGTAGTGGCTATGCATCCTTACCAGACAAAACATTGAGATAAATACACTGTGTAAAAAACATTAGGAACACTTCCCCCTCAGTACAGCCTCAATTTGTCAAGGCATGGACTTTGTCAAGGCATGCTTCCCACAGTTGTGTCAAGTTGGCTGGATGTCCTTTGGGTGGTGGACCATTCTTGATACACACAGGAAATGGCATCTGCTACCATACCCTGTTCAAAGGCACTTAAATCTCACTCTCTGAATGGCACTTATCCACAATCCATGTTTCAATTGTCTCAAGGCTTAGACATCCTTTTTTAACCTGTCGCCTCCCTTTCATCTACACTGATGTGGATTTGAAGTGGATTTCCACCTGTAATGATAATGAGGAGAGAGAGAGGGTTTCTCTGCCATAGACCATTCCCTCATGTGTATTCCTAGAGGTACACAAGTCTGTGTTTACTCTTAATACATACTGTACACAAAGGCGGGAAGTAGTTTGGGGGTGGGGGGGCTGCGATTTTTGGATGCTGTACAAATCTGCAGACTGCTCTATCGGTCCACTAATACAGGACTGTCAAAGGCCCAGTGCACTACTTAATTTTTTTTATTATTAATAAAAATATAAACAATTATTTTTCAGGCGTGGTGAACTACTGTTGTGAGATTTTTATTTTATTTTATATAAAACAATGTTTTTTTATTATTGTGATTTTTCACCCTTAGCACCCCTACTTCCCACAGCTATGACTGTAAAAAAAAATATTTAACTAGGCAAGTCAGTTAAGAACAAATTCTTATTTACAATGACGGCCTACCTACAGGGTCAGCAGGTTACTTGCTGACCTGCAGCAGGTTAATTGAAATCAACATGCCATGGGATCCATGGCCTAAAAGCTTTCATAAGCATACCAAGATCTGAGATCAAATGGAGGACAACATTCTCACATGCCAAAATGGAGGTTTATGTTAATACTTTCGGCAGCATCTGATTGTTCCTTTGGCCAAACCAGAAAGAACAACATGGTTTGAACAATTCCCATCTTAGTAGTGAAAATGCCGAACTTTATACATCTTGCAAATGAGGGAAATATGCAAAACCAGCATCAATAAGACTGAGCGTCTCAGAAGAAGCTCATTCGATTATGAGACTGTGTGATTTATTGCTGTTTGTCCTCTGATGTCACCTCTATCCATTACACATTGTGATTCACTTTTTGTAATTCTTTCACTTATTATTTGTATTTGCAGTTTTGCTTTACTTTACGTACCCTGGACTCTATGCTCTAGACTTGGGAAAAGTCACACCATATTTTTAAGCGTAACAATCAATTTCAACATATAGAATACACATGTTATTTTAAACCAAACATTTTGGCCGTTGACCAAATTGGTGGATAGCGTCAGTGACAAATTAAGACATAACAGTTTACTTCATGGGAATGGGAAAATTACAACATCTTACATCAGATAGAAATATGTTATATTTCAACCTAGCATTACAAAAAAAACCCCACTGAAAACCAACTATTTCTCTGTAAGATAGGGATGCCATATTTACCTGAGGTGGGATGAGTGGTAGGACAGTGATACTCGTCTCACAGTGAGTGGCACACATAGAATTGTACCTATTTCTTACTCCCCTATGCCACAGCTAGTCATTTACTCTCCATCACACTACCCTGTCAGAGAAACGCACACATCTTTAGAACACATTTATTCCGGACATATCTTCAACAGCAACATTTTGGGTTTCAGGTTTTGTTTTGTTTGTGGTGAGTTATGTTGAGGGATGGGATGAGAGGAGAAATTTGCTGTTGATTATTTATTATTCTGTTTGAGATGTTATAGAAACACCTGATCAGGCTAACATATAGATTCAGCTTGTTTATGACCAGTGCTTTCAACTGAATCATAAAAGATGCCCACTGTTAGACATGTTTACACGCTTTTTGTAGCGGTGGCCCAGAAACTGCTGCAGTTTGTACATGTTTTATTGATTGTTTATCCACTAGGTGGAACCGTTGCTTGAAAAGTACCCAACTGTCATACTTGAGTAAAAGTCCAGATACCTTCATAGAAAATGACTCAAGTAAAAGTGAAAGTCACCCAGTAAAATTCTACTTAAATAAAAGTCTAAAAGTATTTCAATTTAAATATACTTAAGTATCAAAAGTAAATGTCATTTCAAAAATATACTTAAGTATCAAAAGTAAAAGTAAAAATTCCTTATATTAAGCAAACCAGATGCCGCCACCTTGTTTATTTTTGTTATGGATAGTCAGTACTCCAACACTCCAACATAATTTACGGACAAAGCATGTGTGTTTAGTGAGCCCGTCAGATCAGTGGCAGTAGGGATGACATTGGATGTTCTCTTGATAAGTGCGTGAAGTATTCAATTATCCTCACACAGCCAAAGTTGAATCAGCACTTTATTTTTGCTGAGGCCAAGGTCTCTTTTACAGATGAGGCCATTACACACATCATTACACATTAAACACATCAATATATACTATACACATCAATATGCACTATACACATCAATATACACTACACACATCAATACACGAAAAGCAAAACACAATCATAGAATACAAACACAGTCTGCAGTAAAATAATTGACTGAAGTTCAAGGATTGCCTATCCACTCTCAGATCTCCCTCCAGCTCAGTCTAAAGGTCTGGGAATCTGAGATTATCTCTAATCGCCTGGCCCTGGAGGTCAGATGAGGTGGAAGTGTGAAGTAGTTATTTCAGTGGCCTCCTGTGATAGAAAATTCTGGATCACTCCGGCTTAGGTGACGGTGAAGAGGGTGAGGATGGAGGGAGTCATAGGTCAGTGCTTGGCTGGGCGGAGTCAATGCGAGTCAATGAAAGGCAAGACTATTCCAGGACGATCAGGTTAACCAAACCTAAAACGTAACCTTTTTCTGTGTGCCACTCAAACCGACGAGCAGCAGTGCCTCGTCTTTCCCAGGTCTTCCTAGCTCTTCCCAGCTCAACATACATGTTGACTTGGATGGATTTGCTTTCTCATTGATCTCCTATGAGCTCCATGTTCTACTGGTACACTCGTAAAAACGAGAATGATGCTGTAGTTGCATAGCAACAGGATCCAAGTTTGACTGTTTCTCTCAGTCAAACTGCAGGCATGAAAGTAATGTTGTATGGTAATGACCAACTGGGCACACACTGGTTGAATCAACGTTGTTTCCACATAATTTCAATGAAATTACGTTGAACCAATGTGGAATGGACGTTGAATTGATGTCTGTGCCCAGTGGGGAGTGAGAAAGACTATTCCTATCAGTATGGTGACCAGGCCAGAAGTGGTGGGTTTGCCTTCATACTGTCTCACTTCCTGTTTTCCATCTCACAGACCAGATAAAGGGTGCGTTCCTCTCTCCACCCCTGCCAGATCTTACAACGCCTGGATAGGTATTTTAAGTATCAGCTAAACACATCATATGTTATAGCAATCTGTCAGTCGATGACACAATCAATGACGTGGCACGCAACCATTGGTTGATGCATGCAGCGTCTGAGCGGGGGAACACGTCCATAGAAATAAGCCGCGGAGACTACTTTCTTTAAATATTGAAGTGATCAAGGCCCCACAGGCACGGCACCTCGTTAGGGTATATGTGGGGCGGTACTATTGTCACACTATTATACACTCTTTACACAAGGGCACACTTATAGTACAAACACACTGTCTGTACTCAGCTACACCCCCCACTCCTACACAAACACACTGTCTGTACTCAGCTACACCCCCCACTCCTACACAAACACACTGTCTGTACTCAGCTACACCCTCCACTCCTACACAAACACACTGTCTGTACTCAGCTACACCCCCCACTCCTTCACAAACACACTGTCTGTACTCAGCTACACCCCCCACTCCTACACAAACACACTGTCTGTACTCAGCTACACCCCCCACTCCTACACAAACACACTGTCTGTACTCAGCTACACCACCCACTCCTACACAAACACACTGTCTTTTACACAAGAGAACACCAACACTAACTAGCCTACTGTTGTTCACACACATCTTCCCTATACAGTACACTGTTGAGTATTCTAACTCACCCTCTAAGGCCAGTATCCAAAACCCACCGCAAGACCACCTACATAAACAAAACAAACCGACACGCCCATTCATAAAGTCGCAGTTCCTGGCTTTCATTTTGAAGATGATGTCATCAGTTTGAGCATTGTATTGCAGAGGAACATACCGCACTAAGGTTCTAAGGAACATACACAAAGGTGCAGTGAATAGCTGCAGCAACAACTTGTTACGCTCTATTCTACTGAAACTCAAAAACATAAAAAAACACATCAGATGTTCATTGTGGGAGTTGTCCTGGAAACAAGAGCTTGCGGAGGGAGCGTGGAGACAAAGGATTGTTTAAGTATTCTACGACGGACTGATTCTCCTGTGGCCTGATTTAATCATTGCCTCCCTCCACCCACAAGTGTAACAATGCTCTCAAATCAGGACATATCCAGGCAAGATCTCTGCTACATCCTCACTCGGAAACTGGATCTCTCTCCGGCCCCTTATTTCACTGCTGGTGCCCAAAAGGAGAGCAATCAGGTTAATTATGTGATGGCAACTGGTATATGGACTAGAATGAGAGCATGCATTGTTGGTTGGAAAGCTTGCTCAGTCATCTCAGTTCTTGGTCAGATGTAATTGTTTCATGGCACAGGAAACTAGAATTCAGGCTCATTTTGGGCCCTGTAGCTTCTTTTATTTGAATCCTTAGTTCTGTCATAAACCAGGATGAGAGTCACGCTGGCCTCAAAAGGTAAACTGAGAGTAAAGGTCTGTTCTGTCCCCTTCAATTGTCAGCTATACGCACCTGACTGATCATATGATTGCACCCAAATAGCCATGATTGCACCCAAATAGCCATGATTGCCCCCAAATAGGATCACGCTGCCTATTGAGCCATATTGGCAATTAGGGAATTAAATGAAGTGAAGTGAATGAGGAGGAAATAGTGTTTGTTGCAATTTTTTGTGTACTGTATACAGAAAGTATCTGTGACATATCCACATCAGATCATTAAAGATGGTAAACAAGTAGCTGAATCCTGCCCACACTGCCCAGACCCCATTGAAGGTGACCTAGTTGCAGTCTATACAGGGAGGGGTCATAAGAGATGTAGGAATGAAAACCTTCCCATATACTGTCCATGTATGTCTCTATCTCTCCTATATGCTGTTAGTCTTGTATTTTTAGCCACCGCATCCATCTAATCTATCCACTTCTTTGACCCCACACTAACCCTCCCTCTTCTGCCTCACTAGAAAATACATAGGGTAAGATGGTAAGGATGCACAGCCTGAAACTGACTGACTGTTTGAGGATTAGCCAATCATGAAACAGATTTGTGGTGTGTATAAGTGTGCGCTACAGTATGTCTTCCTTCCTTAGGGACGTCAATACGTAACAGACCTGCGGGCCTCCTCCCCGATCTCACTGAGTCACGTTGCCGTGGCGACAGCTCTCCTCCTCACTGTCCTGGTTTCATTCCGTCTAATTATTCTCAAAGTTCAAACTAGAACAGCAGGCTGACCTTCAGCAACTAGTTTGGCAGGGAGATGTGGTGAGGGGAGGGCGAGGGGGAGGATGAGAAAGAAAGACACCAGAAATAGGCTGGCCGTCCCAGGGAGAGGACTCCAAAAAGCTTTGGAAGGAATATAAATATCTTTTAGTAGGTCGAATCAACCAGAGAGCAACCCTTTGGATACTGTTTTGCTGGAGACTGCAAATGTGCAAGTTTCTCCTTTGTTGGTCAGAGGTATGGGGATTTGGGGATGACAGATGCCAGTGAGTTACTTAGCTATATTTACACCTCCAGGACTTCAGTAGAATTTCAACCTCAATTAGTATGAGTAACCCTTTTTTGTTCAATCAAATCGACGTGTTTAGCAGATGTTAATGCGGGTGTAGCAAAATGCTTGTGCTTCTAGCTCCGACAGTTTTTTATTTAACCTTTATTTAAGTAGGCAAGTCAGTTAAGAACAAATTCTTATTTACAATAACGGCCTAGGAACAGTGGGTTAACTGCCTTGTTCAGGGGCAGAACAACAGATTTTTACCTTGTCGCTCGGGGATTCAATTCAGCAACCTTTCGGTTACGGGCCCAACGCTCTAACCACTCAGCCACCTGCCACCCCAGTGCAGTAATATCTAACAAGTAATATCTAACAATTACACAACATATACCCAATACACACAAATCTAAGTAAGGAATGAATTAAGACTATATACATACAGTTGAAGTCGGACGTTTACATACACCTTAGCCAAATACATTTAAACTCAGTTTTCACAATTCCTGACATTTAATCCTAGCAAATATTCCCTGTTTTAGCTCAGTTAGGATCACAACTTTATTTTAAGAATGTGAGAGAATGATTTATTTCAGCTTTTATTTGGTAGCATCACCTTTAAGTTGTTAAACTTGGGTCAAACGTTTCGGGTAGCCTTGCTCGCACACACATTTTCAGTTCTGCCCACAAATGTTCTATAGGATTGAGGTCTGGGCTTTGTGATGGCCACTTCAATACCTTGACTTTGTTGTCCTTAAGCCATTTTTCAACAACTTTGGAAGTATGCTTGGGGTCATTGTCCATTTGGAAGACCCATTTGCAACAAAGCTTTAACTTCCTGACTGATGTCTTGAGATGTTGCTTCAATATATCCACATAATTTTCCTTCCTCATGATGCCATCTATTTTATGAAGTGCACCAGTCCCTCCTGCAGCAAAGCACCCTCACAACATGATGCTGCCACCCCTGTACTTCCCGGTTGGGATGGTGTTCTTCGGCTTGCAAGCCTCCCCCTTTCTCCTCCAAACATAACGATGGTTATTATGGCCAAACAGTTCTATTTTTGTTTCATCATCTCCAAAAAGTACGATCTTTGTCCCCATGTGCAGTTGCAAACCGTAGTCTGGGTTTTTTTTAATGGCGGTTTCTGAGCAGAGGCTTCTTCCTTGCTAAGCAGCCTTTCAGGTTATGTCAATATAGGACTCGTTTCACTGTGGATATAGATACTTTTGTACATGTTTCCTCCAGCATCTTCACACGGTCCTTTGCTGTAATTCTGGGATTGATTTGCACTTTTCGCACCAAAGTACGTTCATCTCTAGGAGACAGAACGTGTCTCCTACCTGAACGGTATGATGGCTGCGTGGTCCCATGGTGTTTATACTATTGTACTATTGTTTGTACAGATGAACGTGGTTCCTTCAGGCGTTTGGAAATTGCTCCCAAGGATGAACCAGACTTGTGGAGGTCTACAATTTGTTTTCTGAGGTCTTGGCTGATTTCTTATGATTTTCCCATGATGTCAAGCAAAGTGGCACTGAGTTTGAAGGTAGGCCTTGAAATACATCCACAGGTACACCTCCAATTGTCTCAAATTATGTCAATAAGCCTATCAGAAGCTTCTAAAGCCATGACATAATTTTCTGGAATTTTCCAAGCTGTTTAAAGGCACAGTCAACTTAGTGTATGTAAACTTCTGACCCACTGGAATTGTGATATAGTGAATTATAAGTGAAATAATCTGTCTGTAATTGTTGGAAGAATTACTTGTGACATGCACAAAGTAGATGTCCTAACCGACTTGCCAAAACTATAGTTTGTTAACATGAAATCAGTGGAGTGGTTGAAAAATGAGTTTTAATGATTTCAACCTAAGTGTATGTAAACTTTCAACTTCAACTGTATATGGATGAGCGGCATGGACTTAGATACAGTAGAATAGTATAGAATGCAGTATATACATATGAGATGAGTAATGCAAGATATGTAAACATTATTAAGTGACTAAGATCCTGTAGAATAGTATAGAATACAGTATATACATATGAGATGAGTAATGCCAGATATGTAAACATTATTAAAGTGACTAGTGTTCCATCTCTTAAAGTGTCCAGTGATTTATAGTCCTTCCTGTGACATCAGGTGCCGTAGGTGTCCTGGAGGGAGGGTAGTTTTCCCCCGGTAATGCGTTGGAGAGCCGTTGGGCGGTGGAGTTGCCGTACCAGGCGGTGATACAGCCCGACAGGATGCTTTCAATTGTGCATCTGTAAAAGTGTGTTTGAGGTGTATACTTTTGTTTCCAAGTAGATTTGTTTAAGACTACCCAGAAACACTCTGTGTGACACTGATTTAGCCCAATGCAGTAAAAGTTGAATACATGTAACTGACACTGACACATACTGTATGTCTCCTGGAGTTGAGAAAATAAGTCATGCTAACGTGACTGTAAAACGTACAGTACCCCCCAACTCAGTTGGATTACATAGTTCTGTAACCTGAGCAAACATGCATTCTTTGATTAGTGGACATTAAAGACCTCCATCCTAAATCTTGTGCTAGACTAGGCGAACACAATGACAAAATGTGTTCCTGGGATCTATAGAATCAGATGTGTGATTCACTCACAGGATTGACTCCAGAAGAATAAGCTTCCTCAAATGAGGGCTCTCACAGAATGGGATTCTGTGGTTGAAATGCTACGGTTGAATGGCAAGGTCGGAACCACCGAATGTGAATATATTATTATTATTGTTATACATTATGAAATTATATATAACACAATGACCTAGGAACACATTTTGTCATTGTGTTTTATATAATTTCAACCACAGAATTATCATTTCAACCACAGAATCCCATTCTGTGAGAGCCCTCATTTGAGGGAGCTTATTCTTCTGTAGTGAATCCTGTGAGTGAATCACACATCTGAGGTAAGAGCTGAGAGAAAAGGCCAGATGAGGTGGTCCTGATGTTGTAGTGCTTTCTGACACAGTCTCTCTAGGGTTTAATCCCTCTCTCCCTCCCTCTTTCTCTCCTCCTGTGTCTTACTCTCTCTATATACATCCCTCTCCTCCCTTCTCTGCCGGGGTTAGCTGCAGCAGTTTGGCCCACAGGTGATTTAGGGGCCTAAGCAGCGTGGTGGGCCCTGCAATGATCAGGGCTGGAGTCACATGCTTCACATGCCCTGCCTGAGGATGAGATTATGAACTGCACACACACATCCACACAAACACAGAGAGCAAACCATGTGCTGTGATCATGGACAGCAACATGAAAACAGTGTGTAAAACAAACCATCTAGTAACAAACACCATCCCTAACACTCATGGTGCACTTCTCCTACCACTCCCCCCTCTAGGTCCTGTCCATGGTGAGTGGACAGGGGGGGGGTTTAGCTCAAATTGCTGCAATCTGCAGAAAGCACCCGTGTAAGCACTGTGCCGACCAGTGTCCGGCTGCCAGTAGCACCCTGATATCCTGCACTCAGCTGTTTCCCTTTGTCACAGTGGATTGTGGATGTGCCATCTGGTAAAAAAAAAAAAAAAGTAGGGGCGGGACAGAGTCAGGAGAGAGGGAGAGAGAGAGGGAGAGAGAGAGAGAGATAGAGAGAGAGAGAGAGAGAGAGAGAGAGAGAGAGAGAGAGAGAGAGAGAGAGAGAGAGAGAGAGAGAGAGAGAGAGAGAGAGAGAGAGAGAGAGAGAGAGAGAGAGAGAGAGAGAGAGAGAGAGAGAGAGAGAGAGAGAGAGAGAGAGAGAGAGAGAGACCTTGGAGGTAGAACAGCATGGTTGTCTAAGGTTAGGACTGAAACCCTACCTCTTTTAAAAAAATATATATAAACACACACACTCCCCTATTCCCGCTTCAGATAGATGAGTGGTGGGTCAGTCCTGTTGCTGTAGAGGGAGAGTCCAGATGGGGAATGTCTAGCCCTGAGGCCTCCCCATCTTCTAAAGCATGGACAGACTGGTTTTTGACTCTTCACCACCCGCTGTCAGATCACTGCACTATAAGGCTGTATTAAGCTTAGAATGGAGAGAAGTGAGAGACACTTCCCGGACATACAGAGTGCACAAGGCTGTAATAAGCTTAGAATGGAGAGAAGTGAGAGACACTTCCCGGACATACAGAGTGCACAAGGCTGTAATAAGCTTAGACTGGAGAGAAGTGAGAGACACTTCCTGGACATACAGAGTGCACAAGGCTGTAATAAGCTTAGAATGGAGAGAAGTGGAAGATACTTCCCGGACATACAGAGTGCACAAGGCTGTAATAAGCTTAGAATGGAGAGAAGTGGGAGATACTTCCCGGGCATACAGAGTGCACAAGGCTGTAATAAGCTTAGACTGGAGAGAAGTGAGAGACACTTCCTGGACATACAGAGTGCACAAGGCTGTTATAAGCTTAGAATGGAGAGAAGTGAGAGACACTTCCCGGACATACAGAGTGCACAAGGCTGTAATAAGCTTAGAATGGAGAGAAGTGGGAGATACTTCCCGGACATACAGAGTGCACAAGGCTATAATAAGCTTAGAATGGAGAGAAGTGGGAGATACTTCCCGGACATACAGAGTGCACAAGGGTCCCAGTGACCAACATGCCAACACAAGGACAATAGAGAAGAGTCAGATCATTGTTTTGTTTAGACTATTTTGGCCACACTGACACACACATCTGTAATGTAGGTGTGCTCCTAGTAGAGTCTGCTCCTAGTATAGAATGTAGGTGTGCTCCTAGTAGAGTCTGCTCCTAGTATAGAATGTAGGTGTGCTCCTAGTAGAGCCTGCTCCTAGTATAGAATGTAGGTGTGCTCCTAGTAGAGCCTGCTCCTAGTATAGAATGTAGGTGTGCTCCTAGTAGAGCCTGCTCCTAGTATAGAATGTAGGTTTGCTCCTAGTAGAGTCTGCTCTTAGTATAGAATGTAGGTGTGCTCCTAGTAGAGTCTGTTCCTAGTATAGAATGTAGGTGTGCTCCTAGTAGAGTCTGCTCCTAGTATAGAATGTAGGTGTGCTCCTAGTAGAGTCTGCTCCTAGTATAGAATGTAGGTGTGCTCCTAGTAGAGTCTGTTCCTAGTATAGAATGTAGGTGTGCTCCTAGTAGAGTCTGTTCCTAGTATAGAATGTAGGTGTGCTCCTAGTAGAGTCTGTTCCTAGTATAGAATGTAGGTGTGCTCCTAGTAGAGTCTGCTCCTAGTATAGAATGTAGGTGTGCTCCTAGTAGAGTCTGTTCCTAGTATAGAATGTAGGTGTGCTCCTAGTAGAGTCTGTTCCTAGTATAGAATGTAGGTGTGCTCCTAGTAGAGTCTGTTCCTAGTATAGAATGTAGGTGTGCTCCTAGTAGAGCCTGCTCCTAGTATAGAATGTAGGTGTGCTCCTAGTAGAGTCTGTTCCTAGTATAGAATGTAGGTGTGCTCCTAGTAGAGTGTACTACTATTTGTCAAAAACATAGTTGTGACATTTCTTATATCTTTCACTTTATACATTTTTATTTATTTTATTTTTTTACCTTTATTTAACTAGGCAAGTCAGTTAAGAACAAATTCATATTTACAATGACGTCCTACCCCGGCCAAACTCGGACAACGCTGGGCCAATTGAGCACCCCCCTATGGGACTCACAATCACGGCCGGTTGTGATACAGCCTGGATTCGAACCAGGGTGTCTTTAGTGACGCCTCTAGCCCCTCTCTGTCTGCCTGCAGTCATTTTAATACTCTTTCATAAAAAAGTGGTTGATCATGTTCTGGATTTTCTTAAACACAGTGATATCCTTGCATATCCTGTACATAGGTGTCTGTGTAATAGTTTGTCAAGCTTTCTTTTGGCATGTTCTGTCCTCGAAAGATGTTCTTATATACGATTGGTTTATTACACTGTACATTCATACTCTAGACTATGGAGGTGTGCCGCTATAATAGAGCTATATTGCTCCGTTTCTATTTCTAGTGAGGATGGAGGGATAAATTGCCTAGGCGGATCGTATCGATGTAGGCTCGTCATAACGACACGGTTGGGGTTCCAACACATGATTCACATAAGTAATTGGTAGCCTACCTCACTACAATTACAGTATAATGTAGGCCTAGCTACAATATTCATCCGCCCCCCCCCCCCCCCCCCCCCAATCAAAAACGTTATGTTTCTCAAGTTCACATTTGCAGAAAGGATACCGTGTATGCATGAGGCCCACAAATTACCCCAATGTTTCGACTAATAAAATGAATCTGTAAGGTTGGAATCAGCCTGGAATTATGAAATAGCGATAGCACCAGGGACAGCTCCACTGCCGAGGAATGCACGCTTTGAGTGTGTCTACACTGTATTTGAATGTGATTGACTGAGCAGGCTCAGTCTCCCCCCACTCCCTTCCCCTCCCGTCCCTCCCCTCCCTCCCCATCATTCATTCTTTTCTTTCTCCCTGTTGAACGAACTGGAGTAAGGGACGACCGTCGGAGGTCTGTTAGGAGGAATAGGAAGCTGCGGACATCTCTCTGATGCTGATTTATACATTATTTTTTATATCCTTGGCGGGTACTAACATTGCTTTACCCTTATTCTGTCAAATGCAAGGGCTGCTTATGTTTCGTAACACGCCGTGCTGCACAATCAGGGTGAACAGATCTTATTCTATGATGCGGATTTAACAGAAATGCGCCGTCAACTGAGATGTTAAACATTATCATTAACATTGAATTAAGTCAATAATGCCAGTAACCAGATACGATATGTATGTTAGTGTTGTATGTTATCAGTGACGTGGTAAAAATATAGCGAGTCTCCCACTAACGAAGATAAACAACGAGAACGGGTAAGCGTGATTCTTTTTCCTCCAACACCACCTCCACCAACCAGCTAACGTTAGCTAGCTACCAAACATGGGCATAACCTAATATTCGGGTAAAGACGTTATCGGGACGCCCTTTAAAATAGCACATTATTTACAAACATGTTATCCCATACAGTAATAAAACAAAGGCTCTCAAATACGCTTGCTAACAAGGTATGTTCTATTGGCTACCTCGCCATGCTGTGTTGACTTGCTTTGTTTGCCAGTTAGTCTCGAGCCTGCCAGCCACCCAACCTGCCTGTGTCACTATCTGATGTCCCGCTGAACATGACATTAGCGTTGGCCAAGGTAGCTGTCTCGCTCTCAATACATGTTGCGTTCATTCCCGACCCTCAAATGCATACACGGTGCTTATATTAAACGTTTTCATCAAATGTTTGTACACCTTTGTACTAAACATTCTGCTGGATGAGCTTCACGTGAGTTTTGAAATGTCATTCGTAGCTATGGATAACCCTGGCTGTTGCGCTGTCTCATGGTCAGGCCAAACAAAGACACAATCATTATTCTCTGGGGGCACCCAGGTATCTGCTTCTGGCTCACCATTGCAATGGTATTTGCCTGTGGATATTATAAACTATAAGCAATGTCATTATTTGCAAGATAGCTGGCATGCCTGCTTGTTAAGTCAAGATATCTATACTGAACAAAAATATAAACGCAACAATTTCAACGATTTTACTGAGTTTCAGTTCATTTGAGGAAATTAGTCAATTGAATTAAATTCCTTAGGCCCTAATCTATGGATTTCACATGACTGAGCAGTGGCGCCAGGCCCAACCAATTAGAATGAGACAGAAATACGCCTTGGCTCATGAAACATGGTGGCAAGACTTTACATGTTGCGTTTATATTTGTGTTATGTATATATTGCTTAAGTAGTTTATTGATGTCCACCTCCTTCCTTCAAGTGTTTTTTCCTGGACAGAGCCTGTGTGCCCTGTATGAAGAGCATCAGTTTAGAAGCATGCAGTAGCGTAAATAAGAGAATGTTATGAAAACACCACATTTATATAATTTAGTAGGAAACTAAACCTGTATTTTGTCAGCTAAATTCTAGTCACCATTTGAGGTATGATTATGACTGTACCACCTATGGCGAACCTTTATGGGCCAATAGCAAAAACCACCCTATATGCGAAGCTATCCTATATCTATCAGAACCATACCTTTGGGGTCCCCAGCCAACTTAGGCTATAAGTCATGCTGTCGGTAAGCTGTTTATTCAATGCATTTATATGCTGTTGTTGAGAGAGGTAGTGACTACTTCATATCTGTTGATAGGCTATTGGACGGATGAGCGTCCTCCAGTTGTTGCTTACCCAGGGTTGATGAGGAATGGATGGATCATTGGAAATCCCAAGCTATGGAGGCTGAGGAATGCAAACGTGGGCCCCCCATAGTGCTGATGTTCAAAATCCCTCCTATACAAGCTTGTTTCAACTCCTGCCACTCACAGGATCATTGTGCTGCAGTCAACCATGTCAATTAAGCTACACCATGCCATTATAACTACCGGTGTTATTGTCCTTATCAGATGTGCAGGGTCGTCACTCGTCACTAGTTAACACAGCCACAAAGTAATAAAGGCTGCCTATTTCTACAATTTCTCTCATCAAATTCAGATTTTAAACAGAACCCTAATCTTAATCCAAACGATTGCCACACTGCTAACCTTAAATTAATATAAAACCAAGAAGCTCATTTTTTTTCATGAATTTTACCGAAGTAGCCACTTTGTGGCTGGGTTAACTAGTGGGAACCAATGTGCAGGTCTTGAGGCAACACTTACTAATTTTAAACATAAAGTACAGACTTCAGTCTGCCATTGAGATAAAAGTCAAATAGCCTACCGTTTTCGCCTTTCTGTTTCGGCCTATTCTTCAGTTTTAGAATTTGGTGGTTGAATCAAGATAAGTGTTGTTGTCATTAGTCCACCATCACAGCACATTGAAACACATTGAAGATATTTAGAAATGGACGAAAAGTAATAGTCTACCTGCAGGTGTAGACTACTTGAGGACAGAGTGATGTCCTCCTCGTCGGGCTTTTGTATTGAGTCATTAGTTCACTGGGCTTTCCATAATGCTTCAATAAATTGTCCTTTATAATTACTTGACTCTACACTACGCATCTCTACTTTTCTACCCCACTCTACATGATTCTCGTTGACTAGAGCGAGACATTTTCAAGACCGTTGCTATTGGAGCCACTTGGGTGTTCCGTGGTCTGTCATAGAGAAGCTTATGTTTCCTCTCATTATAGGCTGTGAGATCCTTCTGTCTTTAATAATTAGTGCTGAAGGACAACTTCTATTGAAGACTGCTACTGTAGGGGAGGTAGCAGGGGTGCGCTGATATAATATCGACTCGTTCGTTTTTAAGGATTGGATTATTTTAGGTTTAGGCCTAAGCATTTCATAGATGGGTTGCCTCAAATTAGACATTGTACTGTGTCGTTCCGCAACATTTCTCTTGTATTGAGCTTGGCTGTTGTGGGAAATGCAGTCCCCTAACAATTTGCTTTGTTTTTGAGATGGTGGTATAAGTTTGTCTCCCACATCATCTGTCCAGTTATCCAAGGCAGGCGGGAGTTTTGCCATTCTGGATAGAGTGGGTGGGCGACAAGGGTGGAATATTTTGCAAGTTGTCGACACATCCTCTGGCCTTGTGATTCCTTATTTTGTCCACTGGAGTACATGCTGGGCTTGTGAAATTCATCCTAAATCCCTCCCAGTTTTACTGTAGCTTGGAGAATGGTCTTAGAGATGTCCGTCAGAGCTCCTTTGAGCCAACTCAAGTAAAGAAGCAACAATCTGTCCAACTGATAGGGCACCCATTGCCTTAAATGGAGAAGGGCCTGAGGTTCAGAGGTGGTACATGGTGTATCCAGAGCTCAGGCTGAATGATTGACTGTAGGGAAATCTGATTAATGTGCCCATATTGGAATATGTGAGGTTCTCAGTGAACGTGATTAGGCTAAAGGTCTGTTACCCAAGTGGAGAGCCGATGTTGTCCTGACCCTGACCTTCCTTCTAAGTCTCATAACCCGGGCCCGTGGCATTTGTGTTGAAGGTTACAAGACTGCGAAGTAGTGTAATGGAGCACATTGGATGGCTCACTTCTGCCAGTTTGGCTAAATTACTCATTCAAACAGAGTACAATAAGGGAGAATGATAGAGAGGGTGAGAGTAGTGAGCTCACTGGTTTAAAGACCATAGCTTCTGTCAAAGTGACAGTCCATATGGGGCCATATAACAGAGGTGTCTATTGAAGAGCGAGGGTGCTTTCAAGGGTTGTAATTGCATTGTGGTGGGTCAGGCCACAAAGAAATTGTCACTGATTGGCCTATATGAAAAATACTGAAGTCAAGATCAAACATATCTTCATACTAAACTTGACTCCTCTATTGGAATGTAGCCAAGATGGAGATGAGACCAAGAGAAGTTGCCCGACTCCTGTCCAGTCTCTATATAATTAGCCTATTGCACAGTCATGTAATTTCTGTCTGTTACCCACTGTAGAGCAATGAAAGATAGCTTCAGTTAGGGCTGGGCGATATATTGAATTAATTAGATTAATTGGAAATTATGTTTTTGAACGATATTCCAAATGCCTGTATCGCAAGAAACAAGGTTTTGCTATTTCTTCGTTTTTTATACACCAGAGATCTGTATATAATGAAGAGATGCATCTCCGCCCTAACAATGGGAGTCGTCGTCCCAAAGCCTGGAAGGCAGGCGACAAGTTTAGGTCCAAAAGAAGCCCATAGAAACCCATTGGGCTTATTTTGGACAGATTTCTGCCAGAGCGAAACCTATGGTTTACACACACCAAGCCCCTCCCCCTGCCTCTCACGCCAACACAGTTGAGAGATCACATCTTCTTCTCGGACAAGTGGTCTCAACTCGCTATTTGCATTTGAGGTTTGGTCCAACAGAATCAGTCATATGGACACCAAAACACATTGAGACGTTATTTTACTGTAACAGAGGAGGAGTTTTTATGTCTCAACTACTCAAATTGCGTGCAGAAGACTCTACTAAATCGAGAGTATCAATGAACATTGGTTCTAGAAAATAAATGCTCAGTTTGTCGCACACGGCGTTGGAGTACCACATACCGCTAGCAGCATTTTATCCAAAGACTGTTATACTAGCTGTCTAGTCTGTGTTTGATAAATGTCCAATAAGCATAAAACACAGTTATTAGCAACTCGTTCTCTTTTCGAGAAATAAGGTAGGCCACTTGATTTCAACATCTGACCAAAGTGGACAGGCTAACATGCTTTTAAAACAGTTGGAGACAGACGGAGGGGTGTGTTCATAACAATTAAACTGTTCGACCTTGTTAGCTAGCTCTCCAAGTTGGCGAAACGTAATATATAAAGATTAGCTAGCTAATCACTAGCACGTTGGCTCGAAAGATTGTTGATGAGACCTGTGTTCATTTTCTATAGCCTAATGCCTGCTACAAGAAGTTAGTAATTATTAGTCCATTATGCATGGTTATAGTTACATTTGTAACAAAAAAGGGCATTTTAATAGAAAGACTTGAAAGCCAGATCAGTGATTATTGTAGAAAAAAAGCAGGTTAAACTATTTCGATAAAGTAATTAAATTATTAGTGGGTCTTATGGTTGTGGAAGGCTTATATTTAGCCGAGGTATAACTTCACAAGCCCTGAATTCATTAGATTATTGCTGACTGTTTCAAATGCAGTGTATTTGATCTTTAATTGTACAACAACGCTTATTCTGATAAAAAAAAAAAATTAATACGTTTGAAAAAATCGAGATATGATATTTAGGCCATATCGCCCAGCCCTAGCTTCAGTATAGTGTTATTACTTGTCCCATGTAGAGAAATGGCTTAAATAATTAGATTTTCTATGTATAGCCAGGCCCATCCTCTACAATATCGATCTGCTCCATTCTCTGGGCATTTGATACATTTCAGTTGACATTCTGTGGCTGTAGCCATCATGGTCTTGTAACTTTTTCTTAAAAGGTGTTTCATTTGAAACACTAATGACTTGGAGCTATTCACGAAAGGGAGAGTAGGCCTGATGAGTTAGAGTGAGACTGAGTCTCCGGTGAGTCATGTACAGGAACTGTCGTGTGTGTGGCAATGTCTGAGTCTCTGTTCCAGTATTGAACATTCAGTAGATGGTGACTGTAGAGGATGTGGGTGTTTTTATATAGGTTAAGGCATTGAGCGCCTGGTCCGTGTGTGTTCCACGGGTGAACGCATGACGTGGGTGAGCAGAAATGGCACGATGACTGTCATTGTACGAGTGAATCAATCTGGCTAATGAGAAAGGGTTTCTATGGTCACTGATGGGAAAACAAAATATATATTTGATGGAGAGATGAGTTTGGGTGGTAGAAGGTGCTGAAGTGATTGAGTTGAATATGAGAGTATGAGGAGAGGGTCATCTCTCTGACGTGTGTGTGTGTGCTGAGGGCACCATGTTGGTGTTGGTGAGCAGGCCGCGGGGGAGGGGGGAGGGGGGGGGTGTGCAAGCGCTGAGTGCTGTAGTGTTTGATGAATGTGATGTTACAGGCTGACAATAGACTGCCACTACCCAATTCAATAGAGCATTCAAGGCCTGGATCAGCCCATCTGTGTGCGGCCCTGTGATACATGTGTGTCTCTGGCCGCCTCATTTCTGCAAACAGGAAAGGCGAAAGCTGCTGGCCCCTCTCTCTGCTGACTCCTCCATTGTGTGGGGCCACTGTGGCGGGATCGGCTTTGTTCTGGGCTTTTTGGGGATCTCACCCCCATCCCTGTCCTGCCCCATCTGAGCCTGACTGACAGGAGGACATGGAGCCAGAGAGGGTTTACCCCCCCAGGAGGGGAGAGGGCATCAGCTGGTGTGAAGTGTGTCGAGGGGGGTTTGCTGCAGTGATTAACATTCTTGTTTATTAGCATATAGTCATAGAGACATTTTATCATCCAGTGCTGTGGGGGGTTGGTCTGGGTGGCCATGCAGTTCCGGGACTGGCAGAACAAAATTATTTGATCATCAGTGTGTGTATTATTAAAGGCGTCTGCATGCTTCCCATTCAAAACAGTTGGGAACAGTTTGTGCATATATTATGATGACATTTTGTGACATTTCTGTTCGTTTTGGTTTTCGGCAAGGATTTTTTGTCTGTTCGTGCGCACAACAATTTCGGTATCTGAAGTCTACGCCCCTTTGTCAGTCATTGGTCAACCTAGGGATTCTTCAATTAAGTGTTTGTTGTCATTCAACGATAGCCGCGTTTTCATGCACATTTCTTCACTTAAGAAATACTGCACCAAACATCTTCAATTGCGCAAATAAGATCTCCTCTGCAAAAAATTATTGAGTTATCTTAGATTAATTCGGACTATTTTGAGGAAGTGGCTACGGCGTCTCAAAATGGACTAACAGTACTGTACATGTGAAGGTCTTTTAAGAGAGTATGCGAACACACTCAGCCGAACCGAAGCATGCAGAAGGCTGTGTTCTCTCTGCCTGTCTTGAAAAGGGAGCTAAAGGATTGTTCTGTTGGGGCTTTATAGCTCCTGTCTGTTTTGGTGAGGGAGTGAAGTGTGGCTCCATCCCCCTGGCGAAAGGTGGCGTGCGTGCTCGTCTGGCATGTTGTGCACTGGGGGTAATTCCCTCCAGGCAACTGTGCTGGGCTCCATTTCTCCATCTCCCTGATTATATGGTGCAGTGAAAAACAGACCAGCTGAAGAGGGAAAGCAGGTCAGGGAGGGAAGGGGGGAAGGGAAGGGGGGAGAGTAGAGATTGAGAGAAAGAGGGGTGGCGGTGATGCTGCTTTCTTGACCCCCCCCCCCCCCCCCTTATATTATGTTTGCGTTGTATGTGTCGCATGTTTGACAGACAGGGGGATGGACAGGTAGCCACCAAACACTCCAGCCTTCCTTCCTCCAATTCTAGAAAAGCCTGCTTTTCTTCTAACTGTTAGGCCTAAAGTAGGGTTTTTAAATTGGGGATTATCTTGTGGGCAGCAGAGCAGGATGAGTGCTTTGGGAAGCGTGCCTCCCTCTCCAATCTCAAATTATTAATTAATTCATTCATTCATTCATTCTTCTCAACATGGCAGAAAGAGACTACTGCTCTCATGTTCCAGTGCTGCTGTGTCACTACAGTAGTAATTCCATCTCGAAGTCTGTAGCCTAGTTTATTACATATGTATTACCCCTTAACAATACCCTTATTGATAAGGGATTGCTAAGAGCCATTATTGTATAATTTCACATCTTTCAGAGTCACATTACGAAAGGATTTCCTGTTTTTCATGGTGCTTAACGGTGTGAATAGGAGAGTTCTATAGTGCTCAGTGTGTTATCCCTCCATCATCTGGTTGGTTTGATTCTGACTACCACAGTCTGTCTGTCTGTGTGTTTGTTTTCATACTGATGGCTCTGTTAAAGGGTCACACGGTGATTATCGAGGTCATGTTGTGGCACATTAAAGGGAAACAATCTTTGGGTGTTTGTTTCATTAGTCCATTGTTGATATAGTCTATATAATGTTTTGCATGTCAGCAATCAAGTTTTACAGATATGTAACTTTAGAAATACAGGCATCATACCGGCTGTCTTTAGAAAGTTATGCATCCTAACTTGATTGCTGACATGCAAAACGTTTTTGGACTATATCAACAATGGACTAATGAAACAAATACCAAAAGATCGTTTTTGGGTGAAATTTTCCATTAAGGACAAACCATAACAAATTTAGTTTTCATCTATTATGTGGGTTTTGGGGTTTAGGGGTCAGAGGTTTGTTCCATAAATCCACTGCTGCGGCCCAGACGTAAACATGCTGAGGCACCATAATGGCTATCAACACAAGGCAGGCGCACAATGACGGGGGGGAGGAGAGGGGGGCCAGGGTAGTGCTGGGGGGAAGAGAGGCGGGGGGCCAGGGTAGGACTGGGGGAGGAGAGGGGGAAGGAGGGGGTCAGAGTAGAGCTAGGGTAGAGGAGGGGGGCCAGGGTAGGGCTAGGGGAGAGGAGAGGAGGGGGGACAGGCTAGAGGAGAGGAGGGGGGCCAGGGTAGGACTGGGGGAGGAGAGGGGGAAGGAGGGGGCCAGAGTAGAGCTAGGGGAGAGGAGGGGGGCCAGGGTAGGGCTAGGGGAGAGGAGAGGAGGGGGGCCAGGGTAGGGCTTGGGGAGAGGAGGGGGGCATAAAGCTGATCTGATCACGACAGGGAGGAGGTTATACATTAGCTGTAGAACAATAAACATTAAGGGTGATTTAGAGAGGTCTTGGTGTGTTGGTGGGTGTGTGAGTCGGGTGATTTGTGTGATAGGAATATGGGAATGAATATGATTGTAAAGGAGAGGGTATTTCTGGGTATGTAGTTAGTGTATTAAAAGACACTGTGTGTGTGTGAGAAGTCTCCCCAGTCTGGGTTGTGTGTGTGGACCAGACTGTCCTAACAAAGCCCTGTCATCTCATCCCGGCAAGCAGGCAGACACTCCTCCTGGGTCCTGTGTTTGGCCCTCCCTCCCCAGCTCTAAGCCCTATTGATTTATGTCCCCTCCAATTCATCACCTTATCAGTGACCAGGGGAATATAGTAATTAACCATTAGATTCATCACCTTATCAGTGACCAGGGGAATATAGTAATTAACCATTAGATTCATCACCTTATCAGTGACCAGGGGAATATAGTAATTAACCATTAGATTCATCACCTTATCAGTGACCAGGGGAATATAGTAATTAACCATTAGATTCATCACCTTATCAGTGACCAGGGGAATATAGTAATTAACCATTAGATTCATCACCTTATCAGTGACCAGGGGAATATAGTAATTAACCATTAGATAGCAGAGAAGGCCATTTAAACTGTTGTTTTTACATTTATGAATTGTGCTTGAGGCACAGTCTGTTGATGTGATTAGTGTGTTGACGCAGGATGTGTTTTGTGGGATAGTGGTGATGACAGCCAGGTATCATGGTTAAAGATAGCAGAATGGAATGTCTTCTTTTTGCCTCATTAACTTATGGTAAGACTGTGAGCTTGTGTGCTGCTGTGTGTGTCAGAGGAGGCTGTGTGTGTCGTCATAGCCTGTGCTGTAGGATGGGTGGTGTATGTAGTAGGTTGTGTCCTGTATGGGAGTCAGTGTCATAGTGGGTCAGGGATTTGTGTGTCTGGCTTAGGGGTGATTAGTCCAGACACTGAGTCCCAGCTCCTCCTAGTCACAACAGGGATTACCCCCTACTCCCCCAGTCCCCTCTCCTTCCCCCTACTCCCCCAGTCCCCTCTCCTTCCCCCTACTCCCCCAGTCCCCTCTCCTTCCCCCTACTCCCCCAGTCCTCTCTCCATCCACCTACTCCCCCAGTCCCCTCTCCTTCCCCCTACTCCCCCAGTCCCCTCTCCTTCCCCCTACTCCCCAGTCCCCTCTCCTTCCCCCTACTCCCCCAGTCCCCTCTCCTTCCCCCTACTCGCCTTGTCCCCTTTCCACCCCTGATCACCATTCCCGCCATACCCACGTACAGGAAGTTGTGGTGGCCATGGCCACCCACCCATCTGTACAGGAGCACTGCGTCCTCTCCTTTTATTGTTTTTACAGCTTTTTTTGTTATATATACATTTTACATACAGTGGGGAGAACAAGTATTTGATACACTGCCGATTTTGCAGGTTTTCCTACTTACAAAGCATGTAGAAGTCTGTAATTTATCATAGGTACACTTCAACTGTGAGAGACGGAATCTAAAACAAAAATCCAGAAAATCACATTGTATGATTTTTAAATAATTAATTAGCATTTTATTGCATGACATAAGTATTTGATCACCTACCAACCAGTAAGAATTCCGGCTCTCACAGACCTGTTAGTTTTTCTTTAAGAAGCCCTCCTGTTCTCCACTCATTACCTGTATTAACTGCACCTGTTTGAACTCGTTACCTGTATAAAAGACACCTGTCCACACACTCAATCAAACAGACTCCAACCTCTCCACAATGGCCAAGACCAGAGAGCTGTGTAAGGACATCAGGGATAAAATTGTAGACCTGCACAAGGCTGGGATGGGCTACAGGACAATAGGCAAGCAGCTTGGTGAGAAGGCAACAACTGTTGGCGCAATTATTAGAAAATGGAAGAAGTTCAAAATGACGGTCAATCTCCCTCGGTCTGGGGCACCATGCAAGATCTCACCTCGTGGGGCATCAATGATCATGAGGAAGGTGAGGGATCAGCCCAGAACTACACGGCAGGACCTGGTCAATGACCTGAAGAGAGCTGGGACCACAGTCTCAAAGAAAACCATTAGTAACACACTACGCCGTCATGGATTAAAATCCTGCAGCGCACGCAAGGTCCCCCTGCTCAAGCCAGCGCATGTCGAGGCCCGTCTGAAGTTTGCCAATGACCATCTGGATGATCCAGAGGAGGAATGGGAGAAGGTCATGTGGTCTGATGAGACAAAAATAGAGCTTTTTGGTCTAAACTCCACCTGCCGTGTTTGGAGGAAGAAGAAAGATGAGTACAACCCCAAGAACACCATCCCAACCGTGAAGCATGGAGGTGGAAACATCATTCTTTGGGGATGCTTTTCTGCAAAGGGGACAGGACGACTGCACCGTATTGAGGGGAGAATGGATGGGGCCATGTATCGCAAGATCTTGGCCAACAACCTCCTTCCCTCAGTAAAAGCATTGAAGATGGGTCGTGGCTGGGTCTTCCAGCATGACAATGACCCGAAACACACAGCCAGGGCAACTAAGGAGTGGCTCCGTAAGAAGCATCTCAAGGTCCTGGAGTGGCCTAGCCAGTCTCCAGACCTGAACCCAATAGAAAATCTTTGGAGGGAGCTGAAAGTCCGTATTGCCCAGCGACAGCCCCGAAACCTGAAGGATCTGTATGGAGGAGTGGGCCAAAATCCCTGCTGCAGTGTGTGCAAACCTGGTCACGAACTACAGGAAACGTATGATCTCTGTAATTGCAAACAAAGGTTTCTGTACCAAATATTAAGTTCTGCTTTTCTAATGTATCAAATACTTATGTCATGCAATAAAATGCAAATTAATTACTTAAAAATCATACAATGTGATTTTCTGTATTTTTGTTTTAGATTCCGTCACTCACAGTTAAAGAGTACCTATGATAAAAATTACAGACTTCTACATGCTTTGTAAGTGGGAAAACCTGCAAAATCGGCAGTGTATCAAATACTTGTTCTCCCCACTGTACATGGTACTTTTTAAATAAAAAACATAAATATTACATTTACATCCACTACCGGTCAAAGTTTTAGAACAGGGTTTTTATTTATTTGTACTATTTTCTACATTGTAGAATAATAGTGAAGACATCAAAACTATGAAATAACACATATGGAATCATGTAGTAACCCAAAGTGTTAAGCAATCTTCAAATAGCCACCCTTTGCCTTGATGACAGCTTTGCACACTTGGCATTCACATCTTTCTACAAATCATGTCCAATCAATTGAATTTACCACAGTTGGACTCCAATCAAGTTGTACAAACATCTCAAGGATGATCAATGGAAACTCAAATTCGAGTCTCATAGCAAGGAGTCTGAATACTTATGTAAATAAGGTGTTTCTGTTTTAAATTTTTTATAAATTTGCAAACATTTCTAAAAACCTGTTTTTGCTTTGTCATTATGGGTTTTTGTGTGTAGATTGCTGAGGATTTCTAAAATGTTAATACATTTTAGAATAAGGCTGTAACGTAACAAAATGTGGAAAAGGTCAAGGGGTCTGAATACTTTCCGAAGGCACTGTATACACACAACATTTTGGATAGTTAGTACTCGGACATCTATCTAGTGTTTTCAGTAATAACTATTACCGATCATGATCTTTTAAAACTCAGCCCTCTGCTACTCTCAGCACATCCCACCTATCTCCGTACACCACTCCCTTTTGATTTCTGATATATTTTTCAGCTGTGCTGTCTTACATGAACTTTGAACTTCTCTAATTGCGTAGTATACACAGATTGTACGTTCAAAATAAATATTCTTCATAAGAGTATTATGATATTGCCCAACACGGCTATTTGTAGGGTTCATTTTAAATGAATATTGTGAGTGGCGCGGTGGTCTAAGACACTGCATCTCAGTGCTAGAGGCGTCACTACAGACAACCTGGTTCGAATCCAGACTGTATCACAACTGGCCGTGATTGGGAGTCCCATAGGACGGTGCACAATTGGCCCAGCGTCTTCCGAGTTTGGCCGATGTAGGCCGTCATTGTAAATAAGAATTTGTTCTTAACTGACTTGCCTAGTTAAATAAAGGTTACATTTAAAATACAATTAAAATAAAAAATCAGCCATTCCTGAACCTGTGACCAGAAACAAGCTACATGGGGACAATACCAGAATAAATGATCTAATGTTTCTGTGTCTTCGCAGAAAAATTTTGCAACCTCTATGGCACAGCTTTCATTTTTTTTGGTCCTTGAATTAAACTGGTATATTTTTCTATTTATGCCAATCTTTTTCAGCCAATTTTGGTCTTTAGTACATGGCAAACAAATTCCCTACTTTTTCCCCCTTCCACCTGCCTGCGGAAATACTGCAATCAGTTGGTTGTAACTTTGAATTGAGCAAACATTCTATTTTTCAATAGTTGCATGTGTAATAAAAAGCATGAGCTGGAGCACACCAAGTGAAACTTCTTTAGTGTAGAGGTGCTGACTAACGGCGAATGAACAATAAGCAATAATAAAAAAGAGAGTAGCTACATGTGTGACATAACTCAACCATTACTATTCATAATATCATTCATAAATATACTTTTTTTTTAAATCAACAAAAAACTAATTCTCTCTCTCATTTTTTATATACATTTTTTTTTTTTTTTATCAATGAGTATATTTGAGTTTAACCATAATATTTGTTGTAATATTCTGTCTTTTCTGGAGAATAAAATTTTAATGGTAGCCAGCTTTGTATGGCTTGTTTCAGGAAGGGTGATACTTTGAACAAGGTTTAATTTTCAATTAACCAAAAATGAGAATTTGTTATCTGTATAAAAGCAAAAAGGCATTTTTTTTTTTTACAAAGGGTGAGCGAGTTCAACAGTCGATATGTTGATAGAACTTCGGCAGCCTAGTCCTCAAATTAGCTTTTTTTAAATCCCCAGCTACAATAAATGCAGCCTCAGGATATGTGGTTTCCAGTTTGCATAAAGTCCAGTGAAGTTCTTTGAGGGCCATCGTGGTATCAGCTTGAGGGGGGATATAAATGGCCGTGGACTGGAGGGAGGGAGGGGAAGCATTGCTGACTGTTCCTCCTGTCTTTCTTTAAGGATAATGACTCTCTGCCGGGTTTCTATTCTGAGCCACTTCCTAATCTGACCCTAATGAGATTTACCCTGCTTCTTTCTCTTTGTTTTGTTTGGATGTTTACATGTGTGAGGAGCGGACCGGCGTGCACGCTTGTTACATTATGTAATTATGTGTTGCAGAATGATGTGTGTTCCATCCCCTGCTAGGCTGATGCATTGATTTCCTGTGATTCTGGAAGACAACAGAAGGCTGTATTTTTGCAACATTAGAATGTTTTTCCCAATGTTTTTCTCTGCATGTTTTGTAATTGTTTCCTTGTCACGATACTTCAGTGTCGCGATACTTGTATCCTGACAACCCTATTATGTAGTGTCAACAGCTAGAGTTTTATCAAATTAATCCATTACTGGATGGACTGGATTGTCTGGCCCTCTAACTGTCTGGCCCTACTCTCTGGCCCTCTAACTGTCTGGCCCTCTAACTGTCTGGCCCTCTAACTGTCTGGCCCTCTAACTGTTCACACCCCTCTTGTTGGTGGAAAGAAAATGTTGCAGTTTTAAAGCTAAGTGACTCAAACATTATAACAAAGTGACTCAAATATTACAACAAAGTCTAGGGGCAAAAAACATAGCTAAAATGTTTTTGCTGACATGGGCTAGTTGATCTAGACATTTCTGACAAGTTATAAATAGCTCTCTGAGGTATGCCATAAGGGCATCAAATTAATTTTTGGGTCCACCAGCCACTGTGGCAGGTAGATGTAAAAATCTACCAGCCACTCAAATTTTTTACCAGACAAAATATTTTTTTTGCGCTAACATTAAACCGATAAAACACAAAACAACGTATGAGCATGCTTTGTAATGTTTCTAAAACAATACATGTATTACTATTAAGAAGTAATGTGGTATATTGTTTAATACATTTTTTTGTTACCTGAGTCTTTTAACCAAAATGTCACAAATGAGACAAAAATGTTCACCTGCCCCTTTAAGGTTACACTGGTAGCGCGACTTGAGTCATGTTTGTGCTTGTTGTGAGATCGAGTCTGACTAAAAGAAGCGTTGTCTTCTCTTCCCTAGCAGTTGAAACTCAAACATTGAAAAACAACCTAGCTTGTGAACAAAACAATGCAAATAGCCAATAAGCACAAGGACAAAGTCTCATTTCAGTAGACTTTCATTTCAAGTAAATTAGACCAACTTTTATGCCTGTGCACAGCGCTTATAAAAATGAATCTTTCACTCAGCTCTTCACATGCTTACAGCCTGCAGGCAGGCAGTGTTGCAGCGCGAGGTGGAAAAGGCCATGTAAGATTCGTAGTTCTTTGACTTTGTGCAATTAATTTACCAGCTATGAAACAAAACAGCGGAAATACTTTGAAAACAGCTACTGCAGCATTTATTTTACTATAAATGTGATCATACCTGACGATTTTTATTCACAAATGCGAGTGAAATGCTTGCAATGTGGAGTCCTGACCACCCACTAACGTGGCTGGTGAAATAAACATCTTACCCGCCAATGCCAAAACCTACATTTGCATTTGGCAGGTGGTGGGTGTTAATTTTTAGGCCCTGTATGCAATGACCGACATTACATAAATCATATTTTTTGGGAGGGGGAACCCTAGGGGGTGGCACGCCCTACTGTTTGGGAACCACTTCTCTAGGACACAATTTCTTCCTTCGCCACCTCACTAGGAGTTTTCTCTGAAGCTTTCCTGGCTCTCCCTGTCACAGACTCCTTCCACACCTCTCACCCCGGTGGATGCTCACTGTGAGATGGTGGATGCTCACTGTGAGCCGGTGGATGCTCACTGTGAGCCGGTGGATGCTCACTGTGAGCCGGTGGATGCTCACTGTGAGCCGGTGGATGCTCACTGTGAGACGGTGGATGCTCACTGTGAGACGGTGGATGCTCACTGTGAGACGGTGGATGCTCACTGTCTGCAAGGCATCACATTCTATTGTATCTGCCGAATATACTGTATGTTCCTCTGTTTTTTCCCCTCATGGTCGCTCAGACACAGATCCGCCCGTGCATCTCGCCGTCTGTGTATTAAAGGGAACTCATTGTTGTAGTACGGATTTAGCCAGTCCTAATTTGCATGTCTGAATTAGGGGGTGGAGTCAATGTGTGTGTATTTACCTCCATGCATATTTACCACTATTTTAAAATAGCTCTGGTAGCAGGTAAACTGTCCTCTGGCAGGTCACCTCTTCCCTCTTTCCTAGTAGATGGGGTAGAGTAGTGCTGACACTAGCTCAGGGGACGAGTGGTGTCCTATAGCAGAACATGGAGCAGCAGGCCAGTGACTGATGGAGCTGTCTATCCTGGTGAAGGGGTGGAGGGATGGAGCATACTCTGACCCAGTCCTCTGGATGAGACATGGCAGGAAGAGAGAGCATGGAGCCTGCAGCAGGAGGACTGGAACCCTGCCTGCCTGTCAGCCTGATTGAGGACAGGGGGAGCAGCCTGCAGCAGGAGGCCTGGAACCCTGCCTGCCTGTCAGCCTGATTGAGGACAGGGGGAGCAGCCTGCAGCAGGAGGCCTGGAACCCTGCCTGCCTGTCAGCCTGATTGAGGACAGGGGGAGCAGCCTGCAGCAGGAGGCCTGGACCCTGCCTGCCTGTCACAACAGAACAAACAAATAAACACTGAGAGGCTTATGACAGACACAACAGAACAAACAAATAAACACTGAGAGGCTTATGACAGACACAACAGAACAAACAAATAAACACTGAGAGGCTTATGACAGACACAACAGAACAAACAAATAAGCACTGAGAGGCTTACGACAGACACAACAGAACAAACAAATAAACAGAGGCTTACGACAGACACAACAGAACAAACAAATAGGCCCTGATCAACAGACAATAGACTCAATCTGTTATCTGACCCCATAAACAAACAAGCAGGGTCAACTAATGGGCCTTTTAGTTAAGTGTCTGAATGGGGGTTTTAATCTGAATAGATCCCTCACTGGGGGGAGAGGGGAGGTGAGAGGGACCAGACCCCCCCTTTTGCACTGCTCTCTTCTGGACAGGACTACAGGGGAGTGGATGAGAAGAGGTTCTGGTTCTGTGTCTCTCCTCTCTGGGCTGTTGCCTGATTATCTCTCTAGTCAGCTGTTCTGTGGCTTTTAAGGCCCAACGCTCTGAAATATTAATAAGCAGTCTCTCCTGATCAGAGTTCAGTCTTTCCCCTGGATCTGTCTTTCCCCTGGATCGGTGTGGTATATGGCCAATATACCATGGCTAAGGGGCTGTTCTTATGCACGATGCAACGCGGAGTGCCTGGATACATCCATTAGGCGTGGTATATTGGCCATATACCACAAACCCCTGAGGTGCCTTATTGCTATTATAGACTGGTTACCAACGTAATTAGAGCAGTAAAAATACATGTTTTTGTCATACCCGTGGTATACGTCTGATATATCACGACTGTCAGCCAATCAGCATTCAGGACTCGAACCACCTAGTTTATAAGTAAAATGATATTTGTATTAGTGGATTAATTTACTTCTAACTGATGGCTTTGATGAATGATTTAAATTACGTTTTCTTTTTCGTAATCGAAAACCTTCATAAAAGGCATTGGTTAGAAGTACATTTTACACATACCTTAAATGACTGCGTTTTCATGAATTTGACGATATACTCTTGAATCCCATTCAAAAACAGCAAGGGACATGATCCAGGAAGTAGGCAGGGCTTTCATAGCGTACCACGAGCAGTTTTTCCACAGGGGTCAGAGGTACAAAAGCTGTTTGTGATCGCCAGATATTTATGATCTGCAGAGGCAGATTGGACGGGTCAGGTCAGGTGACATTGACCCCTGGCACCAGGCCGGAGTGGAATGAGAAATTGATGTGTGCGCGTGTGTGTTTGTTTGTGAGGCGTGTGCATCCTTTAACGAAGCACTTTTGCCTGCGTCCTTCAAACAGATTTCACTGTGAGACGTCATGGTTATATAAGTATCTGCTGCTTACGTCATCCATTTGCGTACGTGTACGGCTGTGTTAAGTTTCGTGTGGATATGAAACCATAGGTCTACTCCCCTTGCCAAGTCTGCATATGAATGAAATTAGCTTCTCTGGTATATGAGTGTAACATTCAAATATATAGCTTAGTAAACGGCCAGTTGCATGGCAGTTAAACTACAGGTATTGTACCTTCTAGAAAATGTGGAAAGTTTAAGTCTGTGAGCCTGTTAGATTGCGGGAGATGTTAGGGGTAGAATTATTTTGCCAAAGTGAAAACAGAACAGTTCTAAAAAGCACTTGTTAGGCTCTGAAAGTAAGTCCATGCGGTTTAAAAGCACCTCAACTCACACTCTCCCCACTGGCGCCGCTCTCTGTTCCCCTGCAGGTTGGATGGTTTTCCCCCAGCCCCGGTCACCATGAGCACCATCTCTCCCACCGACTTCGACAGCCTGGAGATCCAGCAGCAGTACAACGACATCAACAACCGCTGGGACCTGGCCGCAGAGACCAACTGGGACAATGAGAACAGCTCGGCACGCCTCTTTGAGCGCTCGCGCATCAAAGCTCTGGCAGGTGTGTATTGTGCATACGTGTGTCATGTGTGTCAGGGTATAGGACCAGATGTGTGTTCCCAGTACAGCCTCCTGTGCTGGAACATGACCAGCCATGCAGGTAGCAGTAGCATGGAGGGCCCAGCAGAGGGAGCAACAGGCAACCAGAGGCAGCAGCATCAGGCACCTCTGTTCTGCAACATACTGATCTCTCGGTGGTGGTCACAGTCTCAAACACACCCCACCCTTCACAGACACACCACACCACTCCACACTGGAGGCAGAAAAACTGACACCACAACTCACTCCAGACTGTGTGAGAGCATGATAGTACACTGATACTAGTATTCTGTTTAAAGGTTAGCCTTGTCACATTGAAAAGCAACCATTCTCTCTGTGGTAACAGGCCCATTCAGACCCTGTCACCATCATAATGTCATATGTATGTTAATGTGTGTAGATGTTCAACCACTAACCAAATGCCTTAAGACTCAGTGTGTGTGTGTGTATTCATTTAGTATTTCCTATAAGACTCTGTGTGTGTGTGTGTGTGTGTGTGTGTGTGTGTGTGTGTGTGTGTGTGTGTGTGTGTGTGTGTGTGTGTGTGTGTGTGTGTGTGTGTGTGTGTGTGTGTGTGTGTGTGTGTGTGTGTGTGTGTGTGAATGCCACTGATACATCTCCTATTTACACGTAGGAGCTTGATGTGCACATTCTTTGACACGCTGCAACAGCTACTGTAATCCCCCCTCCCCCTCAGCACGCTGCATTCCGTCACCTTTTCACTGTTTCGCCTAGGGGGGGAGGGGGGGGGGCTGGTAGTGGGTGTGGCAAATGGCACAGTTTTAGATGCCCTCTTGTAGTTTTGAAGCTAGTTTCCTGCAATTCTAATGTTTTTGTCCTGGGGCTGAGTGAAAAATTGCAGTTTCAAAGCTAATTTGGGGAATTTTACATTCTCCTTGACTGTCTAGTTTTTATTTTGGTGCTTGTTACTTCTCAAAGATGATCTTATTTTTATTTTTTTTAAAGGTTTAAGTTTACACTGAATCTGTTTTACCATCCCAAATGTTTTTTCCCACAATATGTAAATGACATATTTAGCATATTTAGCAGCTGCTCATCGGCACAAGGCCCGTCGCTCTCCCGACATTTGAGGATGTCTGATTAGTATTTCTAATTGTCTTAACTCACCACCACTAATGAGATGTGGAGCTTCTCAAGTATTTTTTTCTTCACCTCAAACAGCAAGTAAACAAAGTATGTTTTTAGAATCAATTGAGAAGTATTAGGAAAATATTTCCAGCTCTCTCACTTTCGATAACCACTCGGCATAAAAGGGAAAAATGTAATGCTCTGATCCAGTGGAGACTACATAAAATACCTGATGACTTTTTATCCCTTGCACAAATTGCCTACAGCTGTGTCTATCCTGAGCTCACTGGCACAGGAAACTCTGAGGGCCCAGAATATTTTATGCAATGTTGCAGGTTTGCTAGCGTGCGTTTCGGGCTGATCAAGGTGATAGTTGATGCAATGTTTCAAGTTCGTTGTAGACAGGCCATGCATGTAGCCAATGGGATTTATATGGTATTTTTATCAGGATATTTTCTACCTGTAGGCTGCAATGCTTTTATTTGTTGGCTATTGTAGGCAATTTTTACATAGTTGTCAATGGTAATAAAAGTTGCTCTTAGATTTGTATAATTTTTATTTGGATTTAGATACAATGTAGATTAACCACAGAAGCATCAAACAAGGTCAGTAAATATAGTTGATTTTATTAAAACATAAGGTGTGTATATATGAAAAAAATACACGTTTAAAAAATGTGAACAATCAATATTTTTGTTGTTGTTGGGGACAGCCCTAGGGCAAATAGCCTTAGCCCACTAAATGCATATAGTGGAATCTTCCTGCCACACATCACATGATCTATGATCAGTCCATCTGTTACATGATCTATGATCAGTCCATCTGTTACATGATCTATGATCAGTCCATCTGTCACAGAATCTATGATCAGTCCATCTGTTACATGATCTATGATCAGTCCATCTGTCACAGAATCTATGATCAGTCCATCTGTCACGTGATCCTCTGTGAACAGCTAGCTCTAAATGTCCTATCTAGACTTCTGTAGTCTGAGGACAGAGCCCTATATATTATGTAAAGCCTCTAAGGATCATTACTCTATGATCTATTAGGACTGTGACTTGGATCAGCGGCCCTCTGGTTACCTGTCTATTTTCCTGTCATGACCTAGTGGTGCCTCCTTCCCTCAGGTGTTCATTTAAATGCTTCCGGCTTCTGTTTGTGTGTGCTGGTGTGATTCATCCAACTGTGTGTGTGGCCTAATAATATCTGACGTCCCGGGATGTGTATCTTGGCCATGGGGAAGCTGTGGAGTGTGAAATGCCTCGAAGGTAACATGGCAGGTAAGGGCCAAGTAAAAAAAAAACTGGCAGACTGGGAGACTCGGGCAGAGCCATCGGAGGTATGAAAGTGTAGGTAAGGGCCCTCAGTGTGGAGCCTGAACACTGACAGCCTCAACTCAACCATGATGCCTCTCATTGACCTGTAGAGTGTGGTTGTTTCACTCTTGTGGTGTCCATAACAGACCTCTATCTTTCTCTCTCTCTTTCTCTCTCTCTCTCTCTCTACATCTACTCACTGACTGGAATCCCTAAGTGTCTGTTCTGTGTTCTTCGGCAGAGAGGAATGCGCAGAAGACTAACCGAGTAGAGCCCCTAACTGCCTCACAGTGTACAGTAGAGGCCTATCTGAAAGATACTTAGATCCTCCTCTCCTCTCTTCCCCTGTCATATGGTTCATCCCTCTCCCTCCCTGTTCTCTGCTCCACTGTCTCACCCATGTCTGTAGGTCAGATCATTATCTGTAATTGCAGTGTGCTTCTTACAGGAGCTCCTGCCAAATGGTTGCTTTTCCCCCTTTGTTTTCACAAGTTGCAGAAAATTGTTGTTTATCCCTGGTTGTTTATCCCTGGTTGTTTATCTCTGGTTGTTTATTCCTGGTAGTTTATCCCTGGTTGTTTATCCCTGGTTGTTTATCCCTGGTTGTTTATCCCTGGTTGTTTATCCAGCCATCTGCACAGCAAGCCGACCGGCCATTTATAGAGGAAGGAAGCCTCTTTATGTGAGCGCGCACACAGAGACCTGCGCACCATCCTCCTCATTACAGGCCTGCATGTTAACAGGGATGTTTGATATATGGTCCGGGCTGCGATGCGTCCGCCACTGAGCTCTGTGCTCCTCTCATCATCCATGGTGACGGTGACAGAACCCTTCAACCCCCAGTGAGAGGCCTGCGTCTGTTCTCTGGGCCTCATTAGGCCACTTCCTTCTATAAAATCCTGGTCACTCTGAAGCCTCTGGCCCCTAAATCTTCTGCTGAGAGCAGTCCACAGGTCCCCTTAACAGACTTAACACAAAGCAGGCCAAACACAGCCTGTAACACAACAGATCTGAACTCTAGTGTCCCGTGGATAGGGCAGGGCTTGCTATAGGCCCATACCATTGGGGCTCCTGTATGATTAACACAGACACTGGCTCTGACCTCTGACCTGTGCGAAACAGAGAAAGGTTTACCCGAGCCTTTGCTGTAAGAAAGCTCCTTTAATTTTGTTTCTACTGAACAACATGGCTCATATCCAGGTCACTAGAGGACAATCTGCTGCTGTAGCAAAATGTCGACCACAGCAATGAGAGCAATGCACACACCTGTTATCTAGACTATTGACAATTTTTTCTGAGGAATGTTTTGACATTTTTATTTCAGTAGCATTAAATCATTGTTTGTGTAAAAAGACATGCAGGAAATCAATGCTGTGAGTGAAACCACGCACACACGTATACAAACACACACACTCTCTCTCTCTCTATCTCTCACTCTCTCTCCCCCTCCCTTGCTCGGGCAGGAAAGAGATTGTTGCTGCTGCTGACAGTTTCTCAACTACTTCCTTCCTGTCTTAACACATTATTGTAGTCCCATGCAGTGGAGCAAAACGAGAATAGAGATATCAGATGTAAAACAGAGACGGAGCAGGTGAGAGAACAACAACAGTGTTAGCTGGCTACTGTGATACACCTCACTGGCTGACCACATCTCCTACACTACCTCCTTGGCATTTAAAAGGATTTGAACGATATACCTTCTGCCTCACCCTATTGTACCTTGCAGAATGGTTTAATCCACCTCTCCACTCCTCCTGCTGCCCCTCCTCCACTGATCCAGCCCTCTGCCTGCCCTTCCCTTAGGCTCCTCCCTTAAACACACCTTATGCTAATGCCCCAGCTTTCAGAGAGCAGCAGGCTCCGTTTACACAGCCATCCGACCGTGGCCGGTTCTCCTGCTGTGCTAAAAACAAGGTGTGTGTGTGTGTGTGTGTGTGAGGCTCGCTCAAAGTTAGGAGGAACGGCAGAGCCAGTGTCTGTGGGTGCTAGTGTGAATGTGAAGAGAACCTCTGCTACCCTAAAGGTTTCTACTTTGCTGAGAGGAGTGTGGCAAAGACTTCAGAAAAGAAGAAAAGAGAACATTTTGTTCTTAGTAAAAACAACTCCTCCACCCTTGCACCTATCACTGCTTTTTCAGTGAAGAGGGGGGAGAAAACAAAGGAGGAGGAAAGAGAAGATAGGACGACGTGCTCTGCATTTACACTCTGGTAGAGAAGAAGGACTGGGATTTTAGGAGGGAAAACTGTGTCCATAAAAAGCTGATTTTGGATTTTATTGAATTTTCTTTCAACTGAAACCTGTAGATTATTGAGTAGAATCTACAGGGAGATAGCTAGCTCCTGTCCTGGGGACAGCCCTGCTGGCCCTGTGCTATGGTGGAGAGCCCACTTGCCCAAGCACGCTGCAGAGCTCCATACCTAAGGAGGCGATTTAGGCTGAGTGAGAGAGAGCTCCAACATGGAGCTGGACCACCAGAGAGCGAGGGAGCCCTGTCTCTCCCCAGCAGCGTTTGTTAACCAGGTGCAGTACTCCAACATCCTGGAGGGGAGGTTCAAACAGCTGCAAGGTAAGAGCCAACTAATATTTTGACACTCTACTAGGCTGCCCACCCTTGGAGAAGGCTGGATTAACACCTATTCTGATATCTCCTAAACCTGCTTGAATAAGAAATACATAAAAAAATGTTAAGAGCTTTTTGGATCCTGATGTATTATACATTATTTTGGGCTAGAGTGCTAGAAAGTCCATCCAATATTCACCAGTTCAGAGAGATGGAGAGTGAAGAAATGTGTCCCCAAAATTTTTTTCTCGTTTATTCTTGGTGTGCGTGTTAACCTCTGACCCGCTCCTGGAGAGTGTCCCTGTTTTTGTGAGCAGTGTTTCAGAGGGTAGCTTCAGGCTCCTGTCCCATGTCTAGCATCTTCAGGGTAGTTAGAGACACTGACTGGCTGGCCGACAGATCAGCTCCACCTGATCACCAGGCCACCTGGCCCTCCATATCCAATTACAGTCCTGGCCTCCTTCTGTGGCCTACCCCATCACCGTGACTATAGTAAAGACATAGGGGCACACAGTCAGATGAATACAAGTCAATAGCTGACTAACGTCTAGCCATGGATGCTAAGGTTTTGCGATATTTAGTGGCAAAGGTGTAGATTTACTCATGCACTTGGTGATTCATTTAGGGCTTATCCCCTTATGCAAATATGGTAATCCTCTTTTTCAAGAAGGCCATAATAGGGTTGAGGTGCTGTAGCAGATTAGCAGGAAGGAACAGTGTCGTGTAGGGGTGTGTTATTGTGTTTATTTCGTCTATCTGGGTTGTGTGTGACCAGGTGTGCCGCTACTACCTAGTCATGGGCCATTAGGCAGGGTTAGATGATCAGGAGTGTTATGCAGTCAGTCAATGAAGCGATCACCTAAGATCACAACGTTTTGGTTGTCGTAAGATCTGCCGCTTGCTTGGTTGTCGTAATGATTTAAGAAATGTAGTCTGGAATGGAGCATGTTCAAATAGTTGACTTGTGGGGCAAGTCAACACACCCTACATGTTTGACATTCTTTGTGTGCTCTAACGATATTTCACCTCCTGGATTGGGCAATCAGTCCAGTGTCACTAAAAACTCGAACAAATGGCACCGAATGTGGATCTAGCGTTCTTCTGTCGATCGTTCGACCACCCGCTGCAGTCGTTATTGTTATTCGTTATATTTTCCTCGTGACTATTTTCTATTTTTATTTGATATTTGTCTTTAACTCTACATTGTTGTTAAAGGACCCGTAAGCATTTCACTGTTAGTGTACACCTGTTGTTTACGAAGCATGTGACAAAAAACATTTGGTTTGATTTAGACGTCTGACTGCTGACATTTTCCACGCGATTTTACATGGAAAATCGGTGAACATTCAGTTCGCAAATGACGTTCAGAGGTGCTAAGTACTCTTGGCCAGCAAACTCTATTGGTGTGGGGTTTGGGATTGATATACTCCTTTATATCCCCAAAGTTGTATAACCTCCTTGACTCCCTCTCCTCTCACCACAGTTCAGTCCCGTGTGTCTGTTTTTGTCTGTCTGTGTGCTATCACCCCCTCCCCTTTACCAGGTCCCCTCACTTGAGATCCTATCTGTCACTTCCCATGTATTCAAAGAAAGTCAACATTTGTATGTGAGTGACACACCCATTCCCTCTGCTTATAGGGGCTGATTTGACCCAAGCTTAGCTGTAGTTGCAGACAAGGACTACACAATGGTGGAGATAAAGTGTCTATTTAGTGCGTGGTAAGACTATGCTATAAGGCTATGCTATTTTACAAGTCCATCCACTTGAAAAGACAAAGCCTAAATCCCACAAATCAGTGTAAAGGTCAGAGTTGAAGACTGTTAGCTCATAGGAGGATCCTACTCTTTTTCAGCTGGCTGGCGTGAAGTCGGAAATCTGCCTAAAGGTGTCTCAGAAGCTATGTTTCCATCCAAATGGCGACAGATTTTCATTCTAAAATCTGAATAAAAACAATATGCCCATTTTCCCATCAGAGATGTTTGCATCAAACTGACAAAAGGCTGTGATGACGTAGTGCACATAAACATCTCTGGTTAAGTTCCCATGTTCCGACCAAAAAATACAAGTTAAATGGGTTTCCATCGCATTTTCAACTTTACTGATGGGTTTTGTCAGAAAGAATGTTGCGTTATGGGCTTTAAGAAATTTCCCCGTCTGGGATCAATAAAGTACCTATCTATCTATCTATCTATCTATCTATCTATCTATCTATCTATCTATCTATCTATCTATCTATCTATCTATCTATCTATCTATCTATCTATCTATCTATCTATCTATCTATCTATCTATCTATCTATCTATCTATCTATCTATCTATCTATCTATCTATCTATCTATCTATCTATCTATCTATCTATCTATCTATCTATCTATCTATCTATCTATCTATCTATCTATCTATCTATCTATCTATCTATCTATCTATCTATCTATCTATCTATCTATCTATCTATCTATCTATCTATCTATCTATCTATCTATCTATCCTTCAGAGAATGTGCCCACTCTGGTCTTGGCACATCAAGCCAACATCTTGCAGATACAAGAGAGGAGATATAAGCTACTGAGAGTGTGTGAATAATGCAACAAGAGGTGCTTTTAATACAAAATAGGCCAAGGCTAATGCATACCAAACAGAACGACAACCGTTTCCAAATAAAATGGCGACCGCGCTGCAATGATCTCTGTTGTGACCCGCAGGTCCAGGGGCATCCTGCGGGAATGCAGCCCTCTACCCCCAACAACTTTCTTGAGATCAAGAAAACATACTCAACATGGTAAAGAATAAAACACCAACACTTGGTGAATGTGTAACGGTTGAAAGTACTTTTGCTGTGGGTTTGTTGTTTCTTGGGAGAATACTTTTGATTAAATTGATTCAATCCTGCTGTTGACCAGATAAGAGGTCAGAGGATGTCAGTTTCTTAGACCGGGAATAAGGGTCATTCCAACGGTCATTACACACCTTGTGGAATTGATTTGAAAATACTGATCCTTCGCTGTCACACTTACATAAGGGTGAGGTTTGAGTGTGATCTATATGATAAGTGGTAAGGCTAGTTCTTGTAGGAGAGAATGTAATGGTTAAACTGATAGCATGGTCCATAGAGATATTTGACTAAGTGAAAAGAGCTGTCAAACCAAGGGTCACAGCACAGGCGTTTTTTGAATCCTCTACAGACCATCATAATTGGAGTTGGTAGAGCAGAGAGAACTTTGGTCTCAGGCAACCTGATGCACTGTAGTAGTGTAGGCTAATTCTTATGTAGATAGAGATTAAGTTCTTGTCACCTAATCGCGATTGTGCCCATTTGGAGCATTTAAGCCCTGTGGAGTTGACTTAAATGTTAAGGGATTATGAAACTTGGTCCGGTCTTCCTTCCTCAGGCCATTGGCTTGAGCTCCATTTCCTCAGCATTTTGTTCCTTTACTTTATTTAAGAAGTGAATAGGCACTTGAGGAGATCCATGTCCCATTCTTGGGTCACATTACATTACTGGATTACTAAACCTCCTAGTCCTAGTGAAGGCACCTCCAGCTCAGAGTCACATTTCCAAGGTTGGGATTTACCCTACACACACAAATGATACCTTGTCGACAAGAACGCTTTTGTACACACAGTTGTATTTTTATTTACCGTTTCCTTCTTGAGAAAGTAGCAGAAGACGGCATTTAGCTGCTTCCTGCCTGCCGGTTGACGCCCATTTTGTGTCCAGATGTTATTATGACTGAGCGATGCTTCTGATCTGCCTCCATTCCACCGGACTGGCCCTAGCCGCCCCCCTCTGCCCCTTCTCTCCCCACTATCAGCCCCTTCACTCCCCACTATCAGCCCCTTCTCTCCCCACTATCAGCCCCTTCTCTCCCCACTATCAGCCCCTTCTCTCCCCACTATCAGCCCCTTCTCTCCCCACTATCAGCCCCTTCTCTCCCCACTATCAGCCCCTTCTCTCCCCACTATCAGCCCCTTCTCTCCCCACTATCAGCCCCTTCACTCCCCACTATCAGCCCCTTCTCTCCCCACTATCAGCCCTTTCTCTCCCCACTATCAGCCCCTTCTCTCCTTACTATCAGCCCTTCTCTCCCACTATCAGCCCCTTCTCTCCCCACTATCAGCCCCTTCTCTCCCCACTATCAGCCGCTTCTCTTCCCACTATCAGCCCCTTCTCTCCCCACTATCAGCCGCTTCTCTCCCCACTATCAGCCGCTTCTCTCCCCACTATCAGCCCCTTCTCTCCCCACTATCAGCCCCTTCTCTCCCCACTATCAGCCCCTTCTCTCCCCACTATCAGCCCCTTCTCTCCCCACTATCAGCCCCTTCTCTCCCCACTATCAGCCCCTTCTCTCCCCACTATCACTAGCAGGAGCAGGTGCAGACGGCAGAGAGAGAAGCCTTGACCTGGGCAGGGTCCATAGCTCCACCTTCCCCAGTCACCATGAGACTGGCCCGCTAAGTCAAGGAAACTCTCTTACTCTAAATTGCCCTCTCTGTTTCTCTCGTTCAGTGTTTTTATTGGGGTTTACGTAGACAGAGCTGGCACCAGATCAGGCGACACACTCCAATAGTTTTTATGCCTGTGCCCACAAACTGTAAAGGATTTAAAATAACCAGAGTCACACGTGGCTTGTCTGTGGTGGAGCAGCAAAGAGGGCTGGGTCACATCTCAGCCCTACTCTCTGAAGTCTTCAGCAGTATGGGCAGCTATGTTATTGTAGAGGGGAGGAGGTGTGTTTTTGTGTCCTTCTGCGTTTGTCCTTCAGCATGCTATCCTTTTGCCGACATCTTTAGTCTGCTGTCATGCTCTAATGGTAATTTCAGGAGAAGTCCTTGCCCTGGCGCTAGTACAGTTAATATGACAGCAACACACACTGTGCCTGTTCAGCCAGCCATCTTGCTGGGCTGTCCTTGGCTAACCCACAGAGGACAGGTGAGCCGTGGCTAACAAAGACGTAGCACTGTCCTGACAGGGGACTATAAATGGTTGCTGAAGAAAAATGCCATCGGTTGAATTGATCCCTGTACCAATTCTAAGGCTTTTGGATATGTTACAACCACAGCCATTGCCACATTAGTCTTGCTCAGACTCAGTGTTTTGGTGGAGCCTGTGTGTGGAATCTGTGTGTGTGTGTTTCGCTCAGAGTCTGTAGGTAGTGGTGTGTGGTTTAGGCTGCCTTTGATCTCAGACATCTCTTCTTGGGTAGTGACAGTTGAAGCGGTTAATGTTGACATGAGGGTGTGTTGGTGGTTGCCTGCGTTTCACTCTCTTCCTCTCCTCTTCTATTTGTATACAACCCAGTTATCATACATAGAGGGCCCTGGTTGGATGCAACATTTCATGTGATGCCTTTCATTGTCTAAACTGGTTATGTGAACCAAACCGTTGCTCGACCTAACTTTGCTTTTTGAAACGCGGTATCCACTTCAGTCTTTCTTTTTTTACTTCCCATGTTTACTTCCCATGTTTACTTTCCATGTTTTTATAAGTGTATCATTTTAATGATTCGTTGCATCCTCTGTTAGATGAGGTAGTGAGAGACACTGTTGAAACCTCGACGGAAAATTCCTCCCAGAACCTAGACTGTGTGTTGGTGTCATCCTGCATGACAGATTTCTACATGTGTGTCTGTTTTATGTTTTATCATATCTTCTTCTGTTCGTTTCCTGTGTGTGTGTGTTAATGAGTACCCTGGCTCTAGCCTCTAATCACAGGCTGCATGGCAGCAGCTGGAGGGAGCTGGTTGAAAAATGGATCCTTCAGCCCAGTTCAGGGTTCAATTACAGAGCTGGAAGAGCAGCATCTGACTGCACTAATTCTGCCCTTATGATGGGGAGGTGTGGGTCGGTACCTACACACACACACACACACACACACACACAAGCATTTCACTACACCCGCAATAACGTCTGCTACATACAGTACCAGTCAAAAGCTTAGACACACCTAGTCATTCTAGGGTTTTTCTTTATTTTTACTATTTTCTACATTGTAGAATAATAGTGAATACATCAAAACTATGAAATAACACATGGAATCATGTAGTAACCAAAAAAGTGTTAAACGAATCAAAATAAATGTTAGATTCTTCAAAGTAGCCACTATTGGCCTTGATGACAGCTTTACACACTCTTGGCATTCTCTCAACCAGCTTCATGAGGTAGTCACCTGGAATGCATTTCAATTAACAGGTGTGCCTTGTTAAATTAATTTGTGGAATTTCTTTCCTTCTTAATGCGTTTGAGCCAATCAGTTGTGTTGTGACAAGGTATGGGTGGTATACAGAAGATGGCCCTATTTAGTAAAAGTCCAAGTCAATATTATGGCATGAACAGCTCAAATAAGCAAAGAGAAACGACAGTCCATCATTACTTTAAGACATGAAGGTCAGTCAATAAAATAAGTTCATTAGAGTTACCATCCTCAGAAATTGCAGCCCAAATAAATGCTTCACAGAGCTCGAGTAACAGACACATCTCAACATCAACTGTTCAGAGGAGACTGCGTGAATCAGGCCTTCATGGTCGATTTGCTGAAAAGGAAACACTACTAGAGGACACCAATAAGAAGAAGAGACTTGCTTGAGCAATGGACATTAGACCCGTGGAAATCTGACCTTTGGTCTGATGAGTTCAAATTTGAAAATTTTTGGTTCTAACTGCTGTGTCTTTGTGAGACGCAGAGTAGGTGAACGAATGATCTTCGCATGTGTGGTTCGCACCGTGAAGCATGGAGGAGGAAGTGTGATGGTGTGGGGATACTTTGCTGGTGACACCGTCAATGATTTATTTACAATTCAAGGCACACTTAACCAGCATGGCTACCACAGCATTCTTCAGCGATACACCATACCATCTGGTTTGCGCTTAGTGGGATTAGTTTTTCACTGGGCAATGACCCAACACACCTCCAGGCTGTGTAAGGGCTATTTGACCAAGAAGGAGAGTGATGGACTGCTGCATCAGATGACCTGGCCTCCACAATCACCCAACCTCAACCCAATTGAGATGGTTTGGGATGAGTTGGACCGATTTTAGTGAAGGAAAAGCAGCCAACAAGTGCACAGCATATGTGGGAACTCCTTCAAGACTGTTGGAAAAGCATTCCAGGTGAAGCTGGTTGAGAGAATGCCAAGAGTGTGCAAAGCTGTCAAGGCAAAGGATGGCTACTTTGAAGAATCTAAAATATTAAATATATTTTGATTTGTTTAACACTTGTTTTGGTTACTACATGATTGTATAGATTTTCTATTGTGTTATTGACTGGTGTGTCCAAACCTTTGACTGGTACTGTATGTGTATGTGACTAAAACAATTTGATTTGATTGATTTGACACTAATAAACAAAGCATCATACAGTAGGCCTATCAGCATGCTGCATATTCCTCTAACACATACGTACATCTAGCACAGCATTCATCATTTATACTCCATTTACCAAGGCGGATTACAAGTCAAGGCACATTTTTTGCTGAGCTGAACATTCGCATGAATACAGAATAACAAGCAAACATATCAGAAAGCTAAATGTCACTACACAAACCGAATTACAAAAAACGGAATTTAAATAACTTGTTACAAATCATATGAATGCCGCCGGAATAAAGCCTCTAGTAAAATATGTCTTCAGTCTAATGTCATGATGTGTTCTTACCTGTCACCATAAATAATAGCCAGATTCTTTCTATCTAGGCACCAGAGATGAATTTATACGTCCATGCTCAGAGACTGGGGCTGGTGGTGAGGGCCTCCGTAGTGCCCTAATATCAGTGGGGAGTGTAGAGGTGCTGTTACTGGTTACACAAGCAGGCAGACCAGTGATAGTAATACGAGGGAGAGAGGGAGGGAGGGAGTTAGACTTTACAACAGGTAGACGATTTTTGTCTGAGTGGAGGGAGGCCGGAACATGCTTATACAAATTTGGACCCAGAAAATTGACCACAAGTACGAGATTGCATTTGAAAATAACAATCATTTCATACCTTGATTACATTGAGACACGATCGCATATGTCTCTCTTTTTATTTGTAGGAATACTTGGGAACAGAGTTCCTAGATTTATTTTTCTAACCAAAATCTCCTAAATATATAATAATGATGATAATTAACAATAATCACTCGAGGTCCAGTTTTAGGCCCCCGGGACATCTGTTGCCGAGCTCTGCTTTACAGCGGCATTAGGGATTAAGTACTGGGTATGAAGGAACCCTGAAGGGTGATCGAGAGCGAGATGAAAGGAGGAGAGTGAAGATTAGCAGACAGCCAATACCAGGCAGGCCGGCTAGATGCTTGTTTTGATTATGTGTGCTGCTGGGGAATGTTGTGAACCAATTAATCTGCAGAGAACACTGGACAGTAGTAGTAGGAAAACGGTACTAAGGAAACACACACAGAGGATGTGTTGAGTTCTAATCAATTGCTCCTAATATCAATTGTGCCTAGATATCTATTGCACCGCCTTAGTAATCTTACCCCTCCCTCGGTCCACCCTGTGCCCTTTGCCCTGTCCTCTGTCCTCAAGGCAGCCCTGTGGGATCCATAGAGTGGTGAGAGGTGCCAGGCCTGGAGCTCTGATGGATGCCCTCCTGCTTGTTTAGATCAGTCAGCAGAGCCACCTGGCACAGAACTGGAGGGTTACAGCACCACTATAGGTTCTGTTGCACCTGCCACTGCATTAAAGACGGGCTGGACAGACTACAACTGATAAGCCATGACATGGCGCAGACTGTAGAATACTGTAGATGCCGTAAGAAGTGGCAAAGGTGGACATGTTCAATCAGAGGCACTAGTCTGTCTGACTGTTGAAGGGAATAAAACCCATCAATCATCTCTCTCTGTGTCTCTGGTAGACATGATGTAATTATCATTACTGGCACATGGCTGAAGGACTGTTCTGACATATTGTGCTGGGCCACAGAGAGCGTGTTGTCTATACAGCGCCTCAATAAGTTTGCTGTCAATATGGTGTAAAGAAGACATTTTCAAAATGGCACCATTTGTCTTAGACAGTCATGAGAATAACAGACCCTAAAGGGTTCTAGACACTCTACGCAAACAGAGCAACGGAGTGTAGTTCTACGTATACTGAACAAAAATATGAACGCAACATGTAAAGTGTTGGTCCCATGTTTCATGAGCTGATATAAAAGATCCCAGAAATGTTTACATCCCTGTTAGGGAGCATTTCTTCTTTGCCAAGATAATCCATCCACCTGACAGGTGTGGCATATCAAGAAGCTGTGACGAGATCCTGAGGCACATTGTCGTGCCATTCATCCACCGCCATCACTTCATGTTTCATCATGATAATACACGGCCCCATGTCGCAAGGATCTGTACACAATTCCTGGAAGCTGAAAATGTCCCAGTTCTTCCATGGCCTGCATACTCACCAGACATGCCACCAATTGTGCATGTTTGGGATGTTCTGGATCGACATGTAAGACAGCGTGTTCCAGTTCCCGCCAATATCCAGCAACTTCACACAACCATTGTGACCAACAAATGCATATCTCTATGCCTAGTCATGCATTTATTTCAATTGACTGATTTCCTTAAATGAACTGTAACTCATTAAAATCTTTGAAATTGGTGCATGTTGCATTTATATGATTATTTAGTGTAGTTCTACGTACCTTTGTGGCACTGAATGTTTGGAACTGACCGTATACAACGGTGTAGCAGGCTTTAAGGTTATGAAGACTCTAGAGATTAGTTTGTTACTAAAGCTGCTGTCAAGCAGCAAGATCAAACATGTCAGGCTCCATAAAGCCAAATGAAGGCGTTCCTAAAGAGAGACAGCTTTATGTTCTGAACAAGTAATACCCTGCTGAGACCATGCCAAGGAACCAGATAGCAGAGGACTTATTAAGGGCAGGGAAGTTATCTCTGAAATTATAAACCATATCAGTGCAGTAGCATCATGTTGTTTTCATGTGGACTCACTTCCTCAATGTCAGATGATGAAGGTCCTATTGACCTCATCTATAATCGTCCACGCGGTTGATAATGTCTGACCTTGGCCATGACCCCACTCTCCAAGGGTGTCTCAGGGGGAGTTGGGATACGCAAAAAAAAGAAGAACATTTCCATTTGAAACAGGACCACCAAATTATAATTTTATATTATTTTACGGCTTGCCATTATTCTCCCCCCATTGCTCTGACAGTAGATGGCATACAGTAGTGAGATGTCAGTCAAAGGTTCATATTATCTGGCAACAGCTCTGGTGGACATTCTTGCGGTCAGCATGCCAATTGTACGCTCCCTCAAAACTTGAGACATTTGTGGCATTGTGTTGTGTGACAACTACACGTCACACAAATACACTTTGAAAACAAGGTGATTTTGAGTCATTATGACAGGACAGTGGTACAGTTTGTTCTAAACACTGTGCATTTAAGCATTTTACTCAGCTGATGAAGGGTATGTGTATGCTTCGTGAGCAAACGCATGGTATGTGTGTATCCTCCAGACCGGGCCTGTTATTAGGAGGAGTTGTTTCTGTTAGCCCCCTGCTACTACCTCCACCTCCTCTGGGCGCTGTCACAACATGACCGGTGTCAGGAAGAATGTGACCACCTCCACCCCACACCCTCCCAGCCGCAGTGTAAGCCACCTTCAGTGGCTCATTGACAGGGTTGCACCTTTAGCTCCCCACCCTACCTCTGGAAAGGTAACCGCACGCTATTGTGTGGCACTTACTGTGTGAGAGAGAAGAAGAAGCAAGAGAGAACTAGCTATTATTACCTGTTTTGTTTTTGGGAGCGCCAGGGCAGGTATGATGCCGAGGGGAGGGGGTATGTGTGTGTGTAGGGTTGCAAAATTCTGGGAACTTTCAATAAATTCCCTGGTTTCGCAGAACTCCTAAGTGTGTGACAGGACAGATGTTCTCACGAACACGTAGGACAAATAACAACAGTGCCCTCCGCTTGGTACATTACACACAACCTCCCTGGCCTCTGGAGCCATTATCGTATCTCAGTAGCATATTATTTCATCCTATCACAGTGTTTACCTTGAGAGCAGGATAGTCAAGAGTAAGTGTGTGTGTCCATAACAACAGTGAGGGCTAAGAACCTTGAGAAAGACTATTCCGGAGTCCCTGGCTCCACAGCTTTCTGTCCCAAGTCTCCCAAGTATGGCTAGTATCTAATCAACCTTATCTGTTTCCATGAGTTTGACCCTAGCTGTCTGTGGTCAGAGAGCAGTGAGGTAAAGTACATGGGTAGGTCTGTCAGTGTTTCTGTATTCAATTCAAGTTATGTGTTTGTGCATAAGTGTGTAAGTGCATGCACAAATGTTTGTGTGTCAAGTCAGGTCCTAGCAGTCATAGACTTCATGCCCATAGGGGGCACAAGGGCACGTGCCCCATCAGATGTGTCCTGTAAAAAAATAAAAATGATAATAGTAGGTTTAACATTTCTCAACCTCATAACTAGCTACCAAGAAGCCATTTCAGGCTATCAATGAAGTTAGAGTAGCTAGCTTGTCTAAAAGTATCTTAGCTGGCCTGCCTGCTGGCAAGGTTGGTAGACAAGCAATTACTAAATGACTGAATAAGACTCACATTCCTTTCAATCTGTTACCCAGAGATGCAGAGAAGTTAGTTAGTTTCTTTAAGAAAACAACCACCAGTCAGGAGGACACAGACAGCTCAAGAGGTTTGCTTAGATATGCATAAAAATAAATTTTTACATTGATTGCAGGAAAAAGCTGTTTCAGGTGTTTGAAAAAGGAAAATTCTCCAACTTATGGACGAGGGTGCTTAGCCCCCCTTCGGACCACCCCCCCAGCCAATTGGCTGTATAGTAAAACATTTATGAAGACAGAAATGTAAGGTTAGCAGTGTGTCTGACTGCCTGTCGTTCCTCTGTTTTCTCCTCTGCTTCTTCTGCCCAGGGAGATAGGGAGGCTTGGGACGTGATGGCCAGTATTAAAAAAAACATTTTTTTTTTTATCAAGACTCCTGGTACTCATCCTTGTCATAGTTGTTATGTCTGGGTACTGTAGAATAGTCATTAAAGTGTAGCGATGCATTCACCACCAAATATATTTTTTGGGGGACGTGCTCAACATCGTGAAACACTCTAATTTTTCACTTGCCATCTGCCTCTGCAATCTAGTTAAATGGTGTAACTGTCACAGAAGGGACACAGTCACTTATTTGTATGTGTGTTCGTGCGCTGTGTACTCGCTTGCTATTTATGTTGAGTGTCTGTATTGTTTAAACTGGAGGAACCTACTGTTTGTTGGGAGATGTTGATGACATCTGTCCTTGTCCCTTCAGTCTAACGCAAGAGAAGGTGCAATTTCCTCTGCAACAGCAACGGTTTCTGCTGCTGCCCATGGTTATTTCAGCACAGAGCCTTGCGAAGAACCTAGTTGGTGACAGCAAGAGCTCAAGAGGTTAGGAACGAGAATAGGCCCATATCTAGTAATCCCTAGGGTCATGGCTTAGATGTAGCTGTATGTCCACATGTTTGTATACAGGTGTGTCTCTAGGTATGTTTGCTGTGTTTAATTGATAATAGGCCTGCAGTGTCCTGAAGGCCAACACAAATGACCGTCATTTGTGTTGTGTTGTCTGTTATTCAGACAGTCATTGTCCCTGACACGCCCCCCCCATCCATCCATCCCCCTGAGCGGAGCCTGGATATCTGTGGGGCGGAATGTGTCTTTTTTTTTTTTCTTAATGTTCTAGAACACTTTGGAACGTTCGGTTACCCCCTCACTCCTCTGCAGCACAACTCTGGGCAAGTTTGAAAATGACTTATTTATTGTAGTTGAACGGTAATATATTACCTACCCTGACCATGGAACATATTAACTTAAAAATGTCTCTCCTGGGCTTTGTTTGGAGGTTATTGGCTGATGAGGACCATTTTCTTTTGACTGATTGGTCCGTCTGACTGAGTAGTACTCTCCCAGTTTCTGTTGACAGTTACACACCATTTGCATGGCAAAGTAGGCCAGTCCTGATGAAATGGTTCACCACTGGCACTGCACCGCACACTTGGCCCTTCTCTCTTGCTGTGCTCCGACTCTTGTGTTTTCTGTGGCCCATCCTGACCACTGCATTTTACATTGACCCGGTTCTGTCTAGATCGCTCTGCAGAGTGCATTCGTTTCCCCCAGCCACGCTTTCAACTGCTGAGCTGTGGATTGTTTGTGCTATCAAAACATATCATGGGGACTAATAGGAATAGCACTTGGAACAGCTGATGATGTACAGAGGTTAAGTTCAGGCCACTCTGCTTGTCGGTCGGTCTGTCTGTCTCCTCCACTCCAGCCAGGCTTGGCCGGGACCCTGTAACAGTGAAGGTTGCCAGATCCAGGCCTAGACTCAGTCCACGAGGGGTAAGGTTATCCTCCCCGCTTCCTACCAGATAACAACCACTGGTTATGATGGCACACCCACCGACACACACAAGAAACCCCATGCATGAGCAGCCAGATTCACAGACATGGAATTCCATATATTTGTTAATTGCTATCTTTATTTAATGTTTAACAATTTATATGGACGTCAAACATCCCATTATAATCCCAGCCTGCCTAACAGTGATTTACTGCAGTGCAGAGCATCCATTGTACCTCTTAGCAGTGTTTCTAGAGGGAGAAGTAACCCTCCAGTCCTCCCAGTAAGGGGTAGTAGTGGGGTATAGGAGGTGTCAGATCTGCTTCACAAGGTTCAAGTGCAGAGGGGTTAGGGGGAATTTAATTGAGCAGATTTTCTCGCCAACAACCAAAGGGCAGAGTGGTCACGCTGTTGGCTTCTGATTATTACTTTGTGTAAAAACCAAAAAAAGAGAGATTCCAGAATGAGTATTTTTTTATTTGGTATCTGAGTTCAAGTTGTCACGGGACAGCAGACGTGTCAGTCAGACGTGTCAGTCATACGGGTTGTCATACGTGCTTGACTACAGGGTGGCAACTCGCTGAACTGGTTTCTGTCTGAGCTCTCAGGTAAGACATTTAGCATGTCGTCATGGGACGTGCTCAGTATGTGGTCATGGGACGTGCTCCGTAAATAGGGGTTCAGTTAGATTTAATGGTCCTCCGTGATCTTCTGTGCGTTTCTGTATCTGGTCTGATAACAACTAACCTCAGTCCATCTTATTAGAAGTAATCCTGCTTTACAACAATAGTTTTCTGAGGCCTGCGAGGAGATTACATGCGCCACAATAGAGCATTCGGCCATTATACACAATAACTATATTGCTCTACCGTGACATGGTTTAAAATATACTTTTGGGATGTGTGGACTTTTCTGGAGTGAGTTTAAGTGTGTTGAGTCTGTTCTGGTCTAGCAGTAGAGGCCCTGCAACAAAGATATGTGTATAAAGTTAACATAGAGCCTAACTCGTTATGGAGGGCTCCTTCCAGACCCCACACTTTCAAATAAAACACCTGCCACAGCCAATCTCTGAGTTGGTCATTCATGAATACATGTAGAGTGTTTCAAGTTGAAAACCCATCTCCCTCTTCCTGATAGGGTACACCCATGTCAAAGCAAAGGATGAACACCAATACTATTCCTCCACATGCCTCACTCAATCCTAGTGTCACCCAAAGAGCACTGTGAAGTCTGCATGCTGTCATCTCGGAGTGAACTGCTGCTGGCCCTCTTCAGACCTCTGAGACTTCTCTGCCTGCCTGAACTGGCTGCCTGCCTGTCACTGTCCCTCCCTCCCCCTCTCTCTCCTCCTGAACAAACCCATTAGCGTTTGATTGAAAGGATCCTCAGCAGGAAGAAGGGGCTTCTTTAAACCTTGCAAAGTGGCCCCCTAATCCTTCAAGTACTGCCATAAATCACCTCAGGATTACCACCGCTCTGCCACGCAGCCAGCTGCTCCCCGGCCCTGTTATCGGGCAGGGCACCAGGCGTGGTGCAGGGTGTGGAGTGGTGCCACCTGTCTCTGTCCCCTGCCCCCACGTGGGAGCTGTTAGCTAGGGCTGGGAATTGCCAGGGACCTCAGGTCACGATTTTATCACTATACTTAGGTGCTGATACGATATGTATTGTGATTCGATACTGTGATTTTATTGCGTTTCGATGTTCCGAAAATATTGCTCCCAATATGTCCGCTGCAGAGGGACAAGAGCGAGCCATGAGAGTTTTGATCAGTCACGGAAATAAAAGTGCTGAAAACAAATTGGCTCCCAATTTAAAAAGAAGATTGAGAACAAGCTATGAAGGTATAATACTGGAGTTTTGGTGCAGGTACAGCCGACTAGCGCAAAAATAATATTGTGATATTGTCAAAACGTTATATCGTCAAAGATAATATCCCGATATGTAACTATCAATGTTTTTCCCCCATCACTACTGTTAGCCTGGACCCAGGTGGGGCATGGCTCAGCCTAATTGGGGTGTGTGAGGCTTGGGACAGCAGGGTAGCTTCCTGGTCATTTATTCTAAGTCACTGTGTGACACAACTTTGCCCTGGAGAGAGATATTCTGCCAGACAAAGCCTATGCCTAGATCACAAGTAACATCTTTCAGCATGAGGAGTGTTGCCTATATCACAATGCAGGAACTAAATAGTTGTGTTTCTTTCAAACAGAGCATGGCCTATTGTTCCTGTCCATCACAAGGTGTCTGTGTCACATGGCACGTCTCACCACGAGCTCTGCATTATGCATCTCACTCACACTAATTCTCTCTCACATGGAGAACCATTTCACTGTGTCTTAGAGATAGCGTGAAGCTTTCCTTAACACCATGAAACGCACCAGCCTGGCTTTGATTTTATAACTGAGGAATTTTAACATTGTGAAGCCATGACCTTTTTTACGATAGGATTTGGAGAAGCTCTAATACTCTTTACTACAGTTAACATCACACAGCTTCAGAAATTATCTACTTTTTTACCTCACTGCTAATCTGATTGAATTCCATTGTATTACAATTTTAGTTTATTTTCACAGTTAATTTCTAATGTGTGGGCCTCTAGCTACTAGACTGTAATGCTATTTTCTGACCTAGATCTAGCTCACACAGACCAGGACCTAGAATTGAGGTCACCTTGTTTGGAGGCAAGTTGAGCGTCTCACTCCTCTGCTACTGTTTAATTAATGGTGTTCCCTTTATCTTCCGGTGACATTATAGGGAAGTATTTTCTTCAGAACCCCAACACAATTCTGTGCTCGTTCCTGAATATTGCATCATTGATTTTCCCGGTCCTTCACCTATGTGTTGGATAGTGTCATTGTGAGCCGTTAGCTGGGCTATTCGAGGCTGGTCTCCCATCCAGACGGTGCAGTCTCAGGCGACTGGCAGACGCCCCGTCAGCAGCCCAGTCACTTAGGCTCAGTTAGGGGCCTAAAAGAACCCTCTATTAAGCTGTCTGTCAACGCAGTAATCCCAACGACCTAATGGCATGGCTCATCTGTGAAATGAAGTGCTGTGTACCGGAGCTCAAGTCCCCTTGGTTTACTGGCTATGTCATCAGTCTCCGTCTGAGGGGTGATTCAGGCATTTTAATGGCCGAATAAGACTACATAAGTGTTTGTCTCAAACAAAATTGCATCCCCTCAAAATTTTTATTTTGCTGACCATATTGGAGTATTGGACGTGGAGTAGGTTATTACAAAGCAATTAATTACTTCACACTTGCCTGCCAGTCACTATGACCTGGTTTCTGATTGGTTTACCCTCGCATCAACCCGCCCTCCTCCCCTCTGCTCTCCAGATGATTGGTTTAACATCAACCCGCCCTCCTCCCCTCTGTTCTCCTCTCCTCTCTTCTGCAGATGAGCGTGAAGCGGTGCAGAAGAAGACCTTCACTAAGTGGGTGAACTCTCACCTGGGCCGTGTGACGTGCCGCATCGGGGACTTGTACACTGACCTGAGAGATGGACGCATGCTCATCCGCCTGCTGGAGGTGCTGTCAGGAGAACAGCTGGTCAGTAACTCACAATCCTCCCAACCCTAACCCTGACCCCAACCTTAACCCTGACCAATCACTCATGGCTCACCTTGTTTGTCCTGAACTAACCCTCTCTCATTCCTGTATTCTCTTGTTCTCTCTCTCTCTCTCTCTCTCTCTCTCTCTCTCTCTCTCTCTCTCTCTCTCTGTGTGTTTCTTATACACTCTCCTTCTCTGTTTTCTATGTCTCTTTCCATCACTCTCTCACACCAACCTCACTCTCCCCCTTCTCTCTCTCTCTCGTTCTCTCTCCAGCCAAAACCCACTAAGGGGCGCATGCGTATCCACTGCCTGGAGAACGTGGACAAGGCCCTGCAGTTCCTCAAGGAGCAGAAGGTCCACCTGGAGAACATGGGCTCCCACGACATCGTGGACGGGAACCACCGCCTCACCCTGGGTCTCATCTGGACCATCATCCTCCGCTTCCAGGTATCGTGTGACTCCTTGTAATGTTCTGTACAATGCCTCTGTATTGGCCATCCTAGAGAGTAGAGGGTGCATGTGAATATTACACATCCCAGCCCAGTCGTGTCCCATTCGTCACCCTCACCTGGGTCAACCCCACCCTGCCTAGTTCAAAACTAATGGGAATGGAAGCAATTACCACTGTTCTGTGGTTTTCTGGGCTCATTGTGGTTTCAGAGAATGTGAATATTCTGATGAGATTTCAGTGTTCTATTTTATCCTCATCTTCTTTTCATGACAATTACAGTTATGACCTGTCTGTTTTTCCCCCCTCAACTCATCAAACCTAATAAAGAGCTGTATGTAAGACCGATGATTTCAGTGAGGTCTGAGAGGTCTGGGAGAGAGAGGTCTGAGAGAGAGAGGTCTGAGAGAGAGAGGTCTGAGAGAGAGAGGTCTGAGAGAGAGAGGTCTGAGAGAGAGAGGTCTGAGAGAGAGAGAGGTCTGAGAGAGAGAGGTCTGAGAGAGAGAGGTCTGAGAGAGAGAGGTCTGAGAGAGAGAGAGGTCTGAGAGAGAGAGAGGTCTGAGAGGTCTGAGAGAGAGAGAGGTCTGAGAGAGAGAGAGGTCTGAGAGAGAGAGAGAGAGGTCTGAGAGAGAGAGAGGTCTGAGAGAGAGAGAGGTCTGAGAGAGAGAGAGGTCTGAGAGAGAGAGCAGCATGTCTGACTTTGAGGGTGCTCTGCTAACAGATCCAGGACATCAGTGTGGAGACTGAGGATAACAAGGAGAAGAAGTCTGCCAAAGAAGCTCTGCTGCTCTGGTGCCAGATGAAGACCGCTGGGTGAGAAGGGGGGAGACACATGGGGAGAGGGAGAGATTCTAGGACGTGTCCAGAAATGTGAATGTATGATAAAGATATGTGAAATGATGATTGTCAACACCAAAAGAGCCTAGGTATTGAGTTGATGGTCAATGAGCTGTCACCTTGTCTCTGCAGGTACCCCAACGTCAACGTTCACAACTTCACAACCAGCTGGAGAGATGGCCTGGCCTTCAACGCCATCGTGCACAAACACAGGTCAATGATACCGCCACCTTTGTTCATGTTGCCTGTCACACTATGAAATGCGTTAGTCACTCATGTTAACTGTAGGCCCTGACATTGCACGCTGACCGTGTGAAGTGATATATTAATTCCAGTACCTTGGCCTGTTGTCCTTGCAGTGCCGTTGAGGAATAGGCCTGTTGACACCCAGCCTCCCTATTTTGGGATTGTTCTCCCTCTCTCCAAACCCTCTGCACTTTGGCTAAATGGATGAAAATAAAATGGGAGTTAGTTGACCTAGATAACGAATAAAACCAACTAGTTTTGCATGCAAGGCCGTTCCTGGTGACTCACCGCCGCCCTCTGCTGGTGACTCATACTTCATTACAGTGGGAATCAGGCCCCTAGAGCGTCTGATTTTAACATGACGACAACTCTGTAACGAATGGATACCCATGGATGATGCTCATCAGTCAAATACTGGCACCTTTGAATGTATGCCTGCAGCTTCTGTATATTGCTCACTTGAGACTAAAAGTATGAGTAGTTTGAAATGTGGACTGAATGAGCTACAAAGCAATCTTGTAAATTGTCACTGCCATTTTCCTTATCTGATTAGAATGGGGTCTCTGAATAAGTGGAACAATGTTGAAGTTGACTTTGCCTACACTTATCTTAGAATGTACAAAATCATGGTGATGTGTTGATGAACTTAACATGTTGTGGTTAAGATGTTGTCTTTACCCCTCATACATGAGATTCCTTTCATTTAAAAGCAACACCTGTTTTCCCCTCCAGACCGGACGTCATTGAGTTTGACACCCTGAAGCGGTCCAACGCCCACTATAACCTCCAGAATGCCTTCAACACAGCAGAGAATAAGCTAGGCCTCACAAAACTCCTGGACCCAGAAGGTGAGTCAGGGAGGTCAGAGCTCATACTGGACATGGGTCGGGTTGTGTGTGGCCTCTGCCCTCCTTCTCTGGCTAGTTGCCATCAACACAGTGCTCCTGTCCTGTACCGGGCTAGGTGGACAGGCTGGGTGAGGTGTTGGAGGAGGAAGGGACGAAGGATTATTGGAATTAATTACAACTTATGTGAGAATAGGGGTTATGTGGCCAGGCTGGCCACAGGGCAGGGCTTAATAATGCCCTCTGACATCACATAGGAAGTCTGTACATGGTGAGGGCTTGGCATCGCTCTGGGGCCATCAAACAGGGCAGATTTAGAGACGAGCACCATGTGTGTTTAAGTTGAATTGACTGGGTTGAGATGGGAGAATGTTTTGTGTGGGGAGTGCGTGTTAGTGTGTGTTCGACTGTGTCTGTGTGTGGAAGTTTGTGCGACTGTGTGTGTTTGTGTCAGTGTGGTTCTGACTGTGTGGGTGTGTGTGTGGAGGTTTGTGTGTGGAGAGGAGGTGAGGAGCACAGTGAGAGAATCAAGTGGAAATTAACTTGAATGTTGAAGTAGTGCCTGTCTCTCTTTCCAGATGTCAACGTTGACCAGCCAGATGAGAAGTCCATCATTACCTACGTAGCCACCTACTACCACTACTTCTCAAAGATGAAAGCCCTGGCTGTGGAGGGCAAGAGGGTTGGCAAGGTGGGGTAAAACAGCTGTTAACTATTTATGTGTGTGTGTGTGTGTCTTCCTGTCACTGTCTTTGGAACCCGTCTAATCTCTCTCTCTCTCTCTCCCAGGTGCTGGACTATGCCATTGAGGCTGATCAGCTGGTGGGGAACTATGAGAGCCTGGCGTCAGAGCTGCTGCAGTGGATTGAGCAGACCATCCTCACCCTGAACGACCGGCAGCTGGCAAACTCCCTAAACGGCGTGCAGAACCAGCTGCAAGCCTTCAACACCTACCGCACAGTGGAGAAACCCCCAAAGTAAGACTGGGAGTTTTTAAGAACAGGAGTTATGTTCTAGATTGGAACGTAGAACTCAAGTCCTGTGTAGCTCAGACGGTAGAGCGTGGCGCTTGCAACACCAGGGTTGTGGGTTCTATTCCCATGGGGGACCAGTACGGAAAAAAAGTCTGAACATGTATGCACTAACTAACTGTAAATCGCTCTGGATAAGAGTGTCTGCTAAATGACTAAAAAGGTAACCGATACACATTTTCCGGCAGGCTGGAATCATAACTGCACATATTCCATGGTATGTGTCTGACCTGGCTGTGTTGGTGTTTCTCAGGTTCACAGAGAAAGGCAACCTCGAGGTGCTGCTGTTCACCATCCAGAGCAAGATGAGAGCCAACAACCAGAAGGTGTACATTCCCAGGGAGGGAAAGCTTATCTCTGACATCAACAAGGTATCAATGTCGCTCTGCTGTACACCTACAGGACTCCAGTTACTCGCTGATTAAATGCATGACTTGTCCTGAATAGAGCTTCAATAAACAACAGTTAAGCCTGCAGTTGTCTAGGATCATGAATAGCACCCCTGGTTTAAGGGACCTCTCTTGACTTGCTGTGTTGTGATTGGCTCTGCAGGCGTGGGAGCGTCTGGAGAAGGCGGAGCACGAGCGGGAGCTGGCGCTGAGGAACGAGTTGATTCGCCAGGAGAAGCTGGAGATGCTCGCCGCTCGCTTCGACCGCAAGGCCGCCATGAGGGAGACCTGGCTGAGCGAGAACCAGCGGCTCGTCTCTCAGGTAACACACCCCTGGCCCTGACCTGGTAATATATTCAAAAGGAGGAGGATGGCAGTTATATTGTCTGTCTCCCAGGTGTCCACAGACCAGAGATAACAGTAATCATAAGTGATGTTTGTGATGACATTATTTTGAGTGGGCAGGTTTACTGCAGACCAGCCAGTCTAATTGTCTCAGTAATGCAGAGGGGAGTGATTATATAAATCACTACAGACACTGTAGCCAGCTGATCTCCATTTAAAGGCGTTTACAACCATGATTTGATATCACTGTCATTTCTAGAAGTGAGAGTAGATTTAGCAATTTAATAGCCTACCCTTGTATGCATTTGAACACACTGATCCTTTCTATCACAGATACGTTAATGAACAATGTACACACTGACCTCTCCCACTTCTAACCTCAATCTGTCCTCTTGTCCCTCAGGACAACTTTGGTGTGGACCTGGGAGCGGTGGAGGCTGCCACCCGTAAACACGAGGCCATCGAGACGGACATCGGGGCGTACGGGGAGCGTGTGGCGGCCGTGGAGGCGGTGGCCAGGGAGCTGGAGGCGGAGAACTACCATGACGTGCGTCGCGTGCTGGCGAGGAGGGACAACGTGCTGCGGCTGTGGGAGTATCTGAAGGAGCTGTTAGCCGCTCGCAGGGAGAGACTCCACGCACACCGAGACCTGCAGAGACTGCTGGAGGAGATGAGATACATCATGGACTGGATGGGAGATATGAAGGTACTGGAACATATCAACATGCCAACTCTGCACACACAATATATTCTCCCAGTGTAATATGTACTCTTGGTCATGGTCAACCTTCTAGCACTCCTTTCAAAATCGTTTATTACTCCTGGGTGTAATGGGTTTACAGAGGTGGACTGGGCACTGAGGTAGTCCTGACTGGGAGAGTGGTAGAATGAAGTGTGTCTGAGTGTATTCTTAGCTCTTGGCCTCAGCTTATTCCCTTCCCCCTGCCTACCTTAAAGGGCAACTCCCCCACTTTTCAACCTCATATTCATTATCTCCAGCACCATACCAGTGTCTATATATGTGAACATTTTATAAAGTAACGATTCACCCATAAGCATCGGTTGCTGATTTCAAATGTTTAAGATACAAGTGCATCGGTCCGCGGACCCCAAACCGATCCAAATGCAGTATGCATCGGTCAGAAAATCGATTCAAAAGTTACGAATCGCCAGTTCCCATTGTTTTTGTTGCTCATATTACATTCATTTTACCTTCCGAAAATACCTAATGTTTTGTGACAACTAATGAGTCCTATCTTTGTCAAACTGAATGGAACTGTGTTGACAGTCATTGATCTGCAAGTCATTTTGCATGCCGAACAACCCCAGGCCTAATCAGCTTTGTGCGTTGACCAACGAGAGGTATGTCTTGTGTAATATTAGCCTTTATTAGTTGAATGACAACCTATGTAATTTGCTAGGTTATTGTTATCTATGCACTGTTGAAAATGTGTGTTTTACCGGAGTAAAAGTAAGCCATCGAAGACACAACTGTTATCTGGCTATGCCTGCTTACGTTCGCTTTTATTTTGATTGTTCAGGGTGTGTTCTTGCTCCCTGCATCACCGCAATTCTCAGTGTTTGAAAAGCACCGTTTTTAAAATGTTTGAATCCCTTTACACTCGTGTACATTGGCATACATGGATAGGATCAAACGGATATGTTTCTAACAGAAGAACTACAACAAGCATCTGCATCACCATGGTAGCAATTGAAAGAGGAACACTGGAGATTTTTATGGGGAAATTATTAGACCAAATGTGACTGAATCATAACATTACACTCTTTTTTGTTTTTATGTGCATTTTATTTACTGTCCTTTTTCATTTGTCAATAACGAAATCTGAAAATACTCTGGATACATTCAGTAACACAATAAGAATATTCATTCAGATTTGGAGTAGGTGCAAGATAATACATTTCAAAAATGTGTAAGGCTTTCAGAAGTCACTTCAGACAAACAGATCGTCATTTTGGTGCGCATAGAATGGAGTCAAAAGTGCATCCAAGTGCGTGTTCCGTTGCTAATTTTCTTCTCAATACGACAAACATAGGCCCCTTCTGCAATCCTCAACGTCTCATCTTGCAGAACACATCAACTACTCTCGATTTACAGCATCTCCCTCACTCCGACAAAAACAAATGTGCAAAAGTTGCCTAATTAGGGATGGGGCCAGATTTATGTTATTGTGATTCATAGAGAGCCTTGCCTCAACAATACCTAAAGAGTACTCTGTTATCTCAAGATAAAGGCTCGCTTATCAGTCACCAAGAAAGCTGGCCCATCATTTACGATATTGACAGCTTTGCTTAATCTAGAACTCTGTGACAGCTGGAACCATAATGTCTTACTAATTCTCCTTCCCATTCCCATCTCATTAGGAGCATGTCTTCACTACATAGAGAATGTTGTATTTTATTAGGATCCCCATTAGCTGTTGCTAATGCAGTAGCTACTCTTCCTGGGGTCCACACAAAACCTAAAACATGACATAAGACACTGATAGACAAGAGCTACATACATGTACATGATAATATAAATATAAAGACGACACACTGAGAAAACAGAGACCTATACTTCAGGCCTACAGAGTCCAGACATGGGGAATGACTGTTTCTAAAATGTTTTCCTCCCAGGGTCGTCTGCAGTCCCAGGACAGTGGGAAGCATCTGCATGATGTGGAGGACCTGCTCCAGACTCACAACCTGGTGGAGGCAGACATCTCAGCCCAGGCAGAGAGGGTCCGCGGGGTACAGAGAGCGGCTCAGCGCTTCACCTCCGACCAACAGGGTGAGACTACAGACAGGCACACACATTTTATACACACATTGTTACTCTTTGAGTAATTATGATACAGATAACATGCTTTATGCAACATTTGTTTGGATGCCCCCCCCCCCACTGCTAACTAAATAACTATCTATTTTTCTCTATGTCTCTCTCTCTCTCAGTCTACAAGCCGTGTGAGCCGGCGCTGGTGGGAGAGAAAGTGTCACTGCTGGGCCGGGCCTATGAGGAGCTGGGTCAGCTGGCCGGGGAGCGGAGGGTGCGCCTGGAGGACTCACGGCGCCTCTGGCAGTTCCTGTGGGAGATGGGAGAGGAGGTGGCCTGGATCAGAGAGCAGGAGCAGATCCTGTCAGGAGGAGACTGTGGCCGCGACCTCACCTCCGCCCTGCACCTCCTCAGTAAGCACGAGGCCTTCAGGGACGAGATGGCAGCCCGCTACGGCCCTCTGGGCCACAGCATCGCCGCTGGACAGACCCTGGTGGAGGAGGGACACTTTGGAGCCCCAGAGTGCACTGAGAGGATCAGAGACGTCCGTGCTCAGTGGGCACACCTGGAGGAGGTCAGTAGGCAGGGGAAAGGAGATGGAGAGAAGTCAGTCCACTAGCAAAATTAATATATAGACTTTCCTCTGTTTCTATTCTGATTCCTTCTCTCTCGCTCCGTCCACAGACGTCCCAGCTGAGGGAAGAGCAGCTGAAGGAGGCGGTGGCCCTGCACCAGTTCCAGACTGACGCCAACGACATGGAGGCCTGGATCCTGGAGACGCTGCGCCAGGTGTCCAGCCAGGAGGTGGGCCACGACGAGTTCTCCACCCAGACCCTAGCCCGCAAGCAGAGGGAGGTGGAAGAGGAGATTCAGAGCCACCGCACCCTCATCGACTCCCTGCACGAGCAGGCCCTCAGCCTGCCCACGGTCCATGCAAACTCCCCTCAGGTCAGTTACCCCTGGAACAGTATACCAAACCAACTCACCCGTTCTACACTACTGCACACTCTCCCACTGTTTCTCCCTCTCTTGCTTTCTTTCTCTGATATATAGTGCCTTCGGAAAGTATTCAGACCCCTTGACTTTTTCCACATTTTGTTACGTTACAGGCTTATTCTAAAATGGATTAAATAAATAAAAAAATCCTCAGCAATCTACAATACCAATCATACAATACTCCATATTGACAAAGCGAAAACAGGTTTTTAGAAATTTTAGCAAATTTATTAAGTTTCTACAACTTGATTGTTTACCTGTGGTAAATTCAATTGATTGGACATGATTTGGAAAGGCACACACCTGTCTATATAAGGTCCCACAGTTGACAATGCATGTCAGAGCAAGGAATTGTTCGTAGAGCTATTCTAAAAACATGTTTTTGCTTTGTCATTATGGGGTATTGTGTGCAGATTGATGAGGGGAAAAAACTATTTAATACATTTTAGAATAAGGCTGGAAAAAGTCAAGGAGTCTGAATACTTTCCGAAGGCACTGTATACAGACACTGGCCCATACATATTACATACAGACTCTCAATGTCTCCACTTAAGTGAGTATTTCTTGACTTGTTATTGACTCTGGTCAGATGAGCGTCTTCTGGCTGACTGGTTGTTATTGACTCTGGTCAGATGAGCGTCTTCTGGCTGACTGGTTGTTATTGACTCTGGTCAGATGAGCGTCTTCTGGCTGACTGGTTGTTATTGACTCTGGTCAGATGAGCGTCTTCTGGCTGACTGGTTGTTATTGACTCTGGTCAGATGAGCGTCTTCTGGCTGACTGGTTGTTATTGACTCTGGTCAGATGAGCGTCTTCTGGCTGACTGGTTGTTATTGACTCTGGTCAGATGAGCGTCTTCTGGCTGACTGGTTGTTATTGACTCTGGTCAGATGAGCGTCTTCTGGCTGACTGGTTGTTATTGACTCTGGTCAGATGAGCGTCTTCTGGCTGACTGGTTGTTATTGACTGGTCAGAGGAGCGTCTTCTGGCTGACTGGTTGCTATTGACTCTGGTCAGAGGAGCGTCTTCTGGCTGACTGGTTGTTATTGACTGGTCAGAGGAGCGTCTTCTGGTTGTTATTGACTCTGGTCAGATGAGCGTCTTCTGGCTGACTGGTTGTTATTGACTGGTCAGAGGAGCGTCTTCTGGCTGACTGGTTGCTATTGACTCTGGTCAGAGGAGCGTCTTCTGGCTGACTGGTTGTTATTGACTGGTCAGAGGAGCGTCTTCTGGTTGTTATTGACTCTGGTCAGAGGAGCGTCTTCTGGCTGACTGGTTGCTATTGACTGGTCAGAGGAGCGTCTTCGGGCTGACTGGTTGTTATTGACTCTGGTCAGAGGAGCGTCTTCTGGCTGACTGGTTGTTATTGCCTCTGGTCAGAGGAGCGTCTTCTGGCTGACTGGTTGCTATTGACTGGTCAGAGGAGCGTCTTCTGGCTGACTGGTTGTTATTGACTCTGGTCAGAGGAGCGTCTTCTGGCTGACTGGTTGTTATTGACTCTGGTCAGAGGAGCGTCTTCTGGCTGACTGGTTGTTATTGACTCCGGTCAGAAGAGCGTCTTCTGGCCATCTGGTTGTTATTGACTCTGGTCAGAGGAGCGTCTTCTGGCTGACTGGTTGCTATTGACTGGTCAGAGGAGCGTCTTCTGGCTGACTGGTTGTTATTGACTCTGGTCAGAGGAGCGTCTTCTGGTTGTTATTGACTCTGGTCAGAGGAGAGTCTTCTGGCTGACTGGTTGTTATTGACTCTGGTCAGAGGAGCGTCTTCTGGCTAACTGGTTGCTATTGACTCTGGTCAGAGGAGCGTCTTCTGGCCATCTGGTTGCTATTGACTCCGGTCAGAAGAGCGTCTTCTAACTGACTGGTTGTTGCTGACTGTCTGTGTAGGTGGAGCGTCTTCTAACTGACTGGTTGTTGCTGTCTGTCTGTGTAGGTGGAGGGTCGTCTGCCTGCTATTGAGCAGCGCTATGAGGAGCTGGAGTCTCTGTCTGCATCGCGGCGTCGGGCCCTGGAGGGGGCACTGGCTCTCTACCGCATGTACAGCGAGGCGGGTGCATGCCAGCTGTGGGTGGGGGAGAAGGAACAGTGGCTGGACGGCATACAGATCCCAACCAAACTGGAAGACCTGGAGGTGGTGCAGCAGAGGTGAAGAAAAGGATGATCTGAATTATTTAAATGGACTTTTATTGATATCGATTGGCTTACTCTGATCATTGTGCTCTGGTAAGTGGAGCGGATACCAAACTGAATCTCTCTCCTCTTTTTAACATAAAAAAAAACGTTTGGGTATGATAACGCTTCCTATGATTATATTTCACCTTCAGTCTCCATTGTAGAGACAAAGCAATGGAAATATGAGTGGGAATATGAGACTGATGTATGTGTGCGGCTGCAGGTTCGAGACCCTGGAGCCTGAGATGAACAACCTGGGGACTCGTATCTCTGATGTCAACCAGGTGGCCCAGCAGCTCCTGGGATCAGACAACCGCAGCAAAGAGCAGATCCACCAGACACAAGACCAGCTTAACAACAGGTTAGTAGTAGTACTCGACATGTCTCAGACATGAAAAGCACACATACCATCTGATACACAGCCAATACACTGTATGAAGTGAGCACTGGGAACAGTTAATTGAGACTTCCCCTTGCTCTGGTCCACAGATGGAAGGAGTTCCAGCGTCTGGCGGACCAGAGGAAACATGCCCTGGAGTCGGCCCTCAACATCCAGAACTACCACCTGGAGTGTAACGAGATCCAGACCTGGATGAGAGAGAAGACCAAGGTGATCGAGTCCACAGAGAGCCTGGGCAACGACCTGGCTGGTGTCATGGCTCTGCAGCGCAAACTCACCGGCATGGAGAGAGACCTGAAGGCTATTCAGGTACGCTAGGGTCAAAGGTTATGGAGGTGGACAAAGACTTAGGGTAAACCTAATGAAACCACAGCATCAGATCATTTTAAAGAGATTATCAGTATTGTTGCGTCATTAACTGTTAAAGAGATCATCAATACTTTGTATCATTTTATGTCAGATGATGTTAGTGACACCCAGGTTTATTTTCCATATCTTTTCAGGGTAAGTTGGATGACCTGAGAAATGAGGCTGAGAAGCTGGCTGAGGAGCACCCGGACCAGGCCGAGGAGATCCATGCCCACTTGGGGGGGATCCAGGAGGTGTGGGAAGATCTCAATGCCACCATGAAGCGTCGTGAGGAGTCTCTGGGCGAAGCCAGCAAGCTGCAGGGATTCCTCCGGGACCTGGATGACTTCCAGTCCTGGCTGTCCCGCACGCAGACTGCAGTGGCCTCCGAGGACATCCCCACCTCACTGCCAGAGGCTGAGCACCTGCTCACGCAGCACGAGAGCATCAAGAACGAGTGGGACAACTACAAGGAGGACTATGAGAAGATGCGGGCAGTGGGTGACGAGGTGACCCAGGGCCAGACTGACGCCCAATACATGTTCCTAGCCCAGAGGCTGCAGGCGCTGGACACCGGCTGGCAAGATCTGCGCCGCATGTGGGAGAACCGCCACAGCCTGCTGGCCCAAGCTTTCGACTTCCAAACCTTCCTGAGAGACGTCAAGCAGGCTGAGGGCTTCCTCAACAGCCAGGTGAGGACCAGGACATCAGGGAAGGAGAAGAAACGTACAGATATACTGTTTATCTTGATGAAGTTACTAATAGTTCTCTCTCCCTTGCTCTCTGTAGGAGTATGTGCTGTCCCACACTGAGATGCCCTCCAGCCTGCAGGGGGCCGAGGAGGCCATCAAGAAGCACGAGGACTTCTTGACCACCATGGAGGCCAGCGAGGAGAAGATCACGGGCGTGGTGGAGGCCGGACGCCGCCTGGTCAACGACCTCAACGCCAACTCTGACAAGATCAAGGAGAAGGCCGACTCCATCCAGGAGAGACACCAGAAGAATAGGGAAGCTGCAAATGAACTCCTGTCTAAACTGAAGGACAACCGGGAACTTCAGCACTTCCTGCAGGACGGACAGGAGGTATGAACCGCCAACTAACTCTTACTATAATAATGGTGGTGTTATGCATTTTATTGAGACACTTAAAAAATCAGTAGTCAAAGTAATTCACTTGAGGTTCAGGTCATTGAGTTATATTATTCTCCTTCCTCTCTGCAGCTGACTCTGTGGATCAATGAGAAGATGCTGACAGCTCAGGACATGTCGTACGACGAGGCCAGGAACCTCCACAGTAAGTGGCAGAAACACCAGGCCTTCATGGCGGAGCTGGCCTCCAACAAGGACTGGCTGGACAAGATTGACCAGGTACAGTATAACTATGAAGGATTAAATATTCAAGTCAGGAAGAGTGGAAAAATACATCAGAAAAGGTGTGTGTGCCAATATTTTACTCTGACCCACTGTCCCCGTTAGGAGGGCCAAGCGCTGGTGACAGAGAAGCCGGAGCTGCAGCCTGTTGTCCAACAGACTCTCGAAGGCCTGCAGAGCCAGTGGGAAGAGCTAGAGAACACTACACGCACCAAGGCACAGTGCCTCTTCGATGCCAACAGGGCGGAGCTCTTCACCCAGAGCTGCTCTGCCCTGGACGTGTGGCTGAAGAACCTGTCAGGACAGCTGCAGAGCGACGACTTCGGAAAGGATCTGACCTCTGTCAACATCCTGCTCAAGAAGCACCAGGTGGGTGACATTACACTGTCCAATCCAAGCACCATCTTTACCACTTAAATTTCTCAGTTGTCATACTCCTTTGTGACCATTTGAATGGATAAAGTGTCACTTCAATATTGAAATAAAAGGGGTAATAACAAACATGCTCTCCTCCTTCGCCCCGGGTCTCTGTGTAGATGCTGGAGCACCAGATGGAGGTACGTGAGAAGGAGGTACAGTCGCTGCAGTCTCAGGCCCTGGCGCTGTCCCAGGAGGATGCTGGTGTGGCTGTGGTGGAGGTGGACGGCCAGCAGAGGAGAGTCACCGACAGCTTCTCCCAGCTTCAGGACCCCCTCAACCAGAGGAGGCAGCAACTGCTCGCATCCAAGGAGGCCCACCAGTTCAACAGAGACCTGGAGGATGAGATTGTGAGTGGGACCACCTGACTCTAAATTCAGAGATTTTAATACAGAATCATCATGTGTGTCGTATGCACAGTTTCCTCCTGTTTGTAAATCTTGTTTACTTTCTTCTGTCTGTCACTTAGCTGTGGGTGAAGGAGAGGATGCCCCTGGCCACCTCCACAGACCATGGCAAGGATCTGCCCAGTGTGCAGCTGCTCATCAAGAAGAACCAGGTGCACAGATGAGGAAGGAAGTCTGGACAGTGGGAGGAAACTATGGAACATATTTCATTTGGCTAAACCTGTGTTTTGTCTCCCAGACTTTGCAGAAGGAGATCCAGGGCCACCAGCCCCGTATTGATGACATCCAGACCCACCGCCGGGGGATGTCCCCAGGGCAGGAGGAGGTGGACGGGGAGAGGCAGTCTGCTCTGGAAGGCCGTCTGGTGGAGCTCCGGGACTCCTGGGCCCAGCTCATCGCTGAGACAGATGAGCGCCACGCCCGGCTAGTGGAGGCCAACCGTGCCCAGCAGTTCTACACCGACGCTGCCGAGGCCGAGGCCTGGATGGGAGAACAGGAGCTACACATGATGTCAGAGGACAAGGCCAAGGTGAGAGGAGAGGGGCTGTAGGAGAGACGGGCTGTAGGAGAGACGGGCTGTAGGAAAGAGCTATCTGTGTTAATGATGATGCTAAGGATGTCCATTCTCAAATCAAATCAAACTTTTTGACACATGCGCCGAATACAACACCTTACAGTGAAATACTTACTTACAAGCCTTTAACCAACAATGAAGGTCAAGAAAGAGTAAAACAATTAAAATAATAAAAAGTAACACAATAAAATAACAATAAGGAGGCGATATAGAGGGGGTACCGGTACCGAGTCACTGTGCAGGGGTACAAGGTAGTTGAGGTAATTGAGGTAAAAGTGACCAGGCAATCAGGATAGATAATAAACAGAGTAGCAGCAGCGTATGTGAAGAGTGGGAAAGAGTGTCTGTGTGTGTGTGTGTGTGTGTGGCGTCATATGCTTGTGTGTGTGAGCGTATGTTGTGTGTATGTGTGTTGGAGTGTCAGTTTAGTATGTGTGAGTGTGTGGGTAGAGTCCAGTGAGTGTGTGGGTAGAGTCCAGTGAGTGTGTGGGTAGAGTCCAGTGAGTGCGTGGGTAGAGTCCAGTGAGTGCGTGGGTAGAGTCCAGTGAGTGTGTGGGTAGAGTCCAGTGAGTGTGTGGGTAGAGTCCAGTGAGTGTGTGGGTAGAGTCCAGTGAGTGTGTGGGTAGAGTCCAGTGAGTGTGTGGGTAGAGTCCAGTGAGTGTGTGGGTAGAGTCCAGTGAGTGTGTGGGTAGAGTCCAGTGAGTGTGTGGGTAGAGTCCAGTGAGTGTGTGGGTAGAGTCCAGTGAGTGTGTGGGTAGAGTCCAGTGAGTGTGTGGGTAGAGTCCAGTGAGTGTGTGGGTAGAGTCCAGTGAGTGTGTGGGTAGAGTCCAGTGAGTGTGTGGGTAGAGTCCAGTGAGTGTGTGGGTAGAGTCCAGTGAGTGTGTGGGTAGAGTCCAGTGAGTGTGTGGGTAGAGTCCAGTGAGTGTGTGGGTAGAGTCCAGTGAGTGTGTGGGTAGAGTCCAGTGAGTGACTATGCATAGATAATAAACAGAGGGTAGCTGCAGTGTAAAAACAAAGGGGGGGGGGGGGGGGGTCAATGTAAATAGTCTGGGTGGCCATTTGATTAATTGTTCAGCAGTCTTATGGCTTGGGGGTAGAAGCTGTTAAGGAGCCTTTTGGACCCAGACTTGGCGCTCCGGTACCGCTTGCTGTGCAGTAGCAGAGAGAACAGTCTATGACTTGGGTGACTGGAGTCTAGTATATAAGTCCTGAATGGCAGGAAGCTTGGCCATGCACACTACCCTCTGCACACATTCTGCACACTTGAGTGCCTTGTTTATCCTTTGCTCAATGATGCTGACTGTGTGTGATGTGTATGTCTGTGATGTGTGTGTGTGTGTGTGTGTGTGTGTGTGTGTGTGTGTGTGTGTGTGTGTGTGTGTGTGTGTGTGTGTGACGCAGGATGAGCAGAGTGCTCTGGTGATGGTGAAGAAGCACCAGACGGTAGAACAGGCCCTGGAGGACTATGCCCAGACCATCCACCAACTGGCCAACAGCAGCCGCACCATGATGACTAGTGAACACCCAGAGAGGTGAGAGAACACTACAGGTTAATAATGTGGGGATGGGCCAGTAACCAAGAAAGCGTTGGGCCTGTAACCGAAAGGTTGCTACTTCAAATACCCGAGCCGACAAGGTGAAAAATGTGTATGTGCCCTTGAGCAAGGCACTTAATCCTAATTTGCTCCTATGGCTGACCCTGTAAAACAACGCATTTCACTGCACATATCCGGTGTATGTGACAATAAAAAAAAACTGCTTGAATAGGTCAATACGTAAAGCTAACAATATGATTTAACTACAGTCACAATGTCCTTGTCATTACAACTGGCCTGACTCTCTCTCTCTCTCTCTCTCTCTCTCTCTCTCTCTCTCTCTCTCTCTCGCATTCCACACTATTATTAGCGAACGTATCAACCTACGGCAAGCCCAGGTGGACAAGCTGTACGCAGGGCTGAAGGACCTGGCTGAGGAGCGTCGTGGGCGTCTGCAGGAGAGGCTGAGGCTGACCCAGCTGAAGAGAGAGGTGGACGATCTGGAGCAGTGGATCGCTGAGAGGGAGGTGGTGGCTGGATCCCATGAGCTGGGACAGGACTACGAACATGTCACAGTGAGTAACACTTTTGGATAGCCTGTAGATTATCTACAGATGGACTATCAGTAACATTTCGGCTGACTATCTACTAACCGTGAACATAACCCTTATACTAACCCCAGCGCTAACCTTAACCTTAACCCTAACCCTTATTCTAACCCTAACCTAACCCTAGTAGTTGCTTATCAACAGAAGGTTTGTTGATAGTATGACCATGTTTAGAGCATCTACAGATGGACTATCCAGACTGTCCAAATAAAGTGTGACCTTCAATTACTTAGTAACACATAATCACACAGACACAGATTTTCAGCTACCTTCAAGAAGTATGATGATGGTCATCCATATTTAATGCCCCTCCGTTCTCCTCAGATGCTTCGGGACAAGTTCCGGGAGTTTGCTCGGGACACCAGCACCATCGGCCAGGAGCGCGTGGACGCCGTTAACGGTCAGGCCGATGACCTCATCGAGTCGGGTCACCCTGAGAACGCCAGCGTGGCAGAGTGGAAGGACGGGCTGAACGAGGCGTGGGCCGACCTGCTGGAGCTGATCGACACGCGCACCCAGATGCTGGCCGCCTCCTACGAGCTGCACCGCTTCCACCAGGACGCCCGCGAGGCCATGGGGAGGGTCAGGGAGAAGCAGGAGGCTCTGCCCTCTGACCTGGGCCGCGACCTCAACACCGTCCAGCACCTCCACCGACAGCACAATGCCTACGAGCACGACATCCAGGCCCTCAGCGGACAGGTAGGCTGCTGCTCTTAACTCCTGACCGCACAAGAAGTTGCATCAAATTGAATTCAGTTGGCACCATATCACGAGACCTACAGGACCATCAGTAGGATAAATAACACACACTCTGCACACACTCAAGTATTAGATTTCATGCAGTGCTTTTTTTTCAGACACTACGGGATATTAGCAATTTGTCCGAGCACATGAAGTGGCAGTTTAAGGGTTTTTAAGATCCCGTCTGCTCCCTCGCTCCCCCTCCATCCCCAGGTGAATCAGGTGCAGGACGACGCAGCGCGGCTGCAGAAGGCTTACGCTGGGGAGAAGGCTGAGGAGATCCACCGGAGCGAGCACTCTGTCACTGAGGCCTGGGAGGGTCTGCTGGGGGCAGGCCAGGCTCGCCGACACCTCCTGCTGGACACTGTGGAGAAGTTCCGCTTCTTCAACATGGTGCGTGACCTCATGCTGTGGATGGACGGGGTCAACCTGCAGATCGACGCCCACGACAGCCCCAGGTCAGACTTGATCATCTCTCTGTTATGTCATTGTTATTCTCCAATGTTGTTTGTATTAAGGTCAATAGTTAGGGCACCAATATGAAATCCCCCATCTCTCTCAGGGATGTGTCCTCTGCGGGGCTGGTCATAGCCAACCATCAGGACATCAAGTCCGAGATCGAGACCCGGGCAGACAGCTTCACTGCCTGCAATGAGATGGGACACTCTCTCATCAACAACAACCACTATGCAGCAGATGAGGTATGGGCCTGGGCATGTCACCGTTACAGTACACACTCCCGTCAATTCACACACAATAGTATTTAGTCAAGGGATTAGTAGAAAAGCCAATGTAAAAGGTGTTTTATGCTATGTGTGAGTGGTGTTTGCATTGTACCTCCAGTGTGGATTGTGCATCTTGTTCATGTGATGTTATCGACCTCCTCAGATCCAGGAGAAACTGGGCCAGCTCCAAGGCAAGAGGGAGGAGATCGACAACAAGTGGCAAGACAAGATGGACCACCTTCAGATAGGCATGTGTACTTCAGGCTGTGGTGGTGGTGTTTCTTTATTTGTTTGTGTTTGTATTACATTTAAAATGTTTTCATTTGAGTCATTTAGCAGATGCTGTTATCTAGAGCGACTTACAATCTGTATGTTTCAGCGTGTGTGTTAAGGTGTGTGTTAAGGTGTGTGTTAAGGTGTGTGTTAAGGTGTGTGTTAAGGTGTGTGTTAAGGTGTGTGTTAAGGTGTGTGTTAGGGTGTGTGTTAGGGTGTGTGTTAGGGTGTGTGTTAGGGTGTGTGTTAGGGTGTGTGTTAGGGTGTGTGTTAGCATGTGTGTTTGCGTGTGTGTTTGCGTGTGTGTTTGCGTGTGTGTTTGGGTGTGTGTTAGGGTGTGTGTTTGCATTTGTGTGTTTCAGCTGTGTTTCAGCTGTGTTTGAGCGGAGAGAAGGAGAGATCCTTTCATGGCTACTCATTATTTTCTCCTGTCCCTCTGTCTCAGTTCTTGAGGTGCTGCAGTTTGGCCGGGATGCGTACGTGGCAGAGACATGGCTGGCAGGACAGGAGCCCCTGGTTCGGGGGGCTGAGCTGGGCTCTAACGTGGACGAGGTGGAGAGCCTGATCAAACGCCACGAGGCCTTCGAGAAGCTAGCCGCCGGCTGGGAGGAGCGCTTCACCCTGCTGGAGAAACTCACTACGGTGAGAGGAGGGGGACAGGGGGTGGGGGCAGGACTGGAGGGAGGAGGGTAACAGGGCTGACTGGAGGGAGGAGGGGGGCAGGATAAAATTGGTCAATATTAAGAGGTGCGAAATGGGAAGATGGTGCGGTGGACCAGGGCAGGAGTTGGGAGGATGCATGGGCTTGGCATTGTTAGGAAAGTAAGGTAGTGTCTCCTCTAACAGCCACTAACCTGGGCTTCCCTTTCAGCTGGAGGAGCAGGAGATCCAGAGGCAGAGAGAGGAGGAGGAGAGGGCGAGGCGACCCCCCACACCACCCCCTACAGAAGAGGTGGCCCCGTCGGAGGCCGAAACACATGATGCCAGGTAAGACTGGAGGGACTCCTAGTAACCAGAGATGTTTCATGTGTTTTTCTTCTTCTTCATAATCTCCCGCTAGATGTCGTTCTCACTCTCTTTCGCCCTCCTGTGTAACCCAGGACCAGCCTGGACCAGACCACACTGAACCAGTCAGTATCAGTGAATGGAGTCCACAGCGACCAAGACACCTCACAGGTGAGAGAGAACATTGAGAGACAGAATATCCATATTGAGTCATATCTAGTCAAAGATTATTACCTTCTGTTTTAATATACTCATATAGCCCCCCAATATAGCCCCCCATTAAACTCCTGATTTAAATATTAAAAATGTTCACCCCAGTATAAGTCCATAACGTGTTGTTTCATGTTTTATGTCTTGTTCCTCTTCATGTTGTCTTGTCCATATATGTTTTGAGGAAATCTGAATGAAAGATTGTAAATGTTCTATGTGTGAGAAAATGTATTGTGTATAACTCATGTGGATTACTGGATCCAAACCTGTAAGTATACGTTAGAATTGAGTCACTGTTTGTCCGTTTATGATGTAAGTGTGCGTAACATTGTAATATCTGTGTGTGTGTGTGTGTGTGTGTGTGTTAGGGTCTCTTTCAAACACGTTAGCATAGTGTAGCATGCTATTTTCAAGCACAAGGACTTCTTAACAATGTCTTGTTGCATCTTTACCTGCAGTCGTTATCAGTATCATCAGTGTCAGTGGAAAAGAAAGAGAAATGTGAACCTGTCTCTAAACCTGTGTCTAAGCCAAAGCATCCACCGCGTGTGAGTACCTATCTTAGCCCTGGCCTAGCTTCCTCATCGCCCCCCCTCCCACATCACTGCCTGCACTCAGCTCCTGGTCAACTGCAGTACCTCAGCATGGCCTACTAGAGGGCGTCATTGTCCTCTGTCACTGCTGTACCATTTGCTTTATTTGATTGTGAACAAGCACTCAGTCCCATTTGATGTTCAGGCCTTCATGCCTTACACAGATCACACGCTATATCTCAATGGAGGCATCTTAGGCTCTCAAGCCTTTCTGGGTGCTGTTCCGTTTGTGCCCATCTTCAAAACGACCAGGACATGAGTGTTTGTAAGAGCAGTTAGTCCCTGTAGTAGTTTCAGCACCAAGCTATTATTAGTACGATGTGATGAGTGTTGTCCTAAGTTGGAAGTCATAGCTATTTCCTACATAGCAGGTCCCTGGGTGGGGTGCGCCCAGCTTGGTTGGGTGGTTTTAAATGCGGTGTTGGTAGGAAAAGGTTTTTCTTTGACTAGAGGAAATGTTGATTTCCTTTCAAATTGAATATGATGTTGTGTGCCAGGAAACAAAGATAACAATGCCATGGCCTCTTTAAACATTTGAGCAACAAGCAGGCTTGTATCATAGCAACACTATGAGAACGCGTTCTGCTGCATTTGTCATTTTCCAAGTCTGGATTGTAAAAATTGAAACACATTTCTCAATTTTTCTCAATTGCCCTGTAAGGCAGGAAGTGACATCCAGATGAAGGTTGACCCTCCATCTGTGGGGTTGGAGCTGTTCTATTCCCCATGTGTCTGTTGCTGTTTCTGTGTTTCTGTGTCTGTCTCTCTGTGTCTATGTAGTCCTGTATGTGTTTACATCCTGTTCAAAGCTACCATATGAATATGGCCATTTTGCTGTTGTCTCTAAAGCGTCAGGCCGACAGTCAATGACTGGTATTACAGGCTTATTATTTGGAATGGTTTTGTTCATGTGTCCTGACTGCCCTGTGTCCTCCATCTTGGACAACAGGGTTCTGACTCTGACTCTGTGAATGGTCCGGGGAGAGACAGTGGGCTGGCGTCTTCACGCCTGGACCCGTCTGCCACGCTACCCAGCAAGAGAGCTGACCCTGGCACAGACGCCATGGAGGGCATGCTCTACCGCAAGCAGGAGATGGAGTCCCACGCCAAGAAGGCAGCTAGCAGGTGAGACATCGGGAGGGGAATGAGGCAGGAGGCGTGGAGGGGCATCTTGGAGGGAGAGTGGGAGTGTACTCTAATGGAAATGGAGAGCCCTAGTTCATATAGACTCATCTGTTGAAGGTTGGGATTAATATAAGCAAATGCAATATCAACTTAAGATGAAGTTAAATAGAAATAGAAGTAGTATTTATGAAATGTACATGCATTGGTGATGTCCCTAACCTTTTCAGGCGCATGCCTGCATGCCTTCCGCCAACAGCTTCTCTCTCTCTTCCCATAGGTCCTGGCAGAATGTGTACTGTGTTCTGCGTAAGGGCAGCCTTGGCTTCTACAAAGACCAGAAGAGCGCCTCCAACGGGATCCCCTACCACGGAGAGGTCCCCATCAGCCTGGGAGAGGCTGTGTGTGAGGTCGCACACGACTACAAGAAGAGGAAACACGTCTTTAAGCTACGGTGAGAGGGAGGAGGAACTGGACTGTTTGAATAGAGAATGGTCTTGTAAACTAAACTAAATAGCAAGGGATTGTGATGTGCATCTATACTGACTCGAGTTCTCTGTTCTACATTGTGTCTGCAGGCTAGGGGACGGTAAGGAGTTCCTGTTCCAAGCTAAAGATGAGGTGAGTGTATAATTTAAACCCAAACACAATTCTGACGCTCCTCTGGCGTATGTGGTCTACCGAGGACTAACCCTGTATTGTCTGTCCCAGACGGAGATGGCCTCATGGATCCACTCCATTCTTAACTCCATCCCAGCAAGGGGGTCAGGAGACCACTCCCCCGGAGGCCCCAGGGCGCTGAGCCGAGCCATGACTATGCCTCCCATCTCCCCCGGCTCAGCAGACGCTGCCGGAGTCACCATGCGCAACAAGGAGGGCAAGGAGAAGGATCGCGAGAAGAGGTTCAGCTTCTTTGGCAAGAAGAAATAAAATATTAGGAAAACAACACCATCGAGGAAAATGATATTCCTCAAAATTCCAACAAACTGAAACGGGCAGAAAGATACTCTTGTTGCATAAACGCATCGCTGTCGGCCCTGATCCTAAGGGGTTTGTCTAGTTTGTGGCTCACACAGAGCTTGCTCTTTCTCGCTCTCTTTTTTTCATTTGTCATCTCTTTCCCTTTCGTATCTCTCTTTTCTTCCCCGTCTCTCACATTCGGCTTCATCCCACCAATGTAAGCCCTTGTCCATAGCTTTAGTGGCATTTTCAGCCGATAAGCAGGGTTTGTTGATCAGAGTCACTAATAAGAACTCTCTTTGACCTCATCATCGGGGGAAACCAAGGGGTTTGTTGAGAGAGGAGAGGGCAGGGGGTGGTTAGCATTAGCAGAGTCGAGGCTATGAGTCAATTATCTTTCATTCACTCACACTGGATAATGTTTTGGCTTAAATTAGTCCTGGCTCAACTGATATTTAATGCTGTTACCAATAACAGAGAAACTGTCCCCAGGTCCCCTCTTCCTGTCTCTCCTTTTCTCTCTCGCGCTCCTTGGGAAGGACCACATCTTTTTCTCTTTTTTTTGGTATTGGTGTTATTATAATTATTATTTATCTTTTTGCTGTTGCAGGTTTTGAGGGGGAAATTAAATTATTTAAAGAGTATGTCAGTAGATATCTTGAGTCATGTTGTAGAGCAGAACAAGAGTTTGATCTAAGGGACCATGTTGGTCTTGTTTCTTTTTTCAAGGAAGGATGGTTATTGAGGTGTTTAAAAAAAGAAATCTCAGTAAATTTTAGCGGTGTGCAGTAAGTGATTTTCACCAGTGGGAAATTATATATATTTAAAGTGGTTTTATTTTTCATTTTAACTTGGATCTTGCCTGTATTCGATTTTGTTCTTCTGAGGGATTATTTCTGATTTTGAATTTCGTTGTTTCTTTTTGAACCAGAGAGAGTTTGTTTTCTAGTAAGGCTGAGAGTGTGAGTTGTGGTGATATGGGTTTTGCACGTTTTGTTTTTGGTTATTCTAAATCAGAAGCGTCCAATTGGATGCTGCTTTTCTGACTTAAAATACACACACACACACTCACCATACATACACACACACACGTTGTTGGGATGGCTTTCTATAAGTATTCTTTGTTTTTTGGGGGTTTGAAAATGTAGATGACAGTGCTAATTAATTCATTAATTAAAGGTTTCTCCTAGATGATTTTCAGACTGGAGTTTCACTCTTCACACACTTCCTCCTGGCCCCTTTGTTGTTTTGTAATAGGAGGGCTGGGGCACTGTTGGTTAACACTGCCAGGATTGTAAGCAGAAGCACATCCATGTGGCATGGGGTCGGGGAGGTGGGCTGGTAGGAAGAGGGGGGCGGAGGGTTCATTACAGGTGGCGTCGGGGCACTGAGGGCTGGGATGGGGTTAGAGGAACATAATGTGCTGGATGAGGGAGAAGAGGACTACTGAGCCTTACTGCAGCCCACTGGCTTTTTAACCCTTCTTTAGCCCAGTCATTCTTTCTATTTGAATAGCGCTTAATCACAAAGGAAGCTTTATTGCTCACAAAACAAATCTCAGAAGATCGTTTAATATGTGCCCCTTGGCATTGACTCAGTGTATGGATTCTGTACCCAGGTACCATAGGGCATATACAGACCGGCTCACCCACAGCAGCGGTTGAGGGAAGTGAAATGCAGGCATAGCTGTGTTCGATCGGAAGAGGCATAACTACAGGGAGCTTTCCTCACTTGATGGTGACCGAGAGAACAGTCTTAAGTTGTTTTTTCTGGAGCTCTTTGTGCTCCTCCATATGTGGCATGACTTCATGTAGGATTGTACTTGTATGTGTCTCATTGTTGTTACCAATTCTCATCTACTTTGATGTTCTTGGTACATGAGATTCCCCTGTAAGCGATGTATAGCATGACATGATACCATGAAGCCCATGCTGTGGAATGCCCAGGTGTATCATTAGTACCCCTCTAGCAGTTTGGAAAGGGTTCACATTGGACAAAAAGAAAAGGCTTCAATTATATAAAACAATAGTAAAGTAAAGATGACGTTTATACCGACGTCAAGTCCTGGCACAGTGAGTGATTTATTTCCGTGTCTGAGATGAGTGGAAGGTTTCTGCACAAGAGACGGCTCTAAACACGTAAAGAAAATCCTCATTTCTTGTAGGCAATGGTATCTGTTACTTGTGGTAGGCTTATCTGGGGCAAGGGTGTGGCGTATCCAAGCCCAGATAGGTTATTGTTTGACCGAGATGGCTCACCCTAAACCAGAGGGAAAGAACCACAGTGGATAAGTGTCAGAAATGTGCAGCTTTTCAACAGGCATGACTATTGGACTATTGGCCTTTCAGTCCAGTTCAGTTAATGTGATTTGGGGAAAATAAGCAACAGTAAGCCCATACAGGAGCCTACTTTGTCTACCTTGGTTTGTATCCCAGCTGTGAGCCTGAGCTCTTGGTCTCAGCCTAATGTACTGAGCTGACCCTCGGCTCCCTAGTCACAGTTCAAACCCCACTGACCTGTTAAATGAGGCAACAAAGTCGGCGAGGCTCAGAGTAGAGCTGAGTGAGCCTTGCTCTGTCCAGTATTCACTGTGAAAAACTACTACCAGGGGCAGTTGGTGCTGGATTAGCCACAGCACCCTCTACTGGCTGAACTGCTCCCCAGTGACCCAGTTCAAGTCCTGGGCAGGTTATACACAGACATGAGCAGGTTCCTCAGGCCCATTGTAGTATGAATTCTTATTCATGTTAACGACTCTTAAGATGGGTTGGACAAATTGGTCATGTGATGGTCATACGTGTTACTTGGAGACAGTATTTCACATACTTCACCCACACACTAACTTTCTCTCTCTCTCTCTTCTGTCTCTCTCTCACACACTCTCACTCACACATATCCACACACAGATATACCAAGGTGGAATTACCCTGGCCTTGCAAGCAGAAAGATGTGGAGCTTTCTCTCTCTCACACATACTCACACACTCTCACAGTCTCACACACTCACACATATCCACACACAGATATACCAAGATGGAATGACCCTGGCCTTGCAGTAAAGCAGAAAGATGTGGAGCTAGTTGTGATTTGGTGACAGATTTGGGTTGATGTTGTTCAGTCTCAGTGTGCTACTGGTGAGCGTTGACCGTAAAAAAAAGGATAGACTGTATTATTGATGGAGAGCCTAAGAGGGTTTTGAGCATTTTGGTTTTCAAAGGTAAAGTGGAACACCTAAAAAGGTCTATTAGTTGAAGAGAAAAAGAAACACAGTATACATTAACGAGAGGACTGATGGCAAATTTGAGCTTCCATTTTCTAGAGTTAGACAGGATGGCTTGTATTTTCTCATCCAGTGGTCTGATCTGTTTTGCAGCCACTGTCATTTCCCTCTTTTTTTAAAGAATGTCAGTTCCTTCTTCTGTGACTTAACTAATTGTGAGTTGTGAATACCACTACTATGATTAATTATTATTATTGGTACTGTTATTACTACTACTGTTACTACTGCAACTTACTTGTTACTACAACTATTAACTGCTGTCCATTTTCAGGTACGTGTCTGTAATACCAGACCCTTCCACAAGATGTCAGTGTGCTGTGGAGCATTTTCATTACAGATCGAAAATAATGTTTGTTGACTTGTGTATCTACATCTAATATTAGGAATAATAATAAAACTTGGTTTAAATGAAAACAAGAACCGTGTTATCAGTGTTCATTACTGGGTTTTGGTATTAGATTTCTCCAGTTATGAATGTGTAAAACAGAGTTCCTGGAGTTTAAGTCCTGACCTCAGTGGCTAGCCTGACTAACCTTGGACAGAGGGTCTTTGGCGACACCCCTCCAAGGCCTGTAGATATGCAGGGTGCCCAGGTGAGGATGATAACTTGTGTGATTGTGTGTGCATTCTGTGCCATATATACTTTACAAAGGGGTCCGAAAGAGATTTTGTTTAACAAGTAATTATTATTTTTCTCAGAAGGTAGGGGTCAAAATGATTGACAACCCGGTTTTCAATACCTTTCAATACCTCACCTTGCGAGGATAATGGCACTGAGCATTTTTCTAAAATATTTTATGAGTTGGAGAACACAATGGGAGGGATCTTAGACCATTCCTGCATACAGAATCCTTCCTGATTGAGCACTGGTAAAAGCAAAGTTGTCCATGTACTTTCAAAATACAGTCATATCCTCAATCTTACAGCTTGCTTACGCAGAGAGCCGAGGGAGGAAAGGGATTTTTGATATATCCTGTCTCACGTTGCCTGGACTGGAACAAACGCACTTCTTGTTCTTGATTATTTTTACTTGGCTGCACATGCCCTGCTCTGTGTACTTTTAAAGTGGCGTCTGAAGAAATCTCAGATCATTTTCAATGCATGTCAGAGGCCCAGATTACCAGCTCTTTCATTATTAATCAAATCAAATTTGATGTGTCACATACGCAGAATACAACTGGTGTAGACTTTATCCTGAAATGCTTGCTTACGAGCCCTTCCCAATGATGCAGAGTTAAAAAATAATTACAATATAATAGTAACACGAGGAATACAATAAAATAAACAAGAATGGAGCTATATACTGAGAGATACAGTACCAGGTCAACCTGCAGAGGAGGCTGGTGGGAGGAGCTATAGGAGGACGGGCTCATTGTAATGGCTGGAATGGAATCAATGGAACAGTATCAAACACATGAAACATACAGTATGGAAACCACGTTTGACTCTGTTCCATTGATTCCATTCCAGCCATTACAATGAAGGTGGCAGGTAGCCTAGCGGTTAGAGTGTTGGGCCAGTAACCGAAAGGTTGATGGTTTGAATACCCGAGCTGACAAGATGGAAAAAACAAACTTGTCAACATGTCCTAGAGCAAGGCACTTAACCCTAATTTTCAAAATAAAGGTTAAATAAAATAAAAAAATAAAAGCTGTCCTCCTATAGCTCATCCCACCAGCCTCCTCTGATGTGCAGGTATTTGTGGAGAAGACTGAGAAGAGCAGGAACTGAGTTTGTTTGATCATGATTAGTATTAGGGGTCTTTATAATATTTGCGCCTGCTCAGTTGATAGCTTATTTAACTGTACCAGTACGTGGAGGACTTATTAAGTGCAGGGGTCACACATTGGACACTTTCTATTTTGAGTAAGCAAATGAAGATTCCTCATTCTCTGTTTCATAATTTTAATGCAAGGAGGAGGGTCAATCAAATCAGATAAAATCATATATTGGTCACATACACGTGTTTAGCAGATGTTATTGCGGGTGTAGCGAAATGCTTGTAATTCTAGCTCCGACAGTGCAGTAATATCTAACAAGTAATATCTAACAGTTTCACAACATGTAGACAAATACAAATAAATCTAAGTAAGGAATGAATTAAGAATATATACATATATGTCAGAGTGGCATTGGACTAATAGCATTTGCATGGTGTTGTAAGAGCTTGTGGCCATGATATAAACTCTAATTTAAACTGTCAATTTTCCATCTTCATTTTTTCTGTTAAAGATGTGTCAACGGCCATAACGACCTCAATTAATCAAGTGTCTTGGATACCTCGACAACTAGCTACAATATACTGAGGCAATTTGAAAAAGCACCCGAGCCCCCCCTTCTTTTAGGTCCCCACTTTATTTACCTAACAATGGCCTGTTACCCGGCGACCGTTAAAGTGCCTAGAGAAAAGACAAGGAAGTCACAATGCTGTGGAAGCATTCAGCTCTCTCAAGCAAATTGCATTTGGCATGGTAGCCTATTGATCAGCCTAACATCAACATTTAAAAACTTTGACATGATTAGAAAAGAAAACGGGATACATTTCGTATCATGGAGCAAAAAAAAGGAGAAAGTTCAGTAAGTTGTCTAAGTTTTTCATGCCTTCATGAAGTGTTGATGATGATATGAATATGTCTTTGACTGGGTTTTTGAACACTCAGGATCCTATTCAATCAAACTGGTAAGCAGGTTCAGAATATGATCATACATAATGTTATTTGTGTGCTTTGAGAAAGCTTGTGTGAGTTATGCAATTAGCTTTTTTATCATCTCACACTGACAAACATAGTTTTCTTGAGTGTAAACGGATTTGAGCATTCTTTCAGTGCTATAAAATGTGTTTTGATTTTCCAGAAACCTACTTAACTTCTTTGATTTAAATGGTTTCATAACCACTCATACTAGTAAGCAAGAAGCTGTTGGCTAGCTTTGCATGACTTTCAAATCAAATTTTATTTGTGACATGCACCAAATACAACAGGTGTAGACTTTCCCAACAATACAGAGTTTTTTTGTTTTTTATGCTCAAGCTCTTATGCATTATGCATGACAGCAAGGCAAGCAACTGAGAAGGGAGATGAACACAGTCGGAACACAAGGGAGCTGAAAGTGCACTTGTGTCTTTTTTTCGGCTTACCAATCAAAGAACAGATCCTGAAAGGACTAACGCTCAGGCTACCTTATGAACACATGTTGGTGAAACAAACATTCCCCGACATCTGGGCTGTATTTAGGGCTGTATGGAAAGGAGGCTGGGCTGTATGGAAAGGCTGTATCTGGGCTGTATGGAAAGGAGGCTGGGTTGTATGGAAAGGAGGATGGGCTGTATGGAAAGGCTGTATCTGGGCTGTATGGAAAGGAGGCTAGGCTGTATGGAAAGGAGGCTGGGCTGTATGGAAAGGCTGTATCTGGACTGTATGGAAAGGAGGCTGGGCTGTATGGAAAGGAGGCTGGGTTGTATGGAAAGGAGGCTTGGATGTATGGAAAGGCTGTATCTGGGCTGTATGGAAAGGAGGATGGGCTGTATGGAAAGGCTGTATCATTGCACTATGCCTCTCTTATGTATGGAAAGGCTGTATCTGGGCTGTATGGAAAGGAGGCTGGGCTGTATGGAAAGGCTGTATCTGGGCTGTATGGAAAAGAGGCTGGGCTGTATGGAAAGGAGGCTGGGCTGTATGGAATGGAAGTTGGGCTGTATGGAAAGGAGGCTGGGCTGTATGGAAAGGAGGCTGGGCTGTATGGAATGGAAGTTGGGCTGTATGGAAAGGAGGCTGGGCTGTATGGAAAGGCTGTATCTGGGCTGTATGGAAAAAAGGCTGGGCTGTATGGAAAGGAGGCTGGGCTGTATGGAAAGGAGGCTGGGCTGTATGGAAAGGAGGCTGGGCTGTATGGAAAGGAGGCTGGGCTGTATGGAAAGGAGGCTGGGCTGTATGGAAAGGAGGCTGGGCTGTATGGAAAGGAGGAAGGGGAAAACACAATAGGTAGTCTGCCCTTATCCGGAACAGAACCGTTCCCTCTCTACAGCTTTGTTACTAGGCCTTTTCTCAAAACCTGCTTCAAGACAACCATGTGTAGGCTACACTCAGATTGTATAAACAGCTTTGTTTTTACAGGTTATGAAATCCTTCAATAATGCCATGTACATGCTTTGGCAGAAGATCAGATGTAATTAAAAACAGACGTTATGACAAGTTTGTTCAATCAATGCCCAAATAGCTATCAGAGGAGGGTTGTTACATTTTTTAAAATGCTGACTTCATTGTACTATGCCTCTCTTATGTTCACCACATGTTTGCTGTCGTTGCTAAAAGAGCACATATTGGTGATCACTATTCTTATCTTAAATGATGGCTAATGTTTTGAGCTTCGTTCGAGACTATCCTACCAACGGGACCTGAAGAACTAATATTCTGTTTCATGGAGTCGTGGCAGAACAAGAACATGGATAATATACATCTCGCTGGGTTTTTCAATGCATCGTCAAGACCGGTTGGCAGCCTTAAGTAAGATGAGGGGGGAGGGGTGTGTCTCTTTGTTAACAGCAGCTGGTGCACAATCTCTAATGTTAAGGAAGTCTCACGTTTTTGCTTGCCTTAGAATACCTCATGATAAGCTGCAGACCATGCTATTTACCAAGAGAGTTTTCATCTATATTTTTCATAGCTGTCTATTTACCACCACAAATCGTTGCTGGCACTAAGACCTCACTCAATGAGCTGTATAGGTCCATAAGCAAACAAGGAAATGTACACCCAGAGGCCGCACTTGTCATGGCCGGTGATTTTCATGCAGGGAAACTGAAATCCATTTTACCAGCATGTCACCTATGCAACTAGATCAAACACAATTCTAGATCACCTTCACTCCACACAGAAATACATACAAGGCTCTCCCTCGCCCTCCCTTTGGCAAATCTGACCATAACTCTATCCTCCTGATTCCTGCTTACAAGCAAAAACTCAAACAGGAAGTACCAGTGACGCGCTCAATACAAAAGTGATCAGATTAATCGAATGCTAAGCTACAGGACTGTTTCACTAGCACAGACTGGAATATGTTCCGTGATTCATCTGATAACATCAGTCACCAGCTTCATTAATAAGTGCATCAAAGACATCGTCCCCACAATGACCGCACGTACATATCCCAGCCAGAAACCATGGATTACAGTCATCATCCACACCAAGCTAAAGGCTATAGCTGCCACTTTCAAGGAGCGGGACACTAATCTGGACACATAAGATATCCTGCTACAACCTCCGACGAGCAATCAAACAGGCAAAGTGTCAATACAGGACTAAGATTGAATCCTACTACACCGGCTCTGATGCTCAGCGGAGGTGACAGGGCTTGCAAACTATCAAGGATTACAAAAGGAAGCCCAGCCGTGAGCTGCCCAGTGACCAAAGCCTACCAGACAAACTAAATGCCTTCTATGCTCGCTTCCAGGCAAGCAACACTGAACCATGCATGAGAGCAACAGATGAGCTGGATGACATTGTGATCTCCCTCTTTGTAGCCGATGTGAGTAAGACCTTTAAACAGGTTAACATGCACAAGGCCGCGGGCCAGACGGATAACCAAGATGCATACTCAGATTATGCGCTGACCAGATGTCAAGTGTCTTCACTGACATTTTCAACCTCTCCCTGACACAGTCTGTAATGTTCAAGAAGACCATCATAGTCCCTGTGTCCAAGAATGCAAAGGTAACCTGTCTAAATGACTATTGCCCCATAGCACTCACATCTGTAGCCAGGAAATGCTTTCAAAGGCTGGCTCACATCAATACCATCATCTTAGACACCCTAAGATGAGAATGCTGTTCATACAGCTGACACCATAGTACCCTCCAAGTTCATCACTAAGCTCAGGACCCTGGGACTGAACACCTCCTTCTGCCACTGGATCCTGGACTTCCTGACGGGCAGTCCCCTGGTGATAAGGGTAGGGAAGAACACATCCGCCATGCTGACCCTCAACACGGAGGTCCCTCAGGGGTGTGTGCTTAGTCCCCCCTTGTACTCCCTGTTCACCCATGACTGCTCGGCCGCGTACGACTCCAACACCATCATTAAGATTGCTGACGACACGACAGTGGTAGCCCTGATCACTGACGACGATGAGACAGCCTATAGGGAGGAGGTCAGTGACCTGGCAGTGTGGTGCCAAGACAACAACCTCTCCCTCAACGTCAGCAAGACAAGTGAGCTGATCGTAGACTACAGGAAATGGAGGGCCGAGAACGCCCCCATCTACATCTATGGGTCTGTAGTGGAGCGGGTCAAGAGATTCAAGTTCCTCTGTGTACATATCACTAAGGAGTTTAAGAAGGCACGACACTGCCTCTTCCCCTCAGGAGGCTGAAAAGATTTGGCACGGGCCCTCGGATCATCAAAAAGTTATACAGCTACACCATTGAGAGCATCTTGACTGGCTGCATCACTGCTTGGTATGGCAAATTCTGACCGCAAGGCGCTATAGAGGGTAGTCCGTATGGCCCAGTACATCACTGGGGCAGAGCTCCCTGCCATGTAGGACCTCTATACCAGGCGCAGAGGAAGGATCACAAAATTGTCAAAGACTCCAGCCACCCAAGTCATAGACTGTTCTCTCTGCTACCTCACGCCAAGCGGTACCAATCCACCCATAGGCTGGAACCAACAGGACCGTGAACAGCTTCTACCCCCAAGCCATAAGACTGCTAATAGTTAACCAGATAGCTACCCAGACTATTTACATTGACCCTTTTTGACTCATCACATACGCTGCTGCTACTGTTTATTATCAATCCTGTTGCCTAGTTACTTTACCCCTACCTATACTGTATGTATACACTACCGGTCAAAAGTTTTAGAACACCTACTCATTCAAGGACTTTTCTTTATTTGTACTATTTTCTACATTTAAAACTATTAAATAACACATATGGAATCATGTAGTAACCAAAAAAGTGTTAAACAGATCAAAATATATATAAATATATGTTTGAGATTCTTCAAATAGCCACCCTTTGCATTGATGTCAGCTTTTCACACTCTTGGAATTCTCTCAACCAGCTTCAGTATTGAAGGAATCCCCACATATGGCTACTTTTCCTTCACTGCAGCCAAACTCATCCCAAACCATCTCAATTTGGTTGAGGTCAGGAGATTGTGGAAGCCAGGTCATCTGATGCAGCACTCTATCACTCTCCTTCTTGGTCAAATAGCCCTTACACAGCCTGGAGGTGTGTTGGGTCATTGTCCTGTTGAAAAACAAATGATAGTCCCACTAAGCCTAAACCAGATGGGATGGCGCATTGCTGCAGAATGCTGTGGTAGCCATGTTGGTTAAGTGTGCCTTGAATTCTAAATAAATCCCAGACAGTGTCACCAGCAAAGCACTCCCACACCATAACACCTCCGTCTCCATGCTTTATGGTGGGAAATACACATGCGGAGATCATCCGTTCTCACAAAGACACGGCAGTTGGAACCAAAAATCTCCAATTTGGACTCCAGACCACCGGTCTAATGTCCATTGCTTGTGTTTCTTGGCCCAAGCAAGTCTCTTCTTCTTATTGGTGTCCTTTAGTAGTTGTTTTCTTTGCAGCAATTCGACCATGCAGTCTCGTCTGAACAGTTGATGTTGAGATGTGTCTGTTACTTGATCTCTGTGAAGCATTTATTTGGCTGGTAACTCTAATGAACTTATCCTCTGCATTTTTGTGTTGCCTAGGGAGGCAGAAAGTCCAGGGCCGCCCCTGTGTGTGTGTGTGTGTGTGTGTGTGTGTGTGTGTGTGTGGTGTGTGTGTGTGTGTGTTTGTGTGGTGTGTGTGTGTGTGTGTGTGTGTGTGTGTGTGTGTGTGTGTGTGTGTGTGTGTGTGTGTGTGTGTGGTGTGTGTGTGTGTGTGTGTGTGTGTGTGTGTGTGTGTGTGTGTGTGTGTGTGTGTGTGTGTGTGTGTGTGTGTGTGTGTGTGTGTGTGTGTGTGTGTGTGTGTGTGTGTGTGTGTGTGTGTGTGTGTGTGTGTGTGTGTGTGCGTGTGTGTGTGTGCGTGTGTCTGTGTGTGTGACTGAATGTTGGACACTTAATCAGATTCACAGATTGACAGTGGTATGGCTGTCCTGGGGTACAGGCTCGGTGGGCCCATAATTTGCATCCCCAGCACTGCACCCAGACCTCCTTGGACATGGAATTGTTAAAGTGCTCCATGTACACAATGCAGATTTTTTCCTCGTTGGAGGAAGGCAGCTGGAGAGGTGGGCTGGATAGCAGTGGGAATAGTGGACATAAATCAGCTGCCCTCAAGAGATACTCTGACAACCTCTGCTCCTGCTCATCCATGAAGACCATGATTCCACTACTGTAGCCTACATGAGGAAGACCATGATTCCACTACTGTAGCCTACATGAGGAAGTCCATGAAGACCATGATTCCACTACTGTAGCCTACATTAGGAAGTCCATGAAGACCATGATTCCACTACTGTAGCCTACATGAGGAAGTCCATGAAGACCATGATTCCACTACTGTAGCCTACATTAGGAAGTCCATGAAGACCATGATTCCACTACTGTAGCCTACATGAGGAAGTCCATGAAGACCATGATTCCACTACTGTAGCCTACATGAGGAAGTCCATGAAGACCATGATTCCACTACTGTAGCCTACATTAGGAAGTCCATGAAGACCATGATTCCACTACTGTAGCCTACATGAGGAAGTCCATGAAGACCATGATTCCACTACTGTAGCCTACATTAGGAAGTCCATGAAGACCATGATTCCACTACTGTAGCCTACATGAGGAAGTCCATGAAGACCATGATTCCACTACTGTAGTCTACATGAGGAAGTCCATGAAGACCATGATTCCACTACTGTAGCCTACATTAGGAAGTCCATGAAGACCATGATTCCACTACTGTAGCCTACATGAGGAAGTCCATGAAGACCATGATTCCACTACTGTAGCCTACATTAGGAAGTCCATGAAGACCATGATTCCACTACTGTAGTCTACATGAGGAAGTCCATGAAGACCATGATTCCACTACTGTAGCCTACATGAGGAAGTCCATGAAGACCATGATTCCACTACTGTAGCCTACATGAGGAAGCTCTCTCGACCACATCTCCAGTAGCTTCTTTCTCTCTTTGCAGAATCTGTACAGCGTCACATGACATATGCCATACAACTTTGTAACCGATCTGATTGACTTCCCATGCTCTGCTAATTCAGTTGATGCTCTTTTGAGTGGCTCTTCCCTGTCTGACTTTCTTTTCCATGATCTAGGCATGCTGAAATAAAATATGTACCAAAAACATTCAGTTTTACTCAGGGTTAGTTGTAACATTTTCTCACAAGTTGTTACAACTAACCCTGACCCTTGCAGCCATTAGCTAGCTTCCATTTTAGCTAAATGTTAAAACTTTAGCATTACTGACTTGGATCAAACATCTCTACACAGACTGGCTATAAACCTGATATAAGTTTGATGAATGGAACTACAAAGCAGTTGATGCCATAACAAAAACAAATTTGGTCAAAATAATTACCTTCTTACCTCAAAATCACATTTCTGTCAATAGAATCTGCATCACAGGGACTTGCTTTTTCACATAAGGGTTCAGGACTAAACTGAACATGTACATAGTGAATTACATGATTCTACCTCGCTCCTGATTGGAGAAATTGCAAGTGTTACAACTATCCCGGATTGATTGGAGAAATTGCAAGTGTTACAACTATCCCGGATTACAACCATCCCCAGTCTCCCCTATTAGTCACATTAAAGTGTCCAAAATAAACATCTCATGTGAGATTATGATTTCACTATTTCCATTGTTCCAAATTATTGATTGGGGATTCCAAATAAACAAATATGTGTTAATGAATAGCTCTCCAAAGCCAACTCCCCTCTGACAAAAAGAGGTGTGTGATTCCACTGACAATCACCGGGTGTAACTGTGAGTCAGTGTGCGCGCCCACCCCTGTGCGTGCACATCTCAACCGGGAAGGAAGCGCATGATGAGTTGGAATTAGTAGGAACGAGGAAGAAGAGATATAGTCCACCGGAGAAGAGAGAAGGAGAAACCCTGTCCTGGATTACAGCTCTTTCATGGAATGTTCATTGAGGAGAACTATCGTGTTTTTTTTTTCGTTTTTTTCGGGAGTTTGGTAAGGTGATATGCGCACTGTGGGACCCTGGGGAATAGGCCCTCAAAATTGTTCTGCGCGAAATCCAGTTTCAGTTTACAGCTATTCACCACTAATTAAGTGCTCTCTCAAAGCAAAGTGAGAAAGCGATAAGGGGTGTAGCATATCTCTAAAACTACCATATCAGCACATCGTCGCCTTAGCAGCCTAATGAACACGGCATCAAGTGAAGAAGCAGTTATTTGTCCTGCACCTACGCTTGCCAAGCACAGGGACTGCTGACTTTATTTACGCACACTCAAATAGCCAACCCCTGCACTATGCAGGGCGCAGGGGAGACGGATCTTTTTTGTAAAAGTCAGGGCTGTCACAACGGACATCTGGCATCGGTGAGGTAAGCGGACCTTATATATACTACCTTATTGAATGCTGCGCACAGCAACTACGACACACGTAACGAGTAGAAATTATTCAAAATATAGGCTAGTATCCTAAAAATAGTATACTGCGGAAAAACCGTCTCTGTCTCATCTCTGTCTCATCAAAAGTGTTGTACTGACAATGTTTAATGCGACTAAATTTGACTTATTATGAGGATTCCACATCTCTGTTAACCTATTAGTCAACCCTTTAGATTCCACATCTCTGTTAACCTATTAGTCAACCCTTTAGATTCAACATCTCTGTTAACCTTTTAGTCAACCCTTTAGATTCCACATCTCTGTTAACCTATTAGTCAACCCTTTAGATGCAACATCTCTGTTAACCTATTAGTCAACCCTTTAGATTCCACATCTCTGTTAACCTATTAGTCAACCCTTTAGATTCCACATCTCTGTTAACCTATTAGTCAACCCTTTAGATTCAACGTCTCTGTTAACCTATTAGTCAACCCTTTAGATTCCACATCTCTGTTAACCTATTATTCAACCCTTTAGATTCAACATCTCTGTTAACCTTTTAGTCAACCCTTTAGATTCCACATCTCTGTTAACCTATTAGTCAACCCTTTAGATTCAACATCTCTGTTAACCTATTAGTCAACCCTTTAAATTCAACATCTCTGTTAACCTATTATTCAACCCTTTAGATTCAACATCTCTGTTAACCTATTAGTCAACCCTTTAGATTCAACATCTCTGTTAGCCTTTTAGTCAACCCTTTAGATTCCACATCTCTGTTAGCCTTTTAGTCAACCCTTTAGATTCAACATCTCTGTTAACCTATTAGTCAACCCTTTAGATTCAACATCTCTGTTAGCCTATTAGTCAACCCTTTAGATTTAACATCTCTGTTAACCTATTAGTCAACCCTTTAGATTCAACATCTCTGTTAACCTATTAGTCAACCCTTTAGATTCAACATCTCTGTTAACCTATTAGTCAACCCTTTAGATTCAACATCTCTGTTAGCCTTTTAGTCAACCCTTTAGATTCAACATCTCTGTTAACCTATTAGTCAACCCTTTAGATTCAACATCTCTGTTAGCCTATTAGTCAACCCTTTAGATTCAACATCTCTGTTAGCCTATTAGTCAACCCTTTAGATTCAACATCTCTGTTCAACCTATTAGTCAACCCTTTAGATTCCACATCTATGTTAGCCTATTAGTCAACCCTTTAGATTCCACATCTATGTTAGCCTATTAGTCAACCCTTTAGATTCCACATCTATGTTAGCCTATTAGTCAACCCTTTAGATTCCACTCTATGTTAGCCTATTAGTCAACCCTTTAGATTCAACAACTCTGTTAGCCTTTTAGTCAACCCTTTAGATTCAACATCTCTGTTAACCTATTAGTCAACCCTTTAGATTCAACATCTCTGTTAACCTATTAGTCAACCCTTTAAATTCAACATCTCTGTTAACCTATTAGTCAACCCTTTAGATTCAACATCTCTGTTAACCTATTAGTCAACCCTTTAGATTCAACATCTCTGTTAGCCTTTTAGTCAACCCTTTAGATTCCACATCTCTGTTAGCCTTTTAGTCAACCCTTTAGATTCAACATCTCTGTTAACCTATTAGTCAACCCTTTAGATTCAACATCTCTGTTAGCCTATTAGTCAACCCTTTAGATTTAACATCTCTGTTAACCTATTAGTCAACCCTTTAGATTCAACATCTCTGTTAACCTATTAGTCAACCCTTTAGATTCAACATCTCTGTTAACCTATTAGTCAACCCTTTAGATTCAACATCTCTGTTAGCCTTTTAGTCAACCCTTTAGATTCAACATCTCTGTTAACCTATTAGTCAACCCTTTAGATTCAACATCTCTGTTAGCCTATTAGTCAACCCTTTAGATTCAACATCTCTGTTAGCCTATTAGTCAACCCTTTAGATTCAACATCTCTGTTCAACCTATTAGTCAACCCTTTAGATTCCACATCTATGTTAGCCTATTAGTCAACCCTTTAGATTCCACATCTATGTTAGCCTATTAGTCAACCCTTTAGATTCCACATCTATGTTAGCCTATTAGTCAACCCTTTAGATTCCACTCTATGTTAGCCTATTAGTCAACCCTTTAGATTCAACATCTCTGTTAGCCTTTTAGTCAACCCTTTAGATTCAACATCTCTGTTAATCTATTAGTCAACCCTTTAGATTCAACATCTCTGTTAGCCTATTAGTCAACCCTTTAGATTTAACATCTCTGTTAACCTATTAGTCAACTCTTTAGATTCAACATCTCTGTTAACCTATTAGTCAACCCTTTAGATTCAACATCTCTGTTAACCTATTAGTCAACCCTTTAGATTCAACATCTCTGTTAGCCTTTTAGTCAACCCTTTAGATTCAACATCTCTGTTAACCTATTAGTCAACCCTTTAGATTCCACATCTATGTTAGCCTATTAGTCAACCCTTTAGATTCAACATCTCTGTTAGCCTATTAGTCAACCCTTTAGATTCAACATCTCTGTTCAACCTATTAGTCAACCCTTTAGATTCAACATCTCTGTTAATCTATTAGTCAACCCTTTAGATTCAACATCTCTGTTAGCCTATTAGTCAACCCTTTAGATTTAACATCTCTGTTAACCTATTAGTCAACCCTTTAGATTCAACATCTCTGTTAACCTATTAGTCAACCCTTTAGATTCAACATCTCTGTTAACCTATTAGTCAACCCTTTAGATTCAACATCTCTGTTTGCCTTTTAGTCAACCCTTTAGATTCCACATCTCTGTTAACCTATTAGTCAACCCATTAGATTCCACATCTATGTTAGCCTATTAGTCAACCCTTTAGATTCAACATCTCTGTTCAACCTGTTAGTCAACCCTTTAGATTCCACATCTATGTTAGCCTTTTAGTCAACCCTTTAGATTCAACATCTCTGTTAACCTATTAGTCAACCCTTTAGATTCAACATCTCTGTTAGCCTTTTAGTCAACCCTTTAGATTCAACATCTCTGTTAACCTATTAGTCAACCCTATAGATTCCACATCTATGTTAGCCTATTAGTCAACCCTTTAGATTCCACATCTATGTTAGCCTATTAGTCAACCCTTTAGATTCAACATCTCTGTTAACCTATTAGTCAACCCTTTAGATTCCACATCTCTGTTAACCTGTTAGTCAACCCTTTAGATTCCACATCTCTGTTAGCCTATTAGTGTCTTGGTATACTGTAGCACACCTCTATTACATTATATTCTCGAAATTAGGGAAAATTTCTAACAATACATAAAATAATTTTAAGAATGTACAATGTTGCCTTCCACTCATCTGAATTTAATCTTCCTTTGTCCTGTATTTGTTGATAGAAACTTAGTCATTAGTTGATATGTTTATGCAAATTCTATTATTGTTTACCAAACATTACACTTTCACACCCATTTCTTGCACCCTAGCTGAGCATTCCCTAATGTATCCTTAATAGGTAAGAATTTTTGAAGTAATTGTCTGTAGAGTTCTGTTTGTATCATGATAAAGGAATCAAAAATACCATCCCAAAACCTTTCAGGAGTGGCTTGTGATAAATATTTTTTTTTCTAACACCCGACTTCTTTCAAGCAGACCATAATTCTCCAGCCCTGCAGCGGTGAAATTCTTTCAAACTCTGAATGACATGATCATCCCTTCAGCCGTTGAGGCCTGTTGTCTCTCACTGGCCTCCTGTGACAGAGTAATTTGAATGGTGACACTGCGAGCATTGTTCCAAAAAGCACTGGGTTGCAGTCAACAGTATGTTCTGGGTGAACAATGTCCTCCTTAGACCTCTGAGAGTGCTCTTTGTGTGAGTTCTCTCAATGGCAGCCTGGGACAAACATGTTGTGACAGTATGTCCCATGCAATATCTAACAAATGAACAAGCTTTTCAAGGGCTTCACCAAGCATTGTTCTATCTCAGCTGTGGCAGTTAAGAACTGGCTTACAAAGCCTGGTCATTTCATGGATTCAGCTCTCATCTTGCGTGTTGGGGAAAAGAGTTGAGCTACAAGAAGCTATACATTTTTGTACAATTTGAAAGTGGCATGTCAAAACAGAACCTTCAGATTCCTTTTTCTCCAGTGTATTTTTGAACCTGCTTGAAAGTGCTTCAGTAAGGTTCTCAGTTCAATTTTTTTTATATATATATATATATGTATGTATGTATTTGATACACTGCCGAGTCTGTCATTTTTATCATAGGTACTCTTCAACTGTGAGTGACGGAATCTAAAACAAAAATCCCGAAAATCCCATTGTATGATTTTTAAGTAATTAATTTGCATTTTATTGCATGACATAAGTATTTGATACATCAGAAAAGCAGAACTTAATATTTGGTACAGAAACCTTTGTTTGCAATTACAGAGATCATACATTTCCTGTAGTTCTTGACCAGGTTTGCACACACTGCAGCAGGGATTTTGGCCCACTCCTCCATAGAGACCTTCTCCAGATCCTTCAGGTTTCGGGGCTGTCGCTGGGCAATACGGACAGCTCCCTCCAAAGATTTCCTATTGGGTTCAGGTCTGGAGACTGGCTAGGCCACTCCAGGACCTTGAGATGCTTCTTACGGAGCCACTCCTTAGTTGCCCTGGCTGTGTGTTTCGGGTCGTTGTCATGCTGGAAGACCCAGCCACGACCCATCTTCAATGCTCTTACTGAGGGAAGGAGGTTGTTGGCCAAGATCTCGTGATACATGGCCCCATCCATCCTCCCCTCAATACGGTGCAGTCGTCCTGTCCCCTTTGCAGAAAAGCATCCCCAAAGAATGATGTTTCCACCTCCATGCTTCACGTTTGGGATGGTGTTCTTGGGGTTGTACTCATCCTTCTTCTTCCTCCAAACACGGCGAGTGGAGTTTAGACCAAAAAGCTCTATTTTTGTCTCATCAGACCACATGAACTTCTCCCATTCCTCCTCTGGATCATCCAGATGGTCATTGGCAAACTTCAGACGGGCCTGGACATGCGCTGGCTTGAGCAGGGGGACCTTGCGTGCGCTGCAGGATTTTAATCCATGACGGCGTAGTGTGTTACTAATGGTTTTCTTTGAGACTGTGGTCCCAGCTCTCTTCAGGTCATTGACCAGGTCCTGCCGTGTAGTTCTGGGCTGATCCCTCACCTTCCTCATGATCATTGATGCCGCACGAGGTGAGATCTTGCATGGTGCCCCAGACCGAGGGAGATTGACCGTCATCTTGAACTTCTTCCATTTTCTAATAATTGCGCCAACAGTTGTTGCCTTCTCACCAAGCTGCTTGCCTATTGTCCTGTAGCCCATCCCAGCCTTGTGCAGGTCTACAATTTTATCCCTGATGTCCTTACACAGCTCTCTGGCCTTGGCCATTGTGGAGAGGTTGGAGTCTGTTTGATTGAGTGTGTGGACAGGTGTCTTTTATACAGGTAACGAGTTCAAACAGGTGCAGTTAATACAGGTAATGAGTGGAGAACAGGAGGGCTTCTTAAAGAAAAACTAACAGGTCTGTGAGAGCCAGAATTCTTACTGGTTGGTAGGTGATCAAATACTTATGTCATGCAATAAAATGCAAATTAATTATTTAAAAATCATACAATGTGATTTTCTGGATTTTTGTTTTAGATTCCGTCACTCACAGTTGAAGTGTACCTACGATAAACATTACAGACCTCTACATGCTTTGTAAGTAGGAAAACCTGCAAAATCGGCAGTGTATCAAATACTTGTTCTCCCCACTGTATATATATGTATATATGTGTATATGTATATGTATATATATATATGTGTGTGTATGTGTATGTGTGGCAGCTGGTGAGGAGGAGTTATAGGAGGATGCGCTCATTATAATGGCTGGAATGGAAACCACGTGTTTGACTCCATTCTATTTATTCCATTGTGGTTCCTTGCTGTGGCTCCTCTATGGTAAAACTCTGGTTCCTTGCTGTGGCTCCTCTATGGTGAATCTCTGGTTCCTTGCTGTCGCTCCTCTATGGTAAAACTCTGGTTCCTTGCTGTGGCTCCTCTATGGTGAAACTCTGGTTCCTTGCTGTGGCTCCTCTATGGTAAAACTCTGGTTCCTTGCTGTGGCTCCTCTATGGTAAAACTCTGGTTCCTTGCTGTGGCTCCTCTATCGTAAAACTTTGGTTCCTTGCTGTGGCTCCTCTATCGTAAAACTCTGGTTCCTTGCTGTCGCTCCTCTATGGTTAAACTCTGGTTGCTTTTCAGAGAAAAGCAGGGCATGTCACAAGATTGTCTCCACAACATTGGCTCCTTCATCTCCTTGGATAAGGGGAGCAGTGGTGTCACTTTGGTTCTTGGATGGGCTGTGCCAGTTGGTGTATATGTGGTTGGGGTTTATAATGTCGACCCTGGTGGTCACCCTGTTCTCCCAGACGGTTTCACTTGAGCAGTCGTCTGTCTTTATGTCTGAACCGGTGCAAAAAAAAAAAAAAACGAATTAATATCATATGACCACGCCCAGTCTCTTTAATCCCACGGGTCTGCCAAGCACTTGGCTGCTTTATTTTGACGAAGCACTGAAGCATTCTTTCAAATGTGCCGGACAGGCCTTGGAAACTGCTTGCTATGTTCAAGAGAAGCGCTCTCTCTGTGAGTGTGCGTGCGTGCACGTGCATACTATGTTTGAGTGAGTAGGCCTATCTGAAAAGGAAAGAGATTGTATGTGAAACACAGTATGTGTATAAGTATTTTCTAACCTAGAATAATTAATTGAATATCTACAGAGGCCCATTATCAGCAACCATCACTCCTGTGTTCCAATGGCACGTTATGTTAGCTAATCCAAGTTTATCATTTTAAAATGCTAATTGATCATTAGAAAACCCTTTTGCAATTATGTTAGTACAGCTGAAAACTGTTGCTGATTAAAGAAGCCTTCTTTAGACTAGTTGAGTATCTGGAGCATCAGAATTTGTGGGTTTGACTACAGGCTCAAAATGTCCAGAAACAAATAACTTTTTTCTGAAACTCGTCAGTCTATTCTTGTTCTGAGAAATGAAGGCTATTCCATGCGAGAAATTGCCAAGAAACTGAAGATCTTGTACAACGCTGTGTACTACTCCCTTCACAGAACAACGCAAACTGGCTCTAACCAGAATAGAAAGAGGACTGGGAGGCCCCGGTGCACAACTGAGCAAGAGGACAAGTACATTCGAGTGTATAGTTTGAGAAACAGATGCCTCACAAGTCCTCAACTGGCAGCTTCATTAAATAGTACCCCCAAAACACCAGTCCCAACGTCAACAGTGAAGAGGTGACTCCGGGATGCTGGCCTTCAAGGCAGAGTTGCAAAAGCCATATCTCAGACTGGCCAATATAAAGAAAAGATTAAGATGGGCAAAAGAACACAGACACTGGACAGAGGAAGATTGGAAAAAAGTGTTATGGACAGACAAATCTTTGAGGTGCTGGAGGAGTGCTTGACGCCATCTGTCAAGCATGGTGGAGGCAATGTGATGGTCTGGGGGTGCTTTGGTGGTGGTAAAGTACAGGGTAAAAGGGATCTTGAAGGAAGGCTGTCACTCCATTTTGCAACGCCATGCCATACTCTGTGGATGGCGCTTAATTGCACCCAATTTCCTCCAACAACAGGACAATGACCCAAAGCACAGCTCCAAACTATGCAAGAACTATTTAGGGAAGAAGCACTTAGCTGGTATTCTGTCTATAATGGAGTGGCCAGCACAGTCACCGGATCTCAACCCTATTGAGCTGTTGTGGGAAAAGCTTGCCCATCAAGCCAATCCAACTTGTGGGAGGTGAAATCTCTTCAGATTACGTCAACAAATTGACAGCTAGAATGCCATAGGTCTGCAAGGCTGTAATTGCTGCAAATGGAGGATTCTTTGACGAAAGTAAAGTTTGAAGGACACAATTATTATTTCAATTAAAAATCATTATTTCTAACCTTGTCAACGTCTTGACTATATTTGCAACTAATTTCATGTATGTTTTCATGGAAAACAAGGACATTTCTAAGTGACCCCAAACTTTCGAATGGTAGTGTACATGATATTTAAACACAGTATGTGTATAAGTATTTTATAACCCGCTGTTACCAGGGTTAAATACTATTGACCTTTTGATAAGAGTGATTAGTTGACTCTGACAAATACATTTAATGGAGGCAAAGGAATTTCATTAGTCTGGTCGGCAGATGTATAGCTTTTTTCATACGAACACGTCAAAGGATCTGCGACAAGGCTAGAATCTCATTACAATGTTGTTTTGTCCAAACCTTTTCAGTGATAAGTATCCTACTGCATTATTAAATTCTAATCAACCTGATGCGTCTTCTACCCTACTCGTTTGAATGAACTAGATTGATCGTGTGCTTTAGACCGTTGCAAAGTATTCACGTTCACAGAGTATAGTGCCCCACCCACTCCCCACCCCACATGTTGCCAAAGCAAAAAATAAAAACATCAGAAATGAACAGTAAACATTACACTCACAAAAGTTTCAAAGTAATAAAGGCATTTTAAATATTATATTATTAGCTATGTACTGTGTTTTAACAATGTGCCAATAGTTGAAGTACAAAGGGAAAATAAACTCTCACTCTTTTTTTTCTCTCTCTCTGTTAATTAACAATGTGTATCTGTGCTATATGTCACCACCCAGAATGCACTCTGTTCTGGTTCAGCAGAGCCTCGATCAGGTTGGTTGGACCAGCTCCTCTCTCTCTGCAGCCCTGACATCATGTGATATCATATTGTCCCCTCTGGTACCTTTTTATTCAGTAGTAGCATTGTTTACTTGACATACACGTTGATGTCAGGTATTGTGTTCTGTATGCTGGCATAAGGGAGGCGTTGTTTTGTTTTTGTTGCATAGTGATTTATGTGCACAGTAGCTGACTGCGAACGTTAAAGTAAATCTGAGGCTCAAGCTCCTCCTGTGCACTCAGTGGTGCTACTGTATAGCTATCCCTATCTCATAGCTGTAACCTAAGAAGCGTGGATTAATGTCAAGTCATGCCTTCTCTCTCATGCCCAGGTTCTCCTGCTCTGCTCTGCTCTGCTCTGCTTGGCCAAGCCCTGCCTGTCTTGCCCCCCTGGGCCAAGGCCCTCACTGAGCAGCAGCAGCACTTTAATCAAACACACACACACACACACACACACACACACACACACACACACACACACACACACACACACACACACACACACACACACCTGCCTCACTAAAGCTCCCTAAATAAGTTTAAACCAGGCTAGTCTCTCTCTCGTCCTCAAGGCATGCTACTGAAAATGTCCTCTCTTATTCATACCTTCACACTCACATATCTCCCTATCACTCCTCAGCAGTGGATCCGGATTCATTCATTCCAGCATTCACCAAATAAGAAAAGCCCTTTTCCCAAGCTGCGTTGCCAACAACAATAGACTGCGTGATTATTTTATGTCCTGTGGTTGATACGATGGAAATATTTGATTTAATTGCTTTCTTTCAGCTCAACTCTATCAAACTAGAACTAAGGGGTCTCTGGGTTCTTACGTGTCACGGTTGTTTTCAACACTTCAGTGTTTATTTTCCCCTTCAAATTATGTTTCTGAACATAAGAGGGGATGTGATATCATGAAAGAGTATTATTCCTCCATGTTTATTTAGCGTGCATTTTAGAGCAATGGTTTTAGGATCGTTTTCTATTCTAATGTCTTTCTTCTGCTTGTTTCCGCAGTTGGAGGTGATTGACACCGTGGACACAGTGAGCAGACCACACTAAGAAACCTCTCCAACAGTCGTCGTGCCAACCCCACTTCTTACTCACTGTGAAGCTCTGTTAGTGATGTGGACTTTGTTTGGGACTATTCATCAGTAAAAGCTGGCTGCAGAAGTCGCAGTCCTCCCTGAGCACCAGGCCTGACTGTTAATAGCTCAGCTGAACCAGCTAGCCTGGTTCCCTTTCTTTCTTCCTGTGTCTGATTCAGAGAGGAGCTCTGCCCATCCTCCTCTCTCCCCCCCACCCACACCACCCCTCACGTTGTTGCAGGAGCTGAGTCTCTGCTGCCCAGGGAGGGCTCCAGACATGTCCACCAAGGCGCCCATCTACCTGAAGCGGCGGAGCAGGAAGGGAAAGAAAGAAAAGCTGCGGGACATCCTCTCCTCGGACATGATCAGTCCTCCGCTGGGGGACTTCCGCCACACCATACACATCGGTAGCGGTGGGGGGGAGGACGACCTGTTTGGGGACCTGTCCTTCCTGGAGGGGAAGTTCCACCTGCTCCCTGGGCAGCAAGGCGACAGCCTATCCCAGCGCTCCTCCATGTACGCAGAGTCCTTCCAGTTCAGCCGTACTGCCAGCGTTAGCGGACACACGGCCTCCTCGGAGAGCTCCCCCCTGCTGAAGAACGCCCTCTCTCTGCCCGTCATTGGAGCGGTGCAGGCCATCACCCTGCCCGTCACCTCTGCACCCTCCACTGCCCCCCACCCGCCTCAGAACGCAGCCCCCCCACCCAAACCTCCCCGACTGCACCTGGATGACAAGATCCTGATGTCTCATCGCCCAAGCCTGGACTCCCCCTCGTCCCAGTCTACCAGCAGGATGTCCCAGTTCTGCCCGCACTCCCCCAGGTTTTCATCAGACGAGGATGTGTGTATCCAGGACCCCTATCTGGATGACAGGGGCCAGGAGCCCCCCTACCTGTCCCACGCAGGCTCCCTGCTCTCCCTGCACCTAGACCTGGGCCCCTCCATCCTGGACGACGTGCTGCAGATTATGGACAGCCAGCGCCTCAACGGCCTCAACGGCCTCAACGGCACCTGTCTGCAAGGAGGACGGCAGGAGCTCTACACCTGACCATGGGAGGCCCTCTGCCCTCTGCACTCTGCCCTCTGCCCCTTTACTGTCCTTCTTAGTGTAACAGAGGACATTCTGACCTCAACCAGGCCTGGCTGGATCACAAAGCTGGGTTTGTACGGTAGTTTGCTCATATTAAGTGCTTTTTTTCTGGAACTTAACATCAGTTGCTGTTAGTGTTTAATTGATATTGAATATCTTTCTACACTTTTCCATATTTGAATTACTTAATGTAGTAAGTAAGTGCTGTCTAATGAGGTGACATGAGCCAAAAGCTGACTGTTAAATCTCATCTGCCCTTACTCCAAAGAGGACATGAAGAGACTGGTAAAAGAATACACTGCTGGTCAGGAACTGAGGTCAGCATGTACACTGGGTGCCAAAAGTTTGGAATATTACTCATTCAAGGGTTTTTCTTTATTTGCACTATTATTTTCATTGTAGAAGACATCAAAACTATGACATGACACATATGGAATCATGTAGTAACCAAAAAAGTGTTTAACAAATCAAAATATATTTTAGATTTGAGATTCTTCAAAGTAGCCACCCTTTGCCTTGATGACAGCTTTGCACACTCATGGTGTGTTCATTAGAGTTACCAGCCTCAGATTGCAGCCCAAATAAATGCTGCACAGAGTTCAAGTAACAGACACATCTCAACATAAACTGTTCAGAGGAGACTGTGTGAATCAGGCCTTCATGGTCGAATTGCTACAAAGAAACCACTACTAAAGGACACCAATAATAAGAAGAGACTTGCTTGGGCCAAGAAACACGAGCAATGGGCATTAGACCGGTGGAAATTTGTCCTTTGGCAGGTGTCCAAATTGGAGATTTTTGGTTCCAACCTCAACCAAATTTAGATGGTTTGGGATGAGTCGGACCGCAGTGAAGGAAAAGCAGCCAACAGGTGCTCAGAATATGTGGGAACTCCTTCAAGACTGATGGAAAAGCATCCAGGTGAAGCTGGTTGAGAGAATGCCAAGAGTGTGCAAAGCTGTCATCAAGGCAAAGGGTGGCTATTTGAAGAATCTCAAATATAAAATATATTTTGATTTTTTTGGTTACTACATGATTCCATATGTGTTATGTGTTTTGATGTCTTCACTTTTATTCTACAATGTAAAAAATAGTGCAAATAAAGAAAAACCCTTGAATTAGTAATATTCCAAACTTTTGGCCTCCAGTGTATCTATCTGTTTGGGCTCATATGTCAGTGGGAAGGGTATCGTAAAACCTGAAGGTCGCTGTTAGATAATTTGTTACTGCACCTGAGCTGTAGACTGCTGTACATACTCCTAAGATCACCGTTTTCTGCGTGTCATACGGATTTATCCAGCTTATGAAGCTATTCTGGAACAGACATTCTATTTAGACTTGGTTGTAGATTGTTCTCAAAGACACACACTTACGAAAATATGAACAGGGACAGGGATGATGTCATCTCTGCAAGGACAGAGAGCCAGAGTGTGAGAGGAAGTCACATCCCTGTGTCTCTGTCTCATTTTTCAGCTTTTGTTATTTTTTACTGCAAGAATGTGAAAACTTTGTATCAGGAGAGACACTGAGTGTTGGAGAGTGCAGGTCCATATCTGTCGTTTTTTCAGCAGATCTACAGAGAAAAGCTCTCTGTTTTTACTGGCACTCAGCCTCTGGTCATTGAGATGTTGGGCACGGTTTCATTCACAACCTGAGACTGCTCATAAGGAGATTATCTCACCGCTGTAACCCTCCAAGTCCTTGTGTTGCTCCAAGTATCTCTGTACTAACACAGAGAAGTTCAGAGTCAGACTATTCCCAATGTTATTTGGAATTCTAGTGACAAGATACTTCAGTGTTTGCAGTACAATACAGCGTAGAGTTGCCGGATCACCAATTACTGCATGGGGTATATATTTTTCAATTTCAATATTACATCAATAACAATGTAGCAATCAACTGGATAATGATAACAGGTTAATGATTCTTCACAAACCCAATAAGAAATGCATTATTATCTGCACCCAGAGGTGCACTGATTCACTTTAACATTGTACAAATTATTTTGGATGTGAAATGTTAGATAATATAATTTAGAACTTACATTGGTTCTTTGATAACGGTGGACCAAAGATGTGCAGGTCTACCTTAAGAATGGCACAAAACGCTGGATACCCGTTAACCCATTATACTGTACCCAGTGGGGATGCTATACAGTACATGTTCTACTGTAGGCTAACATAGACTACATTTATGCATAACGCTAAACAATATCATTATAGTCTTATATTCGATGAATCTCATGTTAGATCAAATGTCTTGATACTTTCACACACTTACTAAAGCACTATAAAATGCATAAAGAAACCTAAACATTTACAATAAACCTGTTGGCATGCATTGTAACTGTATAAAGCTACATGAATTACAACTTTTAAACTGCTCTAAATATAATGTTTTCACTCCATAAATATCCACGGTCACAGTTAATTGAGGAGGACGGGCAAGTAGTAATGGCTGGAATGGAATAAATTGAATGGTATCGAACACATCAAATAAATGGTTTCCATGTGTTTGATACCATTCTATTCACTCTGTTCCAGACATTATTATGAGCCGTCCTCCCCTCAGCAGCCTCATGTGTAACCTGTGCATGCTCAAGTGATTACTAAATTAGATGGAAAAGCACTTGGACTCCATAGCTCACATGTTAAGAAGAGGACTGTATTAATAGACATATGTTGCAACTCAGAGAGAGAGAGAGGATGTGATTAGATGTTTGGACTCAGAGAGAGAGAGAGAGAGAGAGAGAGCAAGGATGTGGTAAGATGTACTGCAGTGCAGTCTGTCCGGAGCTGGAGCCAGAGCCAGCAGTGCAGTCTGTCCTGCTGACCGTGGCCAGGCCAGGATGGTGTTACATAAGCCGGTGTCTGTTTACTCTGGAGCTCTGCTGACAGTCAGATCTGCAGCCAGCCCCTCAGTGAGAGGGGAGCTGTATGGTACAGTACAGTACGTCAGGCTCTCCTGCAGCGTTGGGGACAGCACGTGTTGACAGACTGACGTCAATACTACTAACCTTCACTGGCTCCTCCAACTGCTATTAATCCCGATTTTTACAATCTAGTCAGTCGTATGCTGTACCTAATGACTACGGTAACATACTTTCATTTTTTAAGCTGTGATATGCATGGTTTGCCTCTTACGACAACTGAATTCCAGTTATTTTGGCATGTTTCACATTGTATCTAGCTACTTGTCTATACCTCCAAGTAAGTGTTGGTTGTTTTAGAAAGTGGTTGCAGCACACGGACCCAAACACACTTTGTCTTCCTCACTCGTTTATTATAGTTGTTAATGAATCGCCAGATATGAGGCTCCACGTAGGGAACTACACTTCCCTACGTATTTATTTGGACAGTGAAGCTTAAACTTGTTCAATACTCCAGCATTTTTTATTTGAGATCAAATGTTTTATATGAGGCGACGGTACAAAATGTAATATTTTATTTGAGGGTATATTTTCATACACATCTGTTTTACTGTTTAGAAATTAAAGCACTTTGAAGGGATCATAAGTATTTGGGCAAATTCACTTTGTGTATTAAAGTAGTCAAAAGTACAACTCTACTCTATCTTTCTCACTGATCATTATTCACGATTCATTAATGATTATACATAATCATAGTAGCTTCCAAATGACTGTAGAGGTGCTCAGAAACATATTATATTTTATGTACAATAAAGGTGACTTCAAAATGACACAATACATTATTTACCATAAATGTTATATATATTTTTTATTATTGCCCAGGCCCGCCACAAGGAGTCGCTAGAGCACGGTGAGCTAAGGCCAAACCCTCCCCTAACCCGGACGACGCTGGGCCAATTGTGCGCCGCCCTATGGGACTCCCGGTCACGGCCGGTTGTGACACAGCCTGGGATTCAATTTCTTGGGTTGAAATTACATGGGAACAACATTGATTCAACCAGCTTTTGCCAAGTGGGTTTGGACTACTTTAATACACTATAAGTGAATTTGTCCAAATATACTGAACGCAACATGCAACAATTTCAAAGGTTTTACGGAGTTACAGTTCATATAATGAAATCTGTAAATAAATAAATTAAGCCCAAATCTATGGATTTCACATGACTGGGCAGGGGGCAGCCATTGGGGAGCCAGGCACAGCAAATCAGAATTAGTTTTCCCCCACAAAAGGGCTTTATTACAGACAGAAAACTCCTCAGTTTCATCAGCTGTCTGGGTGGCTAGTTTTAGACGATCCCACAGATGAAGAAGGCGGATATGAAGGTCCTGGGCTGGTGTGGTTACACGTGGTCTACTGTTGTGAGGCCGGTTGGATGTACTGCCAAATTCTCTAAAATGACTTTGGAGGCAGCTTGTGGTAGAGAAATTGACATGAATTTATTTGGCAATAGCTCTGGTGGATATTACTGCTGTCAGCATGCCAATTGCACGCTTCCTCAAAACTTGAGACATCTGTGGCATTGTGTTGTGTGACAAAACTGCACATTTTAGAGTGGTCTTTTATTGTCCCCAGCACAAGGTGCATCTGTGTAATGATCATGCTGTTTAATCAGCTTCTTGACATGCCACACCTGTCAGGTGGATGAATTATCTAGGAATAGTCATGTAAACATATTTGTGCACAAAATTTGAGTGAAATAAGCGTTTTGTACATATGGAACATTTCTGGGATCTTTTATTTCAGCTCATGAAACAAAGGACCAACACTTTACATGTTGCGTTTTAAATAAATTGCTTTCATTTCTAAACGTTAAACCGATATAGTGCAATTCTGTACTGTCGCCTCATATGAAACCTTTTATCTCAAATCCAAAATGCTTGACTAGAGAGCCAAATTAAAGATTTGAGCTTCACTGTCCAAATAAATACGCAGGGGAGTGTAATATCTACCAAACTTCTCAAGGTTTTGTAGATATCTCCATTACATCATAACCTTTGCTGATCTTCATGTGTGATTATGACTCTTATCGTGCTGCTATCAATTGGCATATTTTACATGTTTGGACAAATTGTTTACTGGCATCACACAATTACAAGCTGTAAATGATTATGAATAAATACAATGTTATGGATAGAGGAAGAATGACATCCTTGTTTAGTTTTTCTCTGTGTGTGTGTGTGTGTGTGTGTGTGTGTGTGTGTGTGTGTGTGTGTGTGTGTGTGTGTGTGTGTGTGTGTGTGTGTGTGTGTGTGTGTGTGTGTGAGCGCGCACTCGCGTTCTCTTGTTTGCCATGGTCCCTCCAGTTTTTGAATAGCCCTGGGAATGGCTCCAACTGGCTTTGTTAACACGGGGCCCTCGACACACACAGCCAGTGACCCTGAGAGCAGGGGTGGTCTGGGAACTCCACTGAGAGGGGCCCTGCAGGGGGAGGCTCTCCGAGGGGAGGTAGACAGGCGGGTGAAACAGCCGAGCGAATGAGGAGAGAGAGAGAGACCAAATATATATTTTTTGCCTTTTTTCTCTCATTTGGTGTATTTCTGATCAGAGCAAGTAGTTGAAGCAGCACCTCTTTCTGTTTCAACTGTGTTTTCAAAAACCTTGTAGATTTGATATGCTGTTGAGATTTTATTCTGCCTCTTTGCGCTTTGAAGTCTTCAAGGAACTTCAGAGATAGAAAGATCCCACTGGGCACACACTGGTTGAATCAACGTTGTTTCCAACGTCTTTTCAATGTAATTGTTGAACCAAAACAAAATAGACATTCATTTGACATCTGTGCCCAGTGGGATGTGCTTGTGCAGGGATCACGTTCTTCAACTTTCGTTATAATCTTTTTGAAAGTTAAAACCATGAGAGGAGTTAGGTTTGATGGAGTGGAGCAAACAGGCCGCTTTTGTTTTATTCTGGGAATACCTGGATGTCCCTATACGCACTGATCCAGATCTTCTACCCAAGCTCTTCTATTTCTCTAGAGTGAAAGCGAGACACACTACAGCAGCACTTGGGGCACCAGCAAAGACATGCCTGAAGATTTCCTAGGTGAATGTATTTGTGTTGATTCTTGGACCACACAGTCTAACCCTCTCTTATTTAATCATACTCAAGTGGAACGTGTCCCCTCTGGCCTGGGTAAATTACGTAACTCCTAAACAAAAACACTAATGCCATTCGAAGGAGACCTCTCGTAAGTTTCACAATCAAACAAGTGTGTTGTGTTTCGCTGTCTCCCTCATTGACTGGGAACACCAGCTGTGTGTCTAGGTCTAGAAGCATGGCATACACATATGTAAGAGGGTGTTGTGTAAATGGAAAGGCCTGCCCAGGGCAGAGTGCCCAATGACAGCCTCTTTCTCCCTGGCCTGAGTTTGGACCTGCACTGGGGTGGTATAGTGGGATGAGAAAAGGTTTGCACCTGAAAGATGTAATATGGGGCCACAGACAAGCTGAAAGTGGATAGCATTCAGTGTGTTTGACAGTTTACATGTCATAAGAGCTCCCTGAAATCCATTCACAGAATGATTCCTCCCTTCCACATGTTTATATCTCCATCTGCTGGACGTTTTTGTATATCACTAGAAGTAGTACATTTAATCCGTTTTAATAGCAACACTGAAGTCTAAATGACATTCTGTCATACATGTATGATATTTTCCAAGAAAATAATGAAGACATAACTTAATCATATTGCCTGAAATTGCATAGTGCCTAAAACGCATACTCTGCCCTAAACTATGAGAGATTGTTAGATTTGTTGAGGTTTTGTAAAATATTACATTGGTCTTCTGTACGAATTGCAACATTTCCTCCTGATTTTCTTGCGCAGGCGCAAACCATTCACGGCAAAGCGAACCAAGATGGCGGCTGTTGTTGAAAATGTTGTCAAACTGTAAGTAGCTACTGTTTTTCCCCACTAGCTGGTTAAAGTACGCAAATGTGTTTTACGTTTAAATATAATAAATGTAGGTGGTAACAGAAACATGTAAATGGTCTAAGATGTTCGGTAAAGGAACCGAATAACTCAGTTATCAAACTGCTGTAGGAAATGGCTAGCCAGCTAACAAGCTGTGTGTGTCAGTAGTCAGCAGGTCAGTTTAGCTATGTCAAGTGTTTTGTATGAAGACTAGTTAATGAACACTTTGAAAATAACCAATTGTCATCGTTATATAACCAAACGTTGGGCATTAGTAGTTAGAAGCAAATGTACACGAAGAACTGCATATACGCAACTCCATCCATAATCCTAATTCCACGGGGAGTTTGAAAACACCCACGGTGAGAGAGAGAGTTGGGACGGTGACATGCTAGTTTACAAATTGCCAGCATGTTAGCTGGCAATTTGGTTATTACGTTTAGCTAGCTGTAGTGCATATAGCTACTATTGTTGTTTTACAATGTAGGCGTACAAGCTAGAAATGAGTCCAGGTCCTGTTGTTCAATCAGTATCTGATGACACTGTCTGCATTCGTGGTCCTGGCATGCTTTCATGAGGAAATGGAATGCATGTTTTCTTTAGTTTTCCAACAGGAAATCCATGTCACCACAATACATTAGTCACTATGACCAATGTCCTTTTGCCAAAAGAGTATAGTAAAATTAATCAGATATTGTTTTCTTTTAGACCAAATTCTACCAATAAAAACAATTCATGGCATGCAATGCAACATGGTGTTTCAAACTCGAGAACTGGGGTGTATTCATCACGGAAACCATTTACCATTTAAATAACGAAATGGAAGCAAACGAAACGGAGAGTGACCTACCTGAATTTGTCCAATAGAAACTCTTGTTTTCGTTGCAAAACATTTTCTGTTTGGAGTAAACCGTTTCGCAACAGAACTGGTGTAATACACCCCTGTTGTATCTATCATAGACCTCTTTCCATACCCACCTTCCCGAAAGCAAAAATGTTTTAGCAGTGGCTGTGATAGATAAAGGCTTTGAAGTTTTAACAATTTTAAGCCTCTTTTACAGCACACGAGAGATGTAGAATTCAGACTGCATGATTTGTCTTAGAGGTGGTAGGACCACATACCATACCAACCTCTTATGGTAGAGATACACTCCAGGTACTGTCAATTGTTGATGCATGAATGGTTATTTATTTAGATCCCCATTTGCTTTTGCAGAAGCAGCAGTTACATTTTTGTGGACCCCAGGAAGAGTATCATTCTTATAACAGTATACACAGGCATTGTGTTTCCTGGTGCTAACTTGTCCCTGGCTGCTCCTCTCTGTGTGTGGGTTCAGGCTGGGAGAGCAGTGCTACAGAGATGCCATGGAACAATGCCATAACTACAACGCCCGGCTATGTGCCGAGAGGAGTGTCCGAATGCCCTTCCTGGACTCTCAGACTGGAGTGGCGCAGAGCAACTGTTACATTTGGATGGAGAAGAGACACAGGGGGCCAGGTAAATACATTACACATCCACACATTACACATCCACACATGACACATCTACACATTACACATCTACATGTTACACATCCACATCTACAAACTCAAGTTTTTCAACTACTGAGTTCACAGCCTTGAGTAGTAGGCTATATCAGTGTTTCCTAACTCCGGTCCTCTAATACCCCCAAAAGTATACGTTTTCGTTGTGGCCCGGACAAGCACACCTGATTCTACTAATCATCAAGCCCCTGACAAGTTGAATGAGGTGCGTTTGTCCAGGCCGTCAACAAAAATGTGTACTGCTGGGGGTACTGGAGGACCGGAGTTGAGAAACACTTGGCTATATCATTCATCACCTTCTCATGATCTGGAGATGAAAACAATCTTTAGTTCAAGCACTTTGAAGAAATTGTGTTCACCTAATTTAAGCTGAAACGTTAAACAAAGTATTTTAGATATAAAGTGAAAGTTAATAATGGCTTTTATAGGTCCACACAACAGTCTAGAATGGATTTAGTTATGTTAGTGTGCACCCTATCTGTTCTCTCTCAGGTGTGGCCCCAGGACAGCTGTACACCTACCCATCCCGCAGGTGGAGAAGGAAACGACGCGCCCACACCCCAGAGGATCCCCGGCTCGTCTTCCCCCCTCTAAAGTCAGGTACGTTTGTATCATGCCACACTGGTCAGCTTAATAACACTTTAGCTGTGTTGACATGTTTGTGTGCCCCTCTGTGTAAAGGTTTTTCGTGGTTCTCTCTGTCTGTAGAACTGGACCTGGGGTTGAAGAAGGATGCCCTGTCATCGTCTGATGGCAGCAGTCTGGAAGCCCTGCTGAAGGGGGAACCTCTGGACAAACGGGGTCCTCCGGAGCTCCAAGGGCCAGAGGAGGAGTCCCGTGTGGCAGACAACACTTGTGGGGGAGTCACCCCTGCAGCACGCGTCAGAAAGGTACCTTAGCCTTCTGTGGTTGGAGGGACTGTGTGTGTGTGTGATACCTAGCTTGCTTATTACTCCTCCAATGACACGAGCTACTACAGCCTAATAAAAACTACTCTACGTATAAACTCCCAGTAATTTATTGGGTAAACCATTAGCTACTACAGCCTAATAAGAAGAACTCTACGTATAAACTCGCAGTAATTTATTGGGTAAACCACTACCTACTTCAGCAACATGCATTCTTCTGTCTATACAGAGAGTCCTGGAGCCAGATGACTTCCTGGATGACTTGGAGGATGAGGACTATGAGGAGGACACCCCCAAAAGAAGAGGCAAAGGAAAGGGAAAGGTGAGTGAAGCTATTCTAAACCCATAAGTGTTGTTAATGTTACATTACATTTGAGTCATTTAGCAGACTCATGGGCATGTGATCTGAAATGATGGATGTGTCCAGTGTGGCAACATGTCTGTACCTATGATATTGGGGATGAGGATGTTGGTGTGTTTGTCCTCAGGGTCGTGGAGTGAGCAGTGCCAAGAAGAAGCTGGATGCTGCTGCGGCTGCACTGGAGGACAAGGACAAGCCTTACTCCTGTGACAGTGAGTCCCAGCAAGGCCTTGGAGGAGTGCAGTGGGAATGCAGATGGGCTTTGCAGGGGGGCCTACTCTCTTTGCTCCCTAGGAACTCTCTTGTTGGGAAGCAGTCAAAGTCGGTTGTTTTTCCACTCCTGAAATTGTCTTCCCTTGCAGCGGAAACTCAGGCGGGGCATTGTTGAAGTCTTTCTGATTCTGTCGGTCTGTGAGCGTACTTCTCTGAGTCTCTCTCTCTCTTTCTCTCTTTCTCCTTTTTCTCTCTTTCAGACACTTTCAAACAAAAGCATATTTCAAAGCCTTCTGGACGAGGTATATTTCTCTCTCTCCCTTTTCCTCTTCCTCCAGTCCAGTCTGCTTAATGCCTGTTTGTCTTTCTCTCTTTGTGTGTGTGAGCTAATATGCTAACTAGCTAACATGTAGAATGCTTTGAGGTTAGTAGAGCCCATAGACTAGGCTAAATGTTGCTGCCTCCCCCTCATCCACTGAAGAAGCTCTCATTTTCAAGGTACAATTCAATTGACTCAGAGTCTAAGTAACTTGATATGCTTGAGGGTGGATTGTGCTTGTGTGGTGTGGAGATGCATTCTGCATGATTTCCACCTCACTTTTATTTTTTTTCTCCCTAAATTACATTTAGGCTACTCAAAGGTAGTTATAGTCAGGAACATCTTGGCTCAGTTGGTAGAGCATGGTACATGCAACACCAGGGTTGTGGGTTCGATTCCCACGAGCGACCAGTACGAATAAGTATGAAAATGTATGCACTCACTACTGTAAGTTGTTCTGGATAAGAGTGTCTGCTAAATTTCACACATTATGTTATTGCATCACATCGTGGTCAGGTGGTAGAGCATGGTGCTTGTAATGCCAGGGTAGTGGGTTCGATTCCCAGGACCATACATAAAATGTATGCACGCATGACTGCTTTGGTTAAAGCATCTGCTAAATGGCATATATTATATTATATCTTATTGCACACCCTATAGCCAATGAACTGTAGTCTGTGTTTTCTTTCATGTCATAATCTGTCTTTGTGTCTCTTAATTCAATACATCTCATTTGCATTTCTTTTCTCCATTCCTTTTTTCTTAACTCACCCTGTCCTGTCCTCCTCACCTGTTTCTTTAGCGTGAAATAGTGCCTCTGCTTTTGTGGTGAATCAGCTTGATGTCTACTGGCTGTGTGGGTCCTGGTATGAATGCCTTTGGCGTGAGAGATTGTTGAGGAATGCCTAACCTGGGTGCTGCACCATGGACCATGCTGCACAATGGCCTTGAACTGGCGGTCAGACTCGCATAGAGACAGGCGGCCTGGGGTTCAAATCAAATTTTATTTGTCACATGCTTTGTTAACAGCAGGTTTAGACTAACAGTGAAATGCTGGGGTTGGAACTGGGGCTGGAGTAGGGGTCGGAACTGGGGCTAGAGTAGGGGTCGGAACTGGGGCTGGAGTAGGGGTCGGAACTGGGGCTGGAGTAGGGGTCGGAACTGGGGCTATAATTGGAATGAGTTGGACCTGGGTCTGGGAGCTGGGGAGGTAATGGGAGCTGGAGATGGGGGGGGGGGGGGGCTGGGAGCTTGTGCTAGGGCTGGGAGCTGATCCAGTCAGTAATCTTGCCCCTCTAGGTATCAGATGAAGAAACATGATGGATTGTGTGCCGAAATGAGAGAGGGTGATTGAGTGAGTGGATGGCTGTCTGGGTGAGAGATTAAGAGAGCATGAGAGAGATAGAGGAAGGGAGGAGGAAGTGTTTGGTCTGCTGCTGCTGGTCCATCTGAGGCTGGGGAAAACACTGACATCTTTGTTTTCATGACTCTGACAATCCATCTCTTTATAACCCTGGGTATTAAGCTACTCTAGACTCACCATACCATTACCAAAGCACCAGAGATCTAGTCTGGTACAGGAAGTTATCAAAATACTTAAAGTTATTAGTACTCATCTAAGCAATGCTTTGTCCAGTCATTAAAACAGTGTCCATCAGGCTAAAATGTCCCGTGTAGCTCAGATGGTAGAGCATGGCGCTTGCAACGCCAGGGTTGTGGGTTCGATTCCCACGGGGGACCAGTACGAACATGTATGCACTAACTAAGTCGTTCTGGATAAGAGCGTCTGCTAAATAACCAAAATGTAGATCTGTACATTGGTTTTGTCTGCTGAAAAGTTTCCCAGAAAATAATCTGGCCTTCTGCTGCTCCAGTTGAAATTAAATCTCACAATTGTCATTCAAGGATTGTCTCTCGCCTCCAGCTCTTGAGTGCAAATTGAAAAGTCTCATCACTCTTCCAGGAGGAACCAGTGCGGTGCAGACTATGGAGGATAGGGTTGAGGGGGTAGAAGAGAGGAGGGGGTCAGCAGAGAATTGGATGTGCTGAAACTTGAGTTGACTTAAGTGGGGGGAGAGACCATACAGCAGGCAAGAGGACCGAAATGCATGAATATGATTTTCAGCTCAGCATCAGTAAATGGTCATATCCAGGTATCTTTCAGTGGAGAAATATATACTCTGTTCTAGTGGGAAGGCTACTAAATGGTTTACGTATGTTTCGTTTTAACACGTGTTGTGTTTGGGGGTTTCTCTGGCAGTCTGTGGGAAGCGTTACAAGAACCGTCCGGGCCTGAGCTACCACTACACCCACTCCCACCTGGCTGAGGAGGAGGGAGAGGACAAGGAGGAGCCTGAGGTCCACACCCCCACCCCGCCCCAGCCTGATGAGCCCAAGAGTAAGTGACCAGCCACTGGTGACCCATGTGGTCCTTTATAGCTCATTGGTTAACTGCTATGTCATGGATCAAGTGCGATTCCAGACACTTGTTAATCAATAACCTTTGAATGCAGACCCATACTTATAATTACATTCTGTGTTTCTCCCTCACAGCACCCAAGAAAGGTCCAGATGGTTTGGCGATACCCAATAAGTACTGTGACTTCTGCCTGGGAGACTCGGCCCTCAACCAGAAGACGGGCCAGTCAGAGGAGCTGCAGTCCTGCTCAGACTGTGGACGTTCAGGTAGCCCCTCCAACCCTGACCTTTACCCTGAGAGACAGGGCTAACCTAGGCCTTGAGACCATTTGTGTATATTTGTATGAGCATGCAAAGTAATGCATGTGTGAGTGATAGACTTTACTTTAAGATCGTATTGAGTGTGTTCAGACGCATGATGGCGTAGTTACAAAGACCAGTAGTAGTATGGTGGCGTAGTTACAAAGACCAGTAGTAGTAGTATGGTGGCGTAGTTACAAAGACCAGTAGTAGTAGTATGGTGGCGTAGTTACAAAGACCAGTAGTAGTAGTATGGTGGCGTAGTTACAAAGACCAGTAGTAGTAGTATGGTGGCGTAGTTACAAAGACCAGTAGTAGTAGTATGGTGGCGTAGTTACAAAGACCAGTAGTAGTATGGTGGCGTTGTTACAAAGACCAGTAGTAGTATGGTGGCGTAGTTACAAAGACCAGTAGTAGTAGTATGGTGGCGTAGTTACAAAGACCAGTAGTAGTAGTATGGTGGCGTAGTTACAAAGACCAGTAGTAGTAGTATGGTGGCGTAGTTACAAAGACCAGTAGTAGTAGTATGGTGGCGTAGTTACAAAGACCAGTAGTAGTAGTATGGTGGCGTAGTTACAAAGACCAGTAGTAGTAGTATGGTGTCGTAGTTACAAAGACCAGTAGTAGTAGTATGGTGGCGTAGTTACAAAGACCAGTAGTAGTAGTATGGTGGCGTAGTTACAAAGACCAGTAGTAGTAGTATGGTGGCGTAGTTACAAAGACCAGTAGTAGTAGTATGGTGGCGTAGTTACAAAGACCAGTAGTAGTAGTATGGTGGCGTAGTTACAAAGACCAGTAGTAGTAGTATGGTGGCGTTGTTACAAAGACCAGTAGTAGTAGTATGGTGGCGTAGTTACAAAGACCAGTAGTAGTAGTATGGTAGCGTAGTTACAAAGACCAGTAGTAGTAGTATGGTGGCGTAGTTACAAAGACCAGTAGTAGTAGTATGGTGGCGTAGTTACAAAGACCAGTAGTAGTAGTATGGTGGCGTAGTTACAAAGACCAGTAGTAGTAGTATGGTGGCGTAGTTACAAAGACCAGTAGTAGTAGTATGGTGGCGTAGTTACAAAGACCAGTAGTAGTAGTATGGTGGCGTAGTTACAAAGACCAGTAGTAGTAGTATGGTGGCGTAGTTACAAAGACCAGAAGTAGTATGGTGGCGTTGTTACAAAGACCAGTAGTAGTATGGTGGCGTAGTTACAAAGACCAGAAGTAGTATGGTGGCGTAGTTACAAAGACCAGAAGTAGTATGGTGGCGTAGTTACAAAGACCAGTAGTAGTATGGTGGCGTAGTTACAAAAACCAGTAGTATGAATGCGGCAGACAGGGTTTGTCCAATGAGACCCATTCTGTGTCCAACCCAGGCCACCCGTCCTGCCTGCAGTTCACCCCTGTGATGATGGCTGCTGTGAAGACCTACCGTTGGCAGTGCATCGAGTGCAAGTGCTGCAACATCTGTGGCACCTCAGAGAACGACGTAAGTTAACATTTACCTGCAGGCTTCATACTTATTACTGTGGGACAAATTTAAGCATACTGTATATTTAAAATAAAGTGGTGTGCTGAAAAACTGCGTTGTATAATGAGCCTGTTGTCTTTTGTCCAGGACCAGCTTCTGTTCTGTGATGACTGTGATAGAGGCTATCACATGTACTGCCTCAGCCCCGCTATGGCTGAACCTCCAGAAGGTGAGAGCAGGATAATGGATCTAGTGCATCTGTCCATGATGTACCATTTGCCTGTCTAATAGTGGAGATTTGAGTCAACGTTTTTGACGATGTGGTTCTATCTCTATATAGAGACAGATTTATCTGAGTAGATTTGGCAGAGCAGAATGACAAAGTAGAGCTCTCAGGCGGCGTAGCCAGACAACGATAGCACAGCTGGGTGATTTACTGATGAATCAGCGCTTTCAGCAGTTAACTAGCCTTGAAATCTTGAAATGCTTAGTCAATGCAAAGTGTTAGAGCACAAAATAGCCTGTACCTTTAGACGCAGTGACTTCAACTGGGATAATGACCAGATGTGGATCTGTGGAAGACAGAGGATATTTATAGCAAGTCTGTGTGAGTCACTCACCACTCTGTGTCCTTGTGTCCGCTTAACAGGGAGCTGGAGCTGCCATCTGTGTCTGGACCTGTTGAAAGACAAGGCGTCCATATACCAGACGCCTAACGCCCCTCCGTCGTGATGGACCTCCACCCTCTCACAGGTTCTCCATCACTGGTCAGCAGAGAGGAGTGGGTGGGACAGATGTCTTGTGAAAAGGGAAACATACCTTACCAGCACCCTGCTGAAACAGGCCTCGGTTTGGAAGGGAAACATACCTTACCAACCCCCTGCTGAAACAGGTCTCGGTTTGGTTCTTAAATGGCTGTTACACAGTTCCAAGCTCAAGTGACCATAGGCTTTTGTTTTCAACTATTTGTCAATATATCAAACTCAACGTGTCAATATCCTGAACAATACATGAAGATTTTTTGAGTGGCTTAAACCACAAACAGCTTTTGTCAGCCAAAATACCTGAACACACAGCACACACAATCTCACGTACAGTTCATGCACACGACTGGTCAGATCCTGCTTTTTTTCAGCAAAATATTGGTGTTGCATGTAGAGGAGAGAAATAGTTTCAATTGAATCAATTAGCATGCCAATGCTTGTTCATAATAAGAACATGTTCAAAGGTTTTGTATATTTATATATTTGTATAGAATATAAAGGTGGGAATTTATTTAAAAGCTGCGATGATAGAGATTGGTTCTGTAATGATCTTTTGTGTAGTGTCCATCGTCAATAGGAATGAATAATCCACAGCTCCTGATGTGAAGCCTGGTTGCCCTCTCTGTTTAGCCATTACATTCCACTCCTTGCATATCAGGCGTCACTACAGTCCCTGGTTCGAATCCAGGCTGTTTCACGTCCGGCCGTGATTGGGAGTCCCATAGGGCGGCGCACAATCGGCCAAGTGTAAATAAGAATTTGTTCTTAACTGACTTGGCTAGTTTAAATAAAGGTTACTTTTTTTTTTTATGAAATGCCTGATGCGGAGACAACACTGAGAGTTGGGAAGCATTGGGCGTCGAGGGCCTAAACCATTACATCAATCTCTATATCTCGGAGAGAGAAAGAGGACCTTGGCGTTACTCTTTTTAAGGAATTAAAGATTGGGTGTTAGCTGCTGTGGAGGAAAGTGAGTAAGAGTGGTTGCTGGTTGGCGTGGTGATTGAGTGAATGTTAGTGTATCCTATGTCCACAGCCAGCCTTTTACCAAAAAATAGTTTCCTAATCCATTGGTAGGCAACACTGGTCCTGGAGAGCAGTTTAACGTTTGACTGCTAGTAACATAAGCATTTCGCTGCACCCGCCGTAACATCTGCTAAACTGTGTATGCGACCAATAAACTTTGATTTGCAGCAGCAGTCCTAATCTGGACCCTTTTTGACCCCTTGTTCTTATGTGTTGGAAGATAATTTAAAAACGGACAACTACCGAGCACAGGACTTTGTGTTTACCTGCCCATATCAGTTCTGAAGTCTAATCCCACCCTGCTCTAACCTGCTCCACTGGGGCGCCTCATGACTCGGGACTGTCGTGGTCTATGATCCTTTTCATTTATAGCCAGAGGAGGGCAGTAAGGAGCCATTCAAGAGCTACTGGGGCTGTGGGGAGATGGGAGAATGCGGAGCCTGAATACTTTCTGAATGCACTGTATATACAGAGTGTACAAAACGTTAAGAACACCATCCTAATATTGAGTTAACCCATCCTCCCCTTCATCTACACTGATTGAAGTGGATTTAACAAGTGACCTCAATAAGGGATCATAGCTTTGACCTGGGTTCATTTGGTCAGTCTATGTCATGGAAAGAGCAGGTGTTCTTAGTGTTTTGTACTCTGTATATATTATTTGCAACATAAACTGAACCTTAAAGGCATATTTCTGAATCAATTGCATGTCTGAATTATTCTCTTCGTCTCATGAAAAGGGAGAACCTGTTTTTTTTTTTTCCCCTTGGATTTTTCTCTGTGCTTTTCCCCCCGAAGCCGGGCACAACAATTACTTTACCTCAACTAGTGAAAGTATTTTTAAAAAAACACAGGATTCATTCTCAGACATGGTCAAAAAGCAAAGCAGTGGACATTGCATTCTCTACAGACGGTCAACCAAATGCACGTTAGTGTGTGCCATGAACACACTCAGATTTGGATTGATCGAGGTGTAAGGAAGTTGTGTAATATAATTTAGCCATACTATCATGTTATATCAATAGCCAACTAACGAATACTACAGCGTTAAACAAGTATTTCTCATTTCATTTGTTTAGATGTTTGTTTAGTGGCAGTTGCCATTTGGAATATTACGGTTTTGGTTCATTTAAGAAATAAAACAATTCATCAATTATATTTACTCAGTTGATGTAAAACAGTTTTGGGACTTTGTTTGGATTGTGATTGAATGTTTCCTTTAGGGTACAAGGTTTTGTCTTTTTTTTTCAGCAAAATAAAATATTTGGCACTGACTGTATTTGGTGCCACTTACTCAGTGATGAAATCTTTGTGTCGTGAAACCAAAACTTTGGAAATTAATTGTGTACCTTATATTGCAAAGTACAAGGCCTGGTCTTGGTGATCAGATTTAACATTAAGGGATATGGACCAATTCATAACCCTGCTTTTTCAATAAACATGAACATTACCATAGATGTAGGTAATGTTAAGAAAGACACTGTATTTTAGGCAGTACCCTATGTAGGTTGTCTGCCATTGGCTGTTCTGGATGTCAATGCACATCACATTTAGTACGTCAGTTTATTTTGGTTTTAATCTAACAACCAAAAAAGCAATTCTACAAAAGCATTGCCTTGCTTGTATGCATAGTGTCTAGCTTTGAAAAAGTTCAGACAGTGCTGCTGGTTTTGTGTGTCCTGAAGAAGGCATGATTGCTGTGATAAGCCCTTCCCCAGTTCCTCTGTCCGGGGCAGCACAGCAGCAGTGTCTTGAAGGTGATTTTGAATTGCTCGCTGCAGAGGGCGTAGCAGACTGTTGACGGTGCTGTTGATGTAGCAGAGCCAGTAGCCCAGCTGCCACAGCTTCGCAGGCACGCAGTAGGAGATGGACACCAGCACCATGATGTTGAAGGGTGTCCAGGTCAGCATAAAGGCCAGAAGGATGGCACTCAGGGTCCTAGCTGCCGCCTTCTCCCTGATGATCATGTTCCTCTTGGCTTTGGGCTGCTTGCGGTGTCTGAAGATGTGGAGCCTCTCAGGGAGGACTGCCTGCCCTGTGGGCCAGCTGCACTGTCTCCTGCCCTAGATGTCAGGGGTTTGTGCGCCCCTCCAGTGTCCCTGCCCTGGACGTCTCTTGGACGCCCCTCCAGACCCTGGGCTCTCTTCTCGATCTCCCAGTAGGTGTTCCAGTACAGGATGTCCATGATGGTGACAGGAAGCTAGATGGCAGTGATAGTCGTGCTGAATGTGAGAGCAGGAACGGGATAGAGCAGTCACCCTTGTCCTGCGAGGACCTGCCCACCACTTGGGACCAGAACAGGATGGCCGGCCCCCACAGGATGAAGGACACTGCCCAGACCAGGCCAATGGCTGCGGCTGCCCGTGTGTGCTGCCCTTGGCCCTGTAGGTAAGAGGTCTGGTGACTGAGTAGAAGCGGCCGAAGCTGATGACCAGCAGGTTCGTGACATAGACGTTGCTGGCCACATAGTCCACAGCCAGCCAGACGTAACAGGTCAGGCTGCCTAGGGCCCAGTGGCCCATGATGATGTAAACAGCATAGAGGTTCATAAGATGAGGCATGGTGTGTTCTTAGAAGATAAGAAGAGGCATGGTGTGTTCTTAGAAGATAAGATGAGGCATGGTGTGTTCTTAGAAGATAAGATGAGGCATGGTGTGTTCTTAGAAGATAAGATGAGGCATGGTGTGTTCTTAGAAGATAAGATGAGGCATGGTGTGTTCTTAGAAGATAAGATGAGGCATGGTGTGTTCTTAGAAGATAAGATGAGGCATGGTGTGTTCTTAGAAGATAAGATGAGGCATGGTGTGTTCTTAGAAGAGAAAAAAATTAAGAGTACAGAAGAAACAAATGTAACCAGAGGTTCCTGCCACAACACGTGTAGCCTACATAATGTGTCAGACAGGCTACTGTAAAAACTCAAGCAGCTGACATCCAGCTACCACCTCACAAAAAATGTCCTTCAACTTACTTCCTTACTTTAACACATTTAGATAAACACTTCTCAATGTTTACAGATGTCAATAAAGTGTTAAAGTGCAGGACTCAATAAGAACATTATTTTTTGAATATATTATTATATTTAGTATAGTTGGGTTAAACTGTAGGTCTAAATAATTCTGTTTTTACTCAGTCTCTCTCGCACACACAGTCTGTCCAACAGTCTGCATGTCAGAATTTCACATCCGAACCCAAGATCTTCTTTAAATTAATATTTTCTCTGTACTTGTTTTTTTGCCGTGTGATTTATAACACCATATCATACAGTTGTACAGAATATTGTTGGGAGCTGTGAGTGCTGGCGCAGTTGGAACGAACGGATTGGCTGTCATATTACACAGCCACAGCTAGGGCTGGCCCAATGACAGAGATTAAATTACTTTTACAACCCTTTCATCTAATGCGTTTGGTGCCTTTCTGCACCAGGAACACTGTATCATATTGGATGATGCCATATCACACTGGACATGTTGTTATAACTGGGATAACTTAATTAACTTGTTATTTTCAATTTCACAGCCTCTCATCTGTGCATCCAAATTAAGATAAGGAAATGGTGGTTTCAGTCCCCAATATGTTCATCATTAGATGCGATCGGAAAGGTGTGTGTGTGGAAACCTACAGTCGTGGCCAAATGTTTTGAGAATGACACAAGTATTGGTCTCCACAAAGTTTGCTGCCTCAGTGTTGATGATGGCAATTTGCATATACTCTAGAATGTCATGAAGAGTGATCAGATGAATTGCAATTAATTGCAAAGTCCCTCTTTGCCATGAAAATGAACTTAATCTCAAAAAAACATTTCCACTGCATTTCAGCCCTGCCACAAATGGACCAGCTGCCATCATGTCAGTGATTGTCTTGTTAACACAGGAGAGTGTTGACGAGTACAAGGCTGGAGATCACTCTGTCATGCTGATTGAGTCAGAATAACAGACTGGAAGCTTTAAAAGGAGGGTGGTGCTTGAAATCATTGTTCTTCCTCTGTCAACCATGGATACCTGCAAATGTGCCGTCATCATTGCTTTGCACAAAAAGGGCTTCACAGGCAAGGATATTGCTGCTGGTAAGATTGCACCTAAATCAACCATTTATCGGATCATCAAGAACTTCAAGGAGAGAGGTTCAATTGTTGTGAAGAAGGCGTCAGGGCGCCCAAGAAAGTCCAGCAAGCGCCAGGACCGTCTCCTAAAGTTGAATCAGCTGCGGGATCGGGGCACCACCAGTGCAGAGCTTGCTCAGGAATGGAAGCAGGCAGGTGTGAGTGCATCTGCACGCACAGTGAGGCGAAGACTTTTGGAGGATGGCCTGGTGTCAAGAAGGGCAGCAAAGAAGCCACTTCTCTCCAGGAAAAACATCAGGGACAGACTGATATTCTGCAAAAGGTACAGGGATTGGACTGCTGAGGACTGGGGTAGTCATTTTCTCTGATGAATCCCCTTTCCGATTGTTTGGGCCATCCGGAAAACACCTTGTCCAGAGAAGACAGGGTGAGCGCTACCATCAGTCCTGTGTCATGCCAACAGTAAAGCATCCTCAGACCATTCATGTGTGGGGTTGCTTCTCAGCCAGACAATTTTGCCTAAGAACACAGCCATGAATAAAGAATGGTTCCCAACCATCCAAGAACTGTTTGGTGACGACCAATGCCTTTTCCAGCATGATGGAGCACCTTGCCATAAGGAAAAAGTGATAACTAAGTGGCTCGGGGAACAAAACTTCGACATTTTGGGTCCATGGCCAGGAAACTCCTCAGACCTTAATCCCGTTGAGAGCTTGTGGTCGATCCTCAAGAGGCGGGTGGACAAACAAAAACCCACAACTTTTGACAAACTCCACGCATTGATTATGCAAGAATGGCCTGCCATCAGTCAGGATGTGGCCCAGAAGTTAATTGACAGCATGCCAGGGCGGATTGCAGAGGTCTTGAAAAAGAAGGGTCAACACTGAAAATATTGACTCTTTGCATAAACTGAATGTCATTGTCAATGAAAGCCTTTGACACTTATGGAATACTTGTAATTATACTTCAGTGTACCATGGTAACTACTGACATAAAGATCTAAGAACACTGAAACAGCAAACTTTGTGGAGACCAATACTTGTGTCATTCTCAAAACTTTTGGCCACGACTGTACATATTTTCAGCATGTGTGCATGTACTGAATATGAGTGGATGGCAGTGTGTGTAGCATATGGTAAGCAGAGAGGGTTGCTGTCTGCATGGCTCTCTCTGGGCTTATTAGAAGAATGTGTTTGCTTTTAGATGCTAACAGGCTAGTAACAGCTTACTGCAGCTCCTCAGGGGTTAATGAGTAAACGACAGGTCTGGAGTCAGTGAAACAGACACTGGGACTGTTTCCCAAATTGTCTTCCCACTGGGCACACACTGGATGAATCAATGTTGTTCCCACGTAATTTCAATCAAATTATGTCAAACCGACGTGGAATTGACGTCTGTGCCCAGTGGGCCCCACCCATCACTTCTCAGAATTTAACAGCTGTATGTACAGTGACTTAAGGAGAGAGACATGCATTGTTATTGCACAGATTTTGTTTATTGCACTCAACAACATACAAAAGTTCTCAATGATCAGAGATCATGTCTAAAGAAACAAATCTCAGTGCTAGAATATCTGGCGGCTCCAACCTAACAGAATAAAACACTGAGGAACAACACACTTCAAACACACTTCAAACACAGCTCTTTCATAACTAAATCAGTGTTTTATTTGGTGCTCTGTTCTGCTCTGCTAACAGAGGTTGGTGGTGGGGACTCATTGGTGGTCTTCCTATCTCAGTAGGTACTTAATAAAGGACTACACTGGACATACAACATGTGACTAAACCTGGGATACATAGCAGCACCAGCAACTAGCCTGTACAACTTAACAGTCTCTACTCCTCTTAAACATATGAACCTCATTTGAAATGTTAAACATGTTGAGTGGCTGAAATCAAAGAGCAGAACTATACTGAACCAAAATATAAACGCAACATGTAAAGTGTTGGTCCAATGTTTCATGAGCTGAAATAAAAGATTCCAAAAATGTTCCATATGCACAATAAGCTTATTTCTCTAAAATTTGTGAACCAATTTGTTTACTTCCTTATTAGTGAGCTTTGCCAAGATAATCCATCCACCTAACAGGTGTAGCATATCAAGAAGCTGATTAAACAGCATGATCATTACACAGGTACACCTTGTGCACCTCCAACATCGCTTTAGAGAATTTGGCGGTACATCCAACCAGCCTCACAACAGCAGACCACGTGTAACCACACCAGCCCAGGACCTCCACATCCGGCTTCTTCACCTGCAGGATCGTCTGTCCACCCACCCAGACAGCTGATGAAACTGAGGTGTATTCATGTCTTTAATAAAGCCCTTGGCTGTGTCCCTTCCGAGTCATGTGAAATCTATCAATTAGGGCCTAATGAATGTATTTAAATTTCCTTATATGAACTGTATCTCAGTAAAATCGTTGTAATTGTTGCATTTATATTTTTGTTCAGTGTAATATTTCAATCACATAAAGAGTGCAGTCCTTTCATTTGGCATTTGATCTGATCTGAAATCTAAATTATTTCAGGAAATCATATTAAACAGTTTCCATTCTGGTTAAGAAAAAAATTATTCTGTAAATAAATACCTATACGTTTTTTGAGAATATACTGTTTTACAGGGCAAACTAATAAGTATTGTAATCACAAGCATTTGACAGAGGAAGTAAATAAAATCTCTTGGAAATAATAAATAAAAATACTAAATCAAGGCGGTTCAGATCTAACGGACGGATCTAAACTGGGCTTAAATAGAATAGTGGCTTAGAAAGTGACATCATTCGATATAACCTTATATCAGATATAGGTGGTGTGACAAAAATCATTTTTCAGTTAGAGTATATGATATTCTCACAAATATCATGGGAAGAATATGTTATCTAGTTACTAGATGTTATCTAGTAACACCACAAATCTAGTCTGTCTGACATTAATTTTTTGTAAAACTATGTAAAATATTTAGTAAACATTTAGAAACAGTAAAAAGTATGGTCTTGTAGACCTAATAATAATTGTACAGTAATACAAACACTGATCGTCCCTAAACGTAGTGAACTATTACAACAGACCCGTACGCATGTTATCAAAGGTTGTGACACTCATAGAAACATGTAGTCAATAGTAATAACACTTCTAAAAATGCTAAAGATCGTAGATTTCACGTTAGCCTATTATTTACTTAGTTTGTAACAGTACTTGTTCAAAAGCAGTGAGGCAAAAAATTATTCAGAAATCCTCTTTGGAGGAACTCGCTCAGTCACTTTACAAATTCTAGTCACATAATAATCTGCATCTCTTACGAATACGTCTTCTATTATAAGTCTATGACACGTTAACGGCGTCCATTTTTCTTATTGCTTCATTCATAGTACCTTATTGACAGTTCTATGCTCCACTGTACCCCAGCACTGTTACACATTTGCACAAATGTACACACTGTATCACCACACAACAAGGTAATGTCAGCTAGGGCGTACATTCAAAACAAACACGGGTGTTCCAAACGTAAGGTCAAGAAACCAGGATTAGTCTACTGTATTGTTTTTCTATTGATCACTGATGAACATTAGGTGTTGCTACGTATTACAACACCAAACTTCGGATGAAAAAGGTTTGTGCTATAGAGAAGACTGCTGTGTGTGTGTGTGTGTGTGTGTGTGCGCGTTGGTTCTTCTATCCTTGTGTGGACCTTGAAATCCTCAAAAGTCACCACAAGAATAGTGAAACAAGGAAAATTTGATATTTCCCATGTCCTCACGAGGACAAAGGCCATTTTAAGCTTAGGGGTTAGGTTTAGGGTTGGGGTTAGGAGTTAGGGAAAATAGTATTTTGAATGGAAATGTATTTTAGGTCCCCACAAGGATAGGAGAAGTGTGTGTGTGACTATCCTCGTGGGTACAGGACATCCCCCAAATTCCCCACAAGGATAGTAAAACAAGGAAAATCCTCCCATGTGGACAAAGGCTATTTTAGGTTTAGGGTTAGGGTTAGGGTTAGGGAAAATTAGATATGGAATGCAAATCAATTTGAGCAATTTTAGGTCCCCACAACGATAGTAAAACATGTGTGTTTGTGTACAATGTCACCCGAGCATATCCTGTTTGTGGTACATCACGTTAACTTTAGCACAATGTAGCTGAGGCTGTTTTTTTTTTTGGCTTTAGGACAGAGTATCTCAGGGAGACAGAGGACACCTGGACGTGGCAGCTGACAGGAAGGCAAATCAGGGTTGGCCTTTGACCCCAGCATCAGCCTCACATCTGCCCAAAGAAGATGGAGCAGAGCAGGAAGATGGCATAGAGTAATATCAGGCCCAGGCCCAGCCGGCGGTCCAGCTTCCAATGGTTCAGATGGACACTCATCACCTGGGAGGGAAGAAGGGAAGAGGGGGAGGTGGAGAGGGGTTGAGTGGAAATGGGAAAGAAAGGTTGCATGAGGTAAAGAGAGAGGAATAGCTTGGCTATGACTGGCTGATTGGGTAATAGGTATAGCCACACAATTTAACTTGTCTAGCACCAGTGTGGTAATACTGATGGTTTGTCGGCACTGGTGGTTTGTTTAAATAGCAGGTTAGGAGACCTAATGTGGCTGGTTAGGATAACTAATGTGGCAGGTTAGGACGGCAGGTAGCCTAGCGGTTAGGCCGTTGGGCCAGTAGCCAAAAGGTCGCTGGTTCGAATACCTGAGCAGACAAGAAAAAAACCTGTCTTTGTGTCCTTGAGCAAGGCACTTAACCCTTATTTGCTCCAGGGGCGCCGTACTACTATGGCTGACCCTGTAGGTATGGCTGTCAATGTAAATAAGAATTTGTTCTTAACTGACTTGCCTAGTTAAATAAATAAAAAAATATATTAAAAAAATAAAGGATAACTAACGTGGCAGTTTAGGATAACTAACGTGGCAGGTTAGGATAACTAACGTGGCAGGTTAGGATAACTAACGTGGCAGGTTAGGATAACTAACGTGGCAGTTTAGGAGAACTAACGTGACAGGTTAGGAGAACTAACGTGGCAGGTTAGGATAACTAACGTGACAGGTTAGGAGAACTAACGTGGCAGGTTAGGATAACTAACGTGACAGGTTAGGAGAACTAACGTGGCAGGTTAGGATAACTGACGTGACAGGTTAGGAGAACTAACATGGCAGGTTAGGAGACTGAGGTATAGGTAAGGAAAAGGGTTAGAGTTAGGCTTAGCTAAAAGCTACAGTTGTCAACAACTTTAATCCCCAATGCGATGGAGCTGTAATGGAAGCCACAATGGTACAAACCATCAGTATCATAACAGTAGATGGAACCACACCCTGCTCCAGAAAGACTGTCCTATACTGTGCACTGCCTGCCACCATCCTGCTTGTGGTCCATAACAAATGTCTTGTAAAAAGCTTAATACCAATAAAACTATGATCGTACTGTGTGTTTGTGGTGTGTAAGAAAAGACTTGAAACAAGAAACACCAATATGGATGTCTAGTGCAACAGTAACTCATAGTGAACTCCATGGTGGCACGAACGCATGCACACACGCTTACTGTGAGGAAGACAGAGGCCAGCAGCAGGATGACAGAATACACCAGGCCCTTGTTATTGATGTAGACCTGTGAGGAAGAAGGAGGGTGAGAGTGGGTCAGATGTTGATGATTGTTCAAATGTCCATAGAGGTTGAGAGAGAGAGTATTAATGAATGAGTATCCACCGATGATCCGTTTTCCACCACCAGAGTGCGCAGAGCCCAGGGGAAACCCAGCCCCAACAGGATGTCAAAAATATTACTGCCAACGGAGTTAGACACCGCCATGTCCCCCATACCTGAGGAGAGAGGGAGAGTGAAGTCAAACTAGAGCACAACTGTCTACACGACACCACCAGGACATTAAGAGGCTGGTCAGGAGTCTGAAAGTTGAAAAAAAGAGTACCTTGCCGAGCTACAATGAGGCTGGCCATGCAGTCTGGCACGCTGGTGCCCGCTGCCAGGAAGGTGATGCCCATGATGTAGTCTGGGATGTCTAGCGTGTAGCTGATGATGGTGACCTGGTGGGCGCATATAGCTAGTTTAGAGACAGAGACACCACACACACTCACCCTCTCAAATACCGTCCTACAACTTTGGGAACATTTCAAGCTTGTAGAAAGCCTGGCCTGGAGAAGTTCCAATATTGCCTTACGGCTCTGCTGTGGGCCCCTTACCATCCACACCATGAGGTAGGAGAAGATGGCTATCCACAGGGTCGAGGCTACGAAGGTGACCATGAACCAGCGGTGCCAGCGTGGGTACACACAGTTAGGCACAGTGCAGTACAGCAGTAGGCCCAGGGGCCACGAGATCAGCCACTTGACCCGCGCACAGCAACCACCTGCCATACACACATGAACAACAATATACTGTCGGTCACAGATCAGAACACACCAGAGCCGACATCCACTGTGTTTTCCTCGAATGCAATTTCACTTCAGGGAAATTATCAGTAGCCCTTTGCACTCGTACCTGTATACGGGTTGAAAATGTCCGATTTGCCCACTAATAAGCGCTTAAATTGGAACGTTGTGGCTGTACAGGAACATGTTATAAATGACATCAGAGCTCTGGCCATGCGCTTCACAGCGATGTAGGGGTTTTGACTGACAGCCGTTCTGAACTTGAGCACCTCGCGCACGACAAGAAGATGCCCCCATCCCTCCCGCTAATTGGGAAACTTTTACCAATGTTTTGTTGTTGAGTGAGGGAAATGCTGTATCTTTGAAAGTTGAGACGTTGAGGTTTTATAATAGATACCGCTTTGATGTCATAAAAGCAATACGAAATGTGCACTTCACATTTTCTAAACCTAAAACTCATGTCATATACAGTGTCAACGTATATGATCACTATGTTTGATGCACAGTTACAAGATGACATGGCGCCATACCCTGGGTTGTTCTGAACAGAATGAGCCTGTGTTTGTCTACTGTGAAGAAAATTTGCCACGGCACACGCACCTGAATGCACTCATTACTTCTTTATGTGCACCAAAATTATGATCTGTTTCTCTGAATTCCCTTTAAACGAGATCATATTTCATAACTCCGTCATGTTGTCAATAGAACATCTTTTAAAATTATGCCCACCTGACCCAGCCTGCAATTTATAATGGACCGTTTTTGGATTGCGTAAACAACAACAGTAATTGTGTGATGGGGGATGCAGTGTTGTGTTCCAAATGAAACAACTACAAGTCTGTTTGCTCTAGTTCCTCAACGGCACAGCTAGGAGAGCACAAAAAAGCACCTTATAGTTGAAGACTCTTCTTTGAGTCATAAAAGTGCATTGAAATTGCTTTGGAATTGTGCACACTTAAGAGATAACTCAAACCCTTTTAACATATTATAATTATACTGAATGTATTTTCAGATGTTGTTATATCACCTGGCCAATGCAGAGGCCTGAATGGCCCATCATCATCATCATCATCCTCTTCCTCAGCGGGACAGCCCTCTGCTCCTGGCTTCTCCCCCCCTGCATCCCCTACCCTGGCCCCGTCAGGGGTCTGCTTCTCCACACTGCCCCCATTCTCCAGACCCCCGGAGCCCAGCCCCTTCAGAGGGGTGCCCCCTGCCCCTGGGCTGGCCTCCCCGTCCAGCTGGCTGTTGGGACCCCTGATCAACCTCTGTCTCTGTGTGGGAAAGAGAGAGAGGGTGCACATTAGTGCTCCATAGTGGCTAATGTGGCCTCTTGCTCATGTTCCTCCAGTCTGAGTCCAGTACCTCACTAATGAGCACACGGCCTGCCATGGTGAGCCTGGTGCGAGGGGAGAAGTGGGGGCTGATCATTATACGCAGGCCGGCCTCGGAGAAGGACAGCTGGTGGGGGTTGAGGATCAGAAGCTCGTCCACCATCACCACCGGAGGAGACTCCTGACCCTGGGGTTGGCCTGCAGGGTGAGGGAGGGGTGAGAAGAGGGGTAACACTGTAACTAAAGCCGATGGGCAGGTATAATGCATTATGATGCGGTTATAATGCACTGTCATGAGCATAACAAAATCAATAACAGTAAGAGCTTCTAACACTCAGATAGTGATAGCTGTAAGGAGCTCCAGTCCAGACAGACCTTTCCTGAGCAGCACCATGTTGGTGTTACAGGTGGGTCCGTCCTCTGCCATCTCCTCGTCTCTGAGTCCCTCACTGACAAGGCAGCGCTGACCCGGGCCCCCAAACCGACGTTGCACACATCCCCTGATCTGGGAGTTGAACCTGAAACCACAAAACAGCTGTCACATAAGAAGCACAAGCACACTAGCTACATGCTCTGTGGATGGAGGACTCTGTGGATGGAGGACTCTTGTGAGAGAGGTCTCCGCATACTCACTTCATGATAAGAATGTAAACTCCATACATGGTCATTAGGAGCACGGCCTCCCACCTACAATCAGAGAAATACACAGTTCAACTACGACCTAAAACCAGTAAGCATTTCAACTACCACCTAAAACCAGTAAGCATTTCAACTACCACCTAAAACTAGTAAGCATTTCAACTACCACCTAAAACCAGTAAGCATTTCAACTACCACCTAAAACCAGTAAGCATTTCAACTACCACCTAAAACCAGTAAGCATTTCAACTAACACCTAAAACCAGTAAACAGCTCAATCAGAGAAATACACGGTTCAACTACCACATAATGCCAATAAACTGCTATTTTACTGTACTTTTACAATTCTGACATGTAACATTGAGACTTTTGGCAGAAAGGTAAATGATGTATAGGTTCATCAATTAATCATGATAAAACTCACCAGACAACTTTTGCATCGTAAATAACCTACAAAGAGATTTCAAGCCATCATTTCACTATGGACAGGCAGTTTATACAGCACGGTAATTGTAGAGCACAAGTAACTGACTGTATACTGGTCTTTAAAAGCATTTGATTGTATGGTCTTAATTTCTCCTCCTCCTTCCCTTGTCTGCCTCACCAGGATGAGAGCCAGCACAGATAAGATGTAGTAGGTGGAGTCCCTGAACAGAGACCACCACGTCAGAACCACCGTCTGCAGAGGGGGAGGAGCCACACAGAGAGAGACAACCAACACACAGCTAAATCAAGGTGAAGTCCTCAGGTTCACTCAGCCAGTGCATGGGTAGGAGAATTTCTAAAATATGTTTCCATGTCTTCATGAGCTCTTCAGCCATAGCCACACTGTTAAAACCATAAAGGTGTGTAGTCTTCGAAAGGTCTGTACCTGGCCCGCAAAGATGCCACAAACACCAATGATGACCAGGATGTTGAAGACCGCTGAGCCCACGATGGTGCCGACCCCCACGTCTCCTTTAGTGATGAACACACCTGAGGTGGAAAGAGAGGCGTGGGTGACAATGACACTTTAGAGGATGAAATCAATGTTTATCCCAATGTGTTCTATACGCTGATGCATAATGAAAAACTATTCATACTGACTCTGCTGACATCAGATGGATATTTATGGCATTACATGATACACAAACATGGTCATTGGGATGGATTGAAGATCCATGACAAGATGGGGAAAGTTGTGGGCCATTTGTATCAGTCGGTGTTGGGCATAATATCAGGAAATATGAGGTGAAATACAGAGTGATTAAGAACTGACCAATGAGAGAGGTGAAGAGCTCTGGTGCTGAGCTCCCTGCAGCCATGAAGGTTGCCCCTGCCACATCCTCACTGAGCTGCAGGTTCTGAAAGGGACAGAGAGAGGACGGGGAACATACTCACACAACCATAATAAATGATCAAGAAGCACTATATCTTTGTAGAAATACATGATAACAGATATCCTCTTCAGCCTGTCTTGCACAAAGTTTATATTTTAAATTATTCAACTAAAAGTAGTGACAGAGTAATATACGAGAGCACACGGTGGGTGCCTCCTTCTTCCTGTAAGTTAATTGGTGTTGTTGGTTTTCTCACCTCTGATATTTTCTCCAGGGAAGGGACAAAGTAGTCATCACAGACAATAGCAAGAGCGTAGAACATGTAGATAGCCTTAAAGGTAGAACGAGAGATGAAAATACTGCAGATGTGAGGATGTGATAAGGAAGTGTTTAAGTAATTCAGTTAGGCAGGTGTACTTCACTATGAGAGCGTGATTAGCAGATCAATTATATTATGAAGTGTGATCGCATCTGAACAGATGGTATTGCACTGAGGGTGTGTCCGTAAGACTGCAGTATCATGGTATCATGGTTGTTTTGTGAGGTGTTTTATGTGTTATGTTTTATGGGACACTCACACACATCACATGTAACAGCACTGCTCCTCTTTTCAGCTCCTCCTTGGTAAAGATATCTTCTGGAAACTCATGGACGGCTCAGGGAGAGAGAGAACAGTACAACATAGTTAGACACAGATCCTACCTCTCTCTGTGTACACACAGAGACAGAGACAGAGAGAGAGAGAGAGAGAGCGAGAGAGAGAGAGAGAGAGAGAGAGAGAGAGAGAGAGAGAGAGAGAGGAAATGATAGTCAACAACAACAGCAGAGGGGAAGGAAATCAGAGTCTTGCACTAATCTGTCTAAATGGATGTCATGCCGCTCAAGATCAAAAGCAGAGGACAATCATCAAAAAACTGCCACATTGGTTTCCTGTCCACATCTCATCATCCTTCCTATCTTAAAGGACAGATACAAGCACAGTAATAGCACAGTAGGCCTTCTGGAAGAATGGATGACAATTTCACCTAATTCCTTTCCCGATCCAATCCTTTCTGAAAGAATACAATGCTACATCAAATCAAATCAAATGTTATTTGTCACATGCGCCGAATACAACAAGTGTAGATGCTTACTTACAAGCCCTTAACCAACAATATAGGTTTAAGAAAATAAGTTAAGAAAATATTTACTAAATAAACTAAAGTAAAAAATGTCCAATTAAAAAGTAACACAATATGAGGCTATATACAGGGGGTACATGTAGGTAAGGGTGGGGAGGAGGGTCAATGTAAATAGTCCGGTTGGCCATTTTATTAATTGTTCAGCAGTCTTATGGCTTGGGGGTAGAAGCTGTTAAGGAGCCTTTTGGACCCAGACTTGGCGCTCCGGTACCGCTTGCTCTGCGGTAGCAGAGAGAACAGTCTATGACTTGGGTGACTGGAGTCTTTGACAACATATAGCTGAAGGAGGAATTGTACCTCCAGGATCATAAAGGAATTGCTGCAAACTCCAAGAAATCGTACTTATCTCGCACCTTAATAACTGATCTCCTATGGAATTGCTCCCGCCAAGCAGCCAGACACTTGTACGGGCTAGCAGATGCTCGGCCCTTTGTAGAGACAAAGGAGTAGAAGAGCAGAGCTCTGAGGAGGAGGTGTGTGGAACAGCTGGTTGCTGCTCCTCCAGTCCTCAGGTGTATATGAGAGTGTTAGTGAAAGCTTCCCCTCGGTGATCAGAGGAGAGGAGGCTGCAGCCTGGAGAGCACAGGGCACTGCTGCTAAATCAGTACTCAGACGCAGGGGAAAATGAACTTTAAGGACTGGGGAGCCCGAACCTATTAATAGCCCTGCTGCTCTGAGGCAGGCAGCGCTAAGTAGCCTACACAGTCAGTCCCACAATGCATGCTTTCTGACGCATGTCGCACAACTCATTCTACACCACAAACACTTTCTATAATATACGTTCTACACATCGCATGATGTACGACACACGCTACCAAACATAGGCACATGACACATACTACACAGTGTGCACACTACATGCCATTTGGTGTGCTGTAAGCCTACGACAGCATGCAATTCTGAACCTTCTCCCTGAGGATCAAGTGAGCACACCTCATATGTGATCAAGGATATTCCATTTATTTTGATCCTTGAATCTCTGGTGTGAAGCAGAGGAGAAGGTGCCATATGGTCTAGAGGGCTGTAGGATGACAGTGTGCTTCTAAATACAATGTCCTTCTAATATTGCGCGTGTGTATGTACAGCATATGGTTATCTAATGTACATCTAGTGATGTAATCAACATCCTGAATGTGAGATTCAGAGGGTGAGGGTCCCTCTCTCTGACTCTGCTGGTCTTGTACTCCCACCTCCCAGAGAACTGTGGGGAAAGGAGCTTATTTTCTTTTCTGGACAGCTGTTGCACTGGGGCAGGACCTGTTCACTAAACCAACCCAGCTTAGAATGTCAACTTTCTGTCAGATTATCATAAGAAAGAGTGAGGCAGCGTCTCACTAAAGAACGTGGGTACACATCTGCATCTTATCAGTCGGAGAACATCTGTGCTCTAGTTGTGGTATTATTATCGTCATGTTCTGTTTTCCTTATCCTATAGCTGTGTTTTGGAAAGCAGGCTAGATCTGGATCCTGCCCCAGGTCCCCAGGACATCTAGCCCCAATACACAAGGCCCCAGTTGAACGTGTCTATGTGAATGCCGTGCTGAAACACGCGGCTCAGATTAACGTTTTGACGGGTTGCTTCGGTGAAAGCAGTTGCCATGGAGACCCTCTCCCTGGGGGCTGTGGTTTGTTGACGGGCAGCAGTGGGAAGCCAATGACGGCTGCGTGAATGTTGAGAGAAGGGGGAGGGAGGGAAATGTGTGTTTCCCATGCTCTTGGTTTATGAAATATGAAGAAAAAAAAAGATAAATGACAGGGAGCTCTGGAGCGCAATTTCTAAAAATAAAAATTTTCCCTCGCCAACCCTCAGGAGAGGTCTGAGAGAGCGATAGCATACGAGACGGTGTTGGCCAGGAATTGTATTTGTGAGGATGCCCACTCTCTGTTCCCCTTTACCAGGCTTTGGGATTGCTGATTGACTAGACCAGCTGTAAGATGATTTACTATGTCTGAGCTTGGCTTCCAATACTGGACACAGGACATAACCAGCTCGAATAAAATCGACAGCCTGGTTTCGTGGTGCTGCAGCAGCGTTCACGTGTTTCTTCTCTGGCATCACAGGCTCTACTCTGCACCATGCATGCTTTCCTCACATCTACTAGTGTTAAATCTCTGTGTACCTGGTCTCCTATAGAGTTCACAGAGTGATAGTTTATTGTCATGAATCTTGCCCTGCAGGCAGAACTGAGCAATTTCCGCTAGATGGGATAGCCAGGGCAAGATTCATGATAGACTGACAGAGAGACAGCCAGACACTTTAAATGCCAACCTGCATAGATATCTCCTTCATTCACACTGTGAATGGGCTTGATCTTATTTCATTTCATTGCTGATCCAATAAAGAATCTAGAGAAGGGGTCAAAATGGACATGTGATGTAATCTGTGTGTGTGTGTGTGTGTGTGTGTATGTGTGTGTGTGTGTTTAATGCCATATCAGTCTGGATTAAAAGCGAACCCCCCACCAAATGAAACTACTACAGCTGTGAGAAGATCTCCATTTGAGTCCCTCTGCTGCAAGGGACTTAAGAGTGTGACCGAATGGCAGGCAGAGGGAAGGCGAGAAAGACTTGTTATTGATTGAAAAAGCTGCAGGGTATCTTGGAGTCAAGCTAAGGTATTGAGTGAAACACAGAGTGAAGTAGTCTCACGCACCAACAGAAACAGCACCACTACGTAGACTGAAACCACTACCTTGCATTTTTTTTATGACTAATCAAAACATTTGCTTTCCTCCATGTGATGACATTTCAATAATGGACATATTTTTCTTGTCTTTCTTAGTTTGTTACGAAAGGCCGACATAAGAGGAAAAATAGCTAAAGCCAAACCAGTCATACAAATCCCACCAATAACCATCCTTCATCTATCAAAACACTGGCTGAAATAATTTGAGAAATCCACAGGAGACCTACAGTGGGAGAACAATCGATAAGCTTCAGTCCCTCACAGGAGATTACTCCACCTCTTCAGACACATCACATGGCACTATCCATCGTCTTAAAGCATCAAGTCTCAATGTCATGTTGGTGGGCTGAGAAACAAACAACACTACCGTGGTAAAACAATCAGAAACCACCACCCTATCTGAAATGAAGACGGGTAGCTGTGAGCCACATGCGTGTTTTATGTTCAACCACACTCAGAGCTTTCTGTGAGTGATCTCCATCCTTAACCTCGGACCTTTAAGTCATCATCAGGAACCAATGTGAACGCAGAGAGGACAAGGCTTCCAGAGAGACGGGATGGGAGTTAAGAATATTCTCCCCAATTTCCAAAGACTTCAGACAAAAGACAACTACTCCCATGTTTCATGGTAGCATTAGTGGCTATTTGCTTTATTTGACAGCCATAATAAATTACTCCCCTGACAAAACTCAAGGACTTTTGAAAGGAAATATCGTTAAAGTATCTGCCAGATTCTCATTTTCAGTTTTCTCCCGCAACCACTAAATATCTCAGTGGAAAAAGAATCCTCAACCGACTGGCTCTGTTGCTTGCCGAAACATACAAAACATATGAGCCATCGTTATTGACACTTAGGGCTCTATTCGGTCTGTATTGCTGAAGCGTTGCAGACAGCGTGATAGAAATGTAAAGGTAATTTCCTATTGAGCCGACATATGCAGCGTTTACCATGAATGCAGTCTCCGGTGAGGCTGGATCATTGCCTTTAGACGTCAATCACGCTGTAACGCTGAACTTCCGCGATACGGATTGAATAGAGCCCTTATTAAAATGCATGGGCTTATCTTCTCCTCCCGGTCTATTTTTAGCTCGATCTGGTTGTTCATTCTGCCTCGGCACTTCGAATGCTTGAAAGACAGAATTATCTGGGTTTCGAAATGTTGCGTTCAGTTGCTTAGCAACGCTGGCCTCAAAGGGTTGTCGACTGAAGGCAGACGCTGCCGTCTCCGTCTTGTTACACAGAGAGGGGATGGAGAGAGAAAGAGAGAGCGAGAGAGAACAATATAGGGGAAAACCGCGGGAGATAAGGAGTAGGGGGGGGTACTGAAGATAATATTCCTAGAGGTCTGTCTGAGCTGGCCGTTTGGATTATGTCATCATTAGCAGTTACAGTAAACAGAGAAGAGGGGACTTACGTGCAGATAAAGTGGAGTAGCCTGCTCTGAGCTCTGTAGCCTAGGAGTAGTGCTGCCCCTCTGAAAGGGCTGATGTCATCTACCTTCCCACAGATCCATCAGCCTCTTGTTCTACGACCTGCATTTACCGTATGACCCATCTTTAAGGGAGATGTGTCGTTGTCAAAGATACTGAGAGAGCTGTTTGTAACAGAAAGACCACACATCAAGTGCTTGCTATATTGGTGTTGTAGGTACACAAAACTAGAACGATTGTGGCAGGTGTCCTCGGGGACATCGAATGCGGTTCATACATTTTCATATCGCAGACTGAAATCACTACACTGTGCATTGCTCAGTCCTGTTGTCCTGCTGCAGAGCTCTCCTCCCTAGCTGTCCCCCCCCCCCCCCCATGTCCTCCACTGTGTTTACTTACTGTTTGTATATTTCTCTGATTCTTCCATTGCACAAGTCTGGCATGCTGCTCTAACCACTCTAGACAGAACCTTTCAGCAGTCAGGGCAGCCAAGTTTGTGACACACAGTTTACAGAGCACAGATTCCTGACAACGACTGCACTGCTGCCTCGGCCCACATGACCTTTTCAGTTAACCCGCAGGGAAGAGGCAGCATACACACAGCCTACCCTCACTAACACACACACACACACACACAAACAAACAAACACATTAACACACTAAGTCACATCTATACAGTTTAGACACTCCTGGATCCCCCTCGTGTCCCAAACAGTTTGGGAAATAAATCTTTAGTCAACAGACAGATTGTGCATCAATGAGTCTTCAGGACTTGTAGGGCTCCTATGGAATCTATTCTTAATCAGCTAACGCTAAGGAGAAGACTATTGAGTACAGAGAGACTGTACAGTTTCAATGGTCCCTGTCAGCTGTTATTCTCTGAGGACACAATCATATAAAGCTGTATGCCAGAGGACATGGTAGGGAACATACACTTTTGTCTAGAATGAGGATCAGGGGCCATCAGTGGAGGTTGAGGTGGGAGAGAGGTTTGGGGCTGTGAGGCTGACTCACCTGGTCTAGGAAGGTCAATAGTCTGGTTGTCTTCTGTCCACTCCTCCTGCATCAGCCTACGTCTGGAATGAACTGGAACACCACCCTCTTCTGGCTGAGACCCGGACGACTTTGGCTCTGTTGAAATGGTGTGTAATTTGAGTATTTTATTGCACTGAGGCTCATCAAAAGACAGGTCCAAAACACTATCTTATTGGACAACATTCAAAGGCTTGTGTTTTAGTGCAGATGTGACAGATACATTGGGACACCTTATTATAGAGGAAGCAACCAGAGACAGTCAGCAGAGGAGATCATGTAATCTTCATCATATCAGCACAGTGTAAACCCAGTTCTGTATCTATCTGTTTATAGCTAATCTCTATATTTGGACTTCAGCTTTCAACCACTATATATGGGAGGACAGCCTCAGCAGTGAGGACCTCCACTGATATACTGTGTCATTGTCTCTTGAAACACAGAGAGATAACCACTGCCACTCACTGAGATCTATGCCCAGAGCAGACCAGACCAGCAAACACCATATCCATTTAGCAGACACTCTTATCCAGAACAACTTAGTTAGTGCATAAATGTTCGCACTTTTTTTATTGTTCGTACTGGTCCCCCGTGGGAATCAAACCCACAACCCTGGCATTGCACGGGACTACAGACCAGAGCCCGAACAAACCAGAGCAGAGCCCTAAGCCGGAGCAGACCAGAGCCCGAACAAACCAGAGCAGAGCCCTAAGCCGGAGCAGACCAGAGCCCGAACAAACCAGAGCAGAGCCCTAAGCCGGAGCAGACCAGAGCCCGAACAAACCAGAGCAGAGCCCTAAGCCGGAGCAGACCAGAGCCCGAACAAACCAGAGCAGAGCCCTAAGCCGGAGCAGACCAGAGCCCGAACAAACCAGAGCAGAGCCCTAAGCCGGAGAAGACCAGAGCCCGAACAAACCAGAGCAGAGCCCTAAGCCGGAGCAGACCAGAGCCCGAACAAACCAGAGCAGAGCCCTAAGCCGGAGCAGACCAGAGCCCGAACAAACCAGAGCAGAGCCCTAAGCCGGAGCAGACCAGAGCCGAGTAGAGCCAGCCAGGTGGGGGCCATTACCCTCTACTCCGGTTGTTTAAGAGATTGCTTGATCGCTCTCTGTGTCCAGTCTGTTTCATGATCACTGTCCGCTTTGTTTTACTTTATAGTACAATCAACATGTTTCACGAGCGTGTTGCACTAGGCCTGAGAGTGGGGATGTGGAGGCTTTCATGTGGAGGTGTCAAGAGGAACCTGGGTAATATGAAATTCAAATGAGCCTCTGTCACAGACGGCGCCGCCATCAACAACGACCACCACACATCACAGAGCACAGGGCTCCAACCCAGACCCAGACCACCTGAGTCACGTCCCTTTTTTTAGAAGATGTGGGGTTCACTCCTCAGAATGAGCTGTCTGGTGCATTGTAGACATTGTTGCTGAGAATGTTCCTGCACAGCAGGAAATCCAGACTTGTAATGTGTTCAAGGTTTAAAAAGGCTTCAAAAGTGTATAATTTCCACTTAAAAATTGCAGACTTAATTTGCCCTAAGGAAAAACGTATCAACAAAAATGTTAATTTGTCATAACAGTTCACATTTCCTGTTGTTGCAGGATGATTTTCCTGCTGTATCAAACTGGCTCAAATTAAGATCCTACATCTGTTTGGTAAAGCCTCGAACTAAACTGGAAATCAATGAAACTGCCTTCAAGAACAATTGCTCTACTATAGCGACTAGTAGGCCTACCACTAGAATGATGCTCTACGATGAACATGACAAATGGATGCCTTTTTTCCAGTAATACACGTCTTGCCATTTGCCATTAGAAAGATACATTAAATAATTGCTCATTTTTTTTCACAAGATTAGTCCTATTAATTAAGATATGGGTTAAAGGCATGTTGGTAGTTGTGAGATAGTGAAGGTTTAGTAGGGAAAATTGAAGAATTTGACAGCTATTAAAAGGAGAATATGATCAACATCAGAACACTGGTTGTTAATCTATGAAACATTACAGGAACTCATACTATCTCAACCTGAAAATCACAGGACTGGCCCACACAATCTCACAAACTCACGCACACCTCCTGATTGAAATGTTTTACCTGACCATCTGTTGCTTCATAGCTGAGTATTTGAATCCATCCTCCAAGAAGTAACCAGGAGACCTAAAGCAGTAGAGCCAGGTCTGTAGAGAATAGAGTCCCTATAGGCTAGATCCCTCAAACTCAACTCTGCAGTTCCACTGTATTTTTTTATTGTTCCCCTCTAATCAGGGACTGAATTAGACCTGGAACACCAGGTGTGTGCAATTAATTATCAGGTAGAACAGAAAACCAGCAGGCTAGATGTTGTACCCTTGGTCTAGATGTTGATCATGTGCTGTTCATAATAACTGCATCCCATCAAGGTTATCTTTTGTTCATACACATCCCTTTACGTACAGTTCATATCTATTTTCTCACTGCAGTGCAATTTCAACCATCCATCTTCAATGTTACTTAAGGCAATGCTTGATAGGGATATGTATTCTCTGGGTTCCCTCAGAGTAATTGGTTAGAGTAGAGGAAGCTCTAGGGGGTTCTGTGCAGGCGATTTTCTTGATATGAGAGGTTCTGTGAGGATACCAGGCTGGAGCAGGAAGGTGATGCCAGCAGCATACCATCCTGCATCCCACTGCTGGCTTGCCTCTGAAGCTAAGCAGGGTCAGTCCTGGTTGGTCCCTGAATGGGAGACCAGATGCTCCAGTTAGAGGTACTCTTTCTTCTGGTCAAAAAGAAACAGAGAAGAAAAAGATCACAGGGCAGTGATTGGGGACGTTGCCCTGTGTAGGGTGCTGTCTTTCGGAAGTGACGTTAAATGGCTGTCCTGACTCTCTGTGGTCACTAAAGATCCCATGGCACTTATCATCAGAGTAGTGGTGGCTAAATTCCCAATATGGCCCTCATACCATCATGTCCACCTAATCATCCCCAGCTTCCAACTGGCTAATTCATTCCCTGTACCTATTCACCAGGTCATTGCTGTAAATGAGAATGTGTTCTCAGTCAATTTACCTGGTAAAATAAGGGTTAACATTTTTTTTAGATTTAAGGTTCAATGTGACGCACACTCTAGGTGCAGCATATTGGGGGATGGGACAGAGGAGGGGACCATCACATCTGTAGGTTCAAAATCTCTCTCTTTCATCCCATACATCCTATTATCAATATGGTTACATAATGATTATCTTGCGAGAAATTAAATAATCTTGCATATTTAGCCGATGGCAGTATTTAATTGTAAATGTAATGAATGAAGAATGTGAATGAGCTGACAGATCGATCCTTTTCCCCCTCAGGTATTATAATAAAATCTGTGAAGGTATGAACATGTGCAAAAATGTTATCAATTCTAAAAGGAATAGTAAAAAATATTGGATGCTAAAAACACCCCACATGTACAAGCAATAATATACATTAATTTACATTAGGCAAAATGCACCCATCATTAATCCTTGTGGAAAAACTCACCTGTTACGTGCGCGACCTGTGCGAGCCAAATGACCGCGAGAAGCCCAACTCCACAGCAGCAGAACCGCTGGAAGGGCCGCCGTCTTCCCTTCTGTACCGCCGCCTTCATTCCGAAGTCGGACCCTCACCCGTCAAAACATATCCGTTGCAGTTACGGTCAGGTCGGTTTCCACTTTCCACAGTTGAATTCCACTAGGCTACACTTTCCCCTGCAACTTGAATCTCAAGTTAGCTGATTGTGTAAACCAGTGCTAAATCCTCGAAGACTGTAGCCTACTCAATTCGGATTACAATATTTTATTCCGCCAAGGCGCACCGTGACATCCATGCCTTGAGATCACATAAGATTACACATGAGGAGTGGGTGGATGCAAGTAATGACAGCACTTACAGCCTTCAGATCGGTAGACAGATTGAAAGGTCGGCGACAGCAGAATCAGGTTCAAACACGAGAGTTAAGGCGGTGGCAAGCGGTACGGTCTTTCTGTCTTGACACTATTCACACACTGGTTCTGAAGTCGTGTCCGTCGTCGTGTTGTGCGCTGCGTTTGTGGGAGCCACTAGGCGGCGACATGCTCGGCGTCATTCAATACATGTACTGCAACAAAACAAAATCCTAAGAGGCTGCGCTGAGCCAATTTTATAAGATAGCCTATTTCCTCAAGCAATCAGTGTGGCAATTTGTCATCTGAACATAGTGATATAAATTCTTCAGGAGCTATACATTTACAATAGGCAATATTATGCCAAGGCTACTGTGCTACTGTAGTCAAACAACAAGAGTGATGAGTTTGGCAAAGTGAAAAATTGGCTTGGCTATTCATAGACATTATTCACAGACATTCATGCTACACACACATCACCTGAAACACACACACACACACACACACACACACACACACACACACACACACACACACACACACACACACACACACACACACACTCTTTCTCTCTCTCTCTCTTCCAATCTGACACACCCACTCATGCTGCACACACATCAACTGAAACACACTCACACACACTCTCTCTATCTCTCTACCAATCTGACGCACACACACAGACACACACACACACCAGTGCATGCTGTCTATGTTTACAGAACATCGGTGAGTCAAACCTGCGGTAAGCCCTTGAGCTATGTCTGACACGTTCTGCTCTGGCCCTTATTGAAGATTCTCCCTGCTGCACCAACCCCAAATAAAGACATAAGCCCTGGTATTGTTGTCACCAGCCCTTCTCCAGGTGTCAGGCCAGGGAAGATAAAGAGCTTCACCGCGGCTGGTGTTTAGGAAAGCTTTCCAGGGGACACAGTCCAGTGTTTTTGTTATGTTGTCTTGGTGTGTTATGGATCACACTTGTGTGGAACGAGATTTGGAAAATGTTTTTGCCTTTCTTTACTGTATGCATATAACATCGTTAAACACAGGCCGCCGTTTTCTGTAGTGTTTACTCTGTGTGTATGTGCATAAGCGTGCACATGCATGAGGAGAGTATAAATAGTAAATTCCGTTAAATAAACACTTCCCTTGCTTTATTTAGTCGTATTGTCATTACACCACTTTGTCACCTTAGTTTCACACGCAGTAAAACTGCTCAGACTGATGGTGAGGCTTTCCATATGAAGACTGATGATACAAAGGTTGTGGGGGACTTCAATGCGGCTTTGGACATTATCGATCATAGTCTGCTGCTGGAAAAACGTATGTGTTATGGCTATATTGTGGATAAAGAGTTACTGTCTGTCTAACAGAACACAGAGGGTGTTCTTTAATGGAAGCCTCTCCAACTTAATCCAGGTAGAATCAGGAATTCCCCAGGGCAGCTGTCTAGGCCCCTTACTTTTATCAATCTTTACTAATGGCATGGCACTGGCTCGTGTTCCTATGTATGCGGATGACTCAACACTATACATGTCAGCTACTACAGCGACTGAAATGACTGCAACGTGTAACAAAGAGTGGGTGGCAAGGAATACGTAAGTCCTAAATATTTATAAAACTAAAAGCATTGTATTTGGGACAAATCATTCACTAAACCCTCAACTCAATCTTTTAATAAATAATGTGGAAATTGAGCATGTTGAGGTGACTAAACTACTTGGAGTAACCCTGGATTGTAAACTGTCATGGTCAAAACATATTGATACAACAGGAGCTAAGATGGGGAGAAGTCTGTCCATAATAAAGCGCTGCTCTGCCTTCTTAACAGCACTATCAACAAGGCAGGTCCTACAGGCCCTGGTTTTGAGGCACCTGGACTACTATTCAGTAGTGTGGTCAGGTGCCACAAAGAGGGACTTAGGAAAATTGCAATTGGCTCAGAACAGGGCAGCATGGCTGGCCTTTGGATGTACACAGAGAGCTAATATTAATAACATGCATGTCAATCTCTCCTGGCTCAAAGTGGAGGAGAGATTGACTTCATCAATACATGTATTTGTGAGGTATTGACATGTTGAATACACTGAGCTGTCTGTTTGAACTACTGGCACACAGCTCGGACACCCATGCATACTCCACAAGACATGCCACCAGAGGTCTCTTCACAGTCCAGAACAGACTATGGGAGGCGCACAGTACTTCATAGAGCCATGACTACATGGAACTCTATTCCACATCAAGTAACTGATGCAAGTAGTAAAAGTAGATTTAAAAACCAGATAAAATACACCTTACGGAACAGCGGGGACTGTGAAGTAACACAAACATAGGCACAGACACATGCACACACACGATACCATGCACACTATACACATGGATTTTGTACTGTGGATATGTGGTAGTGGGGGCACACAGTGTGTTATGAAATCTATGACTGTATTGTAATGTTTTTAAAATTGAATAATAAATACAAATACTTTCATTCCAAAACGCTATATATCAATTTTCAGAAATGTTGGTCAATTAGCTTTTATTGTTTAAAGAACTTATGAAAGAGATTGGTGTGTTCTTTTCACTATCTAATCACGGCATGGGGTTGTTCAATGACAGACACGTATTTGTTGAAATCTATCACGATGATTTCATTTCAGAGAGACAAATAATCATGTTTTTTTGCAAAATGCTAGGTTTTACACAGTCAGATGAAACAAATAACTACATGTTTTATAAATAAATGTACAAATGATACATTTGTGACAAATATTTAAGACAAAAAATAAAACATAACAATACAGTAATGTGAGATCTGTATGTAGAACATTTTCATTTGACATTTTAGTAAATTAGCAGATGCTCTTATCCAGTGACTTACAGTAAGTGCATTCATCTTAAGACAGCTAGGTCAGACAACCACATATCACAGTCAAATACAAGATACGGACATTCCATTCCAGCTAAACAATGGATATATAGCGTTTTGCAAAAAAACACATTTTCATACCCGTCTAAAATCTATGAATAAAAAAATCAGAGAACAGTAATATTTTACACACACATGAAGGTCCCCATAAGCGATCATTTCGAATGAAAAAACACAAATGTAAAAAAATTGGTCGATATAGCATTTTGGAAATAAACTCTTCATATCTAGTCTGTACAGCCACCCATAGAAAGGGCCTCAGAGTCCCATATCTACTTCTGATTGTATCAGTTACATGAATGATGCTGATCACAGCTAATATAATGTAGGATCTGAAGGGTCTAGTTATTGAATCACTGCAGTAGGGGTTGTGTAATATTTGAATAACCAGACAGAGTAAAACATTATTTTAGATGTTGTTCAAACTAATAATGCACTCAAGTCAGGACTTGTAATCTGATGTAATCATGTTGTTACACTGTTATCGCATCAAAATAACAATCCTCAATGGAATATTGAACAAGGGACATCAGCTTCCCAACACTGCCATTTCTGAGGCCTCAGAAAGAAAGATTGAGAATCATAGCATGGACACACCAAACACTTCTAAAGGTACAGAGGATTCTTTATTGCCAGGCCCTCCAGTTCACAGTAAACAACATGTATCCCATTTACTTGTCTTGTGAGGGAATGAGCAGGTTTAGAGGTGGCATCATACTGAAAACATGTTTTTGTGTTTTACAATACATTCCCTCAGTGTGCCTCTGCCTCGTTCTGGTAAAGTCAGCTCTTTACAGTAACTGGCTGAGCTGAGTGCATAATGTGTGCTACCATTCTGACATGATGTGGGGCCCAGGCCAGGCCTGCCGTAAACCTACACTGGGGATATGACTTAATGTGTGGTTCCACTGGTAATAATCTACTGTATTCTCCCCTACAGTAATGGCCACGGGAATACATCCCTTTCTTCAACAGCAACAAAGAGATGACATTCCAGCTCTGTGTGGTAAGTAGGGCATATACTGGCACCATGGTTTCCTGTAAGGATGGTGCGGTGACATATAAGGCAAACCAATAAGAGGGCAACAGGAAAACACAGGTCATTTATCCCCGCTCTTACAGCATGGAGGGGAGGCGGCAACAACCACGTCTCTACCAGGGATCTTTCTCACAGATTTACTATTGGCTGGGTGGAGATCATTTGCCAGCTGATGTAGCCTACAGCAGGTGAGTGAATGGCCTATTGAATTGTTACTATCTGCAATGTGTTGTTAGGCGTCAGACATACGTTCTGTGTTAGGTGTCAGACATACGTTCTGTGTTAGGTGTCAGACATACGTTCTGTGTTAGGTGTCAGACATACGTTCTGTGTTAGGCGTCAGACATACGTTCTGTGTTAGGTGTCAGACATACGTTCTGTGTTAGGTGTCAGACATACTTTCTGTGTTAGGTGTCAGACATACGTTCTGTGTTAGGTGTCAGACATACGTTCTGTGTTAGGTGTCAGACTTATGTTCTGTGTTAGGTGTCAGACATACGTTCTGTGTTAGGTGTCAGACTTATGTTCTGTGTTAGGTGTCAGACATACGTTTTGTGATTTCTAAATGGGGCTTTCAAAGTACACTCAGAGTGTGATTCATACTTGGTTCATACTTGTCCAAATGATTGTGGAAAGTTCTGTTTTTCTGCATCGAATGATTATAATTCAATAGGGTTGGAGATGCTGGTCCTTAACCAGCGTTATACAGAATAATTCCCATTAACCTAGCAAAACCAAGCACAAACATCATATTGTCTTTATATAACCCATTTGACACTTTCCTGGGGTCCCTAAACCCATCTTATTGTAGGTCTTCTTTTGGATTTAATTAGGACCACACATGCTCAGTTTGAAGAGTGGACCCTGGAGAGACCCCATATACCAACCAACCTTACATCTGCGTCTGTCATGTGACAGACACACCTGTCTATCCTGGAGGATACAGGACAACCTGTCACTGTCTGCTACCAACGACCATGAAGAACTGAAATGAAGACACCAAGCGGAGTTACCGTACATTACACTTTCAGGTAGGCAGAATGTCTGCGAGAGAAGCCTTCACGTGAACTAGTCTGACCACGTTGTTTTATCCTGTCTCCCTGGACATTCTGAGAGTCACTTTTTAAGGCGTACCTAGTGGCATTAGAGACCTTATTGAATGTGAACGTAGGAGCTCTGAATGAATAGCTCTATATTAGTATGATAATAATAACCATTATTATTTCCCCAATCATTTTTTGAACATTGCAGAAATATTTTTCCCTCCTGTCTTGTGTTTGAATATATTATTCCTTAAAACCAACCCCCACCGTACCAGTATAACTTCATAGCACATATAATTGCTTCCTCCCTCACCTTGTATTAAAACATCTAACAAGGAATTCCACATATGCAAGATTAATAAGTTATTACATGTTTATACATACATACATACATACACACACACATACAGAGGGCAGCTAGGAAGTTGCCTGGTGCATTATCATGCTTCAACAACCTCCTAGGATCTAAAGAACTATACAGAAGAACACAGTAAACATCAGATATTCTTCCACTTTTCAACTCTGCTAGTCATTTCCAACAAGGCATCACCGTTTTAAACAGCATGGATCAAACAGCCTCTTGGGGCACATTTACACATGTCTGCATATTAAACCATCCTGCAATGGAGGGCATACACAACCGAATGCACTAAGTAACATTGAACACTTCATCTTCACATATAGATAAAGTTTAGATTTATAATTTAATTAGACTATATCGTAATCTGCTGGTACCGGGTAATCACAGTGACTCTAAAATAAAGTTACAATTTAAAGTAAAAGGGTATGTACAAAAAAAAGTAGCATTGAGTCAAGGTGACTGACGATTGTTTGGCATCCCTTCCAAAGTTTGAGTCTAGTTATTATGGGTGTCTGTGGCACGGCTGGGTCCAGTGGTCTGAGTGGGGTGTAGGAGGTCTGCCCTGGCGTCTTTTGGCAGAACAGTCTTGGAGGAGGAATAATCCCGTCCTCCTCTGATCTCATATTGTTATCGGAGTCATCAGCATTGAACCTGAAGATGAGGTGGGGTGAGGTGAAGGGGTGAGATCAAATCCACTTTTATTTTTCAAGCAAGGCATAAACCTGGGCAGGAGGTTAAATATGTGCCCTGTCCCATGCCAATATAGGTTATGTTAAAAGTGCAAAAACAACGCAGAAACACACATACAATAGGTACACACACAGAAGGATGAAATGAGGGAATCCCTCACCCACAGTCAATCACTCCAGAACCATTCTGAATTAATTTCAAATACACTGAATTATCATTGTAGCCAGCAAATAAACAAACACAAAATATAATACTAAAGGAATACTGTCCAGTTTACCTTAAATCTCTACAATGTATTTTTCTTTGAAAGGAGAGCTGCCGTGTGGCAATGCATGGTTCAGTCCAGCAGGTGGCGCACTTTCTACAGTGTAGCTTCTACTACCAGTCTTAAAGGGATGATGAGGATCTCTTCCATTGTTTCCTCATCAGAGGTATTATCCACTTCAATATCCGTTTCAACTACTTGCACGGAACACCACCAGTCCATTCGGTGAGTCAATTCCCTCATAACTAAATTGCAACTCATTCCCTGAAAGCAGACGTGTAATACTCTGTTACTGTTCGACTCAAGTCCACAACCGGTGTGGAGTGGAGAGAATGGTGTCTCTACACAATGAATTAACCATTCTGTGAGCAGGTTGGCAGAGAGAGGCAGGGTCAGTATGCATCAGTCCGTCTTTTCAAGTAGGCTGCCTGCAGGCATGTCATTGTCATTTTCCCTATGTAGCTCCAAGGCCCCCCACTCTAATGGTGCACCGCTGGGCTGTTTGTTCTCAGTCCGAGACGTTGCATATCATGGAGAGGGTTGAGCAGAGAGGAGAGAGACTACTGCTTACATACTGTATACACACTTTAGGTCAATTGAAATAAACAGCCACCAAACATGCTGCACACGTGTCTCTTCATCTAAATCAATTGGGTAGCTTTAAGCAATTGCTATTCTGCCCAACTTGTCGAGTATGTGAAGCAAGATAAAATATCCATGGTGACGCACGCACGCGCTCACTCACGGTAAAAAAAACACACTCTTGGGTGAAGCGCAACCCTGGATATGCTGCACAACTGGTCAAGCTATTGAGAAGACCATCAGATGGTGAGAAATGACTCAGGGTTGTTTTTTCAGTTGGTTCTAGACCCATGGGCCGGCCCAGAGTTCAAATGTCATTCTACAAAATGCAGAGTATTATGCATGTGTATGTGTATGTGTGTTAATATACAGTGAGCAACAGTAACAGAGTATGTTGATGTATTGTGCATGGGTGTTTGTATACTATATTGAATGTGGTGTGTGTCCGTTGTGTGTTTATGATCTGCGTGAGATCGTCTGTGTGTATGTTTGTTTGTGTGTGTTTGTGTGTCTGTGTACACATAGTGTGTACTGTGACGGAGCTAGCAGGGCTTGTTGACATTGCACAGCAGCTCGGTGACTTTGATGAGGCGTGCCACGGTGCTCTGGGATTCCTCCTGCAGCCGCTGGTTATTCTGCCTGAGGCTCTGCACCTCGGCCTGCAGCACCGCCTTGTCCTCCTTCTCCTGCCAGGGAGCGGCACACAACAACACCCGTCTGTCAGACCCCCATGGCTGGGATGGATGGAGGGGTGAGAGGGGGCTGGGTGTGGGTGGAGGTGGGTGAGGGCTGGCTTGGACTGGGCTAGACAGCAGGTACGCGCAGACAGACGGGTTCACACATACACACGACTTGTAGTAGGGGTAGCAGTGCAAGCAAAACAGGGCACTAGAGAAGTACACACACCACACACACACACACACACACACGCAAATACAAACCAATTTACTTCAATAAAAGCACTCCATAGGGAGAAGTTGAGTATGGAGGAAAGGTTTAGACGGATTTACTATGGCAACCACTTGTTCCAGACCAAACAACCAATTAATAAATCAATCTCTCATTTAACGAGCAGAGCAATTGCCATAACATTTGACTTCCAATATAGCTGATTGTTATACAAGTGAGATTTCTATAAAGACCCAAGCTCCAAAATGTCTTGCATTCCTCATCAACCAAACAACAGGGGTCACCCTAATCCCTCACTGCTTGGAATTCAGTTTGAAATGAGCTATTGCAACTTTCAGAGCGGTGGTTTGCCATAGTAAATGCTTCCTGTTTGCTACGTCACAAACTGTAGCAACAGAAACAGGAAATCGGAGGCTTAGGGTAGACAAACAGACAGGGGCCACAACCAGCACAACCAGTGTTGCCAACATCATTATTACTTCAACACTAAAGCTTTAACTCACTTCTGTTCACTTGCAGCAATTAAGTATTTGATCAACAAAGAAAGATTGCTTCATTGCAGAACGTTGGCAACATTGAATGCAGAGTAATGTCAGATTCTCTGTCTGCAGTGGGCGAGGGGGTTTGAGCAATGGTATGAAATGTAAGCTCATTGTAACTCACTGTTCAATAAGTACAGCATGCCACGGGTTAGTGAGCTATACTTAGCCTGGACAATTAGCTTGGTGATTGAATTTAATCAAACTCAACCTTTACAAAAATGGCATGAATGCAATGTTATATTGCCTCCCCGCACCGTTGCCTTGTGTAATGGTGTTTATTTGTTTGACTGTCTACACAGAGAGGGGGTTCTATTCTATCCAGACTGACTCCTGTGCTGTCGGTCTGTCTGGTGTGATGTGATGTCAGTGAGTCGTGGGATGAGGAGGGGGCGGGTTACGGTTAGTTGACAATAACAATTAATGATAGATGAGACCAGTAAGGTATTATCATCAATCTGGGTCAATAGAAATTATCTTTGGTAGCAGCAGTACTGTATGGCCTTGCTGGTTCAACTCCCTAGTGGACCATAGTGCAACTGTGTCCTGGAGCAAGTCAATTAACCTGAAAGTTCTCAGCTTTAAAATTGGAAAATGAACTAATGTAAAGATGTAAGTCAAACAGAAAGCAAAGCAACAAATTATCATCACCACATCAGGTGATTGTTCATTTGGCCATACTGTACTAGCTCCACTATTGTAAACCCTCCCCGTCTTGGCAGTCATGGACAGAAACCAAAGACTAACCAAAAGTAACCCATGTAGCACATCACACTTTTGAATGGAACCTAACCAGCTACTCTGAGGTAAGACCATTCCCACGGTCTTAGTTAATTCTTACTTGTTTCTGCTGGACATACTATGGGACTGGGACAGCCCATAACCAACCATGCTCACTCACTCTCCCAGGGCGGGCAGAAGGTAAACAGATAAAAGTGAAAATGGATCATCTGATGTGGCAGTTCCCTGTTAGGTCATCCTCCTTCTTGGTTCATTGTCCCTGACTGTCAATGTCTGTGTGTTGTCTAGATTGATGATAACACTGTGTTAATGGTGAGTTCAGAGGAAGTAGGGAGTTAGAAAAACAGAGGGTAAGACTTTGGTTATGTTGGTGTTCTAGCCACAGGATTGTGACCAGAATATCTGCAGAGTTAGATTCTTATGTGTGCTTCATGTCTCACATGTTTCAAGAACCAAGTTGAGCGAATAGCATTTGCACTGATATCCTTAGAATGTCATTCACTTAGTTGGATGCCAGTTTTAATGGCGTCTCTGATATTTGAGTGGTGAAACGGACTACGTTGGAGGGGATATAGAACGCTGCATACTATAGAGTTTCATTTTACCTCAGAGATTAAACACCCCTCGTTACCGTAACAAAGGAATCATGTCTCACCCAAATGTGTTTAAGGATGCTTGGGAGGCTTCCGAACCCTCTTTCTCTCTCTCTCCTTCTTTCGCTCTTTCTCACCCTTTCTCCAATTTGCTTCAGTCTTCCTTTTCCTCTCCAGATTCTCTACATTGTGTAACCAAGTTAACACTGCAAGAGCAGCTAGTCATTCAGTAGTTGTGAGGGCTTCAAAGGTAATCCATCCCCAAGTCCCCAAGTTTCCCAGAGAAGAGCCTGTGAATGGAGAAATGGTGCTAAGAGGTTCTAAGGCTGCACAGGGATGACTGACAGCCTGTCAGACATTCCGGGTTGTGAGGAGGAACTTCGCTTCATTTTTGTCACATCCATGAAGAACCCCACAGGTGGTTTTGGGTTATTGGGTTATTGAACTGAAGTCTATTTTTTAGTAGTTCCATTTCCAATTGTTATTTTGTTGTCAACGCAACAACAGAGGAAAAATCTCATGCTGTACTTGCCTCTACTGCCATTGGTCGCTTAGTGTTGAGAGAGTGAGCATGGTTGCCCAAAGTCCCTCCAGCCAATCTTCTCATCTCCTCTGTTCACCCTGCCCAATGACAATACAGGTTTCTTTTGCTTGGCTCGCCCTACTTCTACATTCTGTCTGTCTGTCTGTCTGTCTGTCTCTGTCTGTCTGTCTGTCTGTCTGTCTGTCTGTCTGTCTGTCTGTCTGTCTGTCTGTCTGTCTGTCTGTCTGTCTGTCTGTCTGTCTGTCTGTCTGTCTGTCTGTCTGTCTGTCTGTCTGTCTGTGTTTGTGTCTGCAGTAGGAGTCAGGGGGTTGGGTGAGGAGAAGGGAGCGTGGGGTAGTGGTTAGGGTAAGTGGATGGGGATGGGGAGGGAGGTCGTGGGATCACTGTGTGGGCAGGATACTGTGAGGGGGGTCTGGGGAGGGGCTGTGGTTGGCCATCTGAATGGGGAGTACCTTTTGCAGGTCGTCCTGCAGCCTCTTCAGCATGGCCTCCAGCTGGGACACCTTCTCCTCCAGGTGGCCCGGTGAGTCACTGGCAAAACGGGACAGAGACACACACTCAGCATAAGGCACATAGTTCGGTGCTGTATCCTCTCTGTTTTTGTGTGTGTATGAGAAGACGGTGAGTAAAATAGATGTATGTGTGTCAGCAAGAGAGAGTCAGAATGGGAGACACAATAAAGGGGAATGGGTTGAAAGAGAAACATGCCATCACACTGAGTCAAATGGAGGGGAGGCTGATGCACTGGCCGTGACCCCACTCTCCTAGGTTGTCCCAGGAGGAGTTGGGATATGCAAAAAAGCACATTTCCAATTCACACGTATGAAACAGGAAAAATACAGGCAACCACCAAATTATTATTTTAAATCAGAGAGAAAGAATGAAGATACATAACAGCAGGAGAGAGAGAGAGAGAGAGAGAGCGAGAGAGAGAAAGGAGAGAGAGAGATAGAGAGAGAGAGAGAGAAAGGAGAGAGAGAGAGAGAGAGAGAAAGAGAGAGAGAGAAAGGAGAGAGAGAGATAGAGAGAAAGGAGAGAGAGAGAGAGAGAGAGTGGGAGAGAGAGAGGGAGAGAGAGAGAGAGAGAGAGAGAGAGAGAGTTGAAGAAAGAGAATGTGAGAGATGATGAGGACAGATCTAATGACAGGCAATATGCCAAAGAGACAGTATCGTGATGAGCAACAAAGAGGCTGAAATATGCACACTGTTCAAAAGTCCATCTCTGATTTAGAACCTCCCACAGGAAGATCCACACAAAGGACAGAGGCCAATGAGTCAGACACCATTTGGAGTTCACATACACAGAGAGGCATGCATAGAGGTCTACAGTGATCCAATCTACAGTGTGTGTGTGTGAATATGTGTGTGTGTACATGTGTGTGTGTGTGTGTGTGTGTAAAGCTAGAGACCCAAACCCACCTGTCCTTCATGTCCTTTAGCTTGCCATCTGTCAGGGAGTCTGCTCCTTGGGTCCCATCTCCTGCTTTACGGTGTGAAATCATCCCTCACCCATGTTAGTCACTGAGCCCAACCACACAGAGCCAGTCACACAGAGCCAGCCATATAGACTGGATAGAAAATATACACTCTTTTGTTTTCAACCGTGATAATTTGGCCATTTCCTGTGGTAATGTATCAAATATGACAGATGTAGATGCACTTAGTAAAATAACATCATCTGTTGTCATCCCATGCAGAGCAGATGTCTTCTTACCTTCACGTGACAAGGCATCTAAGATGCTGCGGCAGGCAGTGGCTAGATCAGCTATAGACTGCCACTCCTCCTCTGAGGAATCTGTGGTCTCCGACAGGACTGAGAGAGAGAAACAGCAAATAAACAAACAGTTTCAGTGAGCTTTCATAACAAAGGCATATCAATGAGGTGAGACGCAAACCGTGACAATACAGTAGGACAACACAACAGGATTGTGGGATTTATGAGCAGGCAAATTCATGCTGTGGTTCAACAAGGACAAAGAGCCACCACCAGGGGGTGCTACCACAATGCTTTGCTGCCTCGGTTGGCGCTGCCCGACTAGCTGCAGCGTGAGAGCGAGAATTGGGGTCTTTCAATCTCTGTGTGTGACGGCCTTCTGGAGTGTGGGGAGGGAAACGGAGACAATCTCCTCCAAAAAAGCTGAAGTATCTGCTGAGAGGATGAGTGTGTGAGCTCTTACAGAAACAGTGTGATGAGTCTCATAGCCTCAGAGAAAGAGAGAGAGCAGATGGTCCAAAAGGGATCCTTGATTTGAGGCAGCCTAAAGCCCACCCCGCCCACCCCCCATCTGTCCCTCCTTTGGTCTGTAGCTGGTAGGGGGTGGTAGAGGGGCGGGGGTCATATTGGGTTAGGGGGATAGGGGGCAGCCTAGATGAAAGAAGAGAAACAAAGAGGGTGGAAGGGAGGGCTAAAAGAGGATGATGAGGAGGGGGGTTTAGGGGAGAAAGGGCCTGGGGGCTAAAAAGGGATTTGAGTCTCAATTACAGCAGAGAGCTTTTTTTGAACAGTTGTAATTGTTCAGTTTCAGCACCACTCGGCCTGGCCTTATCAGCTGGTACAGGGCACAGAGGCCTTTAGTTTCAGACGTCTGTCTGTCTGTCTGTCTGTCTGATCAGCCTCCTCTAGCCTTGCCTCCACACTCCTCCTCTTATCATAGCTCCTACTCTCTCGCTTCACAGTTCGCTTGCTTTTGTTTGCTTGCTCTCACTCTCAAGCTGTTGGGAGCTGCGGCAGTGGAACAACTGTCTGTCTGCCGTCATCAGGAGGGTGATCGGCGTCGCTAGGCAGTCGCTAATGGACGCCATCGTTTAAGCACGCCAGCGTTAAAGTGCTGTTTAATAAACAGGAGAGATACATGGGAAATAGGATGAATAGCACATCACCAACCTCACCTAAAAATAGGACGTCTTGATATTTGAGGAGGTGGTGATGGCAATGAGGTGTCTAAGGACATTTGAGAGAAATTGGGATGTTATGGAGGATAGATTGAAGGCAATGTGGTGGAATACCCACTCTTGGTGATGGAGTTGTGTAGGCTCAGGGCTCGGGAGTTTCTCTCCGCTCTGTCCAGACACGACAACCGAGTGGATGGCAGGGAGGGGTCACTCGCTGATGCCCTCTCTTCACCCAACTCATCCCCCACGAACTAGAGGGAAAGAGAGAGATAAAAGTCAGAGTACAGAGGTTTATCGAGAAGGGAACCTTCATCAGATTATTTCCTGTCTCCATGCCTGTGTGTGTCTCTGTACCTGTTCCTCGTCCAGGGGCACCTTGGGTTTGACCGCCAGGATGAGGTCAGGCGTGGCGTCTCTCAGCACCCCTGGGTTCTCATAGATTTGATGCTTCACCTTCACACCCACGTTGTCATACACATGCCTGTCACAGAGAGACACGGAGAGATTGAGACATACACAGATTATGAATCTGTTTACACGAATGACTTTCCATTCCAATCTGGAGGGTAAACTAGTAATCTAGGGCAAACTAGTTCATCTAGTAATCTTCAGGCTAGCTGAGATTTGGGCTCAGATTTTTGTTCAGCAGTCTGTTTCTTCTTCCTGTGAAACCATAAACACACACACACACACAATAATACCTAGTAAAAAACACACACACAATAATACCTAGTAAAACACACACACACACACACACACACACACACACACACACACACACACACACACACACACACACACACACACACACACACACACACACATAATAATACCTAGTAAAAACATTATGTTTGAACTCATGATGACTAGGATGTCAGAAAATCCTCTGAGGAATAAATAACCTTAGGTTTATGATGAGGCTGAGGGTGGAGGTCACATACCCGTCACATATGTCCCGGCAGGACGGGTGCCTCTCTAGGGAGTAGCTGCGTGTTAGCTGGGAGGGGGTGATCTCCACAGTCTGGTTGAGTGGGTGGTCCTGCAGGGAGGTGGCCCGTAACAGAGGCAGGCTGGGTGGTGAGAGGAGGGAGCCCTGGTCACCCTGGTCCTCCTCACCCTGTCCCGTCTCTGACAGGCTGTCCTCAGCCTCTCCTCCCTCCGCTGGTCCCTCCATCGTCTCCGCCTCCTTTCCCTCTCCCTGTTCCCGCTCCTCTTCCTCCATCTCCTCCTCTTCCTCCTCCCTCTCGTCCAGCACCCAGGCCTCTCCAGACTGGCCCTCCCCAGGCTTACGCTCTGCATCCTGGATAGCTTTCTGGTATAACTCGGAGAAACTCCTGGAGCCATCAGAGAGAGCAAGATGGTATTACTGAATAAATATGACATAAATATATACTTTCCTTTTAATGCACTCTGTTTATTCATGAATGATACGGTATTCTAGAGCGGTACCTCGGAGCCACGCGGATGAGGAGGATTTTGCACAACTACAAGCAACTCTGTTTACCTTTGAAAAAACATGGCGTCTCTTTGAAATCCAAGAGGTGTCATTCCCTATCATAAGATGGTAACAACATTCTGACAGTGGCCACACTTTTGGGGTTGTTCTTGAACGCGACTGTCAAAACCGTATCTACTAATGAGGGGGTTCTCTCTCTCCCTAGATCTTTCCACCTGTCAGTTTGACGTGTGCGTGGTGAGCCCTGTTGTGAAGCTAATATCCTGTTTAGTGTTGCCTTTCCTCTATCTTAGTAGTTCCCTCCTTTACCAGGCTGCAGTAACACTGGTACACTGTCCATCTGGCTGACATTAGAATAATGTAGAGCTTTGCTAACTGCCACTACCTGGGTCACTATCATTATAGGCCATTAGAGCCATTGATTGGTGGTTAACCAGCTGGTGGGACACTGACTACAGCACGCCATAAAGAAATAGCGTTGAGCTGTGACCCTGGAATGGTGCCTCACTGGCCTCCTGAATTCATCTGTTCCCCTCAGCCCTCCCTCCCCTCCTCCACCTCCCTCCCCCTCCTCCCTTATCTAACCCCTCATCCACATTAGCTTTCACCTACCACTCTACCTAGAACCCTGACCCTCATCCCTCTCTCCATATCTGCCTCTCCCCCAGCCTTCTCGAAGCCTTAATCCTCGCCATGTTACCCTCCCCTCCCCTCCCCACTGTCCTCTATCCCCATCCATCTCTCACTACCCCTCACCCCCCTCTCTGACCTGCGGGGCTTGCCGTTCTCATCTGGAGGGATGACGGTGATGTGGATCTTGTGGGCGGTGCGGAGCAGTCTGGCTCTCTCCTCTGGTCCTAGGTGCACCAGGGCGTGGCCACACAGACGCACCACCCGCGCCCCCAGCTGCAGACCCCCGCTCTCCGCGTAGCCGAACCGCTGCAGATCCGTCACAAAGCCCTCCTCGCTCATCAGGAAGCCTGGCTGGCCCACCCCGTCACGCAGGGGGGTCACCTCCCGTGCCTCGCACCCCCGCGTTACCAACTGGACACAACGACAGGACACAGTGAGTTGAATACAGTAATGTATCATCAGAACATAAACAATGAACCAGTAACTTAATAGCATATGTGCAGTGGTGAATGAAAGTCTTCCCACCTCTAGTCTCTGTACCATCTCCCGTATCTCCTCCGCCTGGCTATCCATCACACTGATTGACACAGCCTCCCCCCTCTCATAGAAGATATCCAGGCCAGGCCCGCCTATGGCCCTGCTGTCTATCACCGCCTTCCAGCCAATCACATCGCGGCAGCAGCAGTTGAACACCACCCTCCGTGTGTATCTCTCGATCAGCACCACTGATTCAGCTGAGACCCCCAGTAAACAGGGCAGCTTGTGTCCTCCTGTCTCCTCCTCATTTCCACTGGTGGCCATCACAGCCCAGACTAATGCCCCAGCACTGTGCAGCTCTGCCCCCTTGGCCCCCTTCAGTTTGTCTTTGCGTTTGCTCCCCAGGGAAAGCAGGGGAAACTTGGTGGAGGAGTCGATTGGCGTGGTGGTCACATAGTTCTCTGCCAGGTCCTTCAGGTACTCCTGTCGTGTCCGCGTGGCCATGGAGCGGAACTTTTCTGCCTTCTCTGCAGCGTTCTCAGCATTCACCGCCTTCGCCAGCAGGAAGTCTCTAAAGGCAGGGGAACGGGGGAATCGAGCACCCTTAGGGAACAGAGGCCCAAATAGCGGGATGTCTTTGGAGCGTGTTACTGCCACCCTGAGAGAGAGAGAGAGAGAGAGAGAGAGAGAGAGAGAGAGAGAGAGAGAGAGAGAGAGAGAGAGAGAGAGAGAGAGAGAGAGAGAGAGAGAGAGAGAGAGAGAGAGAGAGAGAGAGAGAGAGAGAGAGAGAGAGAGAGAGAGAGAGAGAGAGAGAGAGAGAGAGAGATTTCTTGGGTAAAAAACCCCACAATCATAGCCTTGCTACACAGTCATAGTTTTGATACCCTGGTAAGAACAATATGATAACAGTGAACATGTTGTTACACAATTCTTACACCTGTAATCTCTGATTGATAATAATAAACCAACAGAACAAGTTGTGGAGCAGTCAGGTACAGTGGTACAGCTGGAGAGAAGGCTCTTTTCTCACCTGTAGTAGGTGTGGCCAGAGCAGGACTGTTCCACCTGGACAATGATGAAGACATGTTGGAAATGGGATCGGATGGCCTTAGGAGTGAAGGGCAGAGCCCCCGGCTCCTGGAACACTATGGTCACTATGTCATTCCCAATGTGCCTCTTTCTCAGCAACTACCAGACAGAGAGAAGACAGATAGAAAGAGAGAGAGAGAGAGATAGAGAGAGAGAGAGAGAGAGGGAGAGAGAGAGAGAGAGAGAGAGAGAGAGAGAGAGAGAGAGAGAGAGAGAGAGAGAGAGAGAGAGAGAGAGAGAGAGAGAGAGAGAGAGAGAGAGAGAGAGAGAGAGAGAGAGAGAGAGAGAGAGAGAGAGAGAGAGAGAGAGAGAGAGAGAGAGGGTTAGCGAGGTGGTCAAGAGAGGGGGGAAGCTATTTTGTTTTGTCGACTAACGATCATGTGCAGTTAGTTATTTGGTGTTAGTTATTTGGTATTAGTTCTTTGCATGGTGTCGTGTTTCCAAATCACTCCACCAGAAGAGCTGACAGATGTGCCAGGCTTCCCAGCCTGACCGCCAGCCAAACAGACAGAGAGGCAGTATATCAGTAGCTATAGGCAAACACAGCATGCTTTTAGAGTGGGTGTTGGACATAGAAACGCAGAGGAACAAAGAATTTGTCTGTCATGCTTGTTGTGTGACATTACTCAAGCGTGAAAGCCTTAATTTGAACCTAGAAATAATAATAACCATAACATAAACACAGAATCAAGAACATTCTTTTTTAATTGTGATTTTCTCCAGGAATGCTGCTTGTGAAAGTAGACTATTCTCTTCAACATTTGCCTAAAAAGACCCAACCGTGCTTGAATAAAAGATCAGGTCCTCTGCTTCTGACAGCGCTAAGTCTTAGACGTTTTGCTGGCCGAGAGTACTTAGCACCTCTGACTGTAATTTGCGACCCCACGTAGAATTGCGTGAAAAACGTCAGCAGTCAGACGTCTACAGCGGGTGGTCCCTAAAACGCGCGCTGAACGATCAGCAAACGAAGATCCACATCCGGTCGGTGTGATGTGCGCAAGCCTTCCGATTTCAAAAGTACCTTCTAAATAGCACATTATAAACTGGGTGGTTCGAGCTCTGATTACTGATTGGCTGACAGCTGTGGTATATCAGACCGTATACCACGGGTATGACAAAACATGTATTTTTACTGCTCTAATTACGTTGGCAACCAATTTATTGGCCATATACCACGCTCCCTTGGGCCTTATTGCTTAATGATGATCAAGCACTATCATTACTATAGCTGATAGTTGACTGGGTTTCCTTGGTGTCCAGTAAAGCAATGTGTATTGTTACCTGTTGTGTGTTGTTGGACGTGTAGGGCAGCATGGTGGACACATGGAACATCACCTCATAGTCCTGGTAGTGTGTGTAGAGGGACTGGGTCCCCGTGGAGTCCGCTGTACACACACACACACACACACACACACACACACAGACAGACAGAAAGGTTTACACACGTCGCTCTCGGCCTAGTAGCTAACAGAGTGAGAAACAACACAAATTAAAACGCTGTCAGTCAAACTGTGGTCTGACTCTAGGGTGCTGAGATTACACAGTGATGGACAGTATTAAGATAGTGGACACACACAGTGACTATACTTCCTCCCCCAATACTGCTACGATTACACAGTGATGGACAGTATTAAGATAGTGGACACACACAGTGACTATACTTCCTCCCCCAATACTGCTACGATTACACAGTGTTAGACAGTGTTAATCATATGCGTTCCCTGGCAACTGATGCCCTCTAGATAGTGTGTGTCTCGAGACAGGATGAGCTAGATCCAGCCTATAGATAATGTCTAGATAGTGGGTGTCTTGAGACAGGATGAGCTAGATCCAGCCTATAGATAATGTCTAGATAGTGGGTGTCTCGAGACAGGATGAGCTAGATCCAGCCTATAGATAATGTCTAGATAGTGTGTGTCTCAAGACAGGATGAGCTAGATCCAGCCTATAGATAATGTCTAGATAGTGGGTGTCTCGAGACAGGATGAGCTAGATCCAGCCTATAGATAATGTCTAGATAGTGGGTGTCTCGAGACAGGATGAGCTAGATCCAGCCTATAGATAATGTCTAGATAGTGGGTATCTCGAGACAGGATGAGCTAGATCCAGCCTATAGATAATGTCTAGATAGTGTGTGTACTAACTTAATTTGACCAGTTTCTCACAGCAGGAAAAATTATCCTGCAGCAACAGGAAATGTGAATTATTATGTGTATTATAATTCATGGAAAAACATTTGGGGGTTGATACCTCTTTTGATAAGGCAAATCAAGTCAAACATTCTTAAGTGGGAATGACAAACTTTAGAACCCTTTTAAAACCTTGAATACACTGCAAGTGTGCATTTCCTGTTGCGCAGGATTAAGATAGCAGATCTGTATGTGCAGTGCTCACTCTTGGTGTCCAACTGAGCTCGGTACTTTTCCCAGCCCTTCAGATTCACCCGCTCCCCCAGCAGATCCAGGAACTCCTCGAAGGCCGGTCCCGAGCTCTCGTTGTTGTACATGTCCTCCTCAGAGCTCTGGCCTGCGCGGCAGTACATCACCCCCACCTTCCTCTGGAAGTTCAGCTAGAAAGAGCGAGAGCGAGAGAGAGAGAGAGAGAGAGGGAAGAAAGGAGAAAGATAGAAATGTGTAGGGGGGGTCATTCATTTATTTGTCAACCCAGCACACTTAGCATTACTAAGCGTGGCAGTGTAAGCAGCAGCACCGTGGGTGGGTGGGACCTACCCCTTGTTCGTCCAGCTTGAGCAGGGTGTCTCGGACCTTGGGCGAGGTGGAGGCCAGGCGCAGGCAGTGGAGGTTGAGCTCTGGGATGATGAACTCCAGGAGCCTCTTAGGAGACAGGCCCCGGGGGGTGGTGTGGCGGGCAGCTGAGGGCACTGACTCCTCCAGGATAGAGCCTCGCAGAGTCTTCAGCTGGGAGGGAGAGAAAGGCAAGAGGGGTGTGAGTGGTTGAAATAGATGAGTGTTTTCGTAATTCCATAATGTGTCAGTATGGGTTTGTGTACAAGTGAATGACAGTATGTATTCATAAAATTACCTATAAGTCTGTCAATACTGTATACTCTTATTGACCACGAGTCTGTACTGTAGACTGACCTCTGTGGTTCTGAAGATGATCCTGTAGTTATACTGAGCTCCACTGGACCCCTCCTTCTCCTCTCTACGGAAGCTGATGGCCACTGGACCAAGGCGGTCATCCATGCCAAAGAAGTTCTGATGATCTGAGGAGTGGAAAGAGTGTTATTACACATCTATAAAAAGTTTCCTTATAACACTGTTGTTGACTAACACAAATAGCCTTCTACGATTAATTCAAGAAAAGCAAACAATCTCTCTTACACACACCGACGCAGCACTCACCTTTCATGTAGAAGTACTTGCGGTAGTAGTGGGCTCCCAGGTCTGCATGTTCTATGAAGTAGTTGCTCTTGCCCTGCTGTTGGATGTGGCTCTCTCTGGGTTCCTCCAGTACTGACACAGCATCGTTGGGGTTCCTCAGGCTCAGCCACAGGCCCCCTCTGCCCTGCGTACGCCCCAGGCCCGCCCGCTCCTCACCCCCCATCTCGTTACGGAAGTGAGGGCAGCTGAGCAGCAGCTCGTTGTCGTTGCCATCTCCCTCGTCCAGCAGACACTGCTCAGGGTCCTCCACAGCCCCCCCAACACCGCCCCCACCCTGCGAGGGCGAGGAGGGCGTGGCCTGGGTGAGGGGGCGCATTGTCGAGGCAGCCGACGCCCCTGAGGTGATGTTCTTTTTGCGGCCGATACTGTCTCGGTTGCTGGCCGCCTCTGTGAGATCAAACAGAATGCTCTGGACGTCATAGTGGGCAAAATTCCTGACCCAGGCTCCTCCCCCCAGGTTGTCATAAGGACCTGGTTGGGGGATCTGTGGGGGGGAGGGCTTGGCCTTCTTGCTCAGCCCCTCAGGCTTTGGGGGCTTGGCTGGTTTTGGGGTGTCTCCTGCGGGTGCGGACAGAGCCCTGAAGAAGCCGTCTGGCTCTGGGGGGGTCCCCTGCAGGCCCAGCAGCAGAAATGGGTCTTTGAAGCGGAGGGCGTTGGGGCTCAGAGTGCCTTGGTCCTCTGCACACGGCTCCTGGGTTCCTGAAAGACCTATCTGTCTCTCCAGTGAGGAGAGACTGCCATACTCCCTGTGCAACACCACCCCTGAGTCCTCTTGGGCCCCGGCACCTGCCTTCTCCCCCATCGCCCGTGTGGCCTTCCCTCCCGCCTTACCAGAGGAGTCCAGGTCTCCCAGCGTCACGTCACTGTTGCTTCTCTGCATGATGTGTCCTCGGCCCACTGACCTCAGGTTCAGACCCACACAGCTCGGGGTAGTAAGACTCTCCCCATCTGTCCCGTCCCTCCTCGGGGGCCACTCCCCTGCCACCACCCGCGCCCTTACTCCACCCTCCCGCTTAGAGTCAAAGTTGACCGTTGTCAGAGGGGGTCGCGGCCTCTGCCGGCAGAATTTGCGTAGGAAGAGGTCGTCAGACTGCATGGTGCCTCAGACTCTGACTCCAACTATCTCTCCTCACTTTCCAGACTGGATGAGTAAAGGTATTACACGTGGTCTTCATCCACATTCAATAACAAAATACAAAGGACTATTAGATGACGGTTGCAAGTCCCATAGCCAGATACAATGATATGTTTTAGGTCTGGAAAACGTACACCCATTCCAAGTTCCTTTAGGACGTCTTCCAGCTTTGGATTTGCAGATTACTACTATTCTGGTGTGCCTCAGTTGTGGTGTGGTCCAGTTTTGGTTTGGTCCTGCTGGTTTGGTCCAGCTCTCTGTCCTCTGAGTTGGGGAGGATTTGTGTGTGTGTTGGCCTCTCTGATCTGTCATCCATCAGCTCCCACCCCTTAGCACCTGCTCGCTTCTCTTTGGTCTCTTCCACTGGACACCTGTGTAGAGACAAAGCAACGGTCATTTTTCAGCCTGGTTTGACCGCAGACACCCATCTCCCACCCCACACTGCTATTATCCTTCCTGACACCTCTGATTTCATTTAATGGTTACAAAGCAAACTGTAGACCAGTGTTTAAGCCCCTTTTACCAAAAGAAATCAATGAAATTCAAATGCAATTATTTTCAACAATGAAGTGTAGAAACGTAAATAGGAAAACAGGAAGCTCTGACGTGTGTTGTATTGTTCAGTAGCGTTTCACCTCTGAATACTTGCATTCTACTTTTTTCCTTTCCAAAAATAGCTGCCAAGCTAGTCATATGGCCTACCACATCCACCCTACAGACACTCAATAGAACACTATGGGCTGGAGGAGGGGGCCTTCCTGTCCTAAGACATTATTTAAGAATACAATCAGAACATGCAGAGAAGCATGTTTAGTTTCTATTTTATTTTATTACCACCAGTCAGGAGAATAAAGACGTCTCAAGAGGTATGCGTCGACATGCAGAAAAATCTAATATATATATATTTTTACATAGAATTAAGCATAATGATTATGGTTCTAGATTGCAGGAAAAATCTGTTTCAGTTGTTTGAAAAATGTAAAATTCTCCAACTTATCGACTTAGGGCCTAGTCCACCTCTGCACCAACCTCCAGCCATCCTCAAATTCTTGAGGTGCATGACTCCCTGAATACAATAGTCATACATAAAACTAACAATGCTGGCCAGCCTGCCAACAGAATAAGATCTCTCTCTCTGTCTGTTCTTAATGCCTGTCTATCACTCTCTCTCTCTGTCTGTCTGTCTCTCTCTCACTTTCTCTCTCTCTCTCTCTCTCTCTCTCTCTGTCTGTCCTCTATGCCTCTCTCTCTCTCTCTCTCTCTCTCAGTCTGTCTGTCTCTCTCTCTCTCTGTTTGTCTGTCAAATTCAACAATATGATTCTGGTGTTGCTCCAAATGTAAATTCACAACGAAGCCTAAATGATACTAGCCAGGCAGCCAATAGTTGCCGATAGATCTGCGCTATCGTCTATGAATGATGTGCATTCCCGGTAATACACTCGTCTCACCCCTGGAATGGCTCGTAAATAAAGCAAATCATCCTCCACTCAGGCTGCAAAGTCATAATTTCTCTCCTTAACTATCTTTAATGGCATTTAAAAACGGGGAAAATACGTGTACTGTATCTTAATAAAACACACTTTTTTTACCACCATTTTCGGAGTTTCGGACTATTTGGGATGTTGCACACCGCATTCAGATAGCATAGCGGTTGGGCATGTAACCGAAAACTCGCTTATGCCTTTGCAGCCTGAATGGAGGTGAGGGACACCAGTGTATTACCGGGAATGCACATAATTCCTAGACGATAGTGCAGATCTAGCCAATACTATCGGCTGCCTAGGCTACATTGATACTAGATCTTGGCAACTCTTTCATTATTTCTGTCATCATTTGGGTTGGGCCAGACTTTTCAAGACCCCGCGACAAACACATTGATTGATACAGTACAAGTGAGAGTTCCCTAGGTGACAGGCCAGCCTATTGCTAAAATAGGCGTAATTTCATCATCTAGTTAGGCCTATTCTAAACATATTATTTTTCATTGATTTTATTATATGTTTAAGATGAACTCACCGGCGAAAATAGCTTGTTTGCAAATTCATTTCGTCGGTTCCTGACGTCCCCTTTCTCTTTTCCCTTGTCTATGACCAAATTGACGTCAATTACCCGATATCAGACACCCGTTGGTCGTTAAACGAAGGTGAGATAGGGCATTCTTCTACAGACCTTGCTATCTGGGATCCTTGAGACGTCCCTACCAATTGAAGTTAACATTTAAAATGGTTAAGGTAAGGGTTACATTTAAGGTTCTCAAGGCTGCTTCCTGTCTCACTATTTCTCATGCATCTCCTGTCTCCAGATGATATGCAGTCTTGAGAGCAGGTGCAGTAATGCAGCTCAGCTTAGCTTCTTGGCGCGCGCCAGCACACAGCGCAGAATGCTGCAGAGACGTGTAGGTGATTGGTAAGTGAGGAAGTAATATCTGTTTCTCAGTCTCTCTCTCTCTCTCTCTCTCTCTCTCTATCTTTCTTTTTACCCCTACTCTTTCTCTCTCTATGCCTCTGTAAAACGGAATGTAAATAGTCACTCAATATATTGACTGAATATTGGAGATTGCAAAAAGGAACAATACACCTGTACCTGATGGCATAAATACAATATTGTAGGTCTAGACCTAGACTATGATGACATGAAAACATGATAACATGTTTGGACATGCATTCTGAAACTAAGCCTCTATCTATGATTTGCACTATCTATCTACTAGATGGCCTTAACCACAGTAACTCACTCTGATATATTTTCCAGATAATATCAATTTCTTCAGCAGCAAATCAGGTTTGACTTGTTCAAGGACAGAGCAGCAGCATCCATCTCCCTGCTGGTACCAAGCCCAGCCACTTAGTTTCCATCCAAGGATTATGAATCCCCCAGCCTATAGTCTCCTGACATGCTGTGTCAGTCAAATGTTTAGGTACACTTGTAGGGAGTCGAGATGAAACTATGACTAGTAATATGATATCTGGAAGCTGGATACTCGAAACAGAATTTTCTGAAATGTGAGCATTACTGTCGTTCCAAACAAGACTAAGTGATCTGTATGTGTTCATTGAGCACACTCTGAGTATTTTTTCTCATTTCTCATAGAGATAGTTCCCTGGTGCTTTTAGTGAACCAATGGTACCATTCAGTCAATGGCAGATTGTAAGCACGCAATCAACAATCTCAAAAGCTGCACGCACCCACACCAATTACCCATAAATGTAGGTCATCTCTTTTAACAACACGATAACACATGCTAAATATTTGATAAATCCAGTCTCTTTTTTTTAGTCTCATGCATTATAAGTTAATTGCCAGTTTAAAGCTGGAAATCCAGTGGTTTTGTTGCCTTGTTCATTATAACCACATAAAGGGCTGCCCTGCAGGCAAATCATTATACTCCCATGTTCTGTGGATTGACTTAGAGACATACTGTACATATCAAAGTTATGAGTCAGATTGATAAAGGGAAACTCTAACCAGTCTAGTGCTGTACAGATGTAGGATCTTACTTTGAGCCAGTGCGCTATAGCAGGAAAATAATCCTGCAGCAAAATGTGAATTATTATGTGGATTATAATGAATGGACATGGCTGTAGGGGTTGATCCATTTTTCGATGAGAAAGTCAAATCTGAATTTTCAAAGCGGAAATCACAAACTTCAGAAGCCTTTTTAAACCTCAAATACACCACAAGTTTAACATTTCCTGCGTTGCAGGGAAGTTCTCCCGCAACAGGGTGATCCGATTAAGATCTAATATCTGTATGTGATGTTCTGTTTCTGACTGCCCACCCTAGGAGAGGAGCTTGAGATCGCTAGTTTAAACTACGCAACAGGGGACAATGGTGACCACAGGTTCCGGCTCATCTCACTTCTGTGCATAGCTGCATATGTTCATTTCTCCATCCCTCACAGACTACTAACCAACACATCTGGTGGTTTCTGTGTCTAACAGGGTAGTGGCTCTGTTGAATGTATCAACGTTATAGCATGAATGGTTTCCTCACCCTAAAGGTCATGTGAACCTACTTCTGTTAGATCTGCATGTTGGGCTTTCATTCAAACTAAGGTAGAGGGCGGTATGTTAGTTTTGAAACTAGAAAATCGGTTAATGTTTTTAATGTGAAATCATTATATGACCGAGAGTTTAAGAAATCAATATGCATACTCCATTTTATTGCATGCAGTTCATATTACAGTAAATCATAATAACCTACAAATTGCAGCGTATTTCCTCCTACAGCAAAGGATTAAGCAAAGAGGGATTATCCAAGAAATGCAACCAAGAGATTAGAGTGTTCTCCAGGACTTTCTGAAGATTGGGTGGGTTCATAGTGACCGTTCAGTGGTCTCACTCCACAGTCCACAGATCCCCTCATGAAACCAGAGAGCAGCGCAGTCTCACTGCCTCAGAAGCCCAACCAGGAACACACCGCCTCGCTATATCATTAAACTTGTGTTGATCCAGTCTTTATAGCAGGACTTTGCTGTCAGCCACTTGGTACTCCAGCAGACTTCCTTTCTACAGGTACTACAGTATGTCTGTGTTGGGCTCACGTTTTCAAGTGCTGTCTATCTTTCCTCTGCTCTGCTGGGACCTTAGTGGTTTGGAGGCCATGAGCGCTAAGCGCAGTGGGGTCTCCATCCTGTTTGGTGTACATGCTAAGCCCAGGACAAGGTTACAGGGCCGCTGGTTTGTGCTGTCCGGACATGACTAAGAAAAGGGGGTCAGAGGGCAGCCATGGTGACCGTACACCCACTTTAGGGAAGCCATGTTTCCTGGATGCTTTTTCTTCTCTGACCTCTCCTCCCTTCTAGGCTTCGTCCTGTGCAGCAGGAAGTGATGTCACATGCATCCTGACCTTTTAACCGTCAGAGGATGGGTGACGTCATCGTATCCCTGCTCTGCTCTCCCCCTTATGCTGCTCTGCTTCCCCTCCCATCATGTCTAATTGGACTGCCAGAGAGAGACCTGGCAGCCTTCAGCCTGCCAACCACTAATCTCTGTTTAACTCCTGACCTCCATCTCACACGCTTTCATTAAGCATAAATATTATGCATTTTTATCAGCAAACATTTGAGGGGAAAAACAGCAACAACAAAAGTATTTGTGGATAAATTATCAATTGTATTTGCTGTAGCCTACAGTAGGGTACATTAATTAAATGTACTATATACATGTATTTCCTTCAGGCCCAGCTCTGTGAGAATCAGCTTAAAAGCGCACCACAGGCAGCCATTAAATGTGATCAATGACCAGGTTAGGTATCCACCCCACGGCCATATCCGATCACGTGATACACTGGTTCTCTATGGAAGGTTTCTGTGGGTGTCCAGGCTTACAGATCCCTTATGGACTCATTGATTTATTATACTGTATGTTACTGTGTCTGTTGAATATTCAAGCTGGTTTCTGTGTTATAGAACAGCTATGCCGTCACTGACTACTGCCGTTGAATATATCCGACTCCCCTGACCTGTTTCTGTTTTTGGCTCATGGTTACCTACGCACATGTGGGATTGAATCTCTTGAAATGGGGAGAAGGCCAGATTACTATGATAGATCAAACTAAAGGCCATCAAGAGTATATATTTCTGTACTTCTGGCATGATTTCAAAAACCCTCGTTAGAACTGCAGAGAAGTGCGAAACGTTAACAAGGATTCCAAGCATACATTAATTAAAAGTGCTTGTGTTTAATAGGAGTATCTCTTATTAAGTATGGAAGTGTAATGCAATGATTATCTCTCCATCTTAAATACTATCACTAGGCTTGAGGGCAACATCGGGTTGCATTACTAGTATTTTTATGTTGAATCACAGTACTGCCACCAGCTACGACCCTCTTCTCCAAATCACAGTGATTGGTGCTTACGGTACAATGGAACCTAAATCAACCATTAGGGATAATTGATTTAGGAAAATGTAGCTAATTAACCTTCTATTCTCACTATGCCCAGCAGCCAATCCCAGGGCCCGTTATTGATCCCAGCTCTGCCTGTTACATTTGGACTGACACTGCACGACTACCGTGTCATTAGAAACTGGTTGAAAAGATTAAAAACAGCCAGTGGGTGTACTATTGCACACAAAGTTGGTATCAGGAAATAAAGTCATCCTAATGCTACTTCTCCCTCGCACCACTTCACCCCTCTTTTCTACTGCTGCCCGCCGAGTAGGGTCGGTGCCAGGTCCAGAGACTGCTAAGTGATTGGTTCTGGCACACTCCCATTTTGTCATGCATTTTATCTCATAAAAAAAAAAAAAGTCATATAGTTAGCAGAGTTATTGGTCTCCAAAGACACATAGCTCCTCTACTCAATAGATTGCTTGGAAAAGAGGTTCGCTGTGAAAGTGGCAGAGGGGAAGGTGGGTAGTGGAAAGCTTCAGAAACGTGTTTAATGTATTGGATACCATTCCTCTCATTCCGCTCCAGCCACGAGCCCGTCCTCTCCAATTCAGGTGCCACCAACCTCCTGCGCTCAGCACAGGATCACATCAGAGATCAGATGTTGATTTAAGGAGTGGTGATTGACATGTGATAGCATGATGGCATTGAGGAGAGCAGTTAGTGGGCTCTCGAGTGGTGCAGCGGTCTAAGGCACTGCATCTCAGTGCTAGAGGCATTACTACAGACCCTGGTTCAATTCCAGGCTGTATCACAATCTGGCCGTGATTGGGGGTCCCATAGGGCGGTGCACAATTGGCCCGGCGTTGTCTGGGTTTGGCCAGGGTAGGCCGTCATTATAAATAAGAATTTGTTCTTAACTGACTTGCCTAGTTAAATATAAATAAAAATAGTCCCCCTGGTTTTTGGCAGGTCTCCAGGCTGTCACAGCAGTCAGTGGGAGTGTACAAAAATGACCCTCCCTGCCTTCCACACATGCTTCTTATCACTTCCCAACCTTCTACCTTCCTACCTTGGTGATTTTAAAATATACAAAAATATATTTTTGTCACCTTTCACATTTCCAATGTAATTTTGGTAAGTCTATTTAATGTCTCCAGTGGGGGACCTTGTAACGTAGTGTACTGGGCATCTCTCACTACTATTGGTTGGTGTGTGGAGGTCAAGTCCATCTTAAGGCTTAGGCTATACTGAAACAAGGCAACAGTAAACATGTTGGCCCCCACGAAGGATGCACCACAAATTATCCATTATATTGACCAGATACTCAAGTGGCCACTTTAACAATGAAAGCCAGCCTGGGTACCAGTCTCTTTAGCTAATCCACTCCCTGTACTCCATATCATGTGCCAAAAACTCTTTGGCAATGACAAGCAGTGGCAAGTGGAATATTAGCTAAAGAGACTGGTACTCAGACTAGAAGGCAGTCGGGAGGAGGCAAGATCAGGTGGGTCCTTTCTAGCCAATGAGAGGGCAGATACACCTGTGAACAACAGGCATAACTCCGATATAAATAGCTTTTTCTCAAAGTTGCCGGGATGTCACGTGTCCTACTTATCAGTACACTTGTAACAACCTAACCACTACGAAACGTCTATTCGATCAAATAAGCCACACGTTGCAAATAAGCCATTCCATTTTTTGTTAGCACAATTCGACACTCTCATTGACCTCTATACAAAAACTCATCGCTTGGTGAGCGGAAAAAATTACCAAAACTCATCGCTTGGTGAGCGGAAAAAATTACAAAAACTCTTTTTTTTTTAAACAACACCTGCTGGAGAAGACAGATTTTGGGCCCAGTTATCCCTCTCGCTTTACCTCTTCCTATCTGGTGTGACACACACATTTGAGTTAATTACTAAAGCTCCTTTTTTGAGCCAATCCATGTAATTGCCGGATCTCTATGGCAAGACCCATCATTCACCCAAGTTTAATCATAATCGGGCCAGTGCTGACTGTGACTAACGTACGGAGACCGATCCACAGTCTCCTTCGTGGGGGACAACAATTAGCATCTGCTGAACACAACTAAAAACAGATACATTTTGAGAGGAGGATGTCCTCCCTCATCTGTCCTTCAGAAATGTAACATACTGTATGTCTGCCGTGCTTTCAATTATTAATGAGTGTAGGTTAGAGGGGGGGCTAGGGTTAGACAGTATTTAATCATTAAGGGGGCAGCCAAAACAGAAACAAAACATCAGCCATAGCTTTAGTTTCGTTATCACAAAGAACTGTGTACTGTCATATTTGTGTGTGTGTGTGTTTGTGTGTGTGTGATTTCTTGAAATATGTCTGTGGAAAGCTCCAATTTAAGTTATCTCACGTTTTAAGCCATCTCTAGATTCGAATTGGATTGTGTAAAACAGTCTCAGTTCTTTTGTGTCCCTACCTCTTCGAGAGTCTACGATACCAAAGAGGTGTGCATGTGTGTGTGGCAATCCAATCTCAAAATAAAACGGCAACCTGTGACATAACTGCAGTTATGAATTACGCCATGGCTTGACATTTTAATTACGCCATGTGGTACCGTATCTTAGCTATCACAGAATTAAGCCATGGCTTGATGTTCTAATCTCTGCAAGCTTCTGCACGTCATCTCAAGCTGACACCTTTGCTAACAGTGATTGTGTCAATTTAAAACTTGCACAAGACAGTTCACAGAATTGTCAATTTAAAGAAATGTAGCCAATTTATTCATTACTACGTTAACATTAGACAGTTAATCCAGAGATTCTTACCTTTGCCTCGATTTGACAGTGTCGTCCAGATCATCATGACGTTTGGAGTTCTTTATGATAGCCACATTAGCAGCTAATTAGCGTTTCATTTTGGGCGGGGTAAATACAGGCAAATACATTTCTAAAAGTCACCTTGTCCTACAGAGATTTACACGTTTGTGTTTCTAAAATCCCCTATGGGAAAAATGTATGGTGGAAAAATTATTGGAACCATTTCCCAGTTTGACCACTAAGTTTTATGGGTATTATGACTCATACTGTGGTACTCTATATGGCCTATAGATCAGATCAAGGAACCAAGCGACAACACTGGCGTGACTCAATCTTCAGGTAGTAAAAAAGTATGTCGAATGCCAGAATGTATTACAAAGAGCCGCCCCTTTTGTGACGAAAAACGACATTGCAACACTCTGAATCTTGCGTCTGCAAAGAACTTGTAGGAAGCTTTAAATGCGCATCCATCATCCACAACACTCTAGCAAGGTAATAGGCTCATTCATCCCCCCTCCTCTCCCCTGTAACTATTCACCAGGTCGTTGCTGTAAATGAGAATGTGGTCAAATAAGGGTTAATAATAAATAAATAATAGAATAGGCTGGCGTTTGCGCGTGTTTGTGTACGTGCGTGCATGTTTGTGTGTTCACAGTTATTCTGATCATCTATAAAACTTACTGCATATGTGTTTTAACATGCTTATTGTAACATATAAGTATATTAAATAATATTTAATGAACTGAGCATGTTTAAATCTGGTGTTACCTCCTATTTCAGTAAATACAGGCCAGAAAGAGGAAGTTGGCTTAGAAAAGGCTCTTTCTATGGCATTATCTGTGTTTTCTGCGACTAACCCTGACTTCCTATTTTACTGAATACTACCAGCTAAAAGAGGGATGATACATCTCTGTCTCTCCATCTTACATAACTATGTCCATCCGTCACCACTGTGAGAAAGCCTAGGAACATTTTGACTAAGGTTTTGGTCATGTGCATGCTCAAAGAACTATATTGTGAGGTTATATGGGAGTACATGGCATTCGTGTACGAGTTAGTCAGAGTGAATGTGTCTGTCTGTCTGAATCTGGCATGCTGCCCACAGTGGCAGGAAGAACAGCTGTCCCTCTGCAATGGCACTGTGTGTGATTCTGCCCATGACTGTGTGTGTGTGTGTGTGTGTGTGTGTGTGAGTGTGCATATGTGTGTGTGTGACCGGAACTAGAGAGGAACTGACCCTCACTCCATCACTGCTGCTATTATGTGGAGCTGTACTGCACACTGTGGTTCCTCTCCCATCCGTGCAGCTGGCTCTGAGGCCGAGGCAGAGAGACTACCCACCAATAGCATTTATAGCTGTCCTCTTGCATACAATGTTCTGCATGACATTGATGACTGAGAGGGCAGTGGTTAAAGTTGCCTGTCTTCCACATTCTAGGCAGTTAGACAACTTGCTCCAGTCAGGCCCTCCTGTTGCTCTGTCTCTAAGAGCACTGGCCTGTACACCGCCTGCTGCTCTGTCTCTAGACTCTAGCAGCACTGGCCTCTACACCGCCTGATAGCTCTGTCTCTAGTCTCTAGCAGCACTGGCCTCAACACCGCCTGATGTCTCTAGTCTCTAGCAGCGCAAGCCTCTACACCACCTGCTGCTCTGTCTAGTCTCTAGCAGCAATGGCCTCTACACCACCTGCTGCTCTGTCTCTAGTCTCTAACAGCACTGGCCTCTACACTGCCTGCTGCTCTCTCTCTAGTCTCTAGCAGCACTGGCCTCTATACCGCCTGCTGCTCTGTCTATAGTCTCTAGCAGCACTGGCCTCTACACTGCCTGCTGCTCTGTCTATAGTCTCTAGCAGCACTGGCCTCTACACTGCCTGCTGCTCTGTCTATAGTCTCTAGCAGCACTGGCCTCTACACTGCCTGCTGCTCTGTCTATAGTCTCTAGCAGCACTGGCCTCTACACCGCCTGCTGCTCTGTCTCTAGTCTCTAGCAGCACTGGCCTCAACACCGCCTGCTGCTCTGTCTATAGTCTCTAGCAGCACTGGCCTCTACACCGCCTGCTGCTCTGTCTCCAGTCTCTAGCAGCACTGGCCTCTATACCACCTGCTGCTCTGTCTCCTCTAATCTATGTGCTCTGTACCTCATGACCTAAATAGAACTGTGCATTGCCCTGGAACCACATGCCAATATGCTAACTGTGCCTGGTGATACAAGCTGATTTTGCTCCTTTCCGTGTGTAGGCTACATCTGTGTGTTTGCGTGTGTCTTGCATCATGCTTTATACACTGAACAAAAATATAAATGCAACATTCAACAATTTCAAAGATTGTACTGAGTTAAAGTTCATATAAGGAAATCAGTCAATTGAAATAAATTCATAAGGCTCTAATCTATGGATTTCACATGACTGGGAATTTAGATCACAGGTAGAAGCGTAGATCAGAAAACCAATTGGTATCTGGTATGACCACCATTTGACTCATGCAGGGCAACACATCTCCTTCGGATTGAGTTGATCAGTATGTTGATTGTGGCCTGTGGAATGTTGTCCCACTCCTTTTTAATGGTTGTGTGAAGTTGCTGGATATTGGTGGGAATTGGAACACGCTGTCGTACACGTCAACCCAGAGCAACCCAAACATGCTCAATGGGTGACTTGTCTGGTGAGTATGCAGGCCATGGAATAACTGGGACATCTTCAGCTTCCAGAAATTGTGTACAGATCCTTGCAACACGGGGCTGTGCATTATCATGCTGAAACATGAGGTGATGGCGGTGGATGAATGGCACGACAATGGGCCTGCGGATCTCATCACGGTATATCTGTACATTCAAATTGCCATCAATTGTGTGCGTTGTCCGTAGCTAGCCCATAGCATAACCCCACCGCCACCATGGGGCACTCTGTTCACAACGTTGACATCAGCAAACCACTCGCCCACACGACACCATACACACTGTCTGCCATCTGCCCGGTACAGTTGAAACCAGCGTTCATCCGTAAAGAGCACACTTCTCCAGCGTGCCAATGGCCATCGAAGGTGAGCATTTGCCCACTGTAGTCGGTTATGACGGTGAACTGCAGTCAGGTCAAGACCCTGGTAAGGACGATGAGCATGCTGGTCTCAGATGATCATGCAGGTGAAGAAGCCAGATGTGTCAGCTCATGAAACATTGGCCCAACGCTTTACATGTTGCGTTTATATTTTTGTTCAGTGTAGTTCAACAATCAGTGTCACCTTGCCATCAGTGTCACTTGGAGGGTGAGAAGGAGACTGTAACCCAAGCACATTGATTTAGTTGAAATCAATGGCAAGTGGCTTTGTAAGGTATGATAATGTAGTGAACAGACACAGATGCTAGTACCCTGGGATCTCAAACATTTTTAAATAATGGTCACATGATTCGTAAACAACAGGTGTGGACTAACAGTGACATGCTTACTTGCGGGCCCATTCCCAACAATGAGAAAAAGAAAATAGAGAAATAATAATAAATAAATAAATAGTAAAATAATAGAAAAGTAAAACACGTAATAATAAAAGTAATACTAGATACACAATGACTAACAATAACTCTATACACGGCTATATCTAGTTATCTGAGTTCTGTTAGTGACGTGTGTGTGTGTGTGTGTGTGTGTGTGTGTGTGTGTGTGTGTGTGTGTGTGTGTGTGTGTGTGCGCGCGCGTGAGTGTGTGTATTTTGGATAATACTGGGAGTGGATCTGGGGTCTAACACCAGTGTTGTAACTAAGTGATAATAAGTCGGCAGGTAGCCCAGCAGGTCGCTGGTTCAAATACCCGAGCCGACAATGTGAAAAACCTGTCGATGTGTCCTTGAGCAAGGCACTTAACCCTAATTTGCTCCAGGGTCTGGCTGTAGGTATGGCCGTCATTGTAAATAAGAATTGGTTCTTAACTGACTTGCCTAGTTAAAATAAAGGTTAAAAAATAATTATAAAATAATTATGATAAGTCACAATAATATGTGTAAAGGAGGGTAGCAGTGCTAATGCACTGTGCTGCTCAGACCCTCCACCTTGGTCTATGAGGTACATCCTGTCTGTGTGTTTCCTATGTGCGGCGGTTGTCTGGGCCGAGCCTCTCAGGGGCACACAGGCATGGCCGATCTACCGGTGCTACAGCTCAGCGCTTCTAATTAGTAACTCCGTTTTTTTGTTGTCCTCTTTTTACCGTCAACGCCTTTAAAATGAAAACGCAGCCAGTTGCACAGTGACTCTTTCCACCCTTATTGACTGTAATAGAATAGACACAACCATGACGTGCTTTTGCCACATGGATAGAGCATTAATGATTTTCACTGTGTTGTATGTATCTACCGATTAATGTGAGGTAGATACATAGCAGGTGGTGTAGAGGTCTTTTTACCTGACAGATTCTCAGTGCAGGTTTGTTTTCTGACTTTTTGATCAGTCTTTGCTCATGATGGGGAAGTAGTGATGTTGTGGGAGTGTATTGAGTTAGATCTCCATTCAGCACCACTGAATGCCACTGAGTGCACTTCTCCTACAATGGTAATTGTAACAACGAGAATAGGAGGTGTTTGTGTGCGTTGTTCAGTCAGTGTTTGTATGATATAACTGGTTGATTAACAACACTGACGACAGCAAACTCCACACACCCACTGCCTACAGTATTTTTGACTTGTGGGTTATTTACAGTATGCAAATCTGTGACGAGCAAGCAAACCTCCCTAGTGTGAATTTATTCAAATATTCAGCAGATGTTTGTAGAGACGTTATGCTTTCATTCAACTGACACCATGTCAAAATAATTATTATCATAATCCTAATGCACTTTAAGACTTCATTTAGCAAACTGAAATGACAAACATTCAAACCTATACAGGTCAAAATCATGTTCTTTCCAGTTACACAAATGTAGTAGTATAGTAGTATAGTAGTGTAGTAGTGTAGTATTATAGTAGTATAGTAGTGTAGTAGTGTAGTATTATAGTAGTATAGTAGTGTAGTAGTATAGTAGTGTAGTAGTGTAGTAGTATAGTAGTGTAGTAGTATAGTAGTATAGTAGTGTAGTATTATAGTAGTATAGTAGTATAGTAGTATAGTAGTGTAGTAGTATAGTAGTGTAGTAGTATAGTAGTATAGTAGTGTAGTAGTATAGTAGTGTAGTAGTATAGTAGTATAGTATTATAGTAGTATAGTAGTGTAGTAGTATAGTATTATAGTAGTGTAGTAGTATAGTAGTATAGTATTATAGTAGTATAGTAGTGTAGTAGTATAGTAGTGTAGTAGTATAGTAGTATAGTAGTATAGTATTATAGTAGTGTAGTAGTGTAGTAGTGTAGTAGTATAGTAGTATAGTAGTATAGTAGTATAGTAGTATAGTAGTGTAGTAGTGTAGTAGTATAGTAGTGTAGTAGTATAGTAGTATAGTAGTGTAGTAGTGTAGTAGTATAGTATTATAGTAGTGTATTAGTATAGTAGTATAGTATTATAGTAGTATAGTAGTGTAGTAGTATAGTAGTATAGTAGTGTAGTATTATAGTAGTATAGTAGTGTAGTAGTATAGTAGTATAGTAGTGTAGTAGTACAGTAGTATAGTAGTGTAGTAGTATAGTAGTATAGTAGTATAGTAGTGTAGTAGTATAGTAGTATAGTATTATAGTAGTATAGTAGTATAGTAGTGTAGTAGTATAGTAGTATAGTAGTGTAGTATTATAGTAGTATACAAGTGTAGTAGTGTAGTAGTATAGTAGTGTTGTAGGATAGTAGTATAGTAGTATAGTAGTATAGTAGTGTAGTAGGATAGTAGTATAGTAGTGTAGTAGTATAGTAGTACAGTAGTGTAGTAGTGTAGTAGTGTAGTAGTACAGTAGTGTAGTAGTATAGTAGTATAGTATTATAGTAGTATAGTAGTATAGTAGTACAGTAGTGTAGTAGTATAGTAGTATAGTAGTGTAGTAGTGTAGTAGGATAGTAGTACAGTAGTATAGTAGTGTAGTAGTATAGTAGTGTAGTAGGATAGTAGTACAGTAGTGTAGTAGTATAGTAGTGTAGTAGTACCTTTATTTGGCTCATTTTCTACTTCTCACTACTACACTACTCATCTTTTTAATAAACTTCCTTGCCTCCTCATATTTCTCATCTCTATCACCTCTGCCACTCCCCCCTTTCCTTCCTTCCTTCCTTCCTTCCTTCCTTCCTTCCTTCCTTCCTTCCTTCCTTCCTTCCTTCCTTCCTTCCTTCCTTCCTTCCTTCCTTCCTTCCTTCCTTCCCTCCTTTCCTTCCTTCCCTCCCATCACACTCGCTCTACTATTTCTCTCCTCTCTCATCCTGCTCATTGTGCAGTCAGGCCCTGTGTGGCAGAGCAGAGCAGAGCTGGGCCGGCCAGAGCCCAGGGACAGAAATCTGTGGGTGACTCCACTCCAGAGAGGGCTGAGCTCCCATTAAGCGCATGGCCACAGAGGACAGGTGACAAAGGAGAACACAAGCCGATTAGAGGATCCACCCAGTGGCTTCCACTGCTATACGCCATCCTACCATCCTCTGCGCTTTCCACCAGGCTCCCTCAATCACACACACACTCTGCTCACTGGGAGAGATAGAGTGACACAGTCTGGCTAGGCCTAGTCACGTAAAATGGCTCCAACTGATGGAGACGGTGTGGTTCTGCTGACTCGTGTTTCAGAGGAGAGGATACCTTAGGAAACATTGATCCATGTTGATGAAATGCCATTGACTGGACAGATGGATTATTTCTCTTGAGACACCACTGAAATCAGTTAACTATTGTATTTGTCATATTATACTGTATGTCTGGTTGAATGTTTCGCCCATATTGGTCATTTTTCCTTCCGTTAAGATGAGAGTAAAAATATCAGTTTGTCAGGGCACAGTGTGGGCGCACCATGGTAAATGTCCTCTCTTGTGGAGCACATTAGGCCTAAACATAGATTGAATAGCCTTTTTACATCGTCTTTCTGCCTCAAGTTGTTGTCAGATAGGTGCCTGTCCACGTTGTGTTACGTAAAGACAGTTGGTTGACTGTTGAGAGGCTATTTGCTGCAGCGGCCCTATGGAGAGGAGTTTCTTTTGGCATGGAAATATAATTTGGTATGCAAAGAGGGCAGCGGTGTGAGCTGGAGTTTAAATCCTGGGTGACACACAGCTTTAGTACATCTGAGGCAGGCAGGGTCTGTTAGCCCCGTGGCTCTGCTAGCATCCTGCGACACAGATGTGTAACACTGCTGCTCTCACTATTATTTCCATAATCTCCTTTACATGTAATATATCTATTGAAGACATCAAGTGGTTCTGTACGTACAGCCTTGATTCATCCGATCAGATGCCTCATACTATGTAACTCATTTTAGTTAGATAGATCTGTCCTCTGTGGTCAGGGGCTGGTGTAGGAATGGACAGTGATGTGGAGCAGTTTGATTCTGCAGGAAATACAAGCGGGCCTGATCGATCACAGAGACTCGCTGCTCTGCCTCCCTTCTCCTCCCTTCTCCTCCCTTCTCTCATCCCCATCTCCTCCTCTCCTCCCACTCAGCTGAAGAATGTGCCACACATGTCCCTGATGACTGACAGGGAGTCTCATATTTAAAAAGAGTCCCAGACACCCACAGGTTTTTATAGCTCCATACTGTGACGATGCTATGAGTCCTCGCTAGATGAACAAATATAGACGCCTACACGCTCTGACGCCAATGGCTAGTTCCCATAATTTGGGTCAAACAGCATATTTAAAGAGCATCATTTTTAACATGTTCTATGAAAAGGTTTACTTTTTTAGAGCGCCTGAGTGCTTCAACACTAGAACAAGAACAAGAACATATCTGTCTCTGACACACACACATCTGATAATTATTGTAGGTCTATTTCATCCTAAAATACAGGCGGGTATTGTCCATTAACCTTAATTTGACTGATAAATAAATGACTGTTGGGTTGAGATTGCTGCGTTAAATAATTGTATGTCTGTTTAGAGTTGACATTTTCATTTGGCTTAACCTAATCAAAATATACTCAAGTCAACAATATATTTGATCCCAAATTGAATGCCCCTTTGCAACCTTATTTCCTAATTACAACATTAGTATTCTGATATTATTACATGATCAATGATTATGTCATATTTGAGTAGCATTTTATGACAATCACCATGGTAAGGTCCTTTTCCCTCGGTTACAATGGCATCTGTCCACATCATTGTCACTGTGACCTCGAAGCATCACTAGACTCTTGTACCCATGCCCCTTGTGTGCAATGCCACAGTGGTTGTCTGTCATAGTCACCCAACAAATCTGCTGTTTGCGTCTGGGCTTAGTTTTACCCTCTGTCACATACATATTCATTCTCCGAGAGCTTGTTTTCAGAAGATTAACACTGCCTGTGTTCTGTGTTTTAGATCCATTTGTCAGACGTGTCACTGTCAAAGTGAGTCTATGATTAGAGGCTAGAGGAGATTTCACACAGACACACACACGTACACATCCATGGGCACATCTGGCAAACCATGTAGATTAACAGTCTCGGATGGATAACGTCACACCCTCTGCCAATCTGGCCAGGAACGCACAAAGACTGCGACCAAGTCACTAGCCCTGTTTATACCTGCCGCTAACATGTGTCCTTCATCCTGATCTTGACCTGATCTTGTCTGTTTACACTCATAAGATCTGATCACAATCAGATGACAATGTGTCTTTTAATTGTCTACACTTGTGGCCAAAATCAGAATGTGGACAAGATAAGGACAAGGGCTGCATGTTAGAACCAGGTATAAACGGGCTTCTGTCAACAAATTTAGACACGCACACGGGCCTGCCGCACTCTTCAGGAAAGAGAGTGAGGACTTCACCGTGTCAAGTCCCGATTCATTCATCATCATATGGAATTAGATTGTCCGCTACTGACAACCACAGTGAATACCACATATGATGAGGACTCATGTGGCGCAAAATAAATTATATGGCCTGTCCTTATGTAAGCTGTCCCTAAACCCTCTCCTCATCATCTCTCCTCTTCATCTCCCTCCTTATATCCAGCCTGTCTCTTTCGCCAGCAGACCTCACCGTCCCTTGCATCCCTGACTCCCAAAAACACAACCCCCCCACCTCACAGCCAAAATGAGAAGAAGAAGAAATGTCCTGCATCCCTCCTTTTCTTTGCCACCTTGAAAACAACACCCTGATCCCAGCTCTGGTTCTCCATTCCATCGTTGTCTGTGCAACATTACATGCAGTACCCTCTAAATCCTCTTTATCGTCTGTATCCCCCGCACAAAAACAGGCAGGGGCTGCAGACCTTTGTTTGCAAGAAATAAATAAATAATCATATTTTTTTTTTAAATCCTATTTATCTTGTCTTTTTGTTTCTGTGTCACTATCACTATCTATTACTCTCTTTCATTTTCCCCGTCTCTGCTCCCCCCCCCCCCCCCCCCCCCCGCCGTCCCTTCCTCCACCTGGCCCACATCTCTGGGTCCTGCAGCCCGGAGCAAGGTCTGCAGTGGCTTCATGTCAATGTCATAACGTTGTTTTTAAACGAGCTCACAACACCAGAGAGGGAGAGGGAGGAGAACGAGAGTGAAGATAGCAGAATGTCGCTCAGACATCCTTTTCTACCCCTCAGACATCCTTTCCTACCCCTCAGACATCCTTTCCTACCACTGACAAAGCGTTCGTTCATTGTGTTGACACATCCTCTGCTCTCTCACTTCTGTACGGCAGAATGCTCTGAATCTCTGGTGGAATCGACTGGAAATAAGAGCATATGTATGCTCGCATCTAGGTTGTCCTGATCAAGCCAATCACATTCATTATCACCAGACACAGGACATAGAGAATTTGGCATGTGTGCATTCTCATTGTAAACAAGAATTTGTTCTTAACTGATTTGCCTGGTTAAATAAAGGTTCAATTTAAAAATTTAAAATTTAAAAATACATTTCTCAAGGCACTGAGAAGAGAAAGACAGGTCTTACCTCCACATTTCAGCTCCGCTCCACCCTGCCTGGTCTCATTCTGTTCCTTTCTGTTGGCTCCCTCCCCCCTCTCCCCATGCTATCTATCCCCACGCTATCTATCCCCACGCTGAGGCCTTTTCTCCTCCTTCTCCCTCTTTGGTTCCCCTTGTCTGCTCCCTTCTTCCCCTCTCCAGAAATAAAACTCCTCTCTGATCAGTGTGGCTAGGAGCTCAGCTCTTCCATCCCGTTGTTCAGTCAAAAGAGGCAGGTTGATTTGCTCAATCCCTCACGCTCTCGCTCTCTCACGCCCATTCACATCACACTAAAGCCAACCCCCTCCTTCTCCTCCCTTCACACACACCACCCCCCCTCTCTCTCTCTTTCTCTCTCGCTCTGTCAAAGAGAGGCTGAGGCAGCAATAGACTGCACTAGGCAGGATGTGCTCTCCTTCTCTCTCTCTCTCTCTCTCTCTCTCTCGCTCTCTTTCTCTCTCTCTGAGTCTAATCCGTTTTCTAGACTAATGGTTGGATGATTAGGGCGACTAGATTATGCGACCAATGACTAAGTGCATCTAGCCTGTCAGCCGCAATGTGCTATTCTAAGCAAATTTGTGTATTTTGGGTGGAGGAGGGGTTGGGTGGGGGGGGGGGGGGGGGGGGGGCAGCAAGGAGCATACGTTTGCATGTTTATGTTTGTGCATGTTTGTGTGTGTTTAGGGGAGAGCTAATGTGTTTATCCCTTCCCCATGCCTTCCCTCCAAACGGGTGCTCCGCCACCTGACCTTGTCCTGCATGCGTCTCCATAGACATTACCTTGGCTCCCTAAGCCCAGCCATGGCGTTCTGATTATGTCATCCTACCAAAGCACAGGCGTCGGTCACAGACTGAACACGGGAGATGTTTATGAGAGAGAAGAGAATGATGCTGCTCTTTGTGAGCCTTTTACTGTGTCAAATGAAGGCGTTATCGCTGAGGATTATGGCGCTTTCTATTTGTCTTCGTTTTGTTGTGCCAGCTCAGTCATTTTTGTCTCTTTTTTCAGATGGATTTTGTCACTATGGGGTACGGAGAATCACAGCCTACAGTACTGTGTATCTCACTTTAGAATACAAGACTGGGCCTCTAATCCCAGATGCTCCTCCTCTCATCGCGCTCAAATGCATCCTCATGTTGGAAGCACAGGGCATAGACCACCATGGAATGTACGCTGCATGACTCATAACATTACAGACATATCCAATATGTGCGTAATAAAGTCACAATATGTGTAGGATACTGTAAGCATTAGTACATGGTTTCAATACTCCGTTATGCCCTCCTTTCTCTCATTGAATACTAGCCTTACCAGTCCAGCTTTAAACAACTCTTTAGCTTATGTGGCACTGGAGCTGGGGCCCGATTCCATCCCCTAATTACTGTATGAAATCTCCCCCTCGCCTGACCATGTGGCCCAGTTAGGAGGTCACCAGCTCTGGCCAAGCCCACAACAGAGCTGGGTGTGGGGGTGGGGTGGGGATATGAGGACGTGTTGGGGGTAGTGAGTCTTCAACGGATTAAAACAAAGGAACAATGATCATTGTTTTGCATACCCAAGAAAAGCATTTTAGTGATGGCACTAGAATGACATTGGTGTGTATTATCGAATGACACCTATTTTTTTTAACATTCACTATTATCATGTTGCATTTGAAATGTGTTCAAGATACCATTCACACATGGCAATGCAAACTCCATGAGTAAAATATATACTTTTCATCAATAACTCCTTTATTTAACATCATATAGATTAAATATATATTTCAAATGAGTGTTACAATAAATGGGTTCAATTATTTAAACAGAAAAACTGTTTTGATTGTGGATCAGATAAATATTATTATCTATTTCCTATTATTCATTGGTATTAATCTTGTCAAAGACCAACCTACCCCCAGCTCATTTACCCTAGGTACTACTTCCACTTCCTATTTTGCTAGAAAATCATGAAATGTGGCCCAATGAAACAAGAAGCTGACTTTTCACTTTATATCTCAGTTAGAAACAATGACTGAATGGAATTCTAACTGCTGTCACATTATCCAACCAAGACCATCATGCTAGAACCTACTGCATCTATCATATTTACCAAGTCTAGCTGCCTGGCCAGGAAAAGGTAGAGGCTTTGTTTTGGCATTGATAGAGGCCTAACATAATTACATTCCACCCTATGCAGAGAAATCAAGTTCCTGAATAAACATTCTCTTACAGACCCCACCAAAGTGACATCTGGAACTGAACTAAATGGCATGGTTGTTGTTACCCATTTCATGTGAATACATGTTGACAGTGACACAAGGTTTCCACATCCTTTGTCATGTCGAACATCCTGTGTACCGGTAAATTGTCAGTACTAGCTCACAGCAATAGTCAGTACTACAGCGACATCTATTGGTAAAGTGCTGCGTCGACAACCTTGTGCCATTGTGACCCGGGCCCAGTTGTTGCACCAGCCAGAAGACACAAAAAGAGAAAAGGTGTTTTTGATATCTCTTACATCTTATACCTTCTCTGAACCTTAATTGACATGTTTCATTTCCTTCTCATAATAATGGGTACATAAATACATCAGGCTATTTATTATGAATATGGAGATAGATGGTCACCATGACTTTTTACCAAATCATATTTACCAACTGTTGTGCTTAATAAAACTCTCGGAGAGTGCTAAGACCACGGCCAGAGATGCATAGGCTTGCAGAATGTGGTTTCAAGAAACAACACCAGGGCTCTTTTATCAAGATAAAACATGTACATTAACTCTTTAGTAGAGGAAAAATATGATTTCTCATGCAGAGGTTAAGTTAGTATCATGATGAGTCACTGAAGAATGTGTACGTTTGTGGGAATAGAGTGCCCGACTAGAAAAAGTACATTTCCTGTAGAAAATGTGTATGCTTGCTTCAGTTGTCTTAAAGAAATGGTATGGTATTGTAAGTTTAAATTGTTATTTACAACATAAGAATATTGTAACAACGGTAACAACTGGGACGGCAGGTAGCCAAGTGGTTAGAGCATTGGGCCCGTAACCGAAAGGTTGCTGGCCCGAATCCCCGAGCTGACAAGGTAAAGATCTGTTGTTCTGCTCCTGAACAAGGCAGTTAACCCACTGTTCCTAGGCCGTCATTGTAAATAAGAATTTGTTCTTAACTGACTTGCCTAGTTAAATAAAGGTATAAAAAAAAATAATAGAAATGACCACCATAATCCAAGATGAATGTACCCACGTCTGTCCACATCCTGGTTCAACCCTAAGTAACACTAGCCTCAACCCTAACCCTAGCTTCTTTTCCACATACCGGTTCAACCCTAACCCTAACCCTTTTACTGCAGTGGGTTAAATCAGGGTCATACAGAGTTGTTCTTAGTAGTCTTAAACAAATCTACTTTGAAATAAAAGTATACACAGAAGACTTGAAATATAACAACCGTTTGACATAGAAACACCGGATTTTCTGTATTTAAAAAAATTATAATGTTTATTAATTATGAATATGAATAACATTACACCGATGAGGCAACTAGTAATTTGACTGCAGGAAAGGGCTACTGATATATAGCCATTGGTTTTAGAATAATATAACGTATAAATGCATGATGAGCTTAGTTCAACTCTCTTACCCCATCAGAACCCTAAATATAAGCTTGTTGTCACACTATATAACAAACAAAAAAATGCATAGATGATCAATCCTTGCATCCATAGCCATGTCTATGAATTTGAGAGGGGTAACATTTTTCTGCTGTTTAACAAAACATGAAACTTGGGTGATTGATGCGTCTTGCCATAGAGATCAGGCATTTACAAAATTGCACTGATTGGCCCAAGGTGGAAGCTGTAGTAATTCACTGAAATGTGTTTGTCACATGCAATATTCAATTGGCCCAAGGGGTGCTGCATCATTCGTAGGGGACAATGATACTGCAACCTGTTGCCTTATTTGTAATAAATTGACACAACAAAAAAAAATTAAAGGGTCAAAAACACATGTGTGTTATCACTGCCACCTCCTCCTAATGTATCACAATTTATGTCTTTAGATTACACCCCCTGCCTTTACCATATTTAATCTGACTGTGAATGGTTGAAAGGGGATTGGGGAGTCATGGTGCTGTTGCTGCATTTTTGTTTCTTCTATTGTTGTTAGAAGGCTGTGCATTCATGTCCTCAGCGAACTGTACAGCTGTATGTAAATAAGACAGCACGAACTGCACATGGCCCACGAGCGCCACGGGCCAATCGCTGGCGTTCCTGCATCCTTTCCCGTAGCAACAAGATTACACATTCCGAATTCCTCCTGCCTAGGCTGTACACTGAACAAAGGCAGTGTAGGAATACGGTGGCTTTGTCTCTGTATAGCCCATAGGCTGCTCTAGGGCCAGGCATTGAGTATTCTTCGAAATACATTTTCAAGCTATTGCTAATACTATGACGAATCATCAATGATGTGGATGATGATGATGATGATGATATAATTGTAGGCATAGTCGGTCGCTTAATATGCTATAGACCAAGGTTTAACCACGATGAACATGTCCGAGGTGTTCGAAAGCGTGTGGTTATTCATTATTTTCATACTTTATTTTTCAAAAGCTGCTGCTCTCATCCCCTCGCGACTCATGTCTAAAACTGTGAAAGCCACATTTAATTGTTTAGTTGTGATTGTGCTCTTATTAAATTATCAAAGTTGCTGTTTTAAAATGCATAATAACCCTTACCTACAGAGGCTGAATTCAAATGTAAGACATGGCTCATAAACACCCCGAGGGCCCATGCAGCATTGCTCTTTTTGATTAACCTACATGTTCAAAACAACATTGTGTAGGCTAACATTGTAGTTGTATTCTGAGGTATTTAACGTTTTGCTAGATATTACTGCACAGTTGGATGATAGAAACAAGCATTTCGCTGCACCTGCGATAACATCTGCAAATTTGATTTTGAGGTTAATGACATTAGTTTGAACGGGCTGAGAAGTCTATATAGCGCGTGGCGCCTTTTTAAAACGTGTTTTTCCTTATACGCCTCAGTGGAGATAGGTATTCCGTTAGTTTAAAAGCGCCACATTTGTGATTCCGTTTAATTATGCCGCCGCTGAATTGTATGTCTGAGCCGCCAGTAATGGGCTAAGTCAGGCAGGTCACGTCAAAGAATAGGACCGAATTCAGTTCTCCAGCTTTATGCAAATAGGGTGTCACAGAGGTCAGGGCGGGCGCGTGGCTTGTGCCTCCAAAGGCACACGCTTCAAACTTCCAATTCCAACAAAGGCAGAAAGTAAAAGAATGGGGAAAGTCCCCCCTTCAACCCCGAACACATAGGCCTATTCAAATACATGCCCTTCGCCTCTCCATAGTGCAATCCTCCTCGCGCTCCAACTTTTTTTTGTCTCCTATCCCCAAAGGACGAAAAGAAAATCCAATAACAATCAACGCTCCCGAGACAACAGACCGGTTGGAAGACACCGTACAACGGCTGGGGGATGTGTGTGTGTGCGTGTGTTTGCCCGTGCGTTTGTGCGTGTTTGCCCAGAGCATATTCCAAAGTAGATTGCAGCTGAGGGCAGCTTCGGTTTCTCCAATTGTGGGACATGCTTATTCTTCATAACCATTATCTGATGCCTGTTTTAAGTCGATGTTGACAAGTTAAAAAGAAAGAATAAGAAAACAGGCTGAAGGTAATGATTTTGTCTGGGTTGATAGGCCTAATATCTAATGTCTCTATCAAAACAGGAATTGGGGGTGTTGTCTTTTATATGTATTTTATTTCAAAGCACAATAACACATTATCCACAGGCCTATTTTATACAGGAATTTATAGAATTGCAACAATATACCATAGGCCTACACACCATTTTGATGTTTGGCCCAAAAAACATGAATCAATGCAACTGACTGCTTAGATTGAGTAACATTATCTCCAACAATACAGGTCCTTACAATGTAAAACCAAGTGTTTATGATCTGAACACATAACTAAACACTTTTCTGTAACACTTTTTAAACGCAGTCAAGGCATTTAGAAATTCAATGAAAACACGTTACAGTGTTTAGATTGTAAACACCAGAACATGTTTATTCGCTGTAACACTTTTTAAACACATGAACACATTTTTTTAGCACAAGGGATTTAGGTTAAGTAAAGGTTTAGTAAACACTGGGGTGTTGTTTTAACACTGTAGGGTGTAAAGCGGTATTTGCATATTTCCCAGCATGCCTTTCGAGTGAATATGTTCATTATTGTGCATAGTTGCTGGAGCTATCTTCAGAGTGACTGCCTAAGTGCATATGTTTCAATTAGAAGCAAATCCTTTATGACCGCATATTAGACATAAGACCTTTAGATATGACCTAGTTTTCCTCAACATTGTGGTCTGAAAATCCTGGTTCATAGGCCAAATCAGACCTGCAAGTCACAACACACTGGTTTGTGAAGTGATTATTAAGTCCTATCAGAATCCAGCCAAAGGGTGTATAACCAAGATTTTAAATATTATATCACTCGCAACCTGCACTCAGAATGAATGCTATGGTGAAGGACTTCATAAACAAGACTACCTAAACCATATAAACTGGAACAATCATCTCAGTAGATCCAACCCCTTACAGATTGGATTAGTTTAGAAAAATGTCTGTTATTTATCTTTGTATAGTACAAGATCAGTTAATAAATGCACATGAGGAAACATAGATATTAAAACAAACTATTCTAAAAATCAACCTGCAACAAAGCATGCTGGGAAATATGATAATGAGGCCCTTCCCATTTTTATCAGTGGGTGGATTTGATTATATTGAGCCGCTTGGCACCGGTCTATGGGCCGTGATGTGAACGAGCAAAAACTGTGAGGGATGAGCGCCCTTCTCAAATCGAACAGTAATCTGCGCCGCTCGGTCATGTTGTCATGACTAGTTTTCATTGGGAAGGCAGATAAAGCGTTTTTATCAAAAGCAAGAACTTTTGTAAAAACAGAATCTTACTTATTACTGCACATGGTTAATTACGCCACTTTTGTTTTGAGCCAACTTCGCCGTGGGCTTTGAACAGAGCACCTGGCTCATGTCAGGGTGGCAACCCGTTCCAAAACGAATGCAATCAACTTTCACCCGGTCCGAAACACGCCTACCTGGGAGCCTGAGCCAGATTAATCAAATCCCCTCACTCTGAGCGCAACCTAGTCTCAGAGCATTTTGTATTATTCTGTATGTAAATCCAAGACACTCCATTCTGTATGATATGTTTCATTTTGTATGGTATGTATTAATGGGGATGTCCATCATCCATTTCGTATGATATGTTACGTATTACAATTAGTATAATATGTTACGAATTTGCAAAATGTATAATATGCTACGAATTTGCCAAAATGTATAATATTCTACAAATTTGCAAAACATACAATATGTTACGAATTGGCAAAACATATAACATGTTACGATTTCAAATTTGTTGTGGCAAACGTTAGCTAGATGGCTAGGTGGCTAACACTAACGTTAACTAGCTGGCTAACGTTAGCTAGGCTAAGGTTAGGGTTAAGGTTAGGAGTTGGGTAAAAGCGTTAAGGTTAGGGTTAGGGGAAGGGTTAGCTAAAAGAGTTAAGGTTAGGGTTAGGGTTGAGGGAAAAGCATTAGCTAACATGCTAAGCAGTTGCAAAGTAGCTAAAAATGCGTAGGTAGTTGAAAAGTTGCTAATTTGCTAAAATGCTAATGTCTGTGATGAGATTCGAACACAACCTTTGGGTTGCTAGACGCTCACGTTATACGCATGACCATACCAAACATAGTGTTTCAAACTAATTTGAGTATCCCGGATTTACTGTGTTACATCTAGTGTATGAAGCCAGGCTGCTGAGAGAGTTAATGGAAATAAACTCAACACAGTCGAGTAACAACAACACCTAAAGATTTAAAATATTAGTTTAATCAAATGTTAAGCTGAACTGTATTCTGAACAAAAATATAAACGCAACATGCAACAATTATCATGCTGAAACATGAGGTGACGGCAGCGGATGAATGGCACAACAATGGGCCTCAGGATCTCGTCATGATATCTCTGTGAATTTAAATTGCCATCAATAAAATGCAGTTGTGTTTGTTGTCCGTAGTTTATGCCTGTCCATACCATAAACCCACCACCACCATGGGGCACTCTGTTCACAGCGTTGACATCAGCAAACCGCTCACCCACACGATGCCATACACGTGGTCTATGGTTGTGAGGATGGTTGAACGTACTGCCAAATTCTCGTAAAATGACATTGGAGGAAGCTTATAGTAGAGAAAAAAACATTAAATTATCTGGCAACAGCTCTGGTGGACATTCCTGCAGTCAACATGCCAATTGTACGCTCCCTCAAAACTTGAGAAATCTTTGGCATTGTTTTGTGCGACAAAACTGCACATTAATAGAGTGGCCTTTTATTGTCCCCAGCACAAGGTGCACCTGTGTAATGATCATGCTGTTTAATCAGCTTCTTGATATGCCACACCTGTCAGGTGGAATGATTATCTTGGCAAAGAAGCACTAACAGGGAGTAAACAAACTTGTGCACAACATTTGAGAGAAATAAGCTTTTTGTGTGCATGGAACATTTCTGGGATCTTTTATTTCAGCTCATGAAACATTGGACCAACAACCCTTTACATGTTGCCTTTATATTTTGTTCGTGTCGGTAAGGTGACAGTTTCCTAACACTGATCAAAGACATGGAAAGTCATATCAATTTCTAATGACAATGCACTCTAAACAGGATGGGAAAGTAAACACTAGTGTTTCAAATCTGAACACTTAAGAGGTATAGGTGTTCTCATGGTTGGAAGCGGACTGGAAAAAGCTGACTATAATGTTTAATCTTGCATTCTAAACGCTTGTGTTTAAGATGAGAACATTCATTGTTTAAATTTTAAACACTGACATTTAATTTATAGGTAAACCTGTCACGTTTCATGGCTTTACAATTAGGCTATGGAAGATGTTTGGTCTGTGACCGTTACCGTTTATTGATTTCAAACGTTTTTGTTGGCCTTTAGAAGACATCCCATATTCAGATGGCCCTACTGCTAATAATATGTATTTTGGAAGGTTGGGGGTTGGGTCTGTATATGTAATGTGCTTTAGCGCCAGATTGTGGACGTGTGATGAAAATTGTTAATTTCGCTGACAATGACATGACAGACTGTTTCTATTGTTGAGTTGAGACGTTTGACGTTGGCGGTATTCAATGTTTGCCACAACTAGAGAGCATAATTTATTTCAACGTTGTTGATAAAATAATTAGGATCCCCTTCACACCAGGGACTGAATTTTCGAAACGTAAAATAACTCACATACGGAGTTACTTTTTTGAGCTTTTTTTCTCTTGATGTTGAAATCACATTAAATTCAATTAAATTGTTCAAAGGGTTGAATGCCCCTGAACGCCTGTGTTTAAGGTGCATTTGAGCAGAGCATTGAGCACTGATCTGCACAGATGTACTGGTGCTGTGCCTCTTCTGCTCTGCCTCTTTACCCCCAAACTGGAACAAGCCTGACTCCTTTTGAATCGTACGTTTTGATGAATGGATGGACGGCTGCGGCACGTGTGTGTTGAATAGAGTCTCAGAGGACATGGGAGGATAAAGGCTGGATAAGTGTGGTGTAGCTCTGTGTAATCTGCATAATGGCTAGGGACCGTCAAGGACGGGACAAGTGGTCTGGGGGGGGGGCTCGGCAATGGGGAGCCTGACATCTGCCGCTGTGCTCCCCAGAGACACCCGGTGGATCATGTTGCCGGGCCTTTCTTTTGACGGCTGGACTGCTGCCATCTGCGTCCTAACTGATGCACAATGACCGCTCGGGGTCTTTATAAAGACCGGGACAAACGACAGAGGAACCAGTGTGGACAAGTACCGCAGAGCGAATAGGACGCATTACGATTACGCATGCCTCTTTTCAATTCCTGGCCTCGACTTTAACAGCAAGAACTTATTGAGGCTGATTATAACGCGTCGTGTGTGCTTCCTGACAGTTACCATGCCAAAGGGTTTCCTTATAAAACGTTCTAAAAAGGCTGGTCCTGTTTCATACAGGATACGGGAGGAGGACTTGGCGCTGGACGCCAACTGTTCTCCGCTGGTCGAGAATGCCCCGGCTCACGCACTGCCCTCGGTGTGCCACAACTTTATCAGAGTTCCGAGCCGGGGTATTTTCGGTGGAATGCCAGAGTCTCACTGTGCGCCTTCACTGAGCCCGACCCGGCCTGACAGCGAGGGATATCAATATACACCCGTGGACGCCGCTCATCAAATGCTAAGCTATCTTTCTCCTGCTCCTGCAGATACCTTTCCCGAGGCAAATTTTGGAAGCTTCACCATTGATGGTTCACCAGTGTCGCCGTCTCTTCCGGAGATGACCACCAGACTGGACACCATGTGCGGGAATGCTAAATCTGCAGCATTGAAGCGGCCTGCCTCCTCCAACGCTAAATCTCCCCATACTAACTCTAAAAAGCGCAAGTCCTCAAGCTCCCAAAATCAAGAGAAGTCCAGCGTCCGGGATGAGGTAACCACATCACCCGTCCTCGGATTGCGCATTACAGAGGAGGCAGAGGATGAGGTGAAGCAGCGCTCCAACACCAGCAGTCCGCTTGGAGAATTCATCTGTCAGCTTTGCAAGGAGAGGTATGCTGACCCTCTCACTTTGGCCTTCCACATGTGTTCTCGCATCGTCCGAGTCGAATATCGGTGCGACGAGTGTGACAAAGTTTTTAGTTGTCCCGCTAACCTGGCCTCGCACCGACGTTGGCACAAGCCAAAGAGTTTTCAAGTGGAGAGCGTCTCGTCACAGAGAGAGAGTCGACCTGATACACCAACAGCCAGAGAGGCCATCCCACCCTCATCGCCACCCTCAGACTCGGGCTCCGATGAAGAATTTATGTTCAGCTGCCGACAGTGCTCAAAGAAATTCAGAAAACAAGCGTACCTGAGGAAACACTTGGCCTTGCACAATAGGAAAGCAGCTAGTCACCCCCAGAATCAGTCTCCTTCGGCCAAAGTCTCCGACCAACAACACAGCAATGATGAAACACCCGAGGCCTCGGCCAAATACGCAGGGACTGAGTCCATCACAAAGGGGGCAGGAGAGGTGTTCCCGTGTCGATTTTGTGGTGATAATTTATTCTCCTCCCCTGGACTCACCAGACACATAAACAAATATCACCCAACGGAGAGCAGACAGGTCATCGTTTTGTCCCAAACTATTTAATGACCTCAGACTGTTTGCTTCGGCATTATGACTTAAGTCCATGTTTGGACAGAGTTCTTGTAAACAATTGTTGAATAGTAGGCTATAGTTTTGTGTAATTTAGTTTTGTTTTCTACAAAGTTATATTTATCTATCTAATCAATTATTTATTTTATATTTATTTGTTTATTTAATAATGTATTTGTTTGTGTATTTATCTGCCCACATTTCTATTATTCATGTTGCTTTTGACTGTGATGACGTGCGTAATGACAAAAAACAATGACGCATTGCCAAATCACCTCTGACCAAATTAAAGTGTCTTATCTTTCGTTGAAACAATATTATCATGCCAACATCTACCTAAAATAATAAAGGGAGTATGAATCTACTATGCAATTGTGTATTTATTATAGAAACAATGCCATGGTGTTTTTACTTTTTGTTAGGTTCGATCCATTTTCTGCAACATCTACTTTCCATACATGTCATATATAATTTCTCCAACAGAAATTAGAATAGTAGAATAGTCCCTACCGACAATCAATTTTTTCCAACTTTACGCATCGACCTTGACAGTGGTAATTATGTCCAACTTCAGGGGAAGAGTGCAGTAGGACTGTTTCCCAACTTTAGTCCTCGAGTACCCCCAACTGCACACATTTTGGTTGTTGCCCCGGACAAACTCACCTGATTCAACTCATTGCGTGCTTGACGATAAATTGACAAATTGAATTAGGTGTGCTTGTTCAGGGCTTCAACAAAAATGTGTACTGTTGGGGGGGGGGGGGGGCAAAATATAAGAAGGCACTGTTTTTTCACCACTATTCCAAAATAAATTGAAATGGTTAAAATCATTAATTCATTCATTTTGGACGCAAGAGTTTCTCTCACATCAACTGAAAACAATTGTAAACTACACTGGTATCATCCCGCACCCTTGTGGTACAAATAAGAATTGCTGCCGCTTGCTTGACACACTCAGAAAAGTGAAAGCTCCTTCTCCTTCAAATCAAATACATTTTTATTTGTCACATGCTTCGTAAACAACAGGTGTAGAGTAACAGTGAAATGCTTATTTACGGGCCCTTCACACAGTAGAGTAGAATAGAGTGAATTCAATAGTCAAGGAAGCGTCGATAATAAAGATGTCCTTATGACGCACATATATATTCCAGTGGCATTCTGTACCATTCCTCTATGCCGAAGGTTGTATTTTTCCAGAGCCAATCCGGTAAATGCTTAGCTACTTGTTTGTATTGATGAATATTTGACAGATGCCTTAATTAGAAGTGTATGTAGTAGCTAATGACACTGGTAATTGTTGTGAAGATAAAGTAGTGATGGCATATAGTAATGTTCCCTTTGTAAACTAAAGTTCCTCTAAGTCTTAACAATACAATACATCATTGTGCTGCCATCAGAAAGTGCTCAAGGTTCTCCACTATGACCATTTCGGTGGCCAGTACCTTTACATGTTGTTACAATAAGAGGTTACAGGTTTGATGTTACATGTTTTCATTATACTTTTCTGGTACTCTTCTCTGCAGTGTTTGTGTGTGTTTAGCCTGGAGTGCAAGATGGAACATCGACCCTCATACAGGCAGACAGTGACTGGAAAGGGCAAGACTCCCCATACCCATACTTCCCATAATGTATTTTTCGTTATGTGTCGGACCCCAGTAAGACTAGCCGTCGCCATTGAATTCGGCTAATGGGGATTCTAATAAATCGCAACACCCCCCCCCCCCCCCCACACACACACAAACACACACTCACCTACGTTTTACTTTTAGAATCCAATATTTAGAATACACACTGTCATCAAACCTTTCTGTACCTCTATGTATGGCTATGAGCATCATCATGCATGATCTATTATGCAGGCTCAACCAGCCACCACAAGTCATCCGTAGCTGGCAAGCAGCCACACAAGAAGCGAGTGTTCTCAACATGTGAGGCCTTAGATGGTGAAATGTTGAAGATGCTCATACAAAAAGGTATGTGAAGTACTGTATACTGACGACTATTGTCACAGTTATGGAAAAGTTACAACTCACAAAGTCCACTTTAATTATGTGTGTGCCAGAGGAGGCTGGTGGGGGAAGCTATAGTAGGACAGACTCATTGTAATGTCTGGAATAGAATCAATGGATCGGAGTCAAACGTGGTTTCCATGTGTTTGATACTATTCCACTGATTCCGCTCCAGCCATTACCACGAGCCCGTCCTCCCCAATTAAGGTGCCACCAACCTCCTGTGGTGTGTGCTTGGACTTCTACATATACCCCTCCCTCCCTCCCCCTCTCTCTCCTCCTCTGTCTCTCTCTCTCTCTCTCTCTCTCTCTCAGATGAGCAGCGGAGGATCCAGCAGCAGCGAAACTCTAGGAAAGGTTGGCTGAGGGCATGGGGTGCCCTGCAGGACTGGATGCATCAGCTGTTCAGGATCATTGTGGCCTTCACAGAAGACCCCATGTTTGACAAGTTCATCCTGTTTGTGGTGGTGGTCAACACAGGGACCCTGGTGGCTCAGACGTTTGAAAGTGTGACCGTGAGAGGAGGTGTGAGAAACAGGGAAAATACATTGTGACTCTTTAAAATCTACTTTTAGTAAGTTCTCTATTCTCCTGCATTTTATTTATCTCATTCGCCGAATACAACAGGTGTAGACCTTACAGTGAAATGCTTACTTACAAAAAGAAGAAAAATAATAATTAAAGAGCAGCAGTAAGATAACAGTAACGAGGCTATATACAGGGGCATGGGTTGAAGTGTGTTAATGAAATCTGTTGTGTTTCCTAATGCCAGGGTGGTTCTTCTCAGCTCTCGATTCTGCTTTTCTGGCGATCTATTTAACGGAGTGTGTGCTGAAACTGCTTGTCTGGGGTCGACTCTACTTCAAAAACCCCTGGAATGACCTGGGTAGGTAGCTGTTTACATTTGCTTGGGGGGCAGTCACAAAAAAACCCTCTCCAATGTTTTACAACAACAAGTCTCCCACTGTTTCATCTCATTTCTTCCCCCCCCCCTCTGTTCTCTGCCTGTCTCAGACTTTTTCATAATCACAATGAGCCTCATTGACTTCCTGCTGCCACTCATTGAGTCTGCAGGGAACTTCAGTGGAGGCCAGGCATCCACAATCTTCCGTATCCTCAAGCTCTTCAAAGGGGTCCGGGCCATCCGAGCATTCCGTGTCTTGCGTACCATCCGGTAGGATGCCTGAGTGTTCTTCAGCTTTAACTCATTATTCAGACCGACCACCCCTCTTGTTTGATTTCCCTTGATAGCGCTTCAATGGATGAACTCTGACACCCCAATTACATAACCTATATGAATACATCCCTATCTAATATATTTTATCATGGTTCAGTAACACGTTGTCCTTTCCTTGACAGCTTTCTCCAAAATCTCCAGTCCATTGTGTCCACCTGTCTCCAGTCTCTCCAGTCCATGGGTGCCATCATCATCCTCATGTTCACATTCCTCTTCATGTTTGCTGTGATTTTCCGAGAGATGTTCAACGAGTCTGACCCGCATCGCTTTGGCACCATGTTTCGGACAATTTTTACTCTGTTCCAGCTGCTCACGCTGGACGACTGGGCTTTCATCTACTCTACCAGCCGAGACAACGGTGAGGGAGGGAACGCTACAATCTGTGTGTCATGCATGGTCTAGAAGTTGGGCATCATCAGTCATCAATCATCACATGATGTAACTATTTGTACTTTTTATGAACGACAGGTGCACCTCATATTATCATCTTCCTTGTTCTATACATTGTGGTGGAATACTTCACTTTCCTCAAGTGAGTAGGCTTGAAAACGCTACAAAGACACTACAGTACATGTATGACACTCCTACTGTGTTCTTCAAGAGCAAACCCCCTGTTTATTATGCATTGTGATTTTCCTCTGCATAGTCTATTCATTGCTGTCCTTGTCGACAACTTCCAGATGACAATCAAGAGACGGATGGCGTCAAAGATCCAAAAGGTATTCCGACCATGACAAACAATAAGGCAAGAAAGACAGATACTGGAGTAGATTTAGCTGAACATAGCACTGCATTCTTTTCTACTTTAGTTCCAGGAGGTCTATGAGAGTGAGATGCAGTCAATGAAGAAGTTAGGTTGGTTGGTCAGTCCTACATTTTTCAAAAGGCTACCACATGTACTTCGGTACATGTGGTAGCCTTTTGAAAAATTTACTTTTATTTCTTTCATTACATTCCCAGTGGGTCAGAAGTTCACATACACTCAATTAGTATTTGGTAGCACTGCCTTTAAATTGTTTAACTTGGGTCAAATGTTTCTCCCACAATAAGTTGGGTGAATTTTGGCCCTTTCCTCCTGACAGAACTGGTGTAACTGAGTCAGGTTTGTAGGCCTCCTGGCTCGCACACGCTTTTTCAGTTCTGCCCACACATTTTCTATAGGATTGAGGTCAGGGCTTTGTGATGGCCACTCCAAAACCTTGACTCTGTTGTCCTTAAGACATTTTGCCACAACTTTGGAAGTATGCTTGGGGTCATTGTCCATTTGGGCGAACAAGCTTTAACTTCCTGACTGATGTCTTGAGACGTTGCTTCAATATATCCACATCATTTTCCTTCCTCATGATGCCATCTATTTTGTGAAGTTCACCAGTCCCTCCTGCAGCAAAGCACCCCCACAACATGATGCTGCCACCCCCGTGCTTCACAGTTGGGATGGTGTTCTTCGGCTAGCAAGACTCCCCCTTTTTCCTCCCAATATAACGATGGTCATTATTGCCAAACAGTTCTATTTTTGTTTCATCAGACCAGAGGACATTTTTCCAAAAAGTACAATCTTTGTCCCCATGTGCAGTTGCAAACCGTAGTCTGGCTTTTTTATGGCAGTTTTGGAGCAGTGGCTTCTTCCTTGCTGAGCGGCCTTTCAGGTTATGTCGATATAGGACTCGTTTTACTGTGGATGTAGATACTTCTGTACCCGTTTCCTTCAGCATCTTCACAAGGTCCTTTGCCATTGTTCTGGGATTGATTTGCACTTTTCACACAAAAGTACGTTCGTCTCTAGGAGACCGAACAAGTCTCCTTCCTGAGCAGTATGACAGCTGTATGGTCCCATTGTTTGTACAGAAGAACGTGGTACCTTCAGGCGTTTGGAAATTGCTCCCAAGGATGAACTAGACTTGTGGAGGTCTACAATTTATTTTCTGAGGTCTTGGCTGATTTCTTTAGATTTTCCCATGATGTCGAGCAAAGAGGCACTGAGTTTGAAGGTAGGCCTTGAAATACATCCACAGGTACACCTCCAATTGACTCAAATTATGTCAATTAGCCTATCAGAAGCTTCTAAAGCCATGACATCATTTTCTTCCAAACTGTTTAAAGGCACAGTCAACTTAGTGTATGTAAACTTCTGACCCACTGGAATTGTGATATAGTGAATTATAAGTGTAATAATCTGCCTGCAAACAATTGTTGGAAGAATTACTTGTGTCATGCACAAAATAGATGTCCTTACCGACTAGTTTGTTAACATGAAATCTGTGGAGTGGTTGAAAAATGAGTTAATGACTTCAACCTAGGTGTATGTAAACTTCCGACTTCAACTGTACTTGTGGGTGAGGCAAAATACAACCAACAGGCAGGACTGAATCGGTCTTCTCCTGTCTGTAGAGCCCCAGTCCATTGAACCACAGACCGATGAGGAGTTCTATGAAGAGGCCCTCAAATTGACCTATAGTGAAAATAAGTATGGAAAGAGGTAAGAAACTATGTTTAACACTAAACAGTAGAAAAGCCAGCTGTCAACTTGGTTCACAATGCAAACAGAAAAGCCAGTTTTGCCAAGCCATTTTACAAAGCAATCTAACAAGAGCCCCAACATGACTGGTCCATAGGGAGATAGAGCTGATCACCAGCTACCTGAGACTGCTGGCAGCCATAGATCAGAACCAGCAGACATTCCGCTCCCAAGGCTGTGTTCTAGAGCGCCTCATCGACACCTTCTTTGAGGTAAGAGCATTCCTCTCTGTAGACAGAAACTTCTGGAACAGAGCACAAATAGCTACATTTTACTGACATATAAATTGGTGTCTGCTGTCTAATGCTGCGTTTACACAGGCAGCCCAATTCAAATCTTTTTGCTAGTAAATTGGTCTCTTGACCAATCAGATTAGCTCTTTTGCAACTAATTGGGAAAAAGCCATAGGTGCCTGGAAATGTGTAAACAGCTCCTAAACAGTTGTCTTGACATCCTTTTCAGGCAACAGAGGACGACGTTCAGGGGAATGACCACGAATAGGGAAAAAACAAGGGTGAAACTTAATATCACCAGCTACCTTATTTTGTTCTCCAGATCAGTGATGACAACACAGATTTTAAGTCATGAAACCCAGTAAAAGTGTCCTGGTTTATTAGATGTGGAAATCCATATTTCTTTAGGCTCTTACATCAATCTCATGTTTGTTAGAGTTATAGCCTTTTTCAGTGTTGCCAACTTGTTTTAAAACACCCATTCCCCACTATAAACCACTTACAAACCCAGACACTGTCTTCAGATAATACAAAAGAGAAAACAGATCAGTGTTGAATTTGCACTTACATATGAAGGGAAATAACTGTAAATATTAGCAACAACACAAAAACAAAGTATGAATCACTTGTTACAAATCCCTAACAATACACACAAGTGTACAGTAAATAGTAATTCAATGACACATATTGTACCAAACATGTTCATTCACATTCAAGTAAAAAAAAAAAACCTGTACGTGTGTCCACCTTTACATTCTTGTAACAGTTCGACATGGCTTATTTTCTGTACTGAGCATCCCTGCACATTCCATTTGACATATAGAAATGCAACACCACTTCAAAAATCATTTATAAAACAGCATAGTGTATATACAATTACAAGCACAGTTAAGGGTTAGATCTGTAATTCTCATTGTGCGTTGGATCAATGAAACTGTGGACATGTGTAGTCAAAATCAAGGATCACATCCAAAACAATACTTTTTTTTCTTTTTTTTTTACCAACATGAGCACATACTACCAACTAATTACTGAGTAGTCCAAGAGTGTTGTGCCAGGAAGGTGAAGAAACAGAGGGTAGGAGATCTCCATCCGAAATGATGACAATTCCTACTATTGAGACTAAGCAAATGGATCTTTGTGTGTCAAAGACAGAACAATGAGATGAAACACAGGTAATATAATATATATTTTTAAATCTTTGACAAAAAGGGTCCGATGAGGACAGAAACCATTTGTTTCTATTGAAGCTCCCTTTCTGAGGAGACTTGTGGTGTTCTCCTTCCTGAGAGCTTCAGGAAAGTCTGCGGTAAGAGAGGGAGAGTGGGGCCAGGAGAACCAGACAGGGTTCTACCACTTGCCCCTCTTGCTCCAGTCCTTGGGGGTGAAGTGAAGGCATTTGGGGTCAATGGGCAGGTGACGCTTCTGCATTGCTCTCTCATGCCCCTCCACTATGTCCTCCGACAGAGTCAGGATATACTGGCCCTGAGAAACCACAGGCAGAGAAGAGGTTCAAATATGCTGATCAAGATCGCCCCTTAACAGCTAAAACGACAGTGCTAGACTGCAGTCCCCTACACTCTAGTATCTCTCACCTTATAGTAGTTAATTAGGTTCAGGTACTGAAGTGTAGATATGACATCCTCTTTCTTCACGCTGGTGATCTCACTGATCTCACTGGAAATACACAAGACAACGTGATATTAGGTTACAGAAATAAGAGCAACTTGAGCTATTAAAAAAAAAATAATAATAATAATTTTTTAAGAGAACAAACGGAGAGAATAACAGGACAGAGTCGTACTTGATGGTGATCTGAGGCCTCTCCCCATTGTCAGGCTTGAGGTCCATGAGGATCTCCAGGATGGTCTGAGACCAGTAGGAGCGGTAGGAGAGCAGCCCCAGGTCAGACAGAGGCTTCTCTGGTGTACCCGTCTTCCCTTCTACCTTAGACAGCTCATAACCTGATGACCAACAGAAATAAGACCTTTAGTTACGGCATACTGAATGCACTGGCGAAACCACCGGGGTGGCAGCTGCCAACCTAAAAAGAAAAATGGTATTATATTTTTTGTACTTTTTGTTGTTATTCTCTATAGTAACCCGTTCCAATATCTTTGAGTCCCCCCTTCCCCGTAAAATGGAGTCCCGGAGTCCGCCTGCTCCGGTCTCCGTGCTTCTCCCCCTCCCTTCCAGTGAAAACACCGGGCGTTGGTCCATGATAGAAGGTACTGCTGCACATTTTTACTAAATATACTATACAAAATGTTATAATCTCTAAAAGCTAGTCAAGAATCCCTTGTGTTCTACCATGGTTGAGAATAGATTAACAAGTATAGAGTCAAAACGTCCTAAGTGTCTTGATTTGGTTGAGTTTGAGACGATTTGCTGTCCAACATGGCGATCGTCGCATTGTTCTTTTGTAGCTCCATGACCTTTGCATTTGTTCCTAATATTTCCCATGTTCCTACTCGATTTATAACCTCAGTATATTCCGTGTTTGTGTATTTCAAGCAATATAAGGCATTAATATTCAGGATGCATTGATTTCTGCTTCTGCCCTTGTCAGAATAATATAAACAATGACTCAAAGTAAAATACTGCATGTTTTCCCTCAATGCTTAAGTTGCATATATAATACTTAGGGATCTCCCAAAACTCAGATTTTGCACACTGGAAAGACTCGTACCAAACTTTGAACACATAAATATCATACAAGTGTAGAACATGTATGACATTTACTAGCAAGACATTACACTGTCCGTTTTCAGTAGCTGGATTTGTATAAATAAAGTGGACATAACCTAAAATAGAATTATACGTCACCCTTGAATTTCAACTTGCCATCCTTCTGCCACCCCATGTACATTTTCCTGGAAAACGCCACCGACTGAATGACCACATTTCAACACACTCCTACAGATTATTTTGACACGGGGGGAACCTAGAAGGTTTGTGTGCGTGTATTGATATGTAGGCTACATGTGTAGTTCTGTCCTTGAGCTGTTCTGGTCTATTAATGTAATGTTTCATGTGTGTGGACGCAAGGAAGAGAAGCTACTGCTTTTGCAACAGCTAATGGGGATCCTAATATAATACCAAAAGAAGTACCATGGTTGAGCAGATTTACACCGAGATCCAATATTTAAATGTTTTTTTAAAAAGTCAGTTATGTCACTTACTGAACTCAATGAGCAATTTGCCGTAGCCTCTCCGCTGGTAGGGAGGTAAGGTGAGGATACAAGCCACGTTGTAATCTTCCGTCGACTCTTTCTCCTGCTCACAGAAAATAAAGGCAAATCGGTTGCAAAAAGCGTATGTATTTTCAACATGTCTAAGGAGTTGGTTATAATGGCAATACTATTACTATAGTATTATTGCTGACATTCGTGAGCAACGGATGTCTATCTGCTAATACCAGGATATGAGGGGAGTCCAGCGTACCTTGGAGAAGTAGCCCACTATGTGGAAGCCCTTGGAGTCATACTCTGTCATTATGTAGAAGAGGAAGGGGTCTGTGTCATAGTACAGGGTCTTGTGGTCCAGGAAACACTTGGCCAGTAAACACAGGTTCTGAGAGTATGTCTGGCAAAACATGGGAGAAACAAGAGTTGTGAAGCGAGAATCTCAATGAAAATCATTAAAATAACGAGGTGTGACCAGGCAGCTGGGAGGATCATGGACTTCACTCACTTTGTTTTTTCTGCCGTCTATTTCAAAAAAGGAGATGGTGCCCTTGCGGTAGATCTCATTGCCGGGAGGATGCCGAAGATTACACTTGGTCTGGATGAGAGAGAAGGAGAATAATATGAGATCACATGCAGAGACATGGTGGATCTGTATCCAAGCCCCTAGTGGACATATATACTGAGTATACCAAACATTAGGAACACACTCAATTTGTCGGGGCATGGACTCTGCAAGGTGTCGAAAGCGTTCCACAGGGATGCTGGCCCATGTTGACTCCAATGCTTCCCACAGTTGTGTCAAGTTAGCTGAATGTCCTTTGGGTGGTGGACCATTCTTGATACACACAGGAAACTGTGGAGTGTGAAAAACCCAACAGTGTTGCAGTTCTTCACACAAACCGGTGCACCTGGCACCTACTACCATACCCCATTCAAAGGCACTTACATATTTTGTCTTGCCCATTCACCCTCAGAATGACACACACACACACACACAATCCATGTCTCAATTGTCTCAAGGCTTAAAAATCCTTCTTTAACCTGTCTCCTCCCATTCATCTACACCGATTGAAGTGGATTTAAGTGCCATCAATAAGGGTTAACAGCTTACACCTGGACTCACCTGGTCAGTCTGTCAAGGAAATAACATGTTTTGTAGACTCAGCGTAACTACAGCCCTGAACTCAGCCTAGCTGATTGGTTGACCCCCATCTTCTGTAGCTCAAACAATACCATGACTGCACAGCAACCCTCTCCACTGTCTTGTATTGCTGTAACACGTTCCATTGAGATATTCTTATATAGCATTCTCACCAGATGCCTCTGCAGACACTTGAGGCTCTTGAGGTACTTGAGGCAGAACTCGCAGAGGTAGAGAATAGGCAACGTGGTCAGTTCCTGTGGGTAGGGCGAGAAGTACCAGGGCTTGAGCCTGTGACGGCCCAGTTCAATGCAGTCAATGTTCTTCATACGCGTGACAATGTCATCATGGCTACGGTCCGACACCAGACTGCCAGTCATGCGAGGGGCGGAGGGGATGCCATCGGAGCTGTCCTGTGAGTCCTGATATAAAATGGTAGGACAGGGAAGAGAACGATAGTATTCCATGGCTGTATTCCAAACACTTCAAAGACACACCCCATTTCCCCTCAAATTAAGTGCATTTTAGGAGTTTGAAACGCAGCCCATAGCTGATGCATTGTATTACAACCTTTTCTAAATAATAGCAAATCAATTCAAATGAAATAACTGATTAAACATAGGCAGTTTTTACAGCAGAAACACTGCGAAATAGCTCTCATATGAAATAAAAGGTCTGATCGAAGGCCATAACCTTTAAAATAATAAACAGAAGAGACACACAGGCAATGAGAAAAATGGGACGAACCTCTCCTGGCAGCAGATAGACATTGGCACATCGAGGGCTGTTGTTATACTGGAAACCCTTAGTTATCTAACAAAAAAAAACAAGCAGATTAAAACACTGATTTAAAAATCATTCGTGAGTTCACACAGAATGACGTAAAATACAAATTTGCCTCCTTACACGATCACTACAACGCTGCAAGTAACATTATTGAATATGCCCTGATGCTAACACAGGCTTCTGATACAGATTAACCATGAAAGGTAGCCCTATAGGTCAAGGACAGTAAGATCTTTTTTTTATGCATTTAAACTAAATTGCTGATGCAATTTCCAAAAACATAAGAATTAATAGTTCATGCCAGTATAACGCTAAAGTGTGTCACTATAAATGTGAACGATGGGAGAACAGATGAACAGTCTACAGTTGAAACAAGAGCAATTAAAGAAACAAAAATGGTCGTAATCCCTTAAGTGTTCCATACCTCATCGGTTCCCCCGCAGTTGGGGGGCTGCTTCCTCTTCCTGCCTGGCTGATTGGGCATGGGGTGACGGGCAGTACCATTCTGGGATCATTTGAAAAGGGGAGGAGATAAGAAATCTAAACACAGACACAGTAATAGTGGGAGGCTAGATATTGATCATTACAGAAAGGCATGGTTATCAAATGTTGGTTTACTGTGGTGAGCGAGGTAAGCTGCTCGTGGTCATCGTGGGCGTTGGATTTAAGGGTGAAGGTGTTGGTGTCCCTCACAGCAGGGTAAACTGACACCTGGGAGGCTTCAGCCGAACCTGGCAAGGATGGCACGGGGGTTGCCGGGGACACTTGTGTTGCCAGAGACACAGACTCTGCTTTCCTCTTCTGTATGAGAGGTGAAACATTGGCAGGCACGAGAGAAAAAAACCTCACTCAGACACATTTAATTAATATATTAAGATTATGTTGATGAAATTTCAAATGCCAACCACACAACAGGCATAACCGAGGTGTTCTACATTGTCTACATTACCAGTCATATTGTAGGGACGGGGCAAAACCCCCCGGTCCACAATATCACTTATCTACTCCAGTGGTCACAAACCTTTTCTGAGTCAAAATGCAAGCAGAGATCACCACTCAGATTTTTTGTTTTGTTTTACTTAAGCCTATGCAACATTAACCAATTATAAACAGTTCAGTAGCAATGATGTTAATGCAGTAGGCTGTAGGCCCAATACATTACCACCGCATTTAGGCTATGCTTGAATTTCCCTACCAATGTTCTTCCCAGACCATTTTTTAATTATATTTAAACACTGGTAATAGATCATTTGTTGTATTACTTGTGAGGCACAGCTGAGTGAGCATAATAATTTGCCATTTTATTTTAACTGGACTGATGGCCTGCATGTGATGGTCAGTCTCAGAGAGGGAGGGAGCAGCGGTGAGGCAGCCTCTCACCCGACTCACTGTCCCTCCACTGAGAAAAGGGGACATGGTCTTCCAGCTGGCAGAGTTCTATCTGCAGACACATTAAATAGTTCAAAATGGGAACACTGCCTTCCCGGCACTAGGGCTGCTAAATCAAGTGCACCTTCCACCATCAGTGTGAAACAAATTTTAAATAGGAAAGCAAGGCTTTATCGTTGGGTTTTCTTCAGAAATGTTGGTGATCGACTAGGAATGCGTTGGAGATCGACCAGTCTGACCACTGATCTACTCGCAAGACGTTTCTCCTTGATTTTAGAATTATACATTGGGAAGTTCAAAAATAGCTGGAGTGCATCTAAATTAGGTTGTTGTTACTATTCAAATTTAGTTATGAACCCATTCGGACTTTGTGGACAAAACAGGTGTTAATCATGGCTCTGTGTAGAATGGGTAAGTTGATGCTGTACCGGTGTGGGCAGGGTTTTGCCTCTGGAAGGAGCTGTGGCAGTCTGAAGGTTGAGATCAAGACTCTTCCTCTGAATTTGAACAGAAAGGAAGAGAAAGGGATTAACTGACAGTCACACTCAAAACTTCACAAGCATTGAGTTGCATTTTTCACTTGAACTAATCATGGTATCCATTAAATATTGTAATAGAAACATAAAATCAGTCAAGACCGCATATATTTGAGCAGTTGAAAACAAACCTGGTTTGCACGTCTGAAAATTACTTAATAAGCCATTGTATAACAAAAATGTATGACCGTATAAAAGGTAAACACGACCAAATTTAGGCTAAAACATTTGTAAAAGCATTTATATCATGAAACAGAATAAATGCCTTATTTTACCACTACTGTCTCCTCAGAGGCAAGACCAGAAAACCACTTGACGTTTCATTTTATGAGACCATTGAAATAATTAATGAAGCACCAAATTGTGCCATTTTAATTTAACAAAGGTCTATAAAATCATTTCGACCTCTTCATTTGTCTAATTTCAATAAATGATCATAGCTTCAAAAGACTATATACCAAATTATGGTGTTTACAATTAGGTTGTACTTTAGTGATCCAGACGATCACAACCGGCCGTGATTGGGAGTCCCATAGGGCGGCGCACAATTGGCCCAGCGTCGTCCGAGTTTGGCCAGTGTAGGCAGTCATTATAAAATAAGAATTTGTTCTTAACTGACTTGCCTAGTTAAATAAAGGTTAAAAAATGTTTTTTAAGAAATCAATATTGGACTGGTTTAAACAAGATAGCTGTCCAAAATCTCAGTATTAAGCACAACTGCAAAAAAAACCTACAAGTATCTAGGTTACAATGACACTGCTAGTTGTCAGCATCAGGGTAAAATTCCCAGGACTGGGCTTAAGACACTACTGCCAAACCTGAACTTGTTGTTGCAGCACTTGAAAGTCTGGTATAGAAGTCTTGGTGGGTAGAGACTTCTGCTGGGCTTGCGGCTGGGGGGGCCTGCTGGGGGGATGTTGGAGGCCAGCTCCGGTGGCTCTTACCACCTCTCTCTCCGGGGAGCTGGGTCGCGACCCCGGAAGCCCGTTCTTAGTAGGCGTTTTAGCCTCCTTCTTAGGGAACTGGAGTTTCTTCATGTCAAGCCTTTCTGGTGTAACCCACTCATCCAGACGCTTGTTGACTTAAAACACAAGCAGAGACAAACACATATACACACACCCGAGTTGACATCTAGTCAAAATGTTTTCCAAATGGACATACCGTGCTTCTACTGTGAAGATCACTGATGGCAATGTCGGAACATCAAACTCACATTCACTCCGAATTACATGAAGCATAGGCTACTCACAGTCAATGTAGTGGACATAGTAGAGTTTTCTCCCAGGGATTTCTTTCACACTGAGAATTTCAGCCAGGGCTGCAAAGAAAACATCACACGATGACAGATCTCGATACCTAATCCAATCCAAGCAATGAGCATATTCGCTGTCCCAATTTATACATTAGGTAGGACGCTATCTAGCTAACTGTAGTATATACGAAATACGAACAGCGCACAAAATGTGAATGTAACGTTCGCTAGCTAACTTCAGCATACACACATTAACAAACATCCGTAGCTAACTAACTAGCTACCTAGCGTTCAGACACAAGTAGAACGCAATTTACATCCCCGTAAAACAACACCAGTGCATTTGTTTCCAATCTGCCTCTAGCCGTGGCTAGTTGCTTGTGTTCAGACATGACAGTTGTTTTATTATGCAGCTAGCGGTATCCAAGAGACGACACTCACGCCACTCGTCTTCGTTTTCCTGATTTTTTCGGAGAACAGGGAGCCGACAACCCTCAATAACATCAACCTGTCGAAATAAAATACATTGAAAATGTCTATTAATTAAAGCCGAGGGCACACGTCTACATATAAACGTTGTAATTGTATAATAATTTGAGATTATCGAGTACCCACCGACGAATCCGCCATTTTGGTCAACTGTGAATGTTAGGCGCGCAAGGAGTTATGGGAAAATGGACATAGACATAGATAGAGGATACATCTGCGTATCTGTGCCATTATAAAGATAAATAGTAATGGCGTATTTTGTAGGCACTAAGTGCGCCATGGTTCGTTAGACAAAGCCTATGCAGAAATTAATGTCGTTTATTTTAATTGTATTTTTTAAATGGCGAAAATAAGGTCTGTGTTAAACATAGGTTTAGGATATTGTATACGTTTTGTTCTATGAGATAATCTTCATCAGCTAACTTTTGTGAATGTTTATGCATTATGTAATAAAACAAACACAAAGCACATAAATGCATCATAATTCATAAAGGTAACGTTAACTGACGGATATTATTACATAGAACAAAACATATAAGTTCTCCTAAGCTTGTGTTAACCTCAGACCTTATTTTCAGGGTTTTTCCCAAAACCCTATTCTTTGCCCATTCATTTTCAACATAGGAATGGCTGAACGAACCAGAGGTAACTCATTGCCGGGTTTTAGGACTACAAGCTGGCGAGCTATATAGTGTCTGTGACAGCATGGGCAGCGCCATTGAGGCAATCTCCATTTTGAAGTAGTCCATTTTCTTCTTCACGATTGGCTGATCCCTCCAACAGGGTCACGTGGAGGGATCAGCCAATGACGTTGGAATTCCCTAGCAGTTGACTACATTAAAATGGTGGAAGCCCTCAATGGTGCTGCCCATGCTCATTGAGCGTTTGGGGCTCTCAAGTGGCGCAGTGGTCTAGGACACTGCATCTTAGTGGTAGAGGCATCACTACAAACAACCTGGTTTGAATCCAGACTGTATCACAACCGGCCGTGATTGGGAGTCCCATAGTGTGGCATACAATTGTCTGAGTTTGGCCGGTGTAGACTGTCATTGTAAATAAGAATTTGTTCTTAACTGACTAGCCTAGTTTAAAAAAGCATTTTGGCCACTATCATTATCTAGGGTGTCTACTTTGAAGAATCTCAAATAAAAAATATATTTTGATTTGTTTAACACTTTTTTGGTTACTACATGATTCCATATGTGTTATTCATTGTTTTGATGTCTTCACTATTATTCTACAACATAGAAAACAGTAAAAAATAAAGAAAAACCCTTGAATGAGTAGATATGCCCAAACTTTTGACTGGTACTGTAAGTGAATTTGTCCCAATACTTTTGGTCCCCTAAAATGGGGGGACTATGTACAAAAAGTGCTTTATTTCTAAACGGTTCACCTGATTTGGATGACAATACCCTCAAATGAATGCTGATAGTCTGCACTTTAACCTCATAGTCATTGTATCATTTCACATCCAAAGTGCTGGAGTACAGCGCCAAAACAACAACAAAAAATGTACAACTAATACAAATTTAAACTAATAAAGCTGAATTATTCCGTCCTAAACACAAATTCTGCAGCTGTTGGTCTCTTCTTCCAAAGTGTTCTTCTACTACAGTCTATAGAAAATGTACTACAGAAGACTATAGCTGTCATATGCTTTAGTTTATTTTAGGTCTTTAGGCAGTATGCACTGTGGCAGGAGACCTATGTGGTTTCCTGTGAGATAAGCCTGAAGCAGCCTTTGTGACTGACTGTGCTGCAGCACCCCCCTGAAAAATCTGAATAATAACAAAAATACATATTTTTTTCACAAAAGTAGTGCACTGGGTAGCACCTCCACCTCCAAACTGCTTCTATGGTTCCATCCATCCACCAGGCTTTATGCCTTGGTGATAAATGTACACCTTTTACGTCTTATTATTTTTAACAACAACAACCAAGCAAATAATAAGCAATTTGTTTTGCATGCCATTCCTTTAATATTATCGATTTAGCCGATTTGAATACAAGAATACACAAACATTTAAGAATCAAAATTGACTTTTATAACATCAGTAAAACATATTGCATGGTCAAGTAATAACAATACAATTCTTAGTTGTGGAAATGGTAGCCCATATAGAACGTGCTCAACTGACCCCTTTCCCATTGAAAGTCTTGGTGACTCTGACAACATGTTTGATTGGTTCTAATACTCCATGTCCATGTACCATAAAACCATAAAGAGGTGCATTCTTGAATCCAGATATTCATGGATGTTTAGATGGCTTCATGACCACCAGTCAGCTTGAAGAAGAGCTCCTGGTTCAACACCTCTGCTTGCTCTTTGGTGCGTGTAGTCATGAAGATGTAGCCTCCAATGTACTCATGCACAATCTTGCAGGTAGCAGTCACACAGTTGAAGGCAATGTTCACATTGCCATTGAACTCAATGGCCATCTGGAATAAAGAAAAGAGGTTTAACAATCGATTCCACTTATAGGTCTTCTTCAGATAAACATTGAAGTCATAATTAGTTGGTATTTGATACAATACAGTAGACAGACCAGGTAACAGATAGATGTAGAAACATTTGGCAGACGGTGAGACGTCTTACCTGTTGGATATCCCAGTTGACATTCCACTGCCTCATGGTGTTGTATCTCCATGTCTTCACCACATCTCCTATGCTGAGGTCAATGCGGATGAGACGGTTGTTGGTGACCCCAAGAACTTCATCTTTACGGCATCCCTTAAACCTGTGATTATACAGGAAATGTGTAGAATTTGGGTAATTTCAGGTGAGATAAGATTTAGTGCTGTGTTGACAAGGTGGATAGCTGGAAAATATTTAACAAAAGGACAAGTACTCACCTCACCACAAAATAAGACACCCCATAGTCAGGTAGACCCTGCCAGATTTGAAGAAACCTGAGGAGGGCATCTGTTAGAGGGAGCTGGGCAACATTCTGATAGGCTTCGAGGATGCGAGGAGTTAGCTGATAGAACAGCGGAATGGTTAGAATCACTGGAGTCAAGTGTGAACGTTGTGTTTTCTTCTATTATCGTACATTCTGGAATATTACGCAAATTCCCCCCGGATCGCCATTGCTCTTACCTGTTTGGCCTTGTACTTTTTGTGGTAGGATGGGGATACAAGGCTGTATGTGTTGATGCTGTCATCAGTCTGAGCAGTATTGGCCCCAGGAGTGGTTCGCTGCATGGCCAGGAAGGACTGTATATTCTGCACCTCACTAGAGAAAGAGCTGTCTGCTAGTGTCTTCCCTCTGGAGGCTAAACGGCAAGCTGCCATCCACCTGCTGTACTGCAGCTCCTAGTGACAGGAGAGGAATGGACATAATATGGAAAGATGGAAATACACCATAGCAGAGCATGACATAGTGGGGCATTGATATGTAGCAGTTGGGTCTATTCCTTGGAACAGGTTATATAGGATAATACGAATAGCTTCTCATGGGAAGAATTCTCTAAACAGAGTGAGCTGAGAGTTGAGTTCCTTACATTCTCACAGCGTAGGTAAACTTCGTTCATGCCCTCAGCTCCAGGGATCAGCAGCCTGATGCAGAACTTCTGACCAGCCACACTAACGTCTGGTGCCACCTCACAGCCTGAGGAGCACAGCAGTGTCTTACAGGGCCAGTTTGGACTCATTTGGCTTATTAAAGTAATCAGCGAAGAAATCTCATTATATCTAGAATAATATTGATTAACCCAGAAGTCAAATCTGGCATAGAATGTCCTTTCTGATGCTCTATGTACTAGAATGGATGTTGTATGTAAACATCTTTGCAGGGTGTCAGCTTGTGTGGTAGTGTTTGTATGGGAAAATGTGGGCTGAGCGTATGTGCATGTAGGTGTGCAGTTTCACCACAGTGTATGCCAGTGCATTTTACCTTTGAGGTTCATCTGCTGAATGGGTTCCTTGAGGCTCTCCTCTTTACTCTTGTAGTAGGAGATGGATGTGTTATTGAATGCGAACCAGAACTGCTTATAGCCCTTTAGTGTCAGTCTCTTTGGTCTAGGCCGGAGAAAGTGAGATAAAACAAAGTGCTACTAGAATGCTAACGTTTTTCTGCAACATTGGAAAGGGTATGCAGTTGTATGTGTGTGTGTGTGTGTGAGTGTGCATGACAACATAGCAGTGGCTGCTGTGTGTTTGCTTGGGTATGTGTGGGTGAGTATGCATATGTCTCATAAAAACTCATCAAGACTATCCGAAAGTCTCATATATCTTGCGTGATCGATATCCAATCTAAAATCCAAGGCAGGAAAAGGTTGTCACCGGCAGAAAGATGGATCTGAGTCAGAGGGCGTTCAGTCAGCAAGCAATGATCTATGTTGTCAACCCATCTTACCTAAAGATTTTCAAGTAGTCATGCAGCTCTGGTGCTACCGTCATTGTTTCCTGTGTAGAGATCAAATCACGTGTCTATTTTGTGTTTTCATGTGCAGTTGCAGTTCAACTTCTTTCCTGCTGCCTTACAAATCAGCCATGGCAACAGCTACAGACCGTTACAGTATAGTGGAGATTCAGAGGGGAGAGACTATACGGACACTGCTGACCTGCAAAACAACTAACCAAGATCAAAAACTGACACTTACTTGAATGGAAAACTCCACCCAAAAACTCCACCCATATTTTGGTATGTGTTTCATTAGTCCATTGTTGATATAGTCCCAAAATATTTTGCATGTCAGCTATCAAGTTTTCAAGATATATCATACCGGCTAAATACATCATACCGGCTGTATTTCTGTATTTTGAAAGTTGTATATCTTGAAAACATGATTGCTGACATGCAAAACATTTTGGGACCATATCAACAATGGACTAATGAAACAAATACCAAAAGATAGTTTTGGAGTGGAATTTTCCATTAACCTTAACCAAACCGTTAACCCTAACCCTAACCTAATTTTAACCAATTCTGAAACAAAATATCAGTTTGCAGGTCAGGAGTGTCCGTATAGCCTTTTCTGACTCAGAGGGACTAACCAGCATGTCCGAAGTGCTGGTCTCCTCCGCTTCCATCTTCACCTCCAAACATTGAAGGGCAGAGTCAAGGTCATCCATGGCAGGGCATGATGTCATGGGCTGGGGCTCTGACAGAGACACCTTACCAATGTGGTACTGAGGATAGTGTACACACACAAAACACATACACAAACATATAACAATGTGAAAGAGAAGGGAAGCGATGTTTCATAGACAGGGGAGTCGTTGTTTACCTGAAGGGCAGCAAAGAGCATCATCTCTTCCTCTGTGCAGTCAACATCCTCCAGCAAGATGGCCCAGCGAGCCTGCTCATACAGCTGGGTCATACGGACCGCATCATACTGGAGACAGAGACGAGGAGGTAAACAAAGGAAGTAATCGATAGCCCCTCAGAAAGTGTGGTGCAGTCCTACCTTGGGATCCAGGTCATGGAAGCAGTAGTATTTGAAGCGTAGCAGTAGCCTGTCATGCTCCTGCACTCCCTGTTGGAGCAGAGAACGAGACGAATCCAGCCATCTAAATACAACAATAAAACACATTTCATTACACAGAGTAACATACAGTACAAAAACATATATATGTGTGCCGTGCGCACACACACACAAGACACTCACCTGCTGTGAACTTGTGCCTTGTCCACAACGCTGGTGGGACGGGGCATCTTGGTGATAGTCTCAGGAGCAGGTGCAGGTAGGCTGACAGAGAGCATCTTATACACAGCCTCAGTCTGCGGTGATTCAGCAAAGTGCACAGGCATGCCATTGGACAGGGTGTGAGCTGGACCTGTCGTTATTACACATGCAGTTACAATATGTTACACAGTATTTTGTGTGTACTGTACAGTGAAAGCTACTGTACGGAATGTTGCACAGCCATTTTGAAATTTGAAGTGTACCTCCAATTCGACTGGACCTACCTGATGAGACTTGAAGGCCTGTTAGATCAAATACTACTTCCTTCTCTTCCTCCTTGTCTTTTTTCTTCTTCTTCACCTCCATTGGCCGTAACAACGACAGCTCCTCTGGGTGACGCAGGTCTGAGGAGGACCAGAGGGAAGGAGCGTAAAGGGATGCTGATTAACATCTGCAACAATAAGAAGAATCTCTTACTTTATTTAGGTGGGAACTCTTCCGTGTATATTTACTTACTCAGCAGACGACAGACCCCCATGACCGTTTGGAAGACTGGACACGAGAAGCAGGCCTGAAGCCTCAGGGTGGTCCCGTTGGGTAGGCCCAGTCTCAGGGGCTTGTGCTGGGCCGTGAGGCTCAGGCGAGCGTCGGCATGGATCTCATACTTCTCAAGGGTCCAGGATGGCCGGAGCAGCCACTGCTGCTTCTGCTCCCACCACAGGGCATGGTCTGACCAATCCTTCTTTATCTCTGGAGTGGACAGAGAGGTGTCTGGCGATGATGTATATAAACACATCTATGGTGCCTGGTGGTGATCATACTCTCAGCCAAATACAGTACAGTCCCTTGTTTTCCATTGCATAGATGTTGTTTTGGAACCAATGTTCATGTTCTGTTGTCTGATTTACAGATGTTGTGTATGAATGAATAATAACTTACTACTAATCCCCACGGTTGCATAAGAAATAGATGTTCATATGCAATCTGAAATTGTAGACTGGGTGGTTCAAACCCTGAATGCTGATTGGCTGACAGCCGTGGTATATCAGACTGTATACTATGACGAAACAGATTTTTACTGCACTAATTACGTTGGTAACCAGTTTATAATAGCAATAAGGCACCTCTGGGGTTTGTGATATATGGCCAATAAACCACATCTAAGAACTGTGTCCAGGCACTTGTGTCATGCCTAAGAAGAGCCCTTAGCCATGGTATATTGGCCATATACCACACCCCCTCGGGCCTTATTGCTTAAATATACTCTTATCTTAAATATACTACCAAGACGGATGGAAGTTGAAGTGTACATTGGTAGGGAAACTCACGTGTCTTCTCCACAATTTTGAGAATGACGCCACCAATGTGCAGGTCTGAGGTCACGCTAACTTTGAAAGGTGGGGCCTCTGGGCCAAGCTCCTCCACTGTCACAGACAGATCCCAACCAGCCATACTTACAGAGAGGTAAAATAGAGCACTCAACAATTATCACTCAATTATCAGGTGTTAATTGTGATAGCTGATGCCACATCATAAAACTAACAATCAACTCTAATTGTGAAGGAGATGTATTATAGTGGTAGTAAATCCATCTGCATTAACTCATTTGTGATAGAAACCATTATTAACAGATGTTTTCAATTAAAGCAAAAACGATTGTCTTCTCACTGCAAGTGAAATGTTGAACATTGATAGACAGCGTATGGTTATTAGATCAGACAAAAAATTGTGAAATCATTTAGCAGTGAATCAAACCACAGGAACAATCTTGTCTGCTCTACACGTGACCCTCTTAGCCAATCCCCACATTAAAATATCTTGTAATAATATACTCCACCATCATAAACCTCATTATGTTGTAATTATAAGATAGGAAACTAAAACCATATTACTTCCTGGAAATTAATTACCCCTTTCTCAATCTTCTGTTCAATATACACCCACACCCCTATCTAAGCTTTTCTATCTGACCTTTCTTTACTGTTAAGAGAATCATAGGCATAATAAAATGTTACATCAGTAAGCCACTATTCAGTATTCAATTCTATCACTGTGTTTGAACATCACCCTGTCTTCATTTTCATATAGCATATTTCTACTCTCTGTCCTGGGAGGACATGTTGTTCCCTTACCTAGTTGTAGTCTCAAACAAATTTTCTTCAGAGTCAAACACCCTCCGCCTCTGCCTTTTTTTGCAACTTGTGAAATCTGCCTCTCACTTCCTCCTGTCTCTCTCACAATGTCTTAGTGGCTGTGGTCTCATCCTGTGTGTGAGCAAACTGTTCCGCTTTCACATGCCATCAGGGCAGTATGTTTTTTTAAAGGGGGAGTTATTGTCAGATAGTTTCTTAGAAATTGTTTTCACAAACATGAGAAAATCTTTTTCCATAGGCTAAACAAATGATAATATCAACCTGTAAACACATATTGGTATTGGGATAGTTATAACAACTTTATTAGTTGCCATCTAAAATATGTATGCTACAATTTTGTGTAAATCATGATGAGATAATTAATTTGGCTAGTTTGTGAAGGGTAGGTAGGGTGAATTTGAGACACTCCTGAGGGCTTGGTGAGTAATGCCCTCTAGTGTTTAATTAGAGGCAAAACAAGAGATTAAGATCAAAATAGATCAAGATTAAGATGCATACAAATTGTAAATTTGTCATTAAAAGGTCATAAGGTCAAGGTTTGTTTTCATTGGATAAATAGTTTTCATACATTTATACTGAACAAAAATATAAACACAATATGTGAAGGTCCTATGTTTCATGAGCTGAAATAAAAGATCCCAGACATATTTCAATCAGATTTTGTGCACAAATTTGTTTACTTCACCGTTAGTGAAAATGTCTCCTTTGCCATCCACCTGACAGGTGTGGCATATCAAGAAGCAGATTAAACAGCATGATCATTACCCAGGTGCATCTTGTGCTGGGGACAATAAAAGGCTACTCTAAAATGTGCAGTTGTGTCACACAACACAATGCCACAAATGTCTAAAGTTTTTAGGGAGCGTGCAGGCCTGATGCCTCATGTCGGCCTCCAACACCATTTTTGAGAATTTGGCAGTACATCCAATCGGTCTCACAACCGCTGACCACGCAAGCCCAGGACCTCCACATCCGTCCTCTTCACCTGCGGGATCGTCTGAGACCAGCCACCTGATCACGCTGATGAAACAGAAGAGTAATTCTGTCTTTAATAAAGCCCTTTTGTGTGGAAAAACTCATTCTGATTGGCTGGACCTGGCTCCCCAGTGTTTGGGCCTATACCCTCCCAGGCCCACACCACCTGCCCAGTCATGTGAAATCCATAGATTAGGGCCTAATGAATTTATTTCAATTGACTGATTTCCTATATGAATTGTAACTCAGTAAAATCTTTGACATTTTTTATATTTTTGTTCAGTTTAGAAAGTTACGTTTTTTTTATTAAGCGGTCTGCAAATCGATGCAGATTAGCACAAACTGAATATGCTCAGGAGTTTTCCCAGCTGAAGAAAAAAAAAAAAAGGACGTAACCATAGACACGGATAGACTTAAAAATACATTCAGATATATTTTGCAGAACAGGATTAATTTCACTTGTACATTACACTTCTGGGGTTTTGTCTTTGACATAAATCATGTGTGTGTGTGTGTGTGTGTCACTTCTGATAATGTGCTGGCTGTGTAATCACAGGACTCAAATATGGTCGAACCTGCCATGTCTATTCTACTGGCACCCAGAATCCTGAAGAACTCTAGCAGACCAAGGCTATAGTGAAATGAAAAAAATAAAAAGGCTTCAAGGGAACAGTACATATATTTTAACAGAACCCTTCCACATTACTGTAAGAACCCAACAAACAAAACATCCTTGGTTATGACATTGCAGGCCTTAAGAAAACAATATCCTGCAGTTGTTGGCTGGCAGCCATTTTGTGCACCATGTGAAGGCGAAGAGCTTTAATACAAGCACCAACTAGAGATGATCATTTCCCCTGATCTGTATTGCCAGTCAAAGTGGTTTAATGACAAGAGAAGATAATAAAAACTTAAACCAGTAAACGTCCACAGCTTTAATTCAAAACTGATCCAAGATCAGTACTTCCATGACCGCACAACATTTATTTCTAAAGATCTGGATAGCACAGAAATGTGAGCTTGTAAGCTTGTTCCTGTACACCAGTAGCACAACTACATTTACCTGAATTTATGAAAGATATCCTTTCCAGAAGGGGAGAAATCATCTTAGTCAGGCACCCTACAGATATTGACTGGCCATCTGATCTCAGCTGTTTTAAAATATGCAAAGGACGTGAAAAATGAAGCAGCCATATTGCACCTTGACATCATGGGTCAACACCCAACAGAGGCACACAATAGAGCTTTACTTGTTTTGTTATAAAGCTGATAGGAATGCAGTGTCATTGTGCCAACCAAAGCTCTAGCCTAGTCTGCTGCTCCTGTAATAGATGTTTGATAAGTTTTCCCAATCAAATGATTTGTTTCAGAGAGTTCTGTGATGAGGAAGAGACTGTGGTTTCATATGAAGTACAATTTCATTAAGGCCGTAAAAATAGACAAAGTGAAAATTAAACCCTTTGTTGGTTGAAGTTTGTGTGAGATGAGTGATTTTGAGGGTGGAAAGGGGGGGTTATATCTGGAGGGAATGGCATATTGATCCTCTGTGGTCTTGCGGTTCTTCATGGGATCTGGCCCTGTTCTCTTCTCACTCATCACCGGATGGCTATCAGTCCCACATCTATCAGTTTCTGGATCTTCTGAGCAATGCCTGGATTCTTAAGGTGACTGAGAGGGTCCAGGGAGAAAGAGAACCAATTAACTCAATTTCAAGCTCATTTGGCCAATCACAGCGTGTGATTACGGTGCATGTGTTGCATACTATGTAGATAGTGAGTGTGTAAAGTGTGTAGCTGCACAGAGCTGGCCTGCTTACTCGCTGAGTGCCTGTGGGTCCTTCTGCATCTGCTCCAGGATCATGCGCATGGCCGGGTCACTCATAATTTGCTGCACCTCCGGGTCGGCCATGGCCCTCCTTTTCACGTCCTCTGGACTGTCGTCGTTCCTCACGTGCTGGCTCATCATGCAGCGCTGAATGCCCTCTGTGGCCTCCTGCACTCGGAACAGAGTCAGATGGTTTAACTGTTAGCCTCAGTCAGCTCAATGCCACCAATAAAACACGGTAGAAGAACCATACGCCGTGGCTTAATATTTAATAGAAACGGCATAAAAAATAAAACTTAACTTTCTTTTAGAGTTGGGTTGGTAAAGGAGATCCTGCTAGTGCACCAATGGAAATCTGTAATATCGTACCTTGGAGGTAGAGTCAAGCTCCAGAGCCTTCTCATAGGCAACCATCGCTTTAGAGAAATCTTTCATGGCCTCCAAAGCGGCTGCCTTGCGTGTGTATCCCTTTACTGTGGTGAGAGAAATTAAATGAGGTGAGATCTATGCTTTTAAAGGGCCCAGGATTCATACGGTTCAAACAATTGCACATGTCAGCGTTCAAGTTAAGATGCATTCCATCTTCAGTCTTCTGATGCCCGAAATCAATTAGGAGCCAAAAGTAAACATGCCTGCTATTAGAAAAGCTCACGAGGCCTGTATACAGGTGCAGCTCAATACATTTGTATATTGTGGAAAAGTTAAGTAATTTCAATAACTCAATTGACAAAAAGAAACTCATATTTAGTGGATTAATTACACAAAAAGTGAAATAATTCAAGCCTGTATTTGTTTTAATCTTGATGATTACGGCTTACAGCTTATGAAAACCCCAAATTCACTATCTCTAACTGGTTTATCGCTCAGTGGTCCAAAGTCCTCTTTTTGCATTTCATTTGGCAATCCAAGGTCCCAGAGTCTGGAGGAAGAGTGGAGAGGCACAGAATCCAAGTTACTTGAAGTCCAGTGTGAAGCTTCCAGAGTCAGTGATGATTTGGGGAGCCATGTCATGTTCTGGTGTTGGTCCACTGTGTTTCATCAAGTCCAAAGTCAACTCAGCCGTCTACCAGGAAATGTTAGAGCACTTCATGCTTCCTTCTGCTGATGCTGATTTCATTTTCCAGCAGGACCTGCCCACATTGCCAAAGGTACCAATACCTGGTTCAATGACCATGGGATTACTGTGCTTGATTGGCCTGTAAACTCGCCTGATCTAAACCCCATAGAGAATTTATGGGGTATTGTCAAGAGGAAGATGACACGAGACCCAACAATGCAGACAAACTGAAGGCCGCTATTGAAGCAACCTGGGCTTCCATAACACCTCAGCAGTGCCACAGGCTGATCGACTCCATGCCACGCCGCATAGATGCAGTGATTCATGCAAAAGGAGCCCCAACCAAGTACTGACTGCATGTACAAGAACATACTTTTCAGAAGGCCGACATGTCTGTATTAAATTTCCTTTTTTCACCGGTCTTATGTCATATTGAAATTTTGGGGTTTTCATGAGCTGTAAGCCGTAATCATCAAGATTTAAAAAAATACAAGCTTGAACTATTTCACTTTTTGTGTAATTATTCCACGATAAGAGTTTCATTTTGTCAATTGAGTTATTGAAATTACTTAACTTTTTCACAATATTCTAATTTATTGAGATGTACCTGTATGTTAAATACATTAATGGTGGACTGACAAGAGCTGGAGTAAAATATAAATGTTTTTAGTTAAATACGTACTGAAGGTAGGATCAAGTTTGATACAGTCCTCGCAATCCTAAAAGAGAGAAAAAATATCAGTCCTAGTCCTTTTTGACTGACAAAGTACTACAACGGATATCAAGTGTTTATTTAATAGGGTGGCACGTAGCCTAGCGGTCAGAGCGTTGGACCAGTAACCGAAAGGTCGCTGGTTCGAATAACAGAGCCGACAAGGTGAAAAAACCTGTCGATGTGTCCTTGAGCAAGGCACTTAACTGTAAATTGCTCCAGGGGCTGGCCCTGTAGGTAGGCTGAGATTGTAAATAAGATTTGTTTTTTTTTTACTGACTTGTCTAGTTAAAAATAATAATTGTTATTAGTTCGTAATGAGGATGAAGCTCATGTACATGCATGACATCACAGTAGCGAGGTGTGCTGTACCTTCAGGGCAAGCTGGAACTCCAGCAGCTTTGTGTAGCAGGCAGCTCTGTTGCTGAAGAGCTTGGCATCCTTGGGGTTCCTCTTGATGGCCTCAGAGTAATGTCTCATGGCTGAAGGATAGTCTCCTATAGAACAGAGCTTGTCAGATATTCTGACACTACCCAAATAAAAAAATGGTACGCAGACAACTAGAGAACCCTTACCACTAAATGCAGAAATAGACATGACACATAATTCATACTTTCAACCATTGTAGATCCTCCATTTCACAGACACACACCTTTCTGGAAGGACTCGTTGCCCTTGTTCTTCTCTTCCAAGGCCTGCTCTGGGTTGATGTAGGCCAGTTTCTCCTGCTCCTTCAGTACCTTCTCTGCCTGCAGCAATTAACAGATGGGTTGAAGAGTGGTTATCGAAACCCCAGCATAATCTACCCTGACAGCCCTCATTCAATATGGTCAACACTCTCTGTACCTGCTGGCACTTCTTAAGGACATCAGGGGTGCGATGCTCTGTCAGACTCTTGTTGTAAAACTGGACAGCTTCTTTGTATTTCTCCTGCTTGAAGTACGAGTTGCCAACCCTAGCCAAGGCCCTGAGAGAGGAGGATAGAGATAGACATTAAGCAGAGTTTATGCCCTTCAAATTAGAAACCTGGATGACTCAAGCTCTGACATCATTCCATTTCCCCAGTTTGTAGCAGAGCCCACCGTTACCCAAATGTGACCTGGCAATGGTGAATACGAGGACTTAATTGGCTGCTTATTCAGGAGACCTAATCTCTCCTCATCCCTTGGACGCACCGTGTGCAATTATCCCCTTCAGACGCCCAGCAGTTTATATCCTAGAGGGTGACTCAAGTGTGTAATTCTTTTCAGCGAATTGACAAGGAACTCACTTGGCAATGTGTCTGTAGTCCTCCCGGTTCTCTCTGCCCACCTCGATGGCCTTGTCACACAGCTCCCTGCACTTCTCATACTCAGCCATCTCAAAGAACACAGCTGGGATGGGAACACACAAAAAGACATTATCCATCAATCAGATTTTACAGATCATAAAAAGCATGCATATAAAAATCATATTACATTGTCTGCATGATGGTGAACTGAGATAGTATTTTATTAGGATCCCTATAATCAGGAGCTACTCTTCCTGGGGAGATAAGACCTGCATGGTAGGAAAAACATTCATTTGAAGAGTGACAGTAAATTCTAGATACTTTTGACAATAATCACTCTAATAAGCAGGGCACGTCTATTCTGTAAAATGACTTGCTGAAGACCAACATAAAATGATCAAATACTATGCTGCTTTATCTGCCCTTGACAGTATGGAAATAGAAAATTGATATGCACTCAGTTAATCGCTGTCGATTCTGATCAAGCCAATTAGTTTTATCATAGAAAAAATATTAAATTTCAGAGATAAATACAACACTATGGGCAGTTTGTTGAAATGGAGGAAAACTACAAGTTTAACTCAAATATTAACACCTCTCCTAACAGCATATTTAAGACAATTGTAAATGGGAGTCCAACAAGGCACTTTGAGAGAGTTGGGAAGATTCTAGAATTCACTGAGTGAATATCAATTTTCTATTTCCATAATGTCAAGGGCAGATAAAGCAGCATAGTATTTGATCATTGTATGTGGGTCTTCAGCAAGTCGTCTGTCCCGTGACGATTCTATACCTGCTTGGTTAGAAAGATATGTCATGTTGGTTGGTTCGTGCTTGAGGGCTTCTTCATAATGTTTCAGTGCAGTGGCAAAGTCTTTCTTCTTGTACGCCTCATTGCCCAGCTCTTTTTCCTTCAGAGCCTGTGGAAGCACAATGGACATTTAAGCTGTTAAAGACAGTGCTGAGAGAGCAATAAATCCAGCAAATCGGTCTGGGTGCTGAGAGGAAATGCATGTACAAATTACCATTGTCCCAGACTGTGAAGGACTACAGGATTACTCATAATGCAATCTATTTACCTGTCTCTTGTTCTCTGGTAAGTCTTCCTCCTTGGGAGGGGGTGGCTGAGTCTCTTTGGGTTTGGGAGGTGGGGGTGGAGTGGGTTCTTCCTCTTCATCCATTCCAGCCAAGTCTAACCCCAGCAGGACCGACAGGGTAGTCATTACTCTAGGGTCCTGGAGCTTCCTACAGGTAGAGGGACAGAGACAAAGGGTGTACCGACTTCCAGGAAATCCACAGGAGCTACAAAGGAATTTTGTGTTCTGGTACTTATTACAGTCAAACAGACTGGCAAGATGATCATGGTGTTGAATACATTTTTGCATTTGGAAGGGGACTGAAAGGTGAAAGAATGCAGTATATTTCTAAATGTACAGCTGTGGAGCAACAAGAAGCATCCACAGAAACATACTCACGAGCCAAGCATAGACGGTTTGTCCCTGAGCTGCTCCAGAAGCGCTCTGTACTCTGGATCTTTCATCAGGGCATGGGTTCGAGAGTCACTCTCCAGCTTCTCAAACATGTTGGGCATGGAAAAGGGGTTCATCATCTTTTTTTCTGGTGAGGCAAGAGGTGAAATTCACAACACAGGGAAAACAAAGCATGATGAACAAACAAAATTCCATTGTGTTTTGTTTATAATCATGTGAGAGAAAGTGTGACAGGTTCAAATGTTTCTACCTGCTAGCCTGGCTTCTATGTTCTGCAGCCCCTCCTTGAGCTGCTGATTAGTGGGCTCTCGTCTGAATCCCTCTTGGTACGTCAATTTGGCATCCTCAAACCGTCCAAGGAACTCCTGGGCTGCCGCTTTCCTTGAGTAGCCCTGTGCAAGCACAAATCATGGTGATGAGGCGTGTCACTTTTGACAATAGCTAGTGCAAATAAAAGCCACCCTCTCTGGATAAGTGTGCTGTGACTTTGTCTCACCTTTCCCCAGTCAGGTTTAATCTTGATGGTCTGACAGGCATCCTCCAGAGCGCTCTCGTAGTTGCCCTTCTTGGCATGGGCAGCCGAGCGGTTGCTGAAGAGGACATGGTTTGAGGGATCGAGAGCCAACGCTTCTGTGTAGCAGCGTATGGCCTCGTCGATGTTCCCTGCACTCAGTGCCTTGTTGCCCTGATCTTTCAATTGTGACACCTGTGAGGGGAGAGATGGACCTGAATAAATTCACTGTAACCAAATCTGTTTAAATATATTGCTTTTTCATGACATTATGTCATTTTAGTAGGAAATCATTTCTTAATTTAGCCAATTTGAGTTCTATAAACAACAATCTGATTCCTAAAGCAGCCAAGGTCTGTAACTTTAGGAGCCAAACCAGTCACCCAATCAGCTGTTCTTGACACCTATATGCCATGAGGACGTTACATATCGCAGAACCTATCCTCTAACATGATGCACATTAGCCATGTTTCAGCTAAACTCATAAACAGCTAACTGCTGGGTTAACCACACAGCTTTTGAATGTGGTTTACTGAGTTGAACTAGCTACTGCTATATGATAGTTGGCTAATTTGATTGCTGACTGACTTGTAGTCCTGCCCAATGCGAACTGTTAATTAACTAGCTGGCTAACTTGCCAATAACGTCATCTAGTTAGCGTACTAGTTAATTAACTATCTAGTTAACTGGAAAAGCTAGCTAGACAGCCATCCTAGTAAACGTGAATAAGTTAGCTAGCAGCAATGTTTGCCATTTCACAGCATGAAGTAATTTGTGCCTGCACTTTGCTTTTTTCTGATGACAGACACGGCCTACGTAATATTAGCTAGATAGTTAAATAAAGGTTTAATAAAATAAAAAGGTAACTAGCTAATGTAACTGGCTAGCTACAATAGCTAATTAGGTATCGAACTACCGGTAGTTAACTAATCGGCTGGGTAGAGTACCAATACACACTGTTCTGGACCAATTATTTGACGGCTAAATTAGCCAACTACAATTGAAAGCTATTTTGCTAGCTCTTGTTAGCTAATATGCTAACATTACCGGTTAGCTAGCTAGCCAACTAGCTAACGTTAGTTTGCGAGCTAATAACAATGAAGTCCGCATTGAGTAAAACGAGTTAGCTAGCTAGCAAACTAGTTACATCTTTCTGTCAATCTTCAAATAAGACAAACGCGTTCCCATTGACCAAAATACACAAACGGTGCGACAATACTGTAAATTATGGTGTGAAATATTTAGTTTTTGACCAGAATATTGATGACAGTTGCTACTCACTTTCTCCATGGTATAACCATGAGGTTCCAGAAACTACTGTGAGACGAGCGCCGCCCCTGCACAATATGGAGCTAGGTTGCCAGATTCTGTTCACGAAAAGTGTACAGCTTTCTAAGATCAAGCAGGTTACAAAAATGTTTTGTGGCAGTTTCCTTTAGGACGTTTTGTATTGTTTGTTAAATATAGTTGTGTATTAAACAATTTATCAATATAAAAAGTTGATGGATAACCAAACCGTGTGCTAAAACTCTAAAATATCTGGCAGGTATGGCAACCCCAGCACTTACCCATATATTTCCGTAATGTTTCTGACTTTCTGCAACCTGGTGTATGATTGGTTCAGATTAGTTCATCGAGGAACGCACAGCAAATCAAAGGCTAGTCCGCGTTGAGTACGATGAGTAAAACATCAAACGTCGAGTTTTCAATCTAGTTCTAGAAGGATCGATCTGGTTCATCTCCTTTCTAGAACATTCTGGACATATTGGGAAACACATGCTGTTGTTCATATCAATCATCAGTTGAGTGTGATGTGCTGTCAGTGGACCTGGTATGACAAAATGAACAAAAGGACATGAGTTAAGAGAGGAAACCTCCCATTAGAAAGCCCTGGGTTATAATAAAGAATGGAAGCTACATTTACAGTCAGAAGTTTATACACCTTAGCCAAATACATTTAAACTCAGTTTTTCACAATTCCTGACATTTAATCTTATAAAAAATTCCCCTGTCTTAGGTCAGTTTGGATCACCACTTTATTTTAAGAATGTGAAATTGCAGAATAATAGTAGAGCGAATGATTTATTTCAGCTTTTATTTCTTTCATCACATTCCCAGTGGCTCAGAAGTTTACATACACTCAATTAGTATTTGGTAGCATTGACTTTAAATTGCTTAACTTAGGTCAAACGTGTCAGGTAGCCTTCCACAAGCTTCCCACAATAACTTGGGTGAATTCTGGACCATACTTCCTGACAGAACTGGTGTAACTGAGTCAGGTTTGTAGGCCTCCTTGCTCGCAGACGCTTTTTCAGTTCTGCCAACAAGTTTTCTATAGGATTGAGGTCATGGCTTTGTGATGGCCACTCCAATACCTTGTCTTTGTTGTCCTTAAGCCATTTTGCCACAACTTTGGAAGTATGCTTGGGGTCATTGTCCGTTTGGAAGACTCATTTGCAACCAAGCTTTAACTTCCTGACTGATGTCTTGAGATGTTGCTTCGATACATCTACATAATTTTCCTTCCTCATGATGCCATCTATTTTGTGAAGTGCACCAGTCCCTCCTGCAACAAAGCACCCCCACGACATGATGCTGCCACCCCGTGCTTCACAGTTCGGATGGTGTACTTCAGCTTGCAAGCCTCCCCCTTTTTCCTCCAAACATAACAATGGTCATTATGGCCAAACAGTTCTATTTTTGTTTCATCAGACCAGAGGACATTTCTCCAAAAAGTACAATCTTTGTCCCCATGTGCAGTTGCAAACCGTAGTCTGGCTTTTGTATTGCGGTTTTGGAGAAGTGGCTTCTTCCTTGCTGAGCGGCCTTTCAGGTTATGTCGATATAGGACTCGTTTTACTGTGGCTATAGATACTTTTGTACCGGTTTCCTCCAGCATCTTCACAAGGTCCTTTGCTGTTGTTCTGGGATTGATTTGCACTTTTCGCACTTAAGTACATTAATCTCTAGGAGACAGGACGCGTCTCCTTCCTGAGCGGTATGACGGCTGCGTGGTCCCATGGTGTTTATACTTGTATACTATTGTTTGTACAGATGAACGTGGTACCTTCAGGCGTTTGGAAATTGCTCCCAAGGATGAACCAGACTTGCGGAGGTCTACAATTTGTTTTTCCTGAGGTCTTGGCTGATTTGATTTTCCCATGATGTGGAGCAAAGAGGCACTGAGTTTGAGGGTAGGCCTTAAAATACATCCACAGGTACACCTCCAATTGACTCAAATTATGTCAATTAGCCTATCAGAAGCTTCTAGAGCCATGACATAATTTTCAGGACTTTTCCAAGCTGTTTAAAGGCACAGTCAACTTAGTGTATACAAACTTCTGACCCACTGAAATTGTGATATAGTGAATTATAAGTGAAATAATCTGTCTGTGAACAATTATTGGAAGAATTACTTGTCATGCACAAAGTAGATGTCCTAACCGACTTGCCAAAACTATAGTTTGTTAACATGAAATCTGTGGAGTGGTTGAGTTTTAATGACTTCAACCTAAGTGTATGTAAACTTCTGACTTCAACTGTATGTGGTGTTATTCCTTTCCTATTGATGTAACGTTATGTACAGTAATGACTAGCAATGAACACATTAGGAAATATAGTGGTAGCCTATAAACTCTTAGATTCGTGTTATAAAATCTAAAAATTATTTTCTTAAATTAATTCATCTGAATGTATACTTACATGATAACATGATCACAAATCTACTAATATCATGCTGCTATACTTTTCCACATGGGATGTTAGGGTATTTCGGTCTCCCAAGTGGCGCGGTGGTCTAAGACACTGGATCTCAGTGCTAGAGGCGTCACTACAGACAACTTGGTTCAAATCCAGACTGTATCACAACCGGCCATGATTGGGAGTCCCATAGGGCGCACAAATGACCCAGCATCGTCCGATTTTGGCCGGTGTAGGCTGTCATTGTAAATAAGAATTTTTTCTTAACTGACTTGCCTAGTTAAGTAAAAAATGTAAAATAAATCCATAGTGACACACAGTATATTGAGCTTGAATACCAAGTGGTAAGGATTTAATAATAATCCTAACTCCCAACAAAGCATTGAGTTTCAGGACAACATGTTGATGAACACATTTAAAGTAATGCTGATATTTCTTATTTCACTGGATGATTTGTAGGATGTGTTCGTGTTTTGGGAAGTTTATGATTCAGCATCTGATCATGTCATCATGACTTAATTGATCTATCTGCTTGCCGTCACAGTTCAATGCAGCAACAGAGTGGATTTTATAAAGCACATGTCGTGACGTAGGATCCTTTTGTTACGTTGTCATTAAATCCTTTGCAGTGTCTTGCTGAGTTGCAGTAACCCCTTTATGTCGGCTGATGGCAGCATCGCTCAGCATACACTGTTGGGTGTTGCCGACACAACCCCTGGATTCTTATTTTAGAAATGTAATACATTTATGATGACCATAGTTAGAGATGCTGTATGTGTGTCTCCTGCTGTGACAAACTCATGCTGAGGGTCGAGTGTCTGATTTTTTTTAGCTCCTCCCTTGTACTTGATGGATGAATTAAGGTCATTGATTAGTTATGAACTCCCCTCACCTGGTTGTCTAGGTCTTAATTGGACACAAATTGAAAGGAAAAAACTAAAACCAGCAGACACTTGGCCCTCCATGGAATGAGTTTGACACCCCTGGTCTAAATGCTCCTATACTAAATCGTTTTTTGTGCAATTTCCAAGCCCTTTAGAAAACATACTGAATTGCTTGGCAGAAAAAAAATGAATGAAAATGGAAATGACAGTTTGGCTCTGCATGAGAGAAATACAACAAAAAAAACAAAAAAAACTCCATGACTGCATACTCATAAAAGCGTCATACGTCCCATCACCCTATGCCCCAAATGCTGCTGAATCAACCTACATAACTGTTCTTGTTTCAGTCACCTCTGAAAAACACAATTTTATGTGATAGATAATGAAATTGGAGAGCAGGTGTGTGTGTGTGTGTGAGAGTGTCAGCATAAGGACGAGTGTCTGTATATACATATCCGTGTATGTGTTTGCATGTGCGTATTGGTGTGCATGCGTTTGTGAGTGAGGGAGCGAGAGAGAGTCTTTCACAGCTCACTGCACAGCTAGATTGTCTGCAGAAGAGGTGACAGCAATGAGAGAGGCAGTGCCAAAAGAGGAGAGAAAGATGGGTGGACAGAATGTGATATGTATACCTCGTCTTAGACAGAGACACAGTGAGTGTTAAAAAAAAAAAAACAGCAATGGTGAAATGACATGGGATTTGATTTGATGTGATGCGATGCTCTGTAATGACATGAAGCGAACACATGAATCACTGAGAGAATTGTGAATACAGGATCTTGAAAGCAGTGGTGCTGTCAGAGCAGAAGGGGTGACTGTAGAGATAAAGAGGCAGACGAGAGGTCAGTCTGAGACCTGAGGAGGTGTGGAGAGAAACAACAACAGGGAAGGTTGTAGGTAGGGACAGGGGGAGAGTCAGCTTGTGTGGCAGTGGCATCAATTGATTTATTCCGGCTGTATCGATCAGCCGACAACCCTGTCCGTGAAGGAAAGTGTGCGTATTAATGCACTGGTTTTTGTAATGAATGTGGCTTCTGGAGTGGGGAGAGAGGGGCTGGCACTAAATCAGTGTGGTTTTGAGCGTCCATATGGGCCCAAGAAAGCATGAAATAGGTACAACAAGGTGTGTGTGTATGTACGAATGCTGTTTATAGACTACAACTCAGCGTTCAACACCATAGTACCCCCCAAGCTCATCAAGCTGGGACAATGGGACTGAACACCTCCCTCTACAACTGGACCCTGGACTTCCTGAAGGGCCAGCCCCTGGTGGGTGCATGCTTAGTCCCCACCTGTACTCCCTGTTCACCCACGACGGCAAGGCCGCGCACGACATCAAGTTTGCTTGACGACACAATGGTGGTAGGCCTGATGGTGCTAGGACAACAACCTCAGCTGATCGTGGACTACAGGAGAAAGAGGGGAAAGCACTCCCCCATCCACATCGACAGGGCTGTAGTGGAGCGGGTTGACAGCTTCAAGTTCTTTGGCATCCACATCACTAAGGACTTAACATGGTCCACATACACCTGCACAGTCGTGAAGAGGGCACAACAGCGCCTCTTCCCTCTTAAGAGGCTGAAAAGATTTGGCATGGGCCCTCGGATCCTCAAAAAGTTCTACAGCTGCACCATCGAGAGCATCTTGACTGGCTGCATCACGCTTGGTATGAGGAAATCCCAGTAGATCACCGGTGCCTAGCTCTCTGCCATCCAGAACCTCTATATAAGTCGGTGTCAGAGGAAGGCTGAAAAATTGCCAAAGACTCCAGACAGACTAGCTATAGACTGTTCACTCTGATACTATCCGGCAAAACGCTACTGAAGCATACTCTGTTTTTTATTTTACTCTTAATATCCAACAAGTGTACAAAACATTAGGATCACCTGCTCTTTCCACGACATAGACTGACCAGGTGAATCCAGGTAAAAGTGATGACAATTGAGACATGGATTGTGTACAGCCAGGTCACCCTTGATACCAGGGCCGGCCCTGGGCATAAGCGATTTAAGAGGTCGCTTAGGGCCCCCAGCCGCTAGCGGGCCCCCACAATCTGCTTTAAAACCACAACATTTTCTCTTTGCCTCATGGCAAAATGGAGAGAATTATAGGAAATGTACAAAAAAATCTACTTTAGACACCTTATAGAGTCCATGCCCCCCAACGAATTTAGGCTGTTCTGAGGGCAGAAGGGGGTGCAACTCAATATTAGGGAGGTGTCCCTAATGTTTTTCACAGTGTATATCCTAGTCACTTTAACCTGCCTTCATGTACATATCTACCTCAAATACCTTGTACCTCTGCACGTTGATCTGGTACTGGTACTCCTTGTATATAGCTCCACATTGATCTGGTACTGATACTTCCTGTATATAGCTCCATATTGATCTGGTACTGATACTTCCTGTATATAGCTCCACATTGATCTGGTACTGTACTCCCTGTATATAGCTCCACATTGATCTGGTACTGGTACTCCCTGTATATATCTCCACATTGATCTGGTAGTGGTACTTCCGGTGTATAGCTCCACATTGATCTGGTACTGGTACTCTCTGTATATAGCTTCATTCTTGTGTATTTTATTCCTCTTGTGTTACCATTTTTATTATTATTTTGGGAAGGGCTCATAAGCAAGCATTTCACAAGTCTACACCCATTGTATTTGGCGCATGTGACAAATACAATTTGATTTGATGTGCTTAGGCAGTAGCAATGAGCTGTCTAAACCAGTGTGCAGTCAGAGCAGGCCACAACAGTCCCTTCCCAGTGAGTCAGTCCCCATGCAGACTGCCTGCTTGGGCCGGGTGACCCTCAACCCGCCTTAGAAACCAACACAGCTGATTACACGCTTATTATTACAATCGCATTTGATGCGGGTGAGAACTACGCTTCACTTCTTCTAATTTGACCTCTTTACAACAAATTGGCTGCATTGTATCTAAGAATCAAACAAAATTACATATCTTAATTCAATCCACGATCACAATCGCAATATGATTTGGAACGTAATTAGACACTGAATTCCGTTACTTTTCCAGGGCAATGGCTCGAAGGCAAGTCCGTTGGGCTTTGCTCAGAATAAAATTGGATTGACTGATTGATTTATGTATGTCAAATGAAGGACACACACAGACAGACAAAGAGAAATTCCGCACAGAGTGAGAGACGGAAAGAGGAGGGGAATCACGGATGGATGGATGGATGAAGCAGAGGCAGTAGAGGGGGGAGGGGGGTAGGGTATAGAAAGAGACAGAGACAAATGGAGTGTGAGAGACAGAGGGAAAGAAGTGAGACGCATGCCTACTGACCTCCCCCCTACTCTCAGCTAATCCACACAGAGAGGGGAGGAGGTGGAGGGGAGGGCGGTTTGTGTCACTCCCAATAAAGATAGGAAGTACAGTGACATTGGCTCACCATTCTTTCACTCACCCCCCCCCCCCCCCCCAAACACACACACACACACACCCCACCCCTCCAACCTTTTGACATGTTTCTATTTAGTTGGTACCCTGATAATCCTATAAAAAAACAAGAGGCCTGGAGCACTTAGACTGTCCTCTGGAGAAGGAGGGGTGGATGGGGACAAAACGTCACTCCTGTTTCCTTGGGCCTGGATGTCTCTGTATATTTGCCCAACCTGTTTCCTTGGGCCTGGATGTCTCTGTATATTTGTCCAACCTGTTTCCTTGGGCCTGCATGTCTCTGTATATTTGCCCAACTTGTTTCCTTGGGCCTGCATGTCTCTGTATATTTGCCCAACCTGTTTCCTTTTGCAGTCAGGATTGTTCAATGGACTAAATCCACAATAACACATACAGCTAATGTGTACACCTCTGCCCGAGACTATAAAAATCCAAAATGGTTACTTCCTCTTTCAGACCAGCAAAGCAGAGAACAAGAGTAAAAAAACAGCTGCCTTAAAAACATAAACAACATTTATTTTCCCAACTAAATGCCTACTGTTCTTAGCAGCTTATTGTCCCAGTAGACTAATTCCTGTGTTACTCATAGTCAGCCAGATAATGTCCCTTCTGTATTAGTGCATCCATCAGCAATAGAGAGAATTTATAATTGTCTATATTCCTGCATAAATACGACTTAAAACATCATCAGATTTCCTAAAAGTAGATAAAGAGAACCCAATTAAACAAATTAGATAAAAATATTATACTTGGTAATTAATTTATTGAGGAAAATGATCCAATATTACATATCTGTGAGTTGCAAAAGTATGTGAACCATTGTTACCCACCCCTGGAGTGGTCGACCAACAAAGATCACTCCAAGAGCAAGACGTGTAATAGTCTGCGAGCTCACAAAGGAACCCAGGGTAACTTCTAAGCAACTAAAGGCTCTCATATTGGCTAATGTCAATGTTCATGAGTCTACCATCAGGAAAACACTGAACAACAATGGTGTGCATGGCAGGGTTGCAAGGAGAAAGCCACTCCTCTCCAAAAAGAACATTGCTGCCCGTCTGCGGTTTGCTCAAGATCACCTGGACAAGCCAGAATGCCATTGGAAAAATGTTGACGGATGAGAATAAAATATAACTTTTTGGTTTAAATAAGAAGCGTTATGTTTGGCGAAAGGAAAACACTGCATTCCAGAACAAGGAATGTGAAACATGGTGGTAGTATCAAGGTTTGGGCCTGTTTTGCTGCATCTGTGCCAGGACGTCTTTCCATCATTGATAGAACAATTAATTCTGAATTATACCAGTGAATTCTAAAGGAAAATGCCAGGACATCTGTCCATGAACTGAATCTCAAGAGAATGTGGGTCATGCAGCAAGACAACGACCCTAAGCACACAAGTCGTTCTACCAAAGAATGTTTAAAGAAGAATAAAGTTAATGTTTTGGAATGGCCAAGTCAAAGTCCTGACCTTAATCTGATCGAAATGTTGTGGAAGGACTTGAAGCGAGCAGTTCATGTGAGGAAACCCACCAACATCCCAGCAGGGGCGGCCCTGGACGTTCTGCAGCCCTAGGCAACACAAAAAATATAGAAAATTCACAAACTTTCGAGCAGCACTGTGCATAAACAGGCCAGTGGGAATGTCAGAACAGGTTAATGCCGGCCTGTCTGTTCTAGGAGCTGCGTGTGTTTGAACAGAGGAAATAAAGAACAGCGAGAGAGGACAATGAGTATAATGGTAATCATTGTGGTGTGTAGGTGTGTGAAAGTGTGTGTGTGTGTGTGTGTGTGTGTATTTACCTGTGGGATATGAGGGGGCCAAAGCAGTGGAAATCAATACATCTGTACCAGAGCCAAAAAAGCAGCTTGGCTTCGGTTTAGACCACTGTGTGCTAGGACACAACTTTAACGAGGAACAAACAAACTCAAAACAGACACAAACACACACAGAACACGCTAACGCTAGACAGACAGACGGAAACACACAAATAAATGGACTCCACACACACACACACACACACACACAAATAAATGGACTCCACACACACACACACACACACACACACACACACACACACACACACACACACACACACACACACACACACACACACACACACACACACACACACACACACACACACACACACACACACACACACACACACACACACACACACACACACACACACACACACACACACACACAAATAAATGGACTCCACATGGCTTTGCACATTTCCCCTTTAATCACATTGAAAAGAGACATCCTTTATACAAAATAGTTCATATTTTCTCAGTATAACAGAGAGTACATCAAAGGAAAAGAGAGGGGTGTTTCAACAGCAGCAACCTACAAAAAACACAGGAAAAATATGGAGGGGTAGTCTAAAAAAATAACAACGGATAACACACTCCTGATAACAGTCAAATAATTCCATGTTCTGATTTTTTAAACCATAAAACCAGAGACCCTTGCCTTCAATTTCCTGTGTTGTGCCGTGTTCACGTCATGTCGTAAACTTGGGACCTCAGAGTTAAAATTAACGTAAGTTATTTGCGTAGAGCTTCCTATTGGTTGATTCTGATACTTCTCAAGTGGGTAACTCGGTATCATCTTTCTACAATGAGAAAAGGAAGTCGGAAATCTCAGAGTTTCCAGGTTTCCGACATGACGTGAAAGTGGCACAAGTTGGCGCCTGAAACCTTGATCCACTCAGCATACCAAAGGCTTCCACCTCTTGTGTGGGTTGGGTGATGGGCACTCTACTAAGAGAAGGATCATGAAGAGGGCGCGCTGAATGTGGATGTGAATGTGCAATAATTGATGATAATTGATGATAATGAGGAACACCATTTCACCCAGAAAGCTTTAGAAAGTGTGCTGGGTGACGGATCCCCAGCTGACCCTGTTTTCGCTATCTGTTATTGTGCAGCTAGCATCGATCTGAGCACAGAGAGGAGTGGTTGATTTTTTTCAGAAACACAGACTATGCAAACAAGGCCTTTCACTGGAACAGGGAAGGGAAGACATCTGTGTTAATGGGCTGCAGGTGGAACAACTGCTGGTCTGAGTCGGCAGGAGCCACACAATCTGACACGCACGCACACATACATACACACACACACACACCAACTGCTGGTCGAGTCGACAGAGAAGTAAAATCTGCAGATGGTCTAAAAAACGAAACAAAATTACCGTAAGTGCTCCCTGCGATGACTACGATGCACACAATCTGCATACTTACTATGGTACTCTCTCTCTCTCTCTCTCTCTGACTCAATTTCTCTCAAACATACACATCTAGGCATGCAAGCTCATTGAGAAACAGTAATTTAAAAAATATATATTGTCACATAGGTGCAGTGAAATGTGGTGTTTTACAGGGTCAGCCATAGAAGTAGGGTTAAGTGCCTTGCTCATTTTTCACCTTGTCAGCTCAGGTATTTGAACCAGCGACCTAGCAGTAACTGGTGCAACACTCTAACCACTATGCTACCTGACGTAATAGCTGCATACCAAATAAATACACTGTGTTTTATAGGGGATAGGCCTGGTTAAATATGCAGGCCTGGTTTCTGAATGTAAGATTCTGATTCTTCCCCTCACCAATACCCCTATGTGTGGTTACTTAAAAAATAAAATATATATACACACACTACCGTTCAAAAGTTTGAAGGGTCACTTAGAAATGTCCTTGTTTTCCATAAAAACATACATGAAATGAGTTGAAAAATGAATAGGAAATATAGTCAAGATGTTGACAAGGTTATAAATAATGATTTTGTATTGAAATAATAATTGTGTCCTTCAAACTTGCTTTCGTCAAAGAATCCTCCATTTGCAGCAATTACTGCCTTGCAGACCTTTGGCATTCTAGTTGTCAATTTGTTGAGGTAATCTGAAGAGATTTCACCCCATGTTTCCTGAAGCACCTCCCACAAGTTGGATTGGCTTGATGGGCACTTCTTACGTACCATACGGTCAAGCTGCACCCACAACAGCTCAATAGGGTTGAGATCCGGTGACTGTGCTGGTCACTCCATTATAGACAGAATACTAGCTGACTGCTTCTTCCCTAAATAGTTATTGCATAGTTTGGAGCTGTGCTTTGGGTCATTGTCCTGTTGTAGGAGGAAATTGGCTCCAATTAAGCGCCGTCCACAGAGTATGGCATGGCTTTGCAAAATGGAGTGATAACCTTCCTTCTTCAAGATCCCTTTTACCCTGTACAAATCTCCCACTTTACCACCACCAAAGCACCCCCAGACCATCACATTGCCTCCACCATGCTTGACAGATGGCGTCAAGCACTCCTCCAGCATCTTTTCATTTGCTCTGTGATCCGAACAACTCGTATTTTTTCCAATCTTTATCTGTCCAGTGTCTGTGTTCTTTTGCCCATCTTAATCTTTTATTTTTATTGGCCAGTCTGAGATATGGCTTTTTCTTTGTAACTCTGCCTAGAAGGCCAGCATCCTGGGAGTCGCCTCTTCACTGTTGACGTTGAGACTGGTGTTTTGCGGGTACTATTTAATGAAGCTGCCAGTTGATTTGTGTGGCGTCTGTTTCTCAAACTAGACACTCTAATGTACTTGCCCTCTTGCTCAGTTGTGCACCGGGGCCTCCCACTCCTCTTCCTATTCTGGTTAGAGCCAGTTTGCCCTGTTCTGTGAAGGGAGTAGTACACAGCGTTGTACGAGATCTTCAGTTTCTTGGCAGTTTCTCGCATGGAATAGCCTTCATTTCTCAGAAAAAGAATAGACTGACGAGTTTCAGAAGAGAGTTATTTGTTTCTGGCCATTTTGAGCCTGTAATCGAATCCACAAATGCTGATGCTCCAGACACTCAACTAGTCTAAAGAAGGCCAGTTTTATTGCTTCTTTAATCAGCAACAGTTTTCAGCTGTGCTACCATAATTGCAAAAGGGTTTTCTAATGATCAATTAGCCTTTTAAAATGATAAACTTGGATTAGCTAACACAACGTGCCATTGGAACACAGGAGTGATGGTTGCTGATAATGGGCCTCTGTACACCTATTTAGATATTCCATAAAAAATCTTCCGTTTCCAGCAACAATAGTCATTTACAACATTAACAATGTCTACACTGTATTTCTGATCAATTTTATGTTATTTTAATGGACCAAAAATGTGCTTTTCTTTAAAAAACAAGGACATTTCTAAGTGATCCCCAAACTTTTGAATGGTAGTGTATATTTCAACAGTTATTTGTGCTCTTACATACTGGCAACATTGTTGCTGTAATGTGATAGATTATACTGTATTGTGACCCCTCTTTGAGAATTGATTTCTAAAGAAGGTGAACACTCAATAGGGACCCTACCACAAAAAATGCACACACTTTTAAAAGGCTCAGCTTGCTTTTCTCAAAGTGGAAATTAGTGGATGTCATGGTAACAGCATAAAATGAATGAACAAAAAAAATGGCTATAATGTCTACAAATATTTAAAAACATTTAAAACCTGCCACCAACAGCATCATTTGTTCCAGTTTCACATGTTGTACTCAAAATAAAATTAACGCTCCTCTGACATATTTTCTGACAGTCAGCCTACTATGAAATCCTATCAGACAAAACAGCCAAGGAATCACGATTCGTTTCCACCGTGGAAACAGTAAAGTGATAAACAAGCAATGGAGAATATTAAGCAATGTGGAGTAGCAGGGTATGACAAACATGTTTATGCATGGATTAACTCCGTCGTTCCAGAGCCATCATTTCTGTGCTGTCTTCTGCATTTGAATCTGTCTCTCTCTTTTCCTCTGTGTCTCTCTAGGTCTCCCTGTCTGTCATTATCCCCTCATTCACCCCCTGTTACGTAGCTGTAAGTGCTGATTCATTTACATTTGTAGTGCTGCTGGGTATAGGAGAAGTGGACTGAGTAGCAGGGTTGGGCTCAATTTGAAATGAAGGCAGTCAATTCAGGAAGTAAACTAAAATGACAATAAAATAATCGAAATGAGGGCATTTATTTTCAATGACTTCTCAATAAACTGAAAAGCTATTTATTTCAAGAGTTTTAAATTCAAATAACTTCCTGGATTGACTCCCTTCAATTAGAATTGAGCCCAACCCTGCTGAGCAGAGGATTATCATCAGTGTCCACACAAAGGAAAATAGAACTCACCCCATTGTCGTATCACCCCACCTACTCAGATCCTCTACCTACTCACTCCCTCCCACAGTGCAGGTCCACAGTGATGCGGTTTGATAATCTACCTGATAGTCTCTAGCTGTTTACACACTCATTTTCTGGTTCACACTTACAATACTGCTGTGTCTGTCCACAGGAGGCTCCACAGAAGTCCTCTGTCCCGTTGGAAATTGGCCCACTAGTGAACAACAACAACAGAAAGCCATCTAGTACAAAGCGGAGGCTCCCCTTCTCACCAAAACACCTCCACAACCTCCAGGTAACTGGATAAGTACACAGAGGGAGAAATGGAGGTTGGACTCTTATGTCTCAAAGTAGTGATTTGTCAGTGTTAGGAGGGTACTCTATTATTAACCAAGTTCTGTATTGTAAACGGATAATGTCTCTTTTGTACATAACATAAACATTCACGCTGGTGCAGTCAAGATAATTCAAACCTTCAGATGGACCTCAGGAGTTTATTTTTTATTTTTTATCTTCTTCTTGCTCAAAAATGACCTTTAACAAATCCATCGTCCCCATCAAGGGTAAATGTTCACGGAAAAAAATTAAGAGTAATTTCTCCATCAAAAAAGTCAAGGCCCAGCTCCAAAAAACGCACCGAAAACAAAACCAATAAATAAGAGTAGCAATGAGGGACTGATCAAAGCACTAGCAGGTAATAATGAGTTCTCCAAACATAGACCAGTGGATGTCTATCTAAGTAAAGTATCTACAAGCCTGGGCTGCATTGAATTCAATGCACTGTTCCGTTATAGAACCTAGCCAGAGTCATCAAGGATATCATCAGGGATAGCCACCCCTGGGCCCTGACAAGATCCTCACCCTGTGGAACCACTGGATCAGACTACAACTAGTCTGCTTTAAGACAAGCGGTTATGTGGGCCGTTTGAAAGAGAACCATTCACAGCTTAAAAGAGCCCTGTCTTCAGGTAACTGATAGGGCAAAATGGGCACATCAGGATAGTTGAGGCATTTAAAAGGATGAGCCAAGAGAGCAAAATATGGCCAGTGGGCAAGTGATGCATAACAGTTTGTCTCTCTTGACCCTTTGAGGACTTTTTAACCGTACTGCTTTGTTAGTGTGACTTGCCATACATATGCCCTGAAATGGAACTGTACTGTATGTGAAAATATCCGGCAGTTTCAACAGAGCACATTATTTTACTATGTCTCACTGAGAGAGGGACCAAGGATGAAAAAGTACACTGACCATTACTAAGGGTGTGAAGAAGCAGTCTTTATCAACACCTATAATGGGACACTTGTTAGTCCCTGTACCCAGCCAATTCATCAAATAGTGTCAGTGCAGTGAACAGCAGGCTTAGTTGGAATGGGAGACTAGAAGAGGAAGGCACAAAAGGGGATGCTTCAGAAGAACCCCATGTGGACAAAAAAACTGTGCATCTATACAGTACATCTAGAACAGTGTAGAACTGGCCAGGACTTTCACGTGTAACAGTAGTCTATATCTGGGATCCCTCCTTCTCTAAAGCCACGGTTGGTGCCATACCCTGCATTGGACACTTGGTGGGCACCTTTGTAGAGGCCGGTGCCATTGGAGGGGAATATAGTGTGGATGATGTAATCCTCCCGGAGGGGCATGGGCTGAAGCGGCTGGTGGGTATCCATGGGTGTCATCTGGAACCCTGGGCCTCGGATCTCCAGGATTGTGGTGTCCTTCTTTGTGCCTGACTCAATGTAGTCATCGTAGTGCTTGTTCTTTCTGGAGCTGCCACGGCTGTAGTGGTCACGAGAAGACAGGCGTCCGGCCCGATGCCTGTACCAGCAAAATACGGCGATTATTAGGGCCAGAGAGACGATGGTCGTAGCTCCTCCAATGATCCCAGCCAGAAGCAGAGTAGCCATGTGTTCAGGGTCCTGGTTGTCCTCCTGGCCCACGTCTGGCTGACTCGGGTCTGACGTCTCAGCTTTAGCACAAACTGGAGCTTCATCTGAGTCAGTGTCTCTGCCTGCCATGGCTCCTTTACCCCCAGAGCTGGCTGCCAGGGGCACCATGCAGATTATGTAGCTGGAGCGGGGATTCAGGGAGGTGAGCAGGTACTCTCTACTGTCTCCTCTCACCAGGGTCTCTGTGATGGAGCCCATGGCAGCGCTGGTGCCCAGCCGCAGCCAACTGAGTCTGAAGGAGGAGGTGGGCTGGGCCACGCTCCAGGTAACACGGATGCTGTCGGGGGCCAGGGGCTTGACATTCAGAGCTAGGCTCTTACCTACTCCACTGCTGCCCAGGGTGTAGTCTAGACCAGAGTCTGGGAGCCCCAGACCGGGCCGCTTGGAGCGCAGGGTGAAGAGGGAGCCCTGTGGAGGGGAGAGGGTGGTGGAGCTAGCAGCAACCCCTCCTACTTCTGCTCCACCCACTCTGTCTCTGGTCTCACTGCCTGTGGCCCCGACCCCGACCCCAGCCCCAGCCCCGGCAGCCACTACGCCTGGGACTTCACACTCCTCCATCTGACTGGTCAGGTCCTTAAGGGCCATGTCTCGAACCTTGTCAGGCCCCTGGCAGGTGAGGCCCCTCACCGTGATGGAGTTACCCCTAGCATGTAGCCAGTCATATAGCCAGCGCAGGTTACAGCCACAGTGCCATGGATTCCCCCGCACTAGTAGTTGTCCCAGGCTGTCCAGGTCTTTGAACAGGCCCCGAGGCAGGGTGGTCAGGTTGTTGCCAGACAGGTCTAGTCTCTGGAGCCTCCTCATGCCGTCCAGGGAGCCACGGGACATGTGGATCAGAGCGTTGTCCTGCAGGGAGAGACGCTGCAGGTGGGTACTGGGCAGGTTGAGTGGCGGGGTCAGGAGGGAGTTACGCACTAATGAAAGCTCCGTCAGGTTGGAGAGGCGGGAGAAGGTGTCGTCTGCAATGCGCTGGTTGGCCAGGAGGTTCCCGTCCAGAACGAGGCGTCGCAGGGAGGAGAGGCCGCGGAAGGCGTGGGTGGGGATGGTGGATATGCGGTTGTCGTCCAGCCTCAGTTCCTCCAGAGAGGCCGGGAGCCCAGAAGGGATGCTGGACAGGTGGTTACGTGACAGGAAAAGCAGGCGCAGCCGCGGGTTGTCAACAAAGGCCTGGTCCTCGATGCTGACAGTGGAGACAGAGTTGTCATCCAGGTGCAGTTTCTCCAGCAGGGGCATGCGGGCCAGGGTGGCGCGGGGAAGCGTACGGATGTTGTTGTCCTGCAGGTGCAGTTCCCGGAGAGAAGGGGGCAGGTGCATGGGGAAGTCATCCAGCTCATTATCATACAAGTAGACTACTCGGACGGTGAGTTGACGCTCCAGGGAGGTGGGGAGCCCGGCGTTGTCTATGTGGTTGTTCTGAAGGTAGAGCACAGAGGCAGAGGGGGGCAGAGGGGGGATAGAGCTCAGGCCACGGTCGTTGCAGTAGATGAAGTCCTCGTCACATCGGCACACAGAGGGGCACACTGGGTCTCCCTCGTCGTCGTAACCTGTGGCTGCAGCGACCTCGAGCACCTCGGCCAACAGAGTCAGGCAGAGCATGAGCAGGACTAGACAATCACGCAGCTCGGCCACTCCCTCAGGAGCCATGGTGCTGATGATCAACTTCCCTTCGCCTCGATCTCAACTTCTTGGATCCTTGAATCCTAAGGATAAGCTGAAACCAGGCCGGCTCCTTCAGCCCTAGAAAGACTGAAAAGGAGACAGGTTTTAGTTAACAATCCACTCAAGTGACCAGATCACTAAGGTTTAATTGAAATTCCTAAAATCACTGAATGCCAGGATATAACAAGCTTGACAATGTACCCTTATTTCATTATGCCTAAACCATATCCAACAAATTATACATGGTCACATGGAAATTGAACCGCTACAGTATACTAATCCCTATTAGGGTCTATATCTCAACTTCGATCCCCTTGTCATGGTGGTGACAGTAATCTGCTTCCAGCAGGAGTTGGAGGAAAGGAGAGGATTTTTCTTCAAATCAATTTCAGTAAAATAAACCGTGGCCAAACCTGTTTGAAAATATTGAAAATAATGAAATATATCAAATAATTTTTTTGTCAAACAGTGTTCCTAGAGGGAAATGACTACACACAAAATGCAGTTTTTCCAGACCAAGTGCTCTGTCCATTGAAATAATCGGGGCCTGGTTAAATCCAATAACTAGGGCGTAATATTTCTGGTCTGACCACGTGTTTGGTGAAATCTCCAAATTCACCAAACAGAGTAATAGTGTATTTGTTTGCATTCTCACAGAGACTAAGCAGATTGTGTATTTAGTACATCCCACTGTTTTTGCATTAACTACTCCATTTCAGAAAATTCATAAACGAATCTATGCGTGTGCATATGTGCATATGTGTGTATATGCGTGAGTGTATTGTATGTATGTGTGTATATGTGTAGTGAGTGTACTATGTGTGTGTGTGTGTGGCAGAGTAGAGTGAGGGATTGAGTGTGTTTTTTAGTCTGAGCAGCTGTGCAAAGAAGTCTGTCAAACAGAGTGGAGTATTTGGGTCAGTCCCTTCAAAGGCAAGATAGAAGGAGAGTGAGATTGATGTAATGGAGAGAGTGGGAGGGATTAGAGGAGCATATGAAGTTGTGATGTGTGGATTAAGCAGGTGTTAGAAAGAATGGCACATAGATAAATAATCTTAAACACTTTATACAGTTACATTAGTTTTTCCCTCCCATGGTTACTCATTTGGCGTACTCTAGCAGGGTTGGTCTAATCCACAGAAAATGACATAATTTACAGTGCCTTCAGAAAGTATTCATACGCCTTGACTTATTCCACATGTTACAGCCTGAATTCAAAATGTATTGAATAGATTTTTCTCACCCATTTACACATTCTACCCCATAAACAGGAAGTGAAAGCATGTTTTCAGACATTTTTGCAAATGTTTTGGAAATTAAATACAGAAATATCTGATTTACATATGTATTCACACCCCTTAGTCAGTACATGTTAGTATCACCTTTGGCAGCAATTACAGCTGTGACTCTTAATCTCAAGCTCTGTCAAGTTGGTTGTTGATCATTGCTAGACAGCCATTTTCAAGTCTTACCATAGATTATCAAGCTGACTTAAGTGTTTTAGGTTATTGTCCTGCTGAATGGTGAATTTGTCTCCTAGTGTCTGGTGGAAAGCAAACTGAACCTCTAGGAATTTGCCTGTACTTAGCTCTATTCTGTTTATTTTCCTTGCTGTTGACAAGCATACCCATAACATGACGCAGCTACCGCCATGATTGAAAATATGTAGAGTGGTAGTCAGTGATGTATTGTATTTGCCCCAAAAATAACGCTTTGTATTCAGAACATAAAGTACATTTCTTTGTCAAATTCTTTGCAGTTTGACTTTAATGCCTTATTGCAAACAGGATGCATGTTTTGGAATATTTTTATTCTGAACAAGGTTCCTTCTTTTCATTCTGTCATTTAGGTTAGTATTGTGGAGTAACTACAATGACGTTGATCCATCCTCAGTTTTCTCCTGTCACAGCCATTAAACTCTGTAACTGTTTTAAAGTCACCATTGGCATCATGGTGAAATCCCTGAGCGGTTTACTTCCTGTCTGGCAACTGAGTTAGGAAGGACTCCTGTATCTTTGTAGTGATTGGATGTATTGATATACCATCCAAAGTGTAATTAATAACTTCAACACGCTCAAAGGGATATTCAATGTCTGCTTTTCTTCCAATAGGTGCTCTTCTTTGCGAGGCATTGGAAAACTTCCCTGGTCTTTGTGGTTGAATCTGTGTTTGAAATTCACTGCTTGAGGGTCTCCCGAGTGGCGCAGCTAGAGGCATTACTACAGACCTGGGTTCATATCCCAGACTGTGCCACAACCGGCAGTGACCGAGAGTCCCATAGGATGGCGCACAATTGGCCCAGCGTCGTCTGGGTTAGGGGAGGATTTGGACGGTGGGGCTTTGCTGCGGGCTGACCCTGGATGCCAGTTGAACGGTGTTTCCTTGGACACATTGGTGTGGCTGGCTGGTGGGTGTTAAGGAGTGCGGTAAGGCGGGTCAGGTTTCGGAGGACACATGAACTGGGGGTAAAAAATAACTATAATAAAATATTCACAGCTCAACTGAGGGACTTTACAGATACTTGTACTGTATGTTTAGGGTACAGAGATGAGGTGGTAAAAATCATGTTAAACAGTATTATTGCACAATCTCAATATAATCCATTTTAAATTCAGGCTGTAACACATCAAATACAGTGGTGCAGATGCATTGAGGGTGTGAGGGTGTGTGTGTGGATGTAATTGTAGACGTTCAAGCTGTGTGGCGGAGTACAGTGGCAGAAGTATAGAGACGTATGTGTGCGTGAGCCAGGCTGTACAGGACACGTATGTGTCCCCACAAATTGTTGCAGTCAAAGTTGCAGTCATCTGTATTCGGGAGACGTCAGGCAAAATAGGACTGTGTGGAGGGGATGGGGATGAGGAGGGGGAGGGGGGTTGGTGTGGAAATGGTCTGGCCAGACAGACAGTCGCCTAAGGCAGGGAGGGTAGTACACAAAACAGCCGTACACTTTCCAATACTGGAACTGGAGCAAGAGGGAGAGGACAACCAAGGACTGGATCAATTTACATAGAGAGATAGAGAGAATGAGAGAGGGGAGGGGGAGAGAGAGAGCGAGGAGGAGAGAAGGATGGATGGGGAGAGAGAGCGAGAGAGACAGACAGACAGACAGACAGACAGACAGACAGACAGACAGACAGACAGACAGACAGACAGACAGAGAGCCACAGAGAGAGACAGAGAGAGAGCAGAGAGCAGTTCTAAAATGAGTGCATTGACTGTTGCTATCTTCACCATGAAATCCACTACAGAAACCATATCTGGCAGCACTCACATCCACATATTTATGATAAAAGAGGAAAATCTGGGAATGATTACCAAAGAGGATGCTGGGAAATCCACTCTATTGATGGCAGGGTAGAGATAACACTGGCACGAAGCTTATCTTACATGCCCATGTCCATGAATGTCATTTAAAATGTAGAGATTGGTGCTGGGGAAGGAGGGTTGCAAACAAGAGATGGCCATGGTGATGAAGGGGATAAATGAAGGGATCAAAGGATGAATAAATGAAAGACAAAAATAGAGGAGGAAGAGGCTGAGGATGAAAGATTTTTTTTTTTTTAAATGTACGTTACATCCTTATTCCAAAATGGATTAAATTATTTTTTCCCCCACATCAATCTACACACAATACCCCTTAACGACAAAACAAAAACTGTTTTTTAGAAATGTTTGCTAATTTATGAAAAAAATTAAAACTGAAATATAACATTTACATAAATATTCAGACCCTTCACTCAGTACTTTGTTGAAGCACCTTTGGCAGCAATTACATTCTCAAATCTTCTTGGTTATGACGCTACATGCTTGGCACATCTGTATTTGGGGAGTTTCTCCCATTCTTCTCTGCAGATCCTCTCAAGCTCTGTCAGGTTAGATGGGGAGCGTCGCTGCACAGCTTTTTTCAGGTCTCTCCAGAGATGTTCGATCAGGTTCAAGTCTGGGCTCTGGCTGGGCAACTCAAGGACATTCAGTGACTTGTCCCGAAGCCACTCCTGCGTTGTCTTGGCTGTGAGCTTAGGATCGTTGTCCTGTTGGAAGGTGAACCTTCACTCCAGTCCTGAGCGCTCTGGAGCAGGTTTTCATCAAGGATCTCTCTGTCATGTACCTTTTACTGAGGAGGCTTCCGTCTGGCAACTCTACCATAAAGATCTGATTGGTGGAGTGCTGCAGAGATGGTTATCCTTCTGGAAGGTTCTCCCATCTCTACAGAGAAACTCTGGAGGTCTGTCAAGGGTGGCCATCGGGTTCTTGGTCACCTCCCTGACCAAGGCCCTTCTCCCCCGATTGCTCAGATTGGCGGTGCGGCCAAACTTCTTCCATTTAAGAATGATGGAGGCCAATGTGTTCTTAGAAACTTTCAATGCTGCTGACATTTTTTGGTACCCTTCTCTAGATCTGTGCCTCGACACAATCCTGTCTCGGAGATCTACGGACAATTCCTTCGACCTCATGGCTTGGTTTTTGCTCTGACATGCACTCTGACATGCACTATCAACTGTGGGACCTTATATAGACAGGTGTGTGCCTATCCAAATAATGTCAATCAATTTAACAGGTGAACTCCAATCAAGTTGTAGAAAGATCAAGGATAATCAATGGAAACAGGATGCACCTGAGCTAAATTTTCAGTCTCATAGCAAAGGGTCTGAACACTTACGTAAATAAGGTATTTTTTTATATATATATTTTTTGAAATGTACAAAAGAAATCTAAAAACCTGTTTTTGCTTTGTCATTATGGGGTATTGTGTATAGATTGATGAGGAAAACATGTATTGAATCCATTTTAGAATAAGGCTGTAACGTAACAATGTGGAAAAAGTCAAGGGGTCTGAATACTTTCAGAATGCACTGTAGGACATATTCACCATTCTGCAAGGCTTTAACTAGTTTAAATACCTTGTCTTTGGCAGTACTGTATATAGTCGTTTCTGCGAGAGAGAAACTATTAGAAGCCGCCCATTCCGCTTGAGTCAGCAGAGTGCAATCAGTGAGCTACATTGCTTGTCTGGAACAGACCCTAGGCCTCTTCAGAGTCATTAGATCTGAACTGATGTTACTGCTACTAAATCTGAATCAGCTGCCTTCAAAGTGTCCAGTAGGCTACAAACCAACCTGATGCTACAAAAAACATGATTGCATTAAATACATTTAAACTAATTATTAATGGCTTGAAAGATAATCGATGCACATCAATTTATAAATAATTACATTAACATATTACCTAACCACTCAATCTATAAATTCAGAGCAGATGCTTTATTCAAAGTAGCGTATAAAACAGTACTGTTACCATATCGTACATTTCATCTGAATACTTCCTTAGGGCACGTATCATAATTTAAACTTGAACTCAAATCTCCCAGCGACCAACATATATACATGATTTCTGTGAATGTTTCACTGACAGTCTTGAATGTTAAATTTGAATGTTACCCATGAGCCACTGAGGTTAAGTGCCTTGATATGAGCACTACATCACTATGACATGTTCCACCTGGGATTTGAGACGGCATCCGTCTTGTTGCTAGTCCATTTTCCTCTGCTGCTGCTGCTTCTACTGTCGCCGCTACTGCCCTATGAATTCATTTGGCTCAATGTCTCTTCCACAGGAATCCCAGATTAAAAGTAAATCCTCTAAGCATTACAGAGGAGTCGTGGCCCCTTGCAGTAAAATGCTGCTGCATGGAGTGGAGGGCCACTCTGACACATGAGCAGAGACGATTACCAAATATATCAGATTATGTAAAATAGAAATATATGAATGTGAAAATGGTGCGTGTGATTTCTGGGTCTGATGATTTCAGTGAATTCCTGGCTGTAATATCTCCAGGTTGGCAGTCAGATTAGATCTGAAATTAAAGAGGGGCTACATCATGGAAGCTTTGTCATGTTGACAATTCACTCTCCCTGTTATTGCATTTCCCAGTCAGTATATCTGTACTATAGTGGATTCACACAGCCTGCAATAGAATCCACTAGCTTGCAAGGCAATACTGCACACACATTTTTATTTTGTTGAAAACTCAATAACCATGCATTAACCTTTTTTATACAGTTATGTTATTTGGGAATTACAGGAAAGACTCTAGATTTAAAACACTCAAGTTCACTTTCTTTCTCGCTCCGTCTCTATAGCACGCTTTCCATTTACCCTTTAGCTAGCCGTGTTGATATTACACTAAAATGGTTCAGGAAATCTGGGAATACATTTTTTATAAGTTGAGTTGGCCCCTACAACACCTTCAGTTTAACTAAAGTATAAATTAAAAGCAGAGAATACCCATTAATAAATAAAAAAGCCACAATTTAGAATTGAGGACAAGGTTTTTTTTTAGCTAGCACTGGGTAATGGTTCGGTGGGGCAGCATATATATTGTTATTGTTTGTGTATTGTTGTATTTTATATTTGTGTGACTGTCATTGTCTATCAGTGTATCAGTGGTTTGTTACTTCATGTTTTGTCATGTTTTGTCATGTTTTGTGGACCCCAGGAAGAGTAGCTGCAGCTTCTTCAAAAGATAATGGGGATCCAAATAAGCAAACAAATAAATACAAATAGCACAGGAAATGACCTCTGTGTATGTGTGTCTACACCTGCATGCATGTTTATATTTGCCTTTGTTTATGCATGTGTGGGGAGGACTGAATTGGTATTCAGGCCAATATTCTAGTGTGCAATATAATGAGTTAGCTTTGTGTTTCATTACAATGAGTTAGCTTTGTGTATCATTATAATGAGTTAGCTTTGTGTATCATTACAATGAGTTAGCTTTGTGTATCATTATAATGAGTTAGCTTTGTGTTTCATTACAATGAGTTAGCTTTGTGTATCATTACAATGAGTTAGCTTTGTGTATCATTATAATGAGTTAGCTTTGTGTATCATTTCAAATTGAAGACACCATCTCTCTTTTTTCCCTTCCTTGTCACTCTCCTCTCCTCTCCTCTCCTCTCCTCTCCTCTCCTCTCCTCTCCTCTCCTCTCCTCTCCTCTCCTTGTCCTGCGTGAACAATGAGGCAGCTGATTGAGTCGCAATACAATTTGTCACTCACTCACTCACTCACTCACTCACTCACTCACTCACTCACTCACTCACTCACTCACTCACTCACTCACTCACTCACTCACTCACTCACTCACTCACTCACTCACTCTCTCTCTCACACACACACACACAAACCCTTCCACTCCCTCAGTTGCTTCCCTTTTTCACAACCTCCCTCTCTTCCCCCTTCCTCCTCTTCCCTTACCCTTAGGCTTGCTATTCACTGTCTCTCGCTACACTTACATGTATTTATTTATTTCTCTCTTAATCTTCTGAGTAAGTCTCTTTTTCATCTTCTTCCTTTGATTCTTCCATGTCATCGGTCTCTCTTCCTCTCTCTGCATCTTTTGGTCTGTGAGCAGTGCACTACTCGTTCCTCTCTTTCTCCCTCTCTTTTTTTTTCCCTTTCTCGTTCTTGCCCTCTTTCTCTCGCTGGTCTACAGCAGTGATTATTTAATCCTTTCTTACACTGTCCCTTTCTCCTTCAGCTGATGAAAGAGAAAGAACATGGACACCCTCCCTATGACAAACCCTCACAGTAAACAAATGCTGGATAATAACCTTCAGCATCTCTCCCAGTCCTGTATACTCATTGTTATCGCACCAATAAGGAAATCACAATACAATTCATCCTTCTGTTAGCCGACTAAATGTGAATAAAACATCTCTTGTGTTGTAAATGATACAGATTTAGGGTAGCGATATAAACACATCTTTCTCACCCTCCTTGTCTTGTCCAAGCTGGAGCTGTGAGTCTGTCTCCTCTGGAGCTGTGAGTCTGTCTCCTCTGGAGCTGTGAGTCTGTCTCCTCTGGAGCTGTGAGTCTGTCTCCTCTGGAGCTGTGAGTCTGTCTCCTCTGGAGCTGTGAGTCTGTCTCCTCTGGTGCAGTGGATGAACCGATACAGTCCACCTCCAAGATGTAGACTACCACGTTTGCAGGTAGCCCTACTGTACACTTGCCTTAGGCCTTGTTGTGGGCTTGGATTTTCCCATGAAAAAATCACTGAGAAAATGCTGCTGGCTGTGTGAGTACCAGGGTGCGCTCTATCCCAGTAGAGCCCTTGTGTCGATTCCCGGAATGTCTGATCTCAAAGACATATCCAGATCGGAGCTGAGTCCACATCATCTTATCCGTTTCCCTCTCAAAGCTGGGCAGAATGGGCTGGAATATACTTAGGAGACTGGAATATACTTAGGAGACTGGATATTTTTGTCTGATCTAAATAGATAAGAAGTGGGTTGCTATATCAAGGGTTTAGCCTCGGGTAAGATCCTGTTGCCCCATTCTATACCTCAGTTACTTTACCTAAAAAGAAACCCACCAACTCCTTTAATCTTCTACAAAGACAGAAACGTGTTCTTGAACTAAAAGGATTGGGAGCATTAAACCCTGTCCGTGTCAACCATTAGACTTGATATTCAAAAAACAAACTGAGGCCAATCACAAGTAATGATAGTCAGTCCACTTCAAAAGACTTGATATCTTCATGCCGGTTCCAGCCTTGCTTGTTTGAGGGTAGCGTTCTTGAACCTTTTGAAAGGTTCTTTTAGGTCGTCCTGTTCTGATGTCAGTAGAGACAGCTCCCTCTATGTGTAAATGAGAGTGTCTGAAATCTCTCTCCAGTCACACCTGTGGTTTGGTACTCCGCTGTAGCTTCAGTCTATGACAGTCTGTGAAGACAACAGACACAGGCATGTGTGAGTGCTGTACTAATAATACAGTACAATAATAATATAAAATAATAATACATTTAATTTATATAGCGCATTTTATTACAATCTTATCTCAAAGCTCTACATAGGCAAACATAAAAATAATGATAATTAAATAAAAAATACTGTACAATAAATAGATCATACATTGAGAATGAAGACAGACAGTGTCATCCAATTATAATGAAAATGAAGCTAGAACATGAGAAGGGGTCTCAGGTTATAATTTGTATTATGACAAAATTATGTTTTGCTATGATTAATGTAGGGGGGCAACTTTGGTTTTAAAAGTGGGGGGGACATATATTATATATATATACAGTTGAAGTCAGAAGTTTACACACTTAAGTTTACACACATTTTTGAACCACTTCACAGATTTCATGTTAACAAACTATAGTTTTGGCAAGTCGGTTAGGACTGTTTGCAGCTGCACACGGGGACAAAGATCGTACTTTTTGGAGAAATGTCCTCTGGTCTGATGAAACAAAAATATAACTTTTTGGCCATAATGACCATCGTTATGTTTGGAGGAAAAAGGGGGAGGCTTGCAAGCCGAAGAACACCATCCCAATCGTGAAGCACGGGGGTGGCAGCATCATGTTGGTGCACATGTTGGGCATCAAGAGGAAGGAAAATTATGTGGATATATTGAAGCAACATCTCAAGACATCAGTCAGGAATTTAAAGCTTGGTCGCAAATGGGTCTTCCAAATGGACAATGACCCGAAACATACTTCCAAAGTTGTGGCAAAATGGCTTAAGGACAACAACGTCAAGGTATTGGAGTGGCCATCACAAAGCCTTGACCCCAATCCTATAGAAAATTTGTGGCCAGAACTGAAAAAGTGTGTGCGAGCAAGAAGGCCTACAAACCTGACTCAGTTACACCAGTTCTGTCAGGAGGAATGGGCCAAAAGTCACCATCTTAATGTGGGAAGCTTGTGGAAGGCTACCCAAAACGTTTGACCCAAGTTAAACAATTTAAAGGCAATGCTACCAAATACTAATTGAGTGTATGTAAACTTCTGACCCACTGGGAATGTGATGAAAGAAATAAAAGCTGAAATAAATCTTTCTCTCTACTATTATTCTGACATTTCACATTCTTAAAATAAAGTAGTGATCCTAACTGATATAAGACAGGGAATTTTTACTAGGATTAAATGTCAGGAATTGTGAAAAACTGAGTTTAAATGTATTTGGCTAAGGTGTATGTAAACTTCTGACTTCAACTGTATATATATATATATATATATATATATATATATATAGCCATATCTTCCTTTGTCCAGTGTCTGTGTTCTTTTGCCCATCTTAATCTTTTATTTTTATTGGCCAGTCTGAGATATGGCTTTTTCTTTGTAACTCTGCCTAGAAGGCCAGCATCCTGGGAGTCGCCTCTTCACTGTTGACGTTGAGACTGGTGTTCTGCGAGTACTATTTAATGAAGCTGCCAGTTGAGGACTTGTGAGGCGTCTGTTTCTCAAACTAGACACTCTAATGTACTTGTCCTCTTGCTCAGTTGTGCACCGGGGCCTCCCACTCCTCTTCCTATTCTGGTTAGAGCCAGTTTGCGCTGTTCTGTGAAGGGAGTAGTACACAGCGTTGTACAAGATAATCAGTTTCTTGGCAATTTCTCGCATGGAATAGCCTTCATTTCTCAGAACAAGAATAGACTGATGAGTTTCTGGCCATTTTGAGCCTGTAATCGAACCCACAAATGCTGATGCTCCAGATACTAGAAACTAGTCTAAAGAATGCCAGTTTTATTGCTTCTTTAATCAGAACAACAGTTTTCAGCTGTGCTACCGTTATTGCAAAAGGGTTTTCTAATGATCAGTTAGCCTTTTAAAATGATAAACTTGGATTAGCTAACACAACGTGCCATTGGAACACAGGAGTGATGGTTGCTGATAATGGGCCTCTGTACGCCTATGTAGATATTCCATAAAAAATCAGCCGTTTCCAGCTACGATAGCCGTTTACAACATTAACAATGTCTACACTGTATTTCTGATCAATTTAAAAAACAAGGACATTTCTAAGTGATGCCCAAACTTTTGAACAGTAGTGTCTATTTCAACAGTTATTTGTGCTCTTACTTAATGGCGACATTGTTGCTGTAATGTGATAGATTATACTGTATTGTGACCCCTCTTTGAGAATTGATTTCTAAAGAAGGTGTACACTCAATAGGGACCCTACCACAAAAAATGTGCACACTTTTAAAAGGCTCAGCTTGCTTTTCTCAAAGTGGAAATTAGTGGATGTCATGGTAACAGCATAAAATTAATAAACAAAAAAAAATGGCTATAATGTCTATAAATATTTTTAACAAATTTAAAACTTGCCACCAACAGCATCATTTGTTCTAGTTTCACATGTGCTTTTATTTCAAAAACAAGGACATTTCTAAGTGACCCCAAACTTTTGAACGGTAGCGTATATATTTTAATCCAGTCGGATAAACACTCCAAACAGCCTACCCGACCACTCAAGAGTCGTCCACATGGTCCTAAGGCACACCGCTGCCTCGTTTTGTATCACATTCCAATTATAAAACTGGGGGGGACAGAAATGCAATTTCAGAATGTGTGTGTGGGGGGGATTAATGAATGGCGAAAAGCGGAATGAGATACTACATGAATCTGAATAAATAGAGAATAATTAGACCATCTCTCCCTCCATTAAATGAACATTGTATTCATCAGTTGTATGTGTAAAGTGTAAACCCTTCCAGGTGTCGGTTATAACACCCAGCAATAATACCACATGGTGCTCTGGAGGAAGCCATTGATGTGAGAGCAGAAACAGCCGGGATGCAAGAACAATCTAAACCTTGTCACAAAGGTTTGTTCCTTCATTCACGTAAATGCCCTTCACGCACCTTTTAATACAGTGAACAGCATTTAGCCAACGCACCTTTTAATACGGTGAACAGCATTTAGCCAACGCACCCCTATGGGTAATGGGTCATGTCGGGAGGGAAAACGATGAGAATTAACATTTAAATGTATTCAGAATACAGACCCATGTCTCACATTGGACTGCAATGATGTGTGAGAAACACCTGCGATAACACCCTTCCTAAGTAGTGGGAAGTATGAGAGAGACTTGAACAACGTTCACATATATGGGTGTGTGAAAACTGTGTGTAAATTAAACTGCATTTATGTAGAGCTATAGCTGTGTGTGTGTGTGTGTGTGTGTGTGTGTGTGTGTGTGTGTGTGTGTGTGTGTGTGTGTGTGTGTGTGTGTGTGTGTGTGTGTGTGTGTCTATGTGTGTCTATGTGCACGGCTCAAGTGTGTGATCCTCCCTCTAGCAGTTTAACTATTCTGAACACACCACCACCTCATCTCTGCCTCTCAATTGATCATTTAGTGAGGGATGGAAGGGAGATGGCGGCGGAGTGAGAGAGGGAGAGAGAGAGAGAGAGAGAGAGAGAGGGAGTGAAATAGGGAGCAGGAAAGGGAGATGACAGGGAAGAGGGGAGAGGGGGGGGGGGGGTCATGAACTCATTGGAGAATAAGTTGGAGGCATGAATTACTGTCAGCTTGAGCAACGGTTCACTTAATTGGAGACTGAAGTCAACCAGGGACAGAGAAGGGGTACTGGTTCTCCTGAGGAGAACCCAACGCTGCTCAAACACAATCCTTAACACGTACGGCCGTGTGTGTATGTGAAGGGGTATTATCAATGTGATTTTGTGGATGATTGCTTTGGTATTTGTTGAGTATATGTGCTCTAAATGTGTGATGGAGATGCTGTGTATGCGTACACATGTTTTATATGTGGGTCCTCATCACCTTGTGTACAGTATGTGATAATGTTGTGACCGTCTGAATTTGTCAGTCCAGAGTTAGATACTGTATATACGTATACACTCTTAGAAAAAAAGGTTCTATCTAGAACCTAAAAGGATTCATCGTCTGTCCCCAAATGAAAACCCTTTGAAGAACCCTTTTTGGTTTCATATAGAAACCTTTTGGTTCCAGGTAGAACTATTTTGGGTTGCATGTACCCTTTCCATAGGGGGTTCTACCTGGAACCCAAAAAGGTTCTCCTATGGGGGCAGCCAAAGAACCCTTTCGGAAACCCTTTTTTCAAATTGCCTAGAGAGTTCAGCCAGGTTTTAGAACGTCTGCCATGTTAGCGCCTTTATTCTCAAACAATGTTTTATATAACAATATGAAAGCGCCTCTGACAATTCCCTATGAAAGGATTGCTGATGCTATGTATTGGCCATTGAGGCTTTGAAGCCACCGATTGGCCATATGGGCACTCCCCAGAAGGAGCAGTCCTACATAGGAATGAATGGAATCCTTCAGTATTTCAATTAAATGTTAAAATGGCAAAATTACATGTTCCAGGTTGTAGTGGAGAATTATACAGAAAAATTATACTTTTTTAAGGAATACAAAAAAAATGTTTAGCTCACATATTATAATTTTAAATTATGCATTAAGTGTCTGTAATAGAATAAGTGGCAAAAAACGAATGTAGACATTAATAAATGCATTTCTATAGCTCCCAAAATATGTTTTACAATGGTGGGGGAGTGCCAAAATGGAGGCGTGGCTTAAATACAGCGCATTTATATATAAATCATTGGAAAGGACCCGTTATAAACACAGCGCATTTATATATAAATCATTGGAAAGGACCCGTTATAAACACAGAGCATTTATATATAAATCATTGGAAAGGACCCGTTATAAACACAGCGCATTTATATATAAATCACTGGAAAGGAACTGTTATAAACACAGCGCATTTATATATAAATCTTTGGAAAGAACCCATTATAAACATGCAAAACAGAGCAGCGAATTTAACAGATTATTCATTGAATTTAACAGATTGTTCATTGAATTTAACAGATTATTCATTGATTAGCATTCGGGAGAGTGTGTACCCAAGTCTGTACTTTGTTCTGGTGAATTTAACCGATTTTTGTGGTGTCAACAAATTGCATATCTGCTTTCACTGGACATCATCATAGGTTTAGAAAACTATGCAGAAGTGTCAATTATCACTTAGCAACGGCTATGGAGGAGAAAGGAGCTCTCTCGGAACGTTCAGACAGAAATCGCATTGGCCCAACTCTCTATATATGGCTTGAAGTCAGTCTATCTGCATATGAATTGTGCGTATGATGTGTGGGTACTGTATGCAGAACAGCCACCCAGAGACCGTTAGTAGTCAACAGTCAGCAGTAAAATGTGAAGATGTGCCGGTTTTATTACTCAGTGTTTAATAGCTTATTCTATTATTAAAATTCCATTATAAACTGGGTGGTTCGAGCCCTGAATGCTGATTGGCTGACAGCCGTGGTATATGGGTATGACAAAACATTTATAATAGCAATAAGGCACCTCAGGGGTTTGTGGCATATGGCCAATATACCACGGCTAAGGGCTGTATTCAGGCACTCCGTGTTGCGTTGTGCTTAACAGCTCTTAGACGTGCTGTATTGGCTATATACCACACCCCCTCGGGCCTTATTGCTTAATTGAAGCATCACAGCCCTCTCTTCCCTTCTGACAGACTTTCTCTTCCACTCTCTCCATCCTGCCTATATTATTCCCAAGGGGAATTACAGAAGAGTAAAATCCTTTATGTGTCGAGTACATAAATTGAGAATACAATACAGTGTGCGTCGATTTGTGTGTGTGTCGGTTTATTAGTCACTCTGATTTAATATTAATCAGTGACTGGAGACAGAGGGGGCACAGTAACCTGAAATGATTGGACACACAGACAATACTCTCACACACAGACATGCTGAGATGTGACTGGACTTTTAACACTGTGTTACACATAACATCTATTCACTGGCAGTGGCATAAGAGAGGGGGAGAGAGGGGGAGAGAGGGAGAGAGGGGGAGAGGGGGAGAGAGGGAGAGAGGGAGAGAGGGAGAGAGGGAGAGAGAGAGATTAAAAAAATGATAAATTCAGAGCAAAGCGATAAACTAAATTAGATTAACAGACTTTTCTCCTTTCCTGGTAAAGACAACATGTACACTCTTCTTATTCTCTGTGTCTCTGTCTTCTCTGTGTCTCTGTGTCACTGACTTCTCTGTCTTCTCTGTGTCTCTGTCTTCTCTGTCTCTGAGTTGCACGTGCAGCTGAAAGAGAGGGTTTTATTTTCCTCCCTCCACTGAGTGGAGCATCAGTCCTAATAAGAAAGATTTTAGTACAGTTCATTAAGAGACCCATATGCAGTATACGTGAAGCTCATTTTACACTGTCTCATTCTCTCGGTCTCTCTCCCTCTTCACCTCTCTCTAAACTCATCATTATCGCTGACTCTGTCCATAAATCTCTCCTTCCATCCCCCTGCTCTGTCTGCAATCTGCCCTTTTTGTTTCATGCACCCTTTTTGTGCAGGTACCATTTTGAGCCCTTCAGACGGTTCCCTCCTCCATTCCACTCTCCGATCAGTCGCCTCTCTAAATGCTCAACTGGATGAGCTTTGACGCCTAATTCAGGCAGAGGAGAGAAGAGCGGGGGGAAGGAGAGCGTGGTTGCTGGGGAGATGTGAGGAATGAAAGAGGCGGGAGAAATATTAAGTGATGAGATAGCGGCAAGAGAGAAGTCTTTATCGGAAACACAAATATCGGTGCGAACTGAGCCAAGTGGAATCTAGCCAGTGAGACTCATGTAGAGAGAGGAGGGAGAATAGAGGGACAGAGAATGAGGAGGGTGTTGAGGGTCAAGAAGGAAAGACAGGCCATGTTGTAAAGGATATGACAGAGGAAATGAGAATGAGGAGATAGATAGAAAAGGAGAGAAACAGAGGGGTTGATAGAGGGAGATCTGTTTAAATGTTCATCCTTGTGATGGAGTTCTAATTAACAGTCCCGGGTTCATTATCAGATGATGAATTATTTCACTGGTCATAAAAGAGCTGTGTGTGCATCCCTGGGGGACAAACACAGGTCAATAAACCTGTCACACACGCGCACATGCACACCCACACACACACTGTACACACAGAGCAGTGGAGGCTGCTGAGGGGAGGACGGCTCATAATAATGGCTGGAACGAAGAGAATGGAATAGCATCAAACACCTGGAAACCATGTGTTTGATGTATTTCATACCATTCCACCTATTCCACTCCAGCCATTACCACGAGCCTGTCCTCCCCAATTAAGGTGCCACCAACCTCCTGTGACAGGTAAGCCAACCAGTGAGATTTGTGGTTGAAGAGACCATCCCCCTATTAAAAGGATCAGCGTGTGATTGCTTTTCTCCAAGCATGTGATCAATAAGTGATCAAGTTGGCACGAGGACAAGTTATTCTAATCTAATGAGCATGTTTTCTCTATCTTACAGGGCTGAGCTGTTTCTTAAGACTATCTCTGTCAATGATTAGCTATTCACTAGTTGAATGCAGATGTTTTTACCTCAATATCAAATAATTTCTGGGTAACAATAAAGTACCTTACTGTGATTGTTTTCAATTAAAATGGTCAAAAATAAATAAAAATAACTTCTTTGCAAAGAGACATTTCTCAAACAAGAATGTTGCTAGGACTGTCTGGGAGTGGTCTGAGTGGGGAGGGGCAAACTGAAAACTAGCTGTTATTGGCAGAGAGGTTTTGAACTCTCTTTATTGGTCCATTATGCCACCAAAACAGCATGAAATTGCAGGCAGTCTTTTGAAACAGCTCTTATACTAAAAGGGAATTTTCACAATTTCACAGTATTATTCCAAACCTCCTAGTGTGTAAATACTGTATATATAAAACACAGGAAAATCATTTTGGACTGCACTGGTCCTATAAAATATCAGCTGTTGTTTCACCCCCTAATAACAGGCATCATCACTCAAATGGTGTCACTTGCCAATGTGCTGAATGATTGCACTCAGCAAAGTAATTAAATAGTATTCATTAAGAATCCTTAAGGCACCTCCTCAGATGATGGGTTCAGCTCCTGTCATCTCCTCCTGTCACAGGATGTAAGTCAGAAGATCCACCATTCCCTTTGCATTTAGCTGCTTTAACACCTGTGTGGTAATACTGTAATAATACTATAGTAGCAACAATGAATTATCAACATGTTCCTACATAAAAAATATATGAGAAAAACAACATTACCAGTCATACATGTAACCCTATAAGAATACACATGACTGAAAAGTGCACAAACCCCATCTGTCCCTATATGATTTGTAGTGGGAGACAAATTGCAGAGTTGCAGGCAAAAATTGTTCATGCCCTTAGCTGAGTTGGATAAATGCTGTCCGCTGAGCTCTACTAATCACTGCAGCCTGTCACACAGCACAGACACACCCCTTCTCCCCTGAGAGGAGAGATTCTGTTGCCACACACTGACACACCCTTCAACACACACTCACTCACGCATGCACGCACGCACACAAACACACACACACACACACACATTGTAATTGATGCGAGGACTGGAAATAAACAGGCAATTTAAGTGCTGGACACCTCACTGCTCTCCCTCTCTCTGCTCTCTCTCTCTCTCTCTGCTCCCTCACCCTCGTCTCTGTCTCCCTATCCCTCATCTATGCTATCTCTCCCTCCTGTCTGTCTCCCTATCTCTCCCTCCTCCCTCCTCTCTGCTCTCTCTCTCTCCCTCCTCTCTGCTCTCTCTCCCTCCTCTCTGCTCTCTCTCCCTCCTCTCTGCTCTCTCTCCCTCCTCTCTGCTCTCTCCCATCTCTCTGTCTCCCTACCTCTCCCTCCTCTCTGCTCTCTCTCCCTCATCTCTGCTCTCTCTCCCTCCTCTCTGCTCCCTCTCTCTCTCTCCCCTCTGCTCTCTCTCCCTCCTCTCTGCTCCCTCTCCCTCCTCTCTGGTCCCCCTCTCTGCTCCCCCTCTCTCTCCCTCCTCTCTGCTCCTCCTCATTCTCTCCCTCCTTTCTGCTCTCTCTCACTCCTCTCTGCTCCCTCTCTCTCTCCCCTCTGCTCTCTCTCTCCCTCCTCTCTGCTCCCTCTCCCTCCTCTCTGCTCCCCCTCTCTGCTCCCCCTCTATCTCTCCCTCCTATCTGTTCCTCCTCATTCTCTCCCTCTTCTCTGCTCCCCCTCTATCTCTTCCTCCTCTGGGGAAAGGAGGTAGGGGGATAGGGAGGGAGAGAGAGAGAGGGGAGAGAGAGAGGGAGAGAAGCTGGCACTGAGGGAGGGAGGGAGGGAGGGAGGGAGGGAGGGAGGGAGGGAGGGAGGGAGGGAGGGAGGGAGGGAGGGAGGGAGGGAGGGAGGGAGGGAGGGAGGGAGGGAGGGAGGGAAGCTGAGGGGCAGTCATTGGGGAGGGAGGGAGGGAGGGAGGGGCAGAGGGAAAGAGAGGGAGAGAAGCTGAGGGGCAGTCACTGGGGAGGGAGGGAGGGAGGGAGGGAGGGAGGGAGGGAAAGGGACAGAGGGTGTGCAGAGAACACAGGCTAATCTCATCTGTGACTCATATTTGGATGACACCTTTAAATTACAATGTTTAACCCCTCAGGAGGGTGACAGGGTGTCATCCACTAAACCATAGTTGCCACCTGTGTTCCCAGGTTATTTGATCAATACAGACACTGTTTTGGTCAATTCCACATTTTGAAGGGTGTGAAAAATGACATATTGGCTTCGATTGATGGTGCAGCAAGGTAGAGTGGGAGGAGTGCTGAGTGAGCGAGCAGCACTGTCTGTGACTTCCATTTAACCCTCCCCCAGTTTGAATGATGGGTCACTGTGTCCAATAAATTGTACTCCCTTCCAACCTCTGAGAGCCTGCAGCTAACTCTGACAACAAACACACAAACACCCAGTCTGAAGAACTAACCAGCCACATCAACCCCACCAACCTCAGAATGCTGTGTCGATGGAGGATACTCTGCAAGTGTGTGTGTGTGTGTGTGTGTGTGTGTGTGTGTGTGTGTGTGTGTGTTTTCCTCATCCCAGTTCGCCCTATTAGCATCAGTTCTGTTCAGTCACACTGCATGAATATTAAAAGGTTGCAGCCCCAGTTGTGTATGCTTCTGAGTTAATAATAAATGGGCTCTAATGATTTAATGGGTTTGTATGTTGACACATCCCATAGGCTTTGGGCCACTTGAGCCACCATACTGTACATACACACACTAATGGAGAAAGAGAATAAGGGATAGAAAGAGGCAGCAAATGGAGGGAGACGGCAGTAAAGAGAGAAGAGGGGGACATTGGGCAGAGTCCCCGTTTTATTCTCGAGGTCCTGATTATCTCTCTCTCTGACTTAAAACATCCCTAATGCTTCTACATCTCAGTCTCCTGAAAACATCTCTAATGCTTCTACATCTCAGTCTCCTTAAAACATCCCTAATGCTTCTACATCTCAGTCTCCTTAAAACATCCCTAATGCTTCTACATCTCAGTCTCCTTAAAACATCCCTAATGCTTCTACATATCAGTCTCCTTAAAACACCCCTAATGCATCTACATCTCAGTCTCCTTAAAATATCCCTAACGCTTCTACATCTCAGTCTCCTTAAAACATCCCTAATGCTTCTACATCTCAGTCTCCTTAAAACATCCCTAATGCTGCTACATCTCAGGCTCCTTAAAACATCCCTAATGCATCTACATCTGTCTCCTTAAAACATCCCTAATGCTTCTACATCTCAGTCTCCTTAAAACATCCCTAATGCTTCTACATCTCAGTCTCCTTAAAACATCCCTAATGCTTCTACATCTCAGGCTCCTTGAAACATCCCTAATGCATCTACAACTCAGTCTCCTTAAAACATCCCTAATGCTTCTACATCTCAGGCTCCTTAAAACATCCCTAATGCATCTACATCTCAGTCTCCTTAAAACATCCCTAATGCTTCTACATCTCAGTCTCCTTAAAACATCCCTAATGCATCTACAACTCAGTCTCCTTAAAACATCCCTAATGCTTCTACATCTCAGGCTCCTTAAAACATCCCTAATGCTTCTAAATCTCAGGCTCCTTGAAACATCCCTAATGCATCTACAACTCAGTCTCCTTAAAACATCCCTAATGCTTCTACATCTCAGGCTCCTTAAAACATCCCTAATGCTTCTACATCTCAGTCTCCTTAAAACATACCTAATGCATCTACATCTCAGTCTCCTTAAAACATCCCTAATGCATCTACATCTCAGGCTCCTTAAAACATCCCTAATGCATCTACATCTCAGTCTCCTGAAAACATCTCTAATGCTTCTACATCTCAGTCTCCTTAAAACATCCCTAATGCTTCTACATCTCAGTCTCCTTAAAACATCCCTAATGCTTCTACATCTCAGTCTCCTTAAAACATCCCTAATGCTTCTACATATCAGTCTCCTTAAAACACCCCTAATGCATCTACATCTCAGTCTCCTTAAAATATCCCTAACGCTTCTACATCTCAGTCTCCTTAAAACATCCCTAATGCTTCTACATCTCAGTCTCCTTAAAACATCCCTAATGCTGCTACATCTCAGGCTCCTTAAAACATCCCTAATGCATCTACATCTGTCTCCTTAAAACATCCCTAATGCTTCTACATCTCAGTCTCCTTAAAACATCCCTAATGCTTCTACATCTCAGTCTCCTTAAAACATCCCTAATGCTTCTACATCTCAGGCTCCTTGAAACATCCCTAATGCATCTACAACTCAGTCTCCTTAAAACATCCCTAATGCTTCTACATCTCAGGCTCCTTAAAACATCCCTAATGCATCTACATCTCAGTCTCCTTAAAACATCCCTAATGCTTCTACATCTCAGTCTCCTTAAAACATCCCTAATGCATCTACAACTCAGTCTCCTTAAAACATCCCTAATGCTTCTACATCTCAGGCTCCTTAAAACATCCCTAATGCTTCTAAATCTCAGGCTCCTTGAAACATCCCTAATGCATCTACAACTCAGTCTCCTTAAAACATCCCTAATGCTTCTACATCTCAGGCTCCTTAAAACATCCCTAATGCTTCTACATCTCAGTCTCCTTAAAACATACCTAATGCATCTACATCTCAGTCTCCTTAAAACATCCCTAATGCATCTACATCTCAGGCTCCTTAAAACATCCCTAATGCATCTACATCTCAGTCTCCTTAAAACATCCCCAATGCTTCTACATCTCAGTCTCCTTAAAACATCCCTAATGCTTCTACATCTCAGTCTCCTTAAAACATCCCTAATGCTTCTACATCTCAGGCTCCTTAAAACATCCCTAATGCTTCTACATCTCAGTCTCCACATGCCCACTTGATTTACTTTTTGTCCCTCTCCATGTCTCTTGTTTCGCTCTCTTTACTCTACTATTTTTCTCTTTCAATTCCTTTTCTATCTGCGGTCTACTCCAACAACCCCTCACTTCACTCCACTCCACCCCAACACAGACACACACTCTCTCTCTCTCTCTCTCTCTCTCTCTCTCTCTCTCTCTCTCGCTCTCTCTCTCTCTCTCTCTCTCTCTCTCTCTCTCTGTGTCAACTTTCGTCTTGTGGGTCCTTTCCCACACTGACCACAAGGCAAAATTCCATTAGCTATAGTGCAGATTTCACAACTGAAAGTGAGCGCAACCTCCATTGTCTTCCTTTAGCTCTTGAAAAGCTGCTAGTCGTAAACCCACTCCCTTAATAACACCGCCCACAAAGGCAATAACTTCCCTTCAACGTTGAGACAACTTTGTATGTTTGCCAAGCCAGCATTTCTCGAAAATTCCCTTTTTTTAATGCTGTAACAAATTCACACTCATATGGCTGCCATCGAGAGTCCTCCAGTGAAGCCTGTTAGCTGTCTGACACTTTAGAAAGTTGTATATCAAAAACACCACCCCCTCCCATCCCAGCAAGATGAGGTGCACAGTGACAGGCCTGTACAATACGCTCTCATAGGTATTCTGGTGATCCACTTTGGTTTTTACCAATGCATCTCTCTGTGGGACAATAGTATTAACCTGAACCTGACTACACACTGGAACCTTTGTATTCAAGTACTAACAGTAACGCAGCATCCAAAATACTATCCACTGGGCACAGATGTCAAATGACGTGGAAACAAAGTTGATTCAACCAGTGTGTGCCACGTGGGTATGGAATTTAGGTCTTCGAGGTCCAAAAAGCTGGACCTGTTACGAAATGCACCTGGGGCTTTCCCACCCTAACCCGATATGCATAAATACATTACCCGATATGCATAAATACATTTTTAAAATAGAGAGACCCGTTCCGAACGGACCCAAGGACAACAAGACCCGTTCCATATAGACCTGGTCGGATCCAGACCCGGTCCAATCCGATCCAAGTGAGGAAAGCAGCAGAAAAGTAATGTTTTAAGCTACTTTATTAACCAGAGCTGATAATGCATGAGAGGAGGGAGAGAAGTGCAGTTCTAGCAGGTGGGAAGGGGCCATACTGTGAGCGGGTGACACAGGGAGGAGGGAGCAAGAGACGAGAGACAGCAACCAATCAAGACTTGCGCTATAGTAGACTAATAGCTGCCATAGCTAGGTTATTTATCATCGAATATGATTACGTTGTAACTGTCTTGACTGCATCAAACCGGGAGAAGCTAGTTAAGCTAGCTAACATTAGCTAGCTAGGCTAACTGATGCTGCAGTGCATGCGTTTTCTCATCCTACAGTTACAAATAACAAACTACCTGTTGGCTCTTGATCGTTGTAACCTATCCTTCTACTTTAACTTTTAATTCCAACATTTTTATTCCATTTTCCATTGATTAGATATCTCCTAACTTTAGCCACACACGAAGCTAGGCTTTATGACTGTAGCCTATTGCCGCTTTGATGACTCATGATTGGCCAATAACAAGCTACACGCTCCACTCTGGTGAAAAGCAAGAGCAGCATAAATTATAACATTTCTCTCTCTCTCTACTGCAGCAGTCACATTCGGATCTGTACGGGCCCATCCGGACAAGTCAGTTAAAATTACACAGACCCGTGACAGTCAAATAGAATTATGGATCCGGATCCGCTCGGGTCCCACATCGGGTCTTGGGTACAGGTGGATCCGTGAAGACCTCTACTATGGAAACACACCAGACTGAGAAATAAATAATTAGTGGTGAGACGTTTCGTTCCTATGCCTCGTCCAAATTTCAAGACAGAGAGCAACAAAAAAAAACATCTGAACTCTTCTCTGACATTTTCTGCACAACTGATCATCGTAGTTAATTTCACAAACGAGATGAGAGAGCCTGAAGCATGACGACGAGAGAGCCTGAAGCACAGAGATGATTTCTCAATGGTAGGAGGGAACTTGGGATGGATGGAGGGAGGGAGAGAGGAATTAACCTGTCCAAGCTGCAGGAGGGACAGGTCTGTGTGCACATGGGCCTGTTTCTACTCGCCACACACATACATACGCCTCCAGGCACTACTTTCCGGAAGGCCATCCACCTGCACCTGATCCAAGTGGGGGTTCCCAAGTGTGGGCGCATGCATGGGCGGGGGCTCCCAAGTGGCGCAGTGGTCTAAGACACTGCTTCTCAGTGCTAGAGGCGTCACTAGAGACAACCTGGTTTGAATCCAGACTGTATCACAACCGGCAATGATTGGGAGTCCCATAGGGCGTCGTCCGAGTTTGGCCGGTGAAGGCCGTCATTGTAAATAAGAATTTGTTCTTAACTGACTTGTTAAATAAAGATTACATTATTTTTGTATTTTTTTATTTTTTTTATCCAGTCTCATCTTCACAACAAACCGTGTTTGAATGGGACTTATTTCATTCCGGCCTTTCTTTGTTGTTGTGAATGCGATCTGCTAATATAATCCAATTAGTTGCGGCCCTCTGCCTTATCTCATTATGTTAAGCTCCCTGTGCCGACTCGTCTGCCGCTTAACACACATCATCCACTAAAACATGATTGATCGAGGGGTTGAATTGAAGGAATGATTGATTGGTCGGTTGGTAGAGAAAATATCTCCATATGGCAAGTAAAACACAATTGTGGGTCTAATTTATTTAGGGTTCAGATGAAGGGCGCAATTTGAGGTAATCCACACACAGATGTCTCAGGGGGAAAACAGCTGGACGGGCTGTAGGCTCAGTTAACTTGTAATAGCTCTGTAGTCTACACTCAGTCTACTGTCATATCCTCAAACTGTGGCTCCGAATGGGTCTCTCTGGAAAATGGTTGAGAAATAACCAGCTATAGAGGGTAACTGATGGAATCCAAGAAACCATTATTCTACACTGCTCACTTATTTATGAGTACAGGAAAATTCACTTTGTGATTGGTTGAATGCATGCTTCTTTCCCAGATACTTTATAAGCAGGAACAGGCGGATAGATAACTATTATCTACCATTTCTTTAGAAAAAGAAAAAAAAAGACAGTAAATATCACAGCCTTTGAGTGTTGATCTGTCAGCGTTGTAAACATCAGCATTTGATCTATGTTTTTAACCCAAAAACCTGTAGTTCCCCAGAGGAGTAGAGGTACTGGAAGCCTCC